>JAPTHN010000037.1:145000-1345000 GCA_026936325.1 Platynereis dumerilii | reverse complement strand
GTCATTAATATGCTAATTAGTAGCCACCATTATACAAGAACGCATTTTCTTCAAAAATGTCTTTACTAATCAAGCAAATTAAACAAATTAAAGTTCTATACCCATGTTTTAAGGGTCAATGAAGATGATGAACTCATCTAAAAAGTTATAGCACTCATCTAATACTAATTATGCAAGCATAATGGTCATTAGTATGCTAATTAGCAATAATATATCACAGAAAAGAACTGTCTTAGAACTTAGTATCTTCTCTGCTGATTCAGCAAACTTTACAAATCAAAGTTCTATACAAATGTTTTAAGAGTCAAAGAAGATGATGAACTTATTTATGTCATAACACTCATCAAATATTAATTATCGAAAATAATAGTCATTAGTATGCTAATTAGTGATGCCATATTTCAGAAAGGAACAGTCTTCTTTGTATCTTCCACGCTTATCCTGCTAAGTTTACCAACTAAAGTTCTCTTACACCAATTTTTTAAGGGTCAATGAAGATGATGAACTAATTCATAATATAATGACTCTCATCAAATATTGATTATGGAAAGATTAATAGTCATTATAGTATGCTAATTAACATTGAAATATTACAGAAAAATTTTTTTTTTTCACATCCTCTCTGCTAATCCAGCATACTTAGCAAAAAAATGTTCAGTACGCAAGCTTAAAGAGTCAAAGGATGATGAATCATTTATAAAGTTATGGCATTCATCAAATATTAATTCTGCAAGAATAATTGTCATTAAAAAATACACTAATTAGCAATGCCTTATTACTGAAAAAAAAAACATGTTTTTCTTAACGCTTAATATCTTCCTCAATAATCCAACAAATTTTGAAAATAAAACTTCCATACCACTGGTTTAAGGGTCAATGATCTCATTCATCAAGTCATAAATAATATATTAATAATGCAAGAATAATAGTTATAATTGTATGATTATTAGTGATGCTATATATTTAGGAACAAGTGTTTCTTCTGAATTGTCAGAGACTCAATGCATGGTGGCACAGTGGCACATGCCACCCTTGAAATCCAGCAAAGATTACACCGTATCATCCTGACTGGGTGTGTCAAGATGACATCATATGCATTATTGGAAGATACCACTACTCAGAAATGAAGTCATCTTGATGCTTCCAATACTCAAAAAATATTCTGCGGCAATTGTGTCACTCCTACTATAATAAACTGCTACTTTCCCCTTACGCCCAGTAAGGCTTACATGAAGAGCAGATAGAGTATTCATTCTTTTAATTTTAAAAATGTGTGCATGGAACATCGGTAGTGAGAGAGAAAGGTAGGGATGGTCTGGAAATGTGGAGATATTCTTAAAGAACCAATTGATGGAGACAATTGAGCAACTAGGGAAAGGAAGGAGCCAAGAGAAACTGGGAGCAAGCACTGCCAAGCAGGGTAGGAGGATGCGTTTATATCTAGGAGTAGGCAGAGAGTGATGGAAGAACCACTCTGGAGGCAAGAGCTAGGGGAAGTAGACAAAAGAGGGGAGAGCAGACAGGTAAGAGGAAATGCAGGGAGGAGGAAACCAATTTATGCAAGGAGTTAAGAAGTAGACAGTGAAGGGGGGACAGATGAGCAATTAAGTAGGGAGGCAGGAGTTAGGCAGGAAGCAGAGGAGAATGCAGATATGGTGGAGGCAAAGAAAGATGAGCAGAGAGGAAGGAAACACGAATTGATAAGGCAAGAGCTGTTGGACTGGGACAATAGATTGGGAGGGGGCTGCATGGAAGAAGACATAGGTCAGAGAAAGGAGAAAAGAGATGTTGCACAGGCAAGAGCTAAGAGGAGGCAATCAGGTTGGAGTCAGGAGCTATCAAGTCGGAGGGGAGAACTGGGAAGGAGGCGGAAAGGGAGAATATGGAGAATGGGTTCACTGGAAAGAATGGAGAATGCGGCACGAGCTAGAGACGAGGCAAGAGCTAGAGATGAGGCAAGAGCTTTTGTTAGGGAAATGTCATGAAGAAGGCATATTATAGAAAATATGCTTTGGTGAGGCAGGGAGAAAAACCAGAAAGTTTTCAAATTTGTTCGCTGCATCTGATCCTACACAGAATACCAAATGATAACAGTTTGAATTATGATGCCATTCTTTAGTTTGCTCATAAACTTTTATGATAGGCCTAACTGTTTTAATGCATTTGAGTGGCTGTTTCATGATCATGTTTTGTGTAGCTCTATAGGACTTTTCTTAGCATGCCTACCCTGCACAGGAACATTGGATGATGGTCCAGCAGGCATTTCCATTTATTGTGTGTATGGTGTGCAAATTTCACTGAATTGGACAGTATATAAAATAATAATACAACATACAGTGACTCCTTGTCTTTTATGGGGAACTAGATTTACCCATGATTAGGGGCAGGACTATAATTGGGAATAGTTAACCCCCCCCCCTCTACCTGCATGGGCATCTGGCCCCGTGTTGCATGCTGACCATTTGAAATAGCATTACTAATTGCCATTAGAGCAATAAGTAAAGAGTGGTGGTAGAGGAAGTGAAGTTACTAATGCATCTTTTTGGCGGGAAGGCAGACGGTGGCGCCAGTCCTAAACGTGAGCAATAGCGGAACTACGATGGAGATGCATGCGGCCCTGGTGGGGAAAAACAGTAGAGGCAGGAAACGTAAATAAGGGAGCTGTTTCACTGTTATTTGCTGTTGTCAGAAGGAGAGGATAGAGCAATAAGGATAGGTGGACAGTTTAGGTGAGTGGCATTGCTCAGGGAGGAGTTTTTAGCTGTTGCAGGAGTGAGCATGTCACCCATGATTTTTGCATCTTATACCCGGCAGGGATTAGTGCTTCGTATTGCCTAGAAGGCATCTTGGGTCATCCAGAGACACAGCTGAATTCTGGGAGCTCCTGTGTAATTTTGCCTCCCCCAAAACAGAATTCCAGCTACAGCCCTGATCTTCCCTGCTAATCCAGCAAACTTGAACAAATTTAGGTCAGATATCACTGATATTATTATGTTATGAATGGGTTCATGATACACATGCACCCTAAAAGTATTGCAGCATAACTTTGAAAGAACTAAATATTATTAGAGGACTTCATTTGCTAAAGTTTGCTTGATGCATAGGAAATATTTATAAGAATAAGCTTTTTTTTGGTAATATGACACTGCTAATATACTACTGACTACAGCTCTTGCATAACTATTATTATCAGATGAGTGTAATGACTTTATCATTGACTTCTTCATTGGCCCTAAAAATATATACCCTTTTTTGTAATGTTTGCAGGATTAGCAGCTTCGTTATAACGAAAACTATTCTTTTTGGAAATATATGTCATCGCTAATTAGCATAAATGATAATGACTGTTATTTTTCCATAATTATATTTCATGATTGTCATGGCTTTATAAATGAGTTCATTATCTTCATTGACTCTTAAAACATTGCTATAGAACTTTAATTTGTAAAGTTTGCTGGATAAACAGAGAAGATACTAAGAAGATTGTTATTTTCTGTAATATTTCATCGCTAATTAGCAGACTAATGACCATTATGCTTGCATAATTAGTATTAGATGAGTGCTATAACTTTTTAGATGAGTTCATCATCTTTATTGACCCTTAAAACATGAGTATAGAACTTTAATTTGTCTAATTTGCTTGATTATTAAGGAAGTTATTGAAGAAAATGCGTTTTTGTATAATGGCGGCTACTAATTAGCATATAAATGACCATCAAACTTGTATAATTGATTTAAAAATGGTGTGTGTTATACCCTGGACTTCATAACATGGATTGATCCACTTGGTTTGCCTTTTTTGCATTCCTAAACAGAAAGATATTGGCGGTTATGGTTTTGAAACAATCAAAAATTGCTAATTTGGCGGCCATTTTGATATGCAAATTAGGAGGTGAAGGACCCGGAATATCGCTTGGGAACCGGTTTTTTCGGATTTAGCATACCTGAAATATGCTAAAAAGATGGGTTCCCGACTTTTACCCCAAAATGCTTGTACCTCTCTAAATAAAGCCTTTTTCTTAAAATCCCGCCAGTCTATATTGGGAGGAAAATGAACACTTGATTTTGTCATTTCAGGTCCAGTGACAGGCAAAAACCATTGATTTTGCACGGATTTCTGGACATAATGCATTAAAAAAAGTCTAATGAATGACTTTTTGCTCCAAATGCAGTGGTTCTAAGTAGAAATATGAATAACAGATGCAGAGTGACGCTTCAGATATTTATCGCATTCATATTAATGTCGGGGAGCTAGAGTGACGCAAATTGTCCCGAAATTTGAGAATGACCCAGTTATCATTACATGGTCATTACCAAGGTTTCATATTGGCCCAGAGCTGGCCCAAAATCTCTAATGAATTGTTAATCACATATAAATATAATTTTGTTTGATGTACACACTGCGTTTCAGTGAACACATAGCATCCTCATCTTCACCCCTTTTAAAGAAAGTGGCTGCAAATACATTTTTCTCATTTTTTATCATATGTACCTAAGATAAACTTTGATGCATTAAGCAGAGCTAGATATTTTTTTACATATTTTTCTTTTAATGATAGGCCTGTTATAACTCGAGATATAGGCCAAAATGCGAACAAATTAAGGAAAAGATACATTTTTAAAACTCCAATAAACCATCAAATCCATTGGAAGCCCTAGATGAGACCACATTCATTAGAAAGCCAGAAATCTTGTCCTAATGATGGCTATAGTGGTTTAATCTTCGAATTTCTTCGAATTTAGTTGTGTGCATTTAAAAGTACCTTATTTTCAGCAGACACTGCCAGACAGGCATCACTTAAATTAAACATCAATGAAGCATTGGATGATAATATTATCATTACTTTTAGGCCTACAAAATTGGCAGACCCTATTTTAGAAAGATAAAATAGGTATGTTGCCCCCTGTCCGTGGAAAACATTAGTTTGATGATTTTTAATGACAAGAAAAAAATTAAATTAAAACCAGCTGGCAATATCTCTATCTTTCGTATATAAACTATGGATCGACACACATTGCGAGTAAATAACTTTATCATCCTGATATACCTACATTTTCATTTCTTATTTCGCTGAAGTAAAAAAGTAATAATGTTGAATCATCAAAATGTATTATTTTATATGTATTCCATTGATTCATTGGGGTCTTGGGTCTTGAATTGAGCTAATTGCTGCTCTTATTTCAAAGCAATTAAATGGTCATTAGGACCATACCGAAACGCAGTGTGTACCTTTGAAGTACACGAGTTTTCGATCCATCTGCTTATTCCCCAATATTTACTTATATAGGCCTATGTAAATGAGGATGGCTGATTCAATCCACCATCAAATTGTTTTATTTCTTTAGATTATATAAGTCGGCACCAAAATTACACAAACATACACTGCGTTCCCAATTATTATGCAACTATGCTTTTTTGCAATATCTCAAAAAGAAATAACACTATTGGGATATCCTTTACACATAATGGCATGTGCGCCATAAAGCAAATATTCTGTGACTTTCGTCCAATTCTGTTGTTTCAGTGAGGAGTCATGCTACATAATCAGGTTTTTGGGGTGTTCCCAATTATTATGCATTTCTTTAAAAGCTTCCATTGCCACCCAAAATCAACAAAGTTGATTATGAATTGACATTAGAATATACCTCATAACACTAAATAAAAAATAGAACTATCATTTCAAATGTGGATGCCTCCATGACCAAGAAATCAATAATATACAACTGCATTGAAAAACCATTGAAATTGGCTTTTTTCTCAATAAAGAAGCCTCCCATGCTCTTAAAAAATTGAATATCAATTAAATTCCAGCTTAGAATATATCTATAGCACACCACGGTCATACTGTGTGATGAAACACCAAATCCGGTATCTCTACAAAATATGACACCAAATCAAAAACTCACACTTCTGTTTCCCATTGGAATAGCATTGGCAATTTGATGCGTTCAATTCATTTCAAGATATTTGTCAAATACAGTGGTGCAACTTAATTGCCATTGGTTTACAGGAGAGTTCTAAACCTAAGGAAAGTGGAAAATGACTTTGGTAAAGATTTTTCATTTTGTCTGGCTAACAGAGGCTTTTTATTGCAATACAACTGTAATTTCAATGCTATTTCAATGCAGGAGAAAAACATGAATTTCTTGGCTATGAATGCTTCTATGTTTGAAATGATGGTTATACTTTTTCTATTGTGTTAAGGGGTATATGTTGGTGGCATCTTTAGATTAGTTTGGGTCATTTTGAGTGGCCATGGATGCTTTTTCAAGAATTTGCATAATAATTGGGAACACCTCAAAACATCATTATATGGCATAACTCCAAACTGAGTCAATGGAATCGGACAAAATTGGCAGGATATTAGCTCCATGGTACACTTATCATTAAATGAAAAGGATTTTCAAATAGTGTTATTTCCTTTTGAGATAATGCAAAAAAGCATAGCTGCATAATAATTGGGAACGCAGTGTAGATATTTCACCGTAAATTCACCATTTATTCTTAATGGTATTGCCAAGAATATAAGCTTCTAGCCCAATGGTCTCTTCTTTCATTACTGCATTCAAAGCTGAGACAACACAAGACTGCTTCCATAATGCCTTGGACAAATACGGGCAGAGAGGATGGTAGCTGGGACCTGGGTGGCATACCACACAAGCTGTCATTTTCTCAAAATTCCTTCCTCACCAGAAACAAACAAGAATAGCTGATGAACCCCTAGGGAAACAGCTGAAACTATTGGATGTAGTGAACAAAAATATCAGACTTTTTTCATAAAAATTGCATCCATTCGTATAAAATATGGACAACAAAAGGTCAGTCTGACTTATAAGTTATCGTTTGCATTCCACACTACACTGTAAATTTTAAAATTCTGAGTTTGCTCAAATGATTTGAGTCAGATGGTTGCACAATTTGTTTGAGCCATGATAGCTTGCCGTTTTGAGTTATGATAATCTTTATGTTGTTATAACTTGCAAACAACAAGCTATCTTGGCTCAAAGGAATTGTGCAACCATCTCACTCAATCAATTAAGCCAACTCAAAATTCAAATTTTACAGCGTATGAATATACACCTTTACAGGGTGGCAACTTGTCAAGCAGCGGTTTTTTTTTTCTTCAAAATTATCAGGGCTCTTAATGCTCATTCCTGCAAGAGAGCTACTAGTGGTGTGCTTTACAGTGATTACCGAATATTGACTTGTATATATATAGGCCATTCTGTAAATACCAGATATTCAGATTTCTTAAAGCTCATAGAAATCAGCTAGATCATGTGTCGTGAAGTTCCATTTTCACAGTGCAACAGTAAATTTCTTTTTGCATATCAAATTTCCTGGCTGTAAAGTCTCTCGTTCCTGGTCTCACCAGTCAATTAACTTTGACTCTCTGAAAGTTTTTAACATCATCAGGATGCAAAATGCAGACAGATTGGAAGTGGTTTGGGAGCATTAGGAAAGGAGGTTGGTGTCTGATTTCTCTTCAAACAATCCGTTGACTGAGAGTTCAGCAGCTGTTTTGAATTTCTGAATATTGCAACAAAAGTAAAGCCAACTCTTCAGTTTCAACCTTCTTTTATAAAGTTAAATGAATATGAATGAGAATATAAATTTATTATGTATTGTTTTGGAGACTATACATGTGGCAGAATAATGTTGATCATCCAAATATTTGAAAGGAAAAATATTGTAGAATGACCTTTGCTGTTTCAGTGTTTCTAATAGGATGCAAATATATCATCTCCTGTAATTTATGCCATTTATCAGATTTATTTTGACTTTGATTCAAGGCCATTCGTATTTTTCTTCTTTTCCGTTAATACTCTCTTTAAAAATTACGAAAGGAATGTAAACTGTCTCCTTTGACAGTTATCGGTTTTGGCTTTCACAAATTAGTCTGCGAGGATTGGCCTATACAAACTAAAATGCTTCTAACAATTCCTCTGCACATAAGTGGGTCCTATAGGATTAAATATTTATTAGTCTCCAATTGGGAATTAATCTACGTTATATACCAAGCATTATTATGATTAACAATGCCATCACATTTGACGTATTTGTTTGTCTTTCTTGATTTTTAAAAAAACTTTATTTGAGAAATATAGCTTCAAGCCTACCTACACTCTAAAAAATAGTGTTGGGTCATAAACATGTTATAGTGTTTATATTCACTTAGGTGATTGAAAATAGACACCATAGTGTTAAAACAAAAACACTATGGTGTTTATGCAGGACAAGCTGAAGTGTTAATGGGACTTAGAAAATTTTAAGCCAGTTGGGAAGGTATATTACTATGTAAAGAAATTGAGACAAAATCAATTCATATACATATATTGTCAGAATATAGAATCAGACATTTTTGCCAACCAGCACATATTCTGTGTGCTTTTATAGTATAAAAAGTCCAAGTAAACGCCAGTGTTTATGATGTGTCTAATCATAAACACATAATCAAGCACTTAAGCTTCAAACTTAATGCATTTATCAACAGAAACGTTCGCTCAGCCATGAAGGTGAATGATAGCCACTTTCAAAAAGCTGTTGATTCTGTTCAATGTTTGATTGTTTGAGCTATGTGGGACCCATAAGAAGTCTTATAACCAAAGTTTTGACAAGGTAAGTTCTTAAAATAAGCAAATATCCTTATTTTATTAATCAAGACAACTGTGCTCAGTGTTGTAAAGCTGTCATATTGAAATGTTAGAAAGATAATATTTATTTTCAAATATAAATACTCTTAAAACAGTTTTCATTGACACTAATTACAGAATCTTCTAAATATGCAATGTAAATCTTTGTAAAAAACTATCTATATACACTTTGTGAATGTCAGGTGCCTATGTCAAATATTGTTTTGTGAAGGATTCTGTCACAAGGGTGGATCCAGGAAATTTGAAAGGGGGAGGTCCAGTGGCGAGGGGGAAGGGGGGGGGGCGAGTCCAGGGGGTCGGGCCCTGAACTCATTGTGTCTCTTACGTGTTTCAGAAAGGAAATGTTTGTCTTCAAACTGTGAAGTTTTGTTTTCACTGAATGAACAAATAGTAGTTCAAAATAATGGGGAACAGCTACAGAAATAAAAGGTGATTATTTTTAAATGGGGTTGAAAAGGTGTCTAATATATGTCACCAAGATTCAACCTGAACAAGAACCCCCAGGTTGCCTGTGGTTTCTACTGATGTGGGATTTAAGTAAGGCCAAATGCTAAATGGTGCAGATTCTTTATGTACTCTTAAATATGTTTTTCAGAAAGAAAATGCCAGTTTCCAAATTCAGGAATTTTTTTCATTGGATGAAGAAATTGGAATTGCAAGTCAAAGTTAACTTCCACTAAAAGGTGATTATTTCTAAAATCTGGTTGAAAGGGTGTTTAATATGTCGGCAACATTTTTCTTGAACAAGAACCCGTGGGTTGCCTAATTCAGGTGGTTTATGATGCAAAATGAATTCAGATTCATTTTGTACCTAATGTTTTTCAGGAAGAAAATTCCAGTTTTCAAAGTCTGGAGGTATATTTTCACTGGATGAAGAAATCATAATTGTGAATCATGGAGTACTGCCACAAAAAGGTGATTATTTTTAAAGTCTGGTTAGAAATGTGTCTAATATGTCAAAAAAATCTAACCTAAACAAGAAGCTCCGGGTTGCCTAATGCAGGTGGCTTCTTGTGATAAATATAATTGGAGAGACGTCTTACATGTCCGGGGAGAGTGAGGGTTGGTCTAGTGGTAGCGTGCTGGGCTTCCAATCGCTCAGTCCAGGGTTGGATTCCAGCTCTAGTTGGGTCACCTTGGCCTATGTTTGATAGCTGTTTCATTCATCCTTCATCTCATTGCCATGTCCTCCTCCTGCCATAATTAGCCTACCGAGTGCGTTAATACAGGACATAAAGCCCCAATCATCCATCCGCCAATCTAACGTGTTGTCAAAATTTAACCTGAACTGGAACTCACGGCTTGCCTGATCTAGGTGTTTTCTATTAAAATGATTAACTTTTAAGTATGGTCAAATGCTAAATGATGCAGATTCATTATGTATCTTGTGTTTTTTCAGGCAGGAAATGTCAGTTTTTACACTCTGGAGGTTTTTCACCGGTTTAAGAAATTGAAAGTTCAAACCATGGAAAACTGCCATAAAATGGTGATTATTTCATGATTGTTTTGCACTTGTTAACTTGCACTGTAAAAACCAAAAAGAGTTTCTCTTTTTGAGGCTAAAATGAAGTATATCATTATTGTTAACATTATATGTAAAATCTGGTCAGAAAGGTGTCTAATGTCTCTGAAAATTTAATCCAGCCAAGAATCTCAGAGTTGCCTAATGTAAGCGGCTTCTTCTGATAAATCCAGTAAGAGAGATGTCTACTGTGTCATGGAAATTTAACCTGAACAAGAACCAGTGGGTTGCCTAATGTAGGTTGTTGCTGCTGATATAATATTTACGTTTTAAGCAAGGTCAATAGCTATATGATGCAGATTCATTATGTATCTCATGTTTTTCAGGAAGAAAATGTTCGTTTTTCAACTCTGGAGGTATTTTCACGGGATGAAGTATTGTAATACTTGGAAAACTGTCACAAAAGGTAATTATTTCTAAAGTCTGGGTGGAAAGGTTTTTAATATGTTGTCAAAATTTAACCTAAACAAGAACCTCCGGTTGCCTAAGACAGGTGGTTTCTTCTAATAAATATAGTTGGAGAGATGTATTATATGTCACACGGGGGGGGGGGGGGCTATTGGTACCATGCTGGGCTGCCAATCGCTAGGTCCAGGATTTGAATCCAGCTCTTGTTGGATCACCTTGGCCTAATTTAGAAGGCTGTTTCAATCATCCTTCACCTCATTGCCTTGTCCTCCTCCTACCCTAATTAGCTTACCAATTGCATTAATACAGTACATAAAGCCCAATCAACCATCAATCAATGTAAAGCGTTGTCAAAATTGAACCTGAACAGGAACCCACGGCTTGCCTGATGTAGATGATTTAACTTTTAAGTATGGTCTAATGCTAAATGATGCGGATTCATTAAATGTATAAAATTATGTTTTTTCAGGAAGCTAATTTCTGTTTTCAAACTGTGGTTTTTTCACTGGATGAATTGTAATTGCAGCCCATGGAAAACTGCCACAAAAAGGTGATTATATCTAAAATCTGGTTAGAAAGGTGTCTAATATGTCACCAAAATTAAATTGGGGAATCCCTGGCTTGCCTAATATAATATTGATGGCTTCTTCTGATAAATCCAGTTGGAGAGATGTCTACTGTGTAATCAAAATTTAACCTGAACAAGAACCCACGGGTTTACTAATGTAGGTTGTTTCTGATGATATAATATTTTTAAAACATTGAAGTAAGGTCAAATGCTATATGATGCAGATAGAGTTCCCCCGTGGCCTGATTGGTAAGTGTGCTTGTCAACTGGCTTTGAGGGTGTGGGTTCGAATCTCACCCCGGGAACTCACTTTAGTCTGAGCCCATTGGACATTAAATTGAGGCGGGTTGTATCCAGTATTCTATGCTTGGGCAACTGAAAGACCCTGGGCATCCCTGAATTAATAGGGTATTGGCAGACTCACAGCCTTCTCATTTCATCATCATACGTTGATCGCCTGCCTCGATATAGCCCACTAAGGTGCTGCAGAGGCGTAAAACACAAACAAACAATATATGATGCAGATTCATTATGTATCTCATGTTTTTCAGGAAGAAAATGTTCCTTTTTAAACTATGGAGGTATTTTCACTGGATGAAGAAATTGTGATTGGAAATCATCGAGAATTGTCACAAAAAGGTAATTATTTCTAAATCTGGTTGGAATGACTTTTATCATGTCATCACCATTGGGAAGATCATAGTAAGCATTTAAAAAAATTAGGTCAAGTGGCACAGCTTGGCCCGATGCTCGGGTAAGTTGTGCTGCATGATGGGCGAGTTGTTCCTGAGGTTTATTCCGGAAGAACCTTGTATTTCAACAAGGGTGCCAGAACAAGGGGGTGGAGGGGGCAATTGCCCCTCCTGCCCTTGTCCAAGGGGAGCAGGGGGGCACGGTGTGTCCTTTTGATCTTATTAAAAATCATTATAATAATTTTATTATCAAAATTATTATTGACAGTCTTTTTAAATGTTGTTATGCAAAATTGACATGAATATACCCTTTTTCATCCGACCGCCCCTGCTGCCAGCATTTCCTTCCAGTATCCCTGTATTTCACCTGTTTCTTCAGATAGATCATTTGTATCTGGCTTTAGCATATGGCTGATATGCTACATGAAACTAATCAAACACTTAATAGCCATCTTACGAAAAAATTCAAAATTATGCAAAAACTCGAATGTTTTTAGTTTAGAAGGGGGTATAACACTTTCTAACTTACTTGTAAACCGAAATCGATTAATGACAATTAAATCCTATGTTATATCATAGCCTCATAGGAAAAAACTCACTCCAATCCAAACGGCACAAATTGGCCCGTATTGATTTCTGGAGAAAACCGGTTGTCAAAAATAAATCAACCATGCAAGATTAAATCTTTCGAAACAATGTCTAGATATATCTTTTAACTCCATCCTACCCGAAACACTTCATCTTATTACAAATACCAAATGACTGAGAAACAAGAATGTCGGTCCTCGTTACATCAGGTTTTCAAGAAAAATTTAATTTATGAGTGTAGCTTTCCATAGCTTTACAATTGACAGTTTTTT
This sequence comes from Platynereis dumerilii, assembly GCA_026936325.1. NCBI lineage: Eukaryota > Metazoa > Annelida > Polychaeta > Phyllodocida > Nereididae > Platynereis > Platynereis dumerilii. The sequence goes on along the minus strand of JAPTHN010000037.1, from coordinate 1,332,295 downwards.
CTAGGTGCATAATGATGTTGACCTATTGCTTTTTTACCCAGTTCTTAATTTTTACCCCAATAGTGGGGGTGGGGGCACAACTTACCCTGTGGCACAACATAACCCAGTCTCCCCCACATTTACAAATTCAAAATTGCACAATGTGACTTGACTGCTAATTGTTACAGATTATGGATGACATGTGAAATAAAAAGGGAAAAACAAGAAACGTCACTCGCCACTTCTCCAATATAGAAGGTAAACATTTATTTAATTTTTAAAGTTATTTTTAGTTCCCTTTGTCATAATTATAATGAACACTTCATAATCAGGGATTGACTGGTTCCTAGTAAGTCCTGTTTTTGCATGATTACTTAGGTTCTATGCATCATTGGTATCTTACGGGGGCATTATCCTGTTTTAGACCCCTATGGGGTCTATATATATAGGCCCCTATTCAATGCTATTTTCCCATTGAAAGGGGTTTATATATATAGACCCCTTTCAATGGAATTTTAGCACGGAAAAGGGGGCTAAAACAGGACTAGATATAATACACTTTTATATTCTATTTTTTATCCATTGTGTTCACTTTATGTAAATGCCATTTATTCAATACAAAGCCCTATCTTACACATATATTACATTTGTATGCTTTATTGAATAAACGTCATATATGTATATATACATTTTGTTAATTTAATGCAAATGCCATTTATTCAATTAAGATGCCTGCCTTATATACTCCTGTTTTAGGCCCCTTTTCAATGGTAATGGCCCATTGAAAGGGGCTTATTTATATAGACCCCTTTCAATGGAGGGTTACCATTGAAAAGGGGGCTAAAACAGGAGTATATATAAGACACTTTTATATAGTTTTTTTAGTCTATATAAATTAATGTATTTTTCAATATTTTTCCTTACCTATCCTACTTACCGATACGATATAAAGAGGGCGATTTTTGATGGGGTTAGAGATAAAATGGGGTTTAGTATTTTTTGGGGGGTAAGACTTAAAGAGTTGCCACCATATTTAGAAATAGGGGTTTATATATATAGGCCCCTCTATATATGTCATTTACATTGTGGAGGGGTCTATATGAATAAGCCCCTTTCAATGGTGTGTTCTCATTGAAAAGGGGCCTAAAACAGGAGTATATAAGGCAGGCATCTTTATTGAATAAATGGCATTTGCATTAAATGAACACAATGTATGTGCCGTTTATTCAATAATACATAGAAATGTAATACATGTGTATAACTCTCTCATATATACTCCTGTTTTAGCCCCCTATTCAATGGTAATGATCCATTGAAAGGGGCCTATTCATATAGACCCTCTCCAATGTTAATGATATATATAGAGGGGCCTATATATATAAACCCCTATTTCAAAATATGGTGGCAACTCTTTAAGTCTTACCCCCAAAAAATACTAAACCCCATTTTATCTCTAACCCCATCAAAAATCGCCCTCTTTATATCGTATCGGTAAGTAGGATAATTGAGGAAAAATATTTAAAACAAATATAATATAGACTAAAAAACTATATAAAAGTGTCTTATATATACTCCTGTTTTAGGCCCCTTTTCACTGGTAATGGTCCATTGAAAGGGCTTATTTAAATAGACCCCTTTCAATGGAGGATTACCATTGAAAAGGGGGCTAAAACAGGAGTATATATAAGACACTTTTATATAGTTTTTTTAGTCTATATAAATTAATGTATTTTTCAATATTTTTCCTTACCTATCCTACTAACCGATACGATATAAAGAGGGCGATTTTTGATGGGGTTAGAGATAAAATGGGGTTTAGTATTTTTTGGGGGTAAGACTTAAAGAGTTGCCACCATATTTAGAAATAGGGGTTTATATATATAGGCCCCTCTATATATGTCATTTACATTGTGGAGGGGTCTATATGAATAAGCCCCTTTCAATGGTGTGTTCTCATTGAAAAGGGGCCTAAAACAGGAGTATATAAGGCAGGCATCTTTATTGAATAAATGGCATTTGCATTAAATGAACACAATGTATGTGCCGTTTATTCAATAATACATAGAAATGTAATACATGTGTATAACTCTCTCATATATACTCCTGTTTTAGCCCCCTATTCAATGGTAATGATCCATTGAAAGGGGCCTATTCATATAGACCCCTCTCCAATGTTAATGATATATATAGAGGGGCCTATATATATAAACCCCTATTTCAAAATATGGTGGCAACTCTTTAAGTCTTACCCCCAAAAAATACTAAACCCAATTTTATCTCTAACCCCATCAAAAATCGCCCTCTTTATATCGTATCGGTAAGTAGGATAAGTGAGGAAAAATATTTAAAACAAATATAATATAGACTAAAAAACTATATAAAAGTGTCTTATATATACTCCTGTTTTAGGCCCCTTTTCCCTGGTAATGGTCCATTGAAAGGGGCTTATTTAAATAGACCCCTTTCAATATAGGATTACCATTGAAAAGGGGGCTAAAACAGGAGTATATATAAGACACTTTTATATAGTTTTTTTAGTCTATATAAATTAATGTATTTTTCAATATTTTTCCTTACCTATCCTACTTACCGATACGATATAAAGAAGGCGATTTTTGATGGGGTTAGAGATAAAATGGGGTTTAGTATTTTTTGGGGGTAAGACTTAAAGAGTTGCCACCATATTTAGAAATAGGGGTTTATATATATAGGCCCCTCTATATATGTCATTTACATTGTGGAGGGGTCTATATGAATAAGCCCCTTTCAATGGTGTGTTCTCATTGAAAAGGGGCCTAAAACAGGAGTATATAAGGCAGGCATCTTTATTGAATAAATGGCATTTGCATTAAATGAACACAATGTATGTGCCGTTTATTCAATAATACATAGAAATGTAATACATGTGTATAACTCTCTCATATATACTCCTGTTTTAGCCCCCTATTCAATGGTAATGATCCATTGAAAGGGGCCTATTCATATAGACCCCTCTCCAATGTTAATGATATATATAGAGGGGCCTATATATATAAACCCCTATTTCAAAATATGGTGGCAACTCTTTAAGTCTTACCCCCAAAAAATACTAAACCCCATTTTATCTCTAACCCCATCAAAAATCGCCCTCTTTATATCGTATCGGTAAGTAGGATAAGTGAGGAAAAATATTTAAAACAAATATAATATAGACTAAAAAACTATATAAAAGTGTCTTATATATACTCCTGTTTTAGGCCCCTTTTCACTGGTAATGGTCCATTGAAAGGGGCTTATTTAAATAGACCCCTTTCAATGGAGGATTACCATTGAAAAGGGGGCTAAAACAGGAGTATATATAAGACACTTTTATATAGTTTTTTTAGTCTATATAAATTAATGTATTTTTCAATATTTTTCCTTACCTATCCTACTTACCGATACGATATAAAGAGGGCGATTTTTGATGGGGTTAGAGATAAAATGGGGTTTAGTATTTTTTGGGGGTAAGACTTAAAGAGTTGCCACCATATTTAGAAATAGGGGTTTATATATATAGGCCCCTCTATATATGTCATTTACATTGTGGAGGGGTCTATATGAATAAGCCCCTTTCAATGGTGTGTTCTCATTGAAAAGGGGCCTAAAACAGGAGTATATAAGGCAGGCATCTTTATTGAATAAATAGCATTTGCATTAAATGAACACAATGTATGTGCCGTTTATTCAATAATACATAAAAATGTAATACATGTGTAAAGCTCTCTCATATATACTCCTGTTTTAGCCCCCTATTCAATGGTAATGATCCATTGAAAGGGGCCTATTCATATAGACCCCTCTCCAATGTTAATGATATATATAGAGGGGCCTATATATATAAACCCCTATTTCAAAATATGGTGGCAACTCTTTAAGTCTTACCCCCAAAAAATACTAAACCCCATTTTATCTCTAACCCCATCAAAAATCGCCCTCTTTATATCGTATCGGTAAGTAGGATAAGTAAGGAAAAATATTTAAAACAAATATAATATAGACTAAAAAACTATATAAAAGTGTCTTATATATACTCCTGTTTTAGGCCCCTTTTCACTGGTAATGGTCCATTGAAACGGGCTTATTTAAATAGACCCCTTTCAATGGAGGATTACCATTGAAAAGGGGGCTAAAACAGGAGTATATATAAGACACTTTTATATAGTTTTTTTAGTCTATATAAATTAATGTATTTTTCAATATTTTTCCTTACCTATCCTACTTACCGATACGATATAAAGAGGGCGATTTTTGATGGGGTTAGAGATAAAATGGGGTTTAGTATTTTTTGGGGGTAAGACTTAAAGAGTTGCCACCATATTTAGAAATAGGGGTTTATATATATAGGCCCCTCTATATATGTAATTAACATTGTGGAGGGGTCTATATGAATAAGCCCCTTTCAATGGTGTGTTCTCATTGAAAAGGGGCCTAAAACAGGAGTATATAAGGCAGGCATCTTTATTGAATAAATAGCATTTGCATTAAATGAACACAATGAATATGTCGCTTATGCAATAATATATAAAAATGTAATATATGTGTAAAACTCTCTCATATATACTCCTGTTTTAGCCCCCTATTCAATGGTAATGATCCATTGAAAGGGGCCTATTCATATAGACCCCTCTCCAATGTTAATGATATATATAGAGGGGCCTATATATATAAACCCCTATTTCAAAATATGGTGGCAACTCTTTAAGTCTTACCCCCAAAAAATACTAAACCCCATTTTATCTCTAACCCCATCAAAAATCGCCCTCTTTATATCGTATCGGTAAGTAGGATAAGTAAGGAAAAATATTTAAAACAAATATAATATAGACTAAAAAACTATATAAAAGTGTCTTATATATACTCCTGTTTTAGGCCCCTTTTCACTGGTAATGGTCCATTGAAAGGGGCTTATTTAAATAGACCCCTTTCAATGGAGGGTTACCATTGAAAAGGGGGCTAAAACAGGAGTATATATAAGACACTTTTATATAGTTTTTTTAGTCTATATAAATTAATGTATTTTTCAATATTTTTCCTTACCTATCCTACTTACCGATACGATATAAAGAGGGCGATTTTTGATGGGGTTAGAGATAAAATGGGGTTTAGTATTTTTTTGGGGGTAAGACTTAAAGAGTTGCCACCATATTTAGAAATAGGGGTTTATATATATAGGCCCCTCTATATATCTCATTAACGTTGTGGAGGGGCCTATATGAATAAGCCCCTTTCAATGGTGGGTTCTCATTGAAAAGGGGCCTAAAACAGGAGTATATAAGGCAGGCATCTTTATTGAATAAAGGGCATTTGCATTAAATGAACACAATGTATGTGCCGTTTATTCAATAATACATAAAAATGTAATATATGTGTAGACTCTCTCATATATACTCCTGTTTTAGACCCCTTTTCAATGTGAATGGCCCATTGAAAGGGGCTTATTCATATAGACCCCTTGCAATGGAGGGTTACCATTGAAAAGGGGCCTAAAACAGGAGTATATATAAGACACTTTTATATAGTTTTTTTAGTCCATGTTATATTTTTTAAAAATATTTTTTTCCTTACTTATCCTACTTACCGATACGATATAAAGAGGGCGATTTTTGATGGGGTTAGAGATAAAATGGGGTTTAGTATTTTTTGGGGGTAAGACTTAAAGAGTTGCCATCATATTTTGAAATAGGGGTTTATATATATAGGCCCCTCTATATATTACATTAACATTGGAGAGGGGTCCATATGAATAGGCCCCTTTCAATGCATCATTACCTTTGAATAGGGGCTAAAACAGGAGTATATATGAGAGAGTTTTATACATATATTGCATTTTTATGTATTATTGAATAAATGGCATATAAATTGTGTTCATTTAATGCAAATGCCATTTATTCATTAAAGATGCCTGCCTTATATACTCCTGTTTTAGGCTCCTTTTCAATGAGAACCCACCATTGAAAGGGGCTTATTCATATAGACCCCTCCACTATGTTAATGGCATATATAGAGGGGCCTATATATAAACCCCTATTCCAATGTATGATGGCTACTCTTTAAGTCTTGCCCCCAAAAAATGCTAAACCCCATTTTATCTCTAACCCCATCAAAAATCGCCCTCTTTATATCGTATCGTTAAGTAGGATAAGAGGATAAGTAAAAAAATACATAGTAAAATGATGATATATACCAAAAAACTATATAAAAGTGTCTTATTTATACTCCTGTTTTAACCCCCTTTTCAATGCTAATCTTCCAATGAAAGGGGGTTATATATATAGACCCCTATCAATGGAAGTCTAGCATTGAAAAGGGGCCTAAAACAGGAGTATATATAAAGACACTTTTATATAGTTCTTTATTCATTACTATTTCATAATTTCAGTTATCCTACTCACTGAATACTATATGAACAGGTCGATTTTTTATGGGGTTAAGACTTAAAATAGTCAGCACTGCGGGTGTAAAGCCGCCTCGAAGTATCAAAAATATACTGAATCTGTTCCCATTCATTCACTTATATGCATGTCCCAAAATTCTCAAAAATTATCCGAACCCCATAGGGGTCTAAAACAGGATAATGCCCTTACGGGTCATCTGCATCATCTATGTCGTCATATTGACGTTTCTGGTCGTGATTATGGTGTTTTTATTACTTGAGATAAAATACTCATTGGTGCGCAGATATGCCTTCTTCGATGCAAATAAGCGATACTGACTTAATGGAACATTTCTTTATTTTTACTTCTGTGACAATTTGATAAAGACACCTTGAACCTTATGCACAAAAGGACAGATGAGCATTCACCTGATTTTCAATGCTCTAATTTGTCCTGTGTTATGCAATAAATATGCATATTATTCTTATAAACATTTGAGCGCATATCAATATATGAAGTAAAAAATACGATCTAATTACTTTTACGCCAGGTTTTCACTGGAGGAACTAAAATTCAATCGTTGTTGTAAAAAATATACATTCACTGTTGTTACACTGAACAAATTTGGGTTGCTTACATAATTTTGAAATATAAAATTGTATTATTTGCAAGCGGTAGTTTTGTGGCGAAGTGTCATCTAAAAGTAGGACCGACAAATGTCCTACATATTCTCCTACAGTTTTGCAAATTACATTTATTTTATGATGAGTTGAACCAGTAAAAACATATATTTTGCATGCCTACTTAAAAAGATTCTCTTTGTTGCTACAGAGTCTGACGCATCCTTGTAATATTTCACTAATGAAAAATTGGAATTATTAAATTGTGAAATTACTGACACCTTTTGTTGATTTTCTATGAAGATGAGCTTCAAACAAGTAGTTGCACAGCTTGGCCTGTTTCTCAATGCTTCAATTACGCATAGCATAGACTTTCCTGGGATGCAGATCTGAAGCTTCCAATAATTCTCTGAAAGCAAAACTAGTGGCAGTTCTGCTTAACTTGATGATGCATACGAGGCTGGTCACTTTCACTTTTAAAGTTTTTTTCTGCAATGCTTAAAATGAGTGTTCAATATAGAACTCTTAGAAGACAGTGTCATATGAAGCATTCATATTTTCTATAAAGAGCACATAGTTCTACAAAAATAATATTAATGTCAGGTATTAATAAAGCTGCAGTGCTTATTTCTTGGTTTTCATTACCAATAGGGCAAGCTTTAGAATGAAAACCTGAGTTTGGGTGTGTGGTTTTAATACGACCATATTTGGCAAAAACCCCAACAGGTGATAAAAAAGTCAGACATCAACAAGAAATTGTCATATTTGCTTTATGGCATGTGTTTTACTGTATGAAACACAATGTCATTGACTCTGGGATCAATGTACTAATTTTCATTTTCAAGCTATAAACAATAATTTAGTTTTGCTTTTCGTCAATCGTTGAACCTTGTTGAAATTCTATCAACCTGGATAAATGATTAAGGCTTTACATCATGTATTCATGCATTTTGACAGGCTATTGTAATTAGGACAGGAGCAGGGCACAGCAATGATGAGAAGGTTGATTGAAACTGCTGTCCAACATAGTAGGGCAAGTTGACCTAACTTCAGCCTACTTTGGTTTTTGATCGCTTGTCATTGGCTGGCTATTCATGGGAATAACCTGTAGCTGTGGACCTAACCCCAGCCTTCAGTCCTCTTTATGATTATATTGTAAAAAAACATCCACATGCTTTATAAGGCAGTGTAAATGTGTTCAAAAGACAATAGTGGGAAATGTACCTAACTTCAGCCGTGTTGTATCTAACTTCAGCCTAGGGTGTACCTAACTTCAGCCCCGCACCTAACTCCAACCAATTGATCCTATTCTGTCATAAAAAACAACAGAATGATTAAATTTGGCCTCAATTACTTACCTCTATATAAAACATGACAGTCTGAAAAAAATCAATGCTCCAAAAATGTATTTCAAAAAAGCTTGGAAAGAAGTCATCGTTTTCACGGAAAGAGGATAAAAATTTATTTTAAACTCCAGTTCAGGCAACCGGTCTATTCCAGTATGCCAGATGTAAAAATGCTTTAAAAATTAAATTTTTAGATAGATAGATATTCAGGGATGAATAAACAAACTTCTCATGTGAGATGTAGTGGCTGGAGTTTGGGAAACCTGGGGGCTGAAGTTAGGTCATATTGGGGCTGAAGTTAGGACCATGGGGGCTGAAGTTAGGTAAGATTGACATGTCTTATAAATCACCTAATTCATTGAATGATCAAGTAGAAAATATTGAAAAAACCTTAATTTATGGAAGATTACTAATTTTTCCTTGTGATGAAACTTTTTTTGGGCTGCTCCTGCTTTAGTGAATTGGTACAGCCAACTGACAGATTTAACGTTTTATCAAACTTTTTTTCGTTTCGCGTTGTATTTGCGTCGCAAAACAAGCAAAATGCGGTCCACCAAAAAATCATGTAAAATTCCTGATTCATTGTTATGATAGTCATAACTTTTTGATAATTTATTCTAAACACATTGACAATAACTTTAAACCCAAAAATTGGCACCTTGGCCACATCAAAATTTAATTACAAGGAGTTTTCTGTAGGGGGGCTGAAGTTGGGTGAGAGGCTGAAGTTAGGTCAACTTGCCCTATACCCGATGGTGACATGGCCAGAGCTGGAATAAGACCCAGGAACCAACAATTGCATTGAAGTCCAGAGCACTACCAACTGAGCTGAGATCCCCTTCCCAGTAAAGTAAGTCAGATTATGTACTTTACCTTTTTAACCTGCTTAAGCAAAAGTGGGAACACAAAATACCAAAATTTGATTGAAGCAGGTTTCGTTACAGTGCTGTGCAAAAATGTTGAGGCAACTAACAATTTTTCTTTGTTTTAAATTCCCTTTGAGCACACATGACCCTCCTCTCCGTGTTTCCCGTCCTAAGTATCTCCATACAAGTACTCATAAATGTTTTTTAAAATGGATCTTGGAGAAACATTCCTGAACACTATGCTAATAAGAATACAACATCATTTGGACTCAAAACGTAGTTTGGGAAATCAAGCATAAAAATTTGGATGTGGCTCGAGACTTTTGAACATAACTGTATTTTCGGCGTTTTATTACTTCATTTCATAGGTCTCCCTCTTTGCTGTTAAGGCATACAAAGGCAAGTAAAATCTGCTCTTACTGTACTTCACCTTTTCGGGGCAATATTTTTCCAGGAGTATTTTTGCCCTAAGGAAATGCCCTCGATAGACTGACAGACAATCCTTCAGACAGACAGACAGACAGACAGTCACACGCAAACAATACCCTCACTCTGCTTGGAAGTTAGCAAAATAATACTATATAAATTGAACAGATGCCATTTTAAATTTCTATTTGAATTTTTGAGTGCATTTACTTTGGGGCAAAACAGATACAATCATACTATGTATATATGCTATTTTTCACAAACTAGATGCAGTATAATTAGACCTGATTAGCAGAGATTGCTTGTGTTGATTACTGTGTGTTTGTATACAACTGTTTGGTGTTTCTAATCCGACTGATCTCAATGACTGTTTCAGATCAACGCTTCTTCTCCCTTCATAAAGATAAACACCTAGTGTTTATTTTAAAACACTTCTAGAGTCAAAGACATGTTGAAGTGTTTAAAAAGTGTAACAAGCTCATTAAGGTGTTGTCGTGTTTATAATTCATAAACACCTCAACATGTTTATCTTTATGAATATGAATATAAACACTTAAACATGTTTAAAAAGTGTAACCAAAAAGTGTATATTTTGGTGTTAAAATAACAACAGTTGTTTTTAGAGTGTAAATGATGTATTAGGCTTAGCTATGAATCAGACAGGTAGTATAGGCCTATGGCAGATTTCACGAAAAGTGCTCTTAAAAGGTACCTTAAACTTTCCAACCCTTTTGTTATCTCTCTGTTGCTGCCTGGAGCAATAAACCTATTACTTAGTACATCTGTGACGTAATGAATCAATATCAATAAAATATTCCTCAAATATGTAGCTTTTTCCTCTAAAAAGATATTTTTTATGCCTCATGACGACCAAACTTGTTGATCAGACATGCTTACTTTGGCACTCTATGGAATCTGCTAAAACCAATTCAGGAAAATGTAATGGTATGTGATTGATAAAAAACATCTTGAAAATTATTTTGGAACCATTTTTAATTGTCTTGGTCATTATAAAACTTGAAAAAAATAAAAAAAGACTGCTAATGTAACTCAATTCCGTCATTGCACACTGAGGTTACATTAGCAACTTTTACACGGAAATTTTTCTGTGTTCTCGCTACTTATGCCAATTTCAAACATGAAATTATAATATTTTATTGAAAAACGTGTCTTATTTGCCTATATACATCACAAAAAACATAAACGACTGGGTGTGGTACCTGTTTTTTTATTGCTAATGTAACTGCAATTTTGCATCCGTCCATTTCAAAGTGTTACATTAGCAAAATGTGTAGGGTGAAAGCACAGTAAAGGCCTCAATTGCGTTTTGATCACATAAAAGTAAATCTAGGGTCCTAGAAACCAATTTCTGACATAAAGAAGAAACAGTGCAGTATTTAAGCTTGATCAACAAGTAAATCTGAGAAATTTAGGCATTTTTCATGAGCATACAACTAAAACCATGCTCTGGGCAGACCTTTAAAGTGGGTATAATCTGTCAATTTTAGCATGTAACCAGTGGCCCTTTTTCTGAAGCACTGTCTATTGCAGCTATGCTGTAGCCTAATATTTAGTTCACATTCTGCCGGTGACATTATCTGTTTACTGTACCTCCCTGGCCTTCTGTAGGGACCATAGGCTGACTTTTCAATGTGATGATTATGGCAGCCATGACGTCCAAAGGAAAGGTCTGCTTGTAACCATATTTTTGCAAATTTACAGTCAGGGGTTCAAAAGGCTGGCTGGAGGGTATTTTTATGCAATAATTACACGAATTTGGTACTTTTGCTTAGATATGATATTGGTTTAATGAATTTCAGGAAAAAAATTCCAATGGCCACTGATGATTGTAAGATACAAGAAGCTTTAATGGCTAAAATCGATGTCCGTCCATTACGTCCACAACCAATTTTTTGGTAATTTAAATGAATTAAAGACCAGGTAACACGTCAACTGACATTGAAATGCATGTCCATCTCTCTCTACCTATGTATGCAACTGAAAAATTAAAAAACACAATGAATTTAACTAATACACTGGACACCAGGCTAAAAAGTGTAAATGTCCGTCCATTACGTCCACAAAAGTGTTCAGATTAGTCTGGGGACTGATGTTTGGAGGTCTGGTATGTCACTAATAAAGCAGGGATACCATGTTTAGTGACAAATTTCGATTATTTTAGTGAATGCTGACAGGGCTCAAAAGTTGAATTTGTCATAGTACATGCAAACTGTCCGTATCACATCAGCGAAAACGGTCGAAAAGCCAATGGTCCATTTCAGCAGAGAAACCTAGATTTTCATGGAACTTTCATAATGTAGTTCATAGCAGCCCAGCAAATACCTGTCTTGATTTATCGGACAAACATGATTCTGTATTCTATACATTAGTAGCTTCAAATTGATGTACTACACTTGCACTTCTGATGAAAATAATTCTTAGGTCATAGGGGCCAAATATTGAGGCGCTTACTGTGCTTTCACCCTGTACATAAAAATTACTTTAAAAAACACATGATTAGATCTCAAATTTTTTCTGAACTGAAAGCCAGGTCTCAGGGTGGTACCCTGCTGGTGACTTAATTTATATAGCAGTAGGATCAGCATAAAAAAATTCCGTCCTCCATCATTCATCGTTGTTACATTAGCACAAGGCCATATTTTTAGCTACTCTGACTTACCAATCCAACAGAAAAGATTGTTTACCCATGATTTTATTTAATGGATTGACACAATAAGAGATTTAGATATCAGCTATTTTTTGTCCTGCCAGATATCCTCAGAAGAAGCCCCCTGAGAAAATCTGAGAATCTACAAATCGATTATGTCTGGCCTTATCAGTATTGTGCTAATGTAACTTGTGGACAAGTTGTGGTAAGTCATTTTGCAGCTTTTTCGTGAAATCTACCCTATGTACTTTTTCTGATATTATATTTTTTTATTTAATGATTCAGAACCAAAATTCCTTGAAATAAGCCTAATTCGATTTTAGCAAATTGGAAGTCTTCTTCCAAAGGCTGTTTACTGTTTTTGATGGCTTCCTTCATTGTAATTACGTATATTTGACACGAAAAGGCACATCTAGGTTGTTACACTCAATCGCCAAATACTGTACACAAGGCCAGCAACAGACCTAATGCCAAGGTTCCTTTAATAAATTATCGGGATGTCAAAATATGTCTAATGGCATACCTTGGGAACTGCTGGTTTCCTTTGCAATTAATAAAATGTTGATCATCTGCCCAAAATATTAGCCTCCCTTCCAGAATACTTAATTTAAATTAGTTAAAAATCAAATTAGTAAATTCTGTAGACCCCACCACTCATGCCACATTCTGGTACCGATGCCTATGCGTGACAACAATGATAAACAATTCTTATTTACCCACATTTATTGTTTAGTCTTGCAGAATAAACCCTGCACAGGTGACATAAAGCACAACTTCTAGCACCATGTATAATTCATATGAACTGAATATGATTAATAAGCTCGAGCATGCAAAAAATATATTATTAGCAATAGCAGAGACCAAATTTTCAGTGCTGATTAAGAGACTCGAATATCGGCCTTTTCGAAACTTATAAGTGGAACTTGCTGCTTCATGAAACTGTGTTTAGTCTGTGTGACATACACTGCGTTCCCAATTATTATGCAACTATCCTTTTTCGTAATATCTTCACAAGAAATAGCACTATTCGGATATCCTTTTTACATAATGACATATGTGCCATGAAGCAAATATCCTGTAACTTTCGTTAAATTCCGTCAGTTCAGTGCATGAGCTAACCCTCTAGCTGCTGTTTGGCAAGATGCAGCAGACTGATTTACAGTGTACGCATGCAGGGCCGTATCAGCACATTTTTGGGCCCGGGGCAAACTGTTTCTCATGGGCCCCCAGGAGCGGACTGGCCCCACAGTTAAGTGGGCCCCTGAGCAAAATCATTGGTGGGCCCCTGTTATCGCAATAGTGTCGTCTTCAATCTAGCATTCTTAATTAATTTTTAGCTCGACATACCTGGATCAAAAACCACAGTAATTGAAGAATTGCTTTATCTACACGATGTTATATGAAATCATGAATAGTGCAATATAGAATAAGACAAAGATGTCTGCATGAAAATCAGGAGCGGGGCCCTTGAACTCCTGCTTTATACATTTACTTGAGGGGAATGATATCGGTGGATTCAAGAGGGGTGTACGGGCCTCTAGGGCCCATGCCCTTTTAGGTACCCGAAACAAAAAATAACATTTTATAGCAAAATGTAGTATTAAGATTGATCGAGGAGGGCCCAAAAATTTCAAAGCACATAGATCTGGGCCCCTCCCAGTCTACCGTATCTGGAGATTAAACTGGGCAAGGGGCCCCTTACTTTTTTATTAGCATGTCAAGCTCTAATTTATTATATTTTTTAGAAGGCCTGAAACTCAATTCTGACTTCTAAGTCTTTTACATCATTTTTCATAATTTATTTCTTTTTTAAGGTTGCTGGTGGGCCCCCTCAGGCAGTGGGCCCCAGGGCATTGCATCCACCCCTGGACCTCCCTTGCCAAAAAGCTGTCTAAATTTTGAAAATACGTACTCGCGTTAGTTACCCGACACACTTTCTTTACTGCCGCAGCTCTTTTCAGGCTCATCATGGGCCCCCTGAGGTCATGGGCCCGGGGCAAGTGCCCCGTTTGCCCTATGGTTAATACGGCCCTGTACGCATGCTGCTTCTACATCAATTTTAAGTGTAAGGCATTCATTTGGAAATGAGGGTTTTTATATTCCTTAGAATGTTGCTCTAAGTGTCTGGGATTAGGCCTACAGGCATCTTCAAAAATCGTATTAAAAGACCTGTCATCATCCTGTCACATGTCCTTGTTCTCATTACCTGCTGTCAATGTGACAGGCTGGCTGTCCCAGATTACATTCAAATTGATGTATACATATACAGTAACACAAATTTCTCCATACTCAAGAATAAAAGGGATTTTCTGATATCAGACAATAAGGGTTTAATATATGTCCAATATTTTGTGATTGTCTAAACCAGTCAATTGAATTATTCAAAATGTTATACAACTTGATTGTTCAAGTCTATTAACAAATATTGTCTAAACAAGATAATCAATGGAATGGAACTGACAATCATCATCATCATACCCTTAATTCATGGATGCTTTACGCTACTCCTCCCAAACTACTCAATGTCCACAACTAAAAATTTGCAAGCAACATTATTTCATGTCTTACAAGAACAAGAGGTGGGTGCGGTTTCTCAAATTGTTCATATCATACCACTGGACTTATTAGTCACTAGATCTACCCATGATTTGGGGCAGGACTATAATGGGGAATAATTAACCCCCCCCCCCTCTACGTGCATGGGCATCTGGCCCCGTGTTGCATGCTGACCATTTGAAATAGCATTTGAGTAATAATTGTAATATAAGTAAAGATTGGTAGTAGAGCAATTAAAGTTACAAATGCACTGCCATATGTATTGGTGTCAGGTACAGTCAAGTGTACTGACACCTGATCTTTTTGGCGGGAAGGCAGACGGTGGCGCCAGTCCTAAACGTGAGCAATAGCGGAACTACGATGGAGATGCATGCGCCCCTGGTGGGGAAAAACAGTAGAGGCAGAAAACGTAAATAAGGGAGCTGTTTCACTGTTATTTGCTGTTATCAGAAGGACAGGATAGATCCATAAGGATAGGTGGACAGTTTGGGTGAGTGGCATTGCTCGGGGAGGAGTTTTTCGCTGTTGCAGGTGTGAGCATGTCACCAATGATTTTTGCATCTTATACCTGGCAGGGATTTATGCACGACTATCACTCTGCTCTCTAAATAGTAGTAGTTGCTCTGTTTTCCCTGGACTCCAATTCTCAAGGGTACTATGCTAGTTTATAGAATAGATTAATCAAGTTGATATACATTTTGAACAATTCAGTCAGTGGAATGGTTTAGAAAATAGAAAAATTGGACTGTTGTCTGAATTAGACAATCATTTCTTGCTGTGCAGGAAGCTGATGTGAAACGTTTAGAATAAAAACTGTTAATAAAAGGCCAGGATGGAATCATAGAAAGGCTGTCTTCTTTAATTTTCCAAATACAACATTTGGTGTTCTATCACTGTTTATTTGCTCTTTTTGCACTGTGTTTAGCGAAATCCATTTTTGTTTTCCATTTTCTTTCAGATTGCTCCATTTTCCTTGCATAACTTCATAGTTGTTGACTTGCCTCTAACTAGCCCACACTGGTGCTGATGGGGCGTAAAACACAAACTCACTCACTCACTCATAGTTGTTGACACATAGTTGTTGACACACATAATTGACGTATTTGGCGTTACTTTCAGTTATATCCGATAATTGATTTAGGTGTCAGATTACAATGTAACTATGAACTGGGCAAATGAAACAACATTGTATTAAACAAAAAAAAAAGATTAATAATCCATTTTAAGTTAAAAGTCGTTTAAAACCCTTGACTATACACTGTAAAACCAGCTTCCATCACTTTATAAGAGCATTTACCGTTAAAACAAAGATTCCTACTGTAAAAACACATGTCTAGTTATTTAATAGGGAAGGGTGGTTCACTTACTTATCAAAGACTTTGACCCATATACCTAACTCCGACTACAGCAGAGAAAATTGGCTGCCATTGTTATCCCACATGCCTCACATATCAGCCTTTATGACCCAATATGTTTTCCTCTCATCGGATGAGAATTATAATATGCATGCCTCCACAAGCAGTTTGGTTGAGGATGTTAAGCATAGATAATATTGGCACAATGTCGTGTGTTTCACTAACTTACAGGCGGCACTGTAAGTGTTTCTGCCATGAAATTGCAATTTTTTTGTTAAAATAATGGTATAGTTGCAGTAAAAGAGACGCAGCTGGTTTTACAATTTACTCAAAAAGACTTATATGAGTGAACGAAGTATTTGAATTTGCAGTCAGATTGTTTTATTGCCTATGACAACTAGGTGCAATTAAAGCAGAGTTAAAATATTGAATCCTGACCAACCTCAGCTCTTGATTAGCCACACTTCTGAAACCTCAAGGACTGCAGCACTGACTTTGAAGTGCTCTTACTGGGGAATCTGGTATAAAAGCTGCCTCCTTGAAATTCAAGTTTTAATTCAGCTTTTACCTGGAGGGATATATATAGTTACTTAGCGAAAAGTAGAATTACTTTTTTTTTGCAATGAAAAGATATCTATAACAATGTCTTGTCCACACAGTACTGTGTTTTAGCTTGCTGTCCTCTAGTTGGTGTTTCTGTCACAGCAGGATACCATAATGGCTTTCTGGTGAAGAGAAAATAACGGAATAATGGAACAATTGCATGCATCTGCACTGCATTAGTGTCCCATAACCAAATTGATATTATCATATTTTTCAGCCTACTTTGGAACATCCACTGTTACCTTAACAGACATCCAGAATGACCAAAATTGCCGTGTTATTCTTTCAGGATAATTCGCTCTTTGCCCTGTACATGACTGTAACAGATGGCGTTTACATGATACACTCAGTACTTTTCCACTCCAATGTGACGTTACAATGTACACAAACTCCGGTGACTATAGAAAAAGTTTTGGAATCAAATGAGTTATTAATGATATGTATTCCTGGAACCGATGATAGCAAAACCTGACAAAATGTTCTTGGAATCTCACCCACTCTACATTCAAAGGCCCCATTTAAGCATGTAACTCCCGGAACTCCTTGACGTCCTGCAACTCCCGCTATGTCCCACTAACTCCCGCTAACTCCTGCTAACTCCCGTAACTCCCGCTAACTCCTGCTAACTCCCGTAGCTCCCACTAACTCCCGCTAACTCCTGCTAACTCCCGCTAACTACCGTAACTTCCACTAACTCCTGTAATTCCTGCTAACTCCCATAACTCCTGCCAACTCCCACTAACTTCCATAACTCCCACTAACTCCCGCTAACTCCTGCTAACTCCCGTAACTCCAACAAACTCCCGTAACTCCTGCTAACTCCCGCTAATTCCCACTAACTCCCGTAACTCCCACTAACTCCCGCAACTCCCACTAACTCCCGACAACTCCTGCTAACTCCCATAACTCCCACTAACTCCTGTAACTCCCGCTAACTCCTGCTAACTCCCACTAACTCCCACTAACTCCCTCGACTCCCACTAAGTCCCGTAACTCTCTAACTTATGCCTCTTTAACATCTCAACTCAGTTGGAATGTTGGTCCTATGAATTTTTATACAAACCCAAAAATTAGAAAAAATCCTAATTTTCCAACATTTCTGCGTGAAAAGACAAAATGATAATGGGTAAATTATTTAACTTTAAAGCTTAGTTGTAGTTAGACACACTATGGATTAATATTCACAGCCGTTGAATGAGTTATTGCAACATTTTCCATTGAAATTTGTGATTTAAAATGCAAAAAATTGTTAAAATTTCTATTTACTCTCCATTTCAATCTGAAATTTTTTTTTATCGAAATAAACCTCACATGTTTCGTCATCATCATACTAATTTTGAACACTATGAAAATTTTTATTCACAGCAGAAGTCAATATTAACAAAATTAGATAAATATTGAGGATTTTCAGATAATCATATATCAGTCAATATTTGGCCCTGGTCAATCAAATTTGCCACAATAATGACTGAATTTAAATTTTTGTACCACTCCTCATCAAATATTATCAATATATATATTTTTGTGGACTTTCAAAGCACTAAGTATATACAAAAACATGCATTTGTTTGTTAATATTTTAAAATGTTGACACTAAATCTTTAACTCCCAATTATAACTTTATGGCTAATATCTAAACTCAGTGATTTAAATTTTAGAAGATTAAGTAATGTCAGCCCCTTTTATTTAGTTATTTGCATGAAAATTAAATGTGAATGAATCAGACAGATTGGCTTTTGTTGAATGGAGCACTGGTGAAGTCTTGATTATGTAATGTTATGTCACTGGGTAATTGTCTTCCCTGCTAATCCTTTCAATGACTGAAGCCAAGATCACTGGGTAAACTACAGTGGATATCAGGCTTGGCTGCTCCATGTCTCTGCATTGCCTAATTGTTACATAACCTTATGTCAGTCACAGTTGGTGGTTAAGTGGCTGGCTAATATGCAGAACACATCATAAGCAGCAGTCATGAAATTATGGAGATATTTTAATGAAGAAAAATGCTTTCAATATATAATTCTCCAAAATCTCCTTTTATTAGTTAAAATCTACTTTATTCTGCAAATGTTCATGTTACCTTACGTTATTTTTCTTCCCTAAAATGGCTATACACTCAATACTGTAATGATTATCATGAGTTTTTAAAGTATATTTTTATGAAAATAAACATACAATGTATATCAGTTGTGAAAATCATGACAAAATGGAAATGGCCTTTTTAAACATCTTATTATTGTTAGACAACTACATGGTATGACTGACTTATTGTCTCAATCATATAGGCCAAAAGAAATATTGATAGAGAAAAAAACTCAAATGATAAATATATTCAGATAAAAATAGTTTCCCATGGAGATTGGTGGCTGAAATATCATAAGCTGTCAAGTCAATCTGAATTTCGAAATTGGTAATGGCCTTATTTTTTCACATTAATTGTTGTCTGTGCCCACGTATTAACTGTTCTCCAAATTTTGGGGGGGGCGGCCTGTCTTACTCCCTGCCCAACATCCCCCCCCCAACCTGCGGAATAGCCGAGGGTATGCTGCTGCGCAGCTTATGTTTTTTTTAAAATCTTTTGTTACTATCGTTCCAGAAAGTATGTGGAAAGTTAGTTTTTTTCTTGCAATGTGGAAGTGTGACATCATATGGCAATTCCCATAGACTAGCATTGGAATCCAGGGGTTCCAGATGAGGTCACAGTTTGTTCAGCCAATCATGGCTCACTCTGCAAAGGATGTCATATCAAATCTGTGAGGTGGTACACTGGCATATCAGTTCATGTTATGTGTGTACAAGTAAAGTAAGAAGATTGCAAGCTGTGTAAGTCAATAAACAACTGTTGCTCATAAACTGCCTAATCTGAATGCTGCTTTCTGTTAGCTGTCAGTGGCACAGCTAGGATGTCTCAAGTAGCGGATACACAGTTGTTATTGCAGATTATTTTTTGGATGGATTCACTCTTCTAGGAAAGACAGGGAGGATCGACTCTGTGACCATTTCTAGCTATGCCCCTCCTGGCTACATCTCATTGTGTTTCATTTGTTATGCTTGGTAAGACTTTCATACTGTGTCACATACCATATATGCCTATTCTCTATACTACGTCATATACCAACACCGCACCACACTTCAAACCACAGCCAATCACGATACCCCAGCAGTGTGAGGTCACATACCAATTTTGCAAGATTTTTTCAATTTCTACATACTTTCTGGAAGGATAGTAAACTGGAACTAAAACAGAAAAGAAAAGGTTGCACTTCTAACCTAAAAACACATATTTTCAGAACGTAAAACCAGGTAACTTCATAAATAAGGGATGTAAAGTGCTACTCCCTCTCCCCCCCTTGCTTAGCCGGTTTACACTTCTTCCGGCAAAGTCTGAAATTATGTGGAATCCGAGTGACATGTCAGCATCAATCCTCCGTGTTGTAGTGGTTAGGGCGTTGAGCCAGCAACTGAGACCTCCTGGGTTCAAGACATTTTCAAGTTAAACATTTTTTTAAGTCACCCAATCAAAGCCTTCTGAAGCACCTAGATGGATCCACAGCACAGAAAAAAGCCTTAAAGCAACATTTTTAATATATATATAAACAGTGGCAAAAGTGCAAGAACATGCATTTAACTGATACGCAAAATATTCCTAATTCTAATCACTGCTATATGCTACATTAGTAACCTGCGAGCTAAACTGCATGCAGAAAGCACATATCTAGAAGACGACAGTGGTTTTATAGGATTAAGTCCGGGAGAAAATAGACAGCTGTGCTCTGATTTGTTGACTTAATGCAGGTGAACTTTGAAGTACAGGCTGCAGGCCAGCAACTACTATGAAAACTGGTTAAAATGGAGTAGATTAGCATTACTATGGCAGTGACATGGGCTAAGATTGCTCCGGTAACAGATCACAGAGAAAAGCCTCAGATTTTTGGCGAGCAAAGCTGGAACACTGCATTGTTAGGGTGCCGGTGGCAGTTTAATGCCTTTCCGGATGCCTTGCCCGTTAATAGCATGGTTTTGTGATTCTAGGCCTCTGCATAGGCCTATGTGGCCCATTATGGGATTTGCATGCTAAAAGATAGGAAAACAGGTCTTGATATATAAAAATGAAGTAGGTAAGAATTGTCATATCACCATTACGAGAACAGATTTGGATTCTCCAGGTCAAAACGCACATTTTAGGCACTAGTGCTTTTTGAAATTGCACAAAAATTAAAAATTGACCCTACTGCACTACACAACAGTTACATTACACCAAACTGGCCCGATAACAGGTGGTGAAGTTTTGTCACCGCCCTGCAATTGCTAGCTACCAGTGTTACTAACGTTACTTTTACCCTTACAGAAAACCAGTGATTATCCAATGGTTGCCTCCCCCCCCCTTAAAATGCTCATTTTTGCCAATGATAAACAGGTATTTGCTGAAATTCCAGTGGTCAACTAGCTGTATATAAAAATTTGAAAGCAAGATTTATCTTAAACCCCAACCCTAACCCTATCTAACCCCAACCCAACCCCAACCCTTTTAGGGCCAGAATGATAGCTCACTTCAGTGCTATCCGTAGAAAACACTCCACCAAAATAGCACAACCCTTTTCAAGCCTAGATCACTCCCTGGCAGATCTTTGGATTTCGGTGTTAGAAACTCCCAAGCCAAGCAAACAATTGGATAAGCTTGAATTGGGATGGATAGATAGACTCAATACAGTGAACAATGGCCTAAACATGCAAGAGGGAAACCCAGTATGGGACATTTCTCCATTCATTCTTCGGTATCACCCACTGGCTTCCAAACTAGCCAAAATTGTCAATGAGTGGTGGGACCAATTCAAAATGGATAACCCATCCACAACAAAAAGACATCCCATTAAGGGACCGTTCAGAATTTATGACTGGGGGGGGTGGGAGTTTTGGCCGAGGGGGTACTAACTTTTCACACATGTTTCAAGGGGGGGGGGGTATTAATTTTTGACAACACTTCCAAGGGGGGGTAAGAAATTTTAACCAAGAAAAAATGTTTAAAAACACGCATAAACTCATTTTATCTGGACTTTTCTACGTACAAAAGTCACCGAAATGACGCGAATCTGTACGCATGGCCATGTATAACAGTATATATATGTGTGTATTGCTTTGTATGTCGAGGGGGGGTACTAAAAATACGCGTGAAACCTAAGGGTGGGGTACTAAAAATCCGTGTGAAACAATTTTTGACGGGAAGTTCCAGCTAAACTCCCAGCCCGCCCAGTCATAAATTCTGAACGGTCCCTAATATCATTCAGGCATTTGCCAAAAACAAGAGCCTTTCTCAAACTTTTGTCAGATCAATGCTTGTCCAGCTCGAAGAATGAATTACCCTAAAAACTAGCCTTAACTTCATCAGACCTTAAACCTAATCCTAAAACCTAATCCTAAACCCTAACCCCAACCCAAACCAAACCCAACCCTAAACGAGCCCTAACCCTAACCCTAAATCAAAACTTTCAGATAAAGCTAAATAGGCTTCAGGTCGAGATAGCTCAGTTGGTAGAGCAGCCGCATCTTATTGCTAGGCGATGGGTGTCGTATGTGTGAGGTCCTGGGTTCGAATCCAGCTTAGTCCACTGGATTTCTCTGAAACCATTTCTTCGTCGGTCTGTGCCAGTGCATCATCGTTTGTGGGCCTAACCCTCCCCCAAACCCCAACCCAAACCTAACCTAGCCAGTGCCTGATCGTACAAGAAGCAGTGATCTACATACAGTGTGAGAGATAGTGGGCACTTATACTGCTGCGCTGTCGGAACCTCCTTTTTGTGGAGGTCGAGATAGCTCAGTTGGTAGAGCAGCCGCATCTTATTGCTAGGCGATGGGTGTCGTATGTGTGAGGTCCTGGGTTCGAATCCAGCTTAGTCAACTGGATTTCTCTGAAACCATTTCTTCGTCGGTCTGTGCCAGTGCATCATCGTTTGTGGGCCTAACCCTCCCCCAAACCCCAACCCAAACCTAACCTAGCCAGTGCCTGATCGTACAAGAAGCAGTGATCTACATACAGTGTGAGAGACAGTGGGCACTTATACTGCTGCGCTGTCAGAACCTCCGTTTTGTGGAGGTCGAGATAGCTCAGTTGGTAGAGCAGCCGCATCTTATTGCTAGGCGATGGGTGTCGTATGTGTGAGGTCCTGGGTTCGAATCCAGCTTAGTCAACTGGATTTCTCTGAAACCATTTCTTCGTCGGTCTGTGCCAGTGCATCATCGTTTGTGGGCCTAACCCTCCCCCAAACCCCAACCCAAACCAAACCCAACCCTAAACGAGCCCTAACCCTAACCCTAAATCAAAACTTTCAGATAAAGCTAAATAGGCTATTCAGCCACATTTTCCATTTGCCTGTGCCAGTGCATGATTAAGTTGGGATTTTAGGGGGATGGGCTGAGATAAGTTTCTTTTTTGACATTTGATACTAAGGTATATTTCAAACCAACTGATTCTCATGCCTTACTACATAAACATTCGTTCCATCCTCAACATACATTTTCAGGAGTTATAAAATCTCAACTGGTACGTTTTGGCATAATCTGTAGATTGGAGAAAGATTTTGATGAAGTAACTGGTATTTTATTCAGTGCCTTGTATCGAAGGGGCTATTCTAGGCGATATTTGAGGAATATCAAATCCCAAATCAGAGGACAGTATTTCCCTCCAGAGGAGTATACTGGTATGAACCCTTGTAGAAATAACTGTTGCTCCATTTGTAAACATGTTAATAGAAATCACACTGGGAATATAAATTCAAAGCAGATTAGATTATTTGCCAATGGCAACTGCAATACCAAAACAGCCATCTATCTGCTGGGTTGCAGACAATGTCCTCAAAAGTACTATGTGGGACAAACAATTAACTTGAGAAATAGGTTTATCGCACACATGAGTTCAATTAGAAGAAAAAGTGACAAAAAAGTACATCAACACTTTGACTCTCCGAATCATACATGTGAAGATTTAACTATAACAGTTTTGGAAATTCCTAAATCAGAAAAGCAAGAAATTTTGGATAGACTTGAAAGACAATGGATCACAAAACTTGATACTTTTCAGTCAGGCCTGAATTCAGATGCAGGCAACCCTGAAAAGGATTTTTGTGGCAACCCTGAAAAGGATTTTTGTACTTTTATTCTTCAGTACAATCCTCTCTCAACTAAACTTACAAATATTGCTAAAGATCGGTTAGAAGAATTCTGTCTGAATAACTCTAGATACAAAAAACACCCAGTTTCATTGATAACAGGAAATGCTAAAAACAAGAATTTGTCTCAAACTTTGGTCAGGTCATTGCTCAAATAAGTCCCTACATGTATGGGGCCTGGAGGCCACCATGCCTCATTATATAACTACTTTTTGCCTACAAATAGTTGTAGGTGGATCTAAATAGGCTATCCAGGCACATTTTCCATTTACCTGTGCCAGTGCATGGTTAAGTTGGGATTTAAGGGGGATGGGCTGAGATAAGTTTCTTTTTTGAGGAACTTAACTCAATAAACCCTAACCCCAACCCTAACCCTAACCCCAACCCAAACCCTAAACGAGCCCTAACCCTAACCCTAACCCTAAACGAGCCCTAACCCTAACCCTAAATCAAACCTTTCAGATAAAGCTACCATAACTACATGTAGACTTTTGTACTTTTGCTCCTTGGTACAATTCACATAGAAACTCCTTGAAAATATTAAGTCATTACTTTCAGAACAGTCAAGATCAAGTGACAGATACTGGACTGTGACATGAGCACAGCCCTAACCCTAACCCCAACCCCAACCCTAAACCCCAACCAAACCCAACCCTAACCCAAACCCTTTAAGGAACTTAACTCAATAAACCCTAACCCCAACCCTAAACCCTATTTTCCATTTGCCTGTGCCAGTGCATGGTTAAGTTGGGCATTTAGGGTGATGGGCTGAGATAAGTTTCTTTTTTTAGGATCTTAACTCAATAAACCCTAACCCAAACCTAACTGTAACAGTTTTGGAAATTCCTAAATCAGAAAAGCAAGAAATTGGGCTAGTTTTTTAAAGTTTCTGGTGTCAGATTTCATAAAAATCTAAAAATGGCCAAAAACTCAAATTTCTTGGATGTATTTTTGCCTAATTTTGAGAAAGTTTAGCAAACGACATTTCACTACTCTATGTCTAATTATTTAGTTCCAGGGACAATTGGGCCTATATTAATGGTTTCTGGTATCAACTTTGAGGCATCTCTAATGCATAAATGACAATAAAGCTCCAAAAATTGTTGGTTTTTCTGTTTATTTGCTATGCCTTGGTTTATTTGAATTTTTTAAGTTTTAGTAGATTGGATGTGTTGCAGAATATCACGAGGACCTGCAAAACAAGTTTCAGCACTCATAGATGAGCCTGTTTCCTGTTTCCTGTTTCCGATCCTATAATGTGGCAACACATTTTGAGAATTTCAGTTTCCTGCCATTTTTGGAGCTCAAGCACAGAGTTTATTGGAGAAACAGCAAATCCGATACCAGAAACTCAATACAAAGGTCCAACTCTCCTGGTAAAGCAAATGTCTGACCTGTAGTTGTAAAATGTGGCTCTTGCCACTACTTCAAAACCAGCCGAAAACACTTTTCCCAAAAAATAGAAAAATCGCCCGATATTTCAAATCATCATATCTCCAAGGCTATTGACAGCACAGACTTCAGATTCTGCCCAAATGCCTGACTTGGGTAGTGCCTGATCTGAGAATTTTTTCATAATTTTTTGAGATGGTGACCTGGGGCAATTGTCTGATTCTGGGTGATTTGGCATGGAGTAACCCAACAGCAAATGCTAAAAACAAGAATTTGTCTCAAACTTTGGTCAGGTCATTGCTCAAATAAGTCCCTACATGTATGGGGCCTGGAGGCCACCATGCCTCATTATATAACTACTTTTTGACTACAAATAGTTGTAGGCGGATCTAAATAGGCTATCCAGGCACATTTTCCATTTGCCTGTGCCAGTGCATGGTTAAGTTGGGATTTTAGGGGGATGGGCTGAGATAAGTTTCTTTTGAGAACCTTAACTCAATAAACCCTAACCCTAACCCCAACCCTAACCCAAACCCCAACCCTAAGCAGTGGGCTCCTCATTATGCGGATGTATGCATGGCCTACTTTGAAAAACAAAATTTAGCTACCACTTGTTTATCTTCGATATTTAGATGACATTTTCATGGAGTGGCCAAATCCGCGTGACACTTTTGATCGGTTTTTTGAGATTCTTAACAATGGCAGTCCTAGTATTAAACTTAAGTCAAACATTCAAGAAAATGAACGGGAATTCCTAGATGTTTTGGTTATAAGGGTGATAACTTTGAAAGGAATGGGACTTTTGATACTAAGGTATATTTCAAACCAACTGATTCTCACGCATTACTACATAAACATTCATTCCATCCCCAACATACATTTTCAGGAATTATAAAATCTCAACTGGTACGTTTTGGCAGAATCTGTAGATTGGGGAAAGATTTTGATGAAGTAACAGGTATTTTATTCAGTGCCTTGTATCAAAGGGGCTATTCTAGGCAAAATCAAATCCCAAATCAAAGGACAGTATTTCCCTCCAGAGGAGTATACTGGTATGAACCCTTTAGATATGGCTGTTGCTCCATTTGTAAACATGTGAATAAAAATCGCACCGTGAATATAAATTCAAAGCAGATTTAAGATTATTTGCCTATGGCAACTGCAATACCAAAACAGCCATCTATCTGATGTTTCTTTTTTGAGGAACTTAACTCAATAAACCCTAACCCCAACCCTAACCCAAACCCCAACCCTAAACCCTAACCCCAACCCGGGCGATTGTTTTACATTAATCATACTATTTTTAGATCTCATAAAGCAGAGCTTTATATTACATTCCTGAAGTTGTCTGTGCTAATCTCTGTCTAGTTCTCAAATGAGGTCACTGTGACCTAGATATTGCGAAGGGGTGTGGAGAGCTGTCAGCTCAGATCTTATTCTGGAACAGTGGAAAGTGGGATGAGAGTTTCTTGGTTGGATTAACAGAGGACCATGACAGCATCACTAAACAAAAATTTTGAGGTTGATTTTACAACACTTGTCTAACATATATGGCTCTCATTCCTAAGTAGGTCATCAGGGCATTGAACTGTGACAATGTTAAGTGTGCACAGATGCAAAATGTCTGTACATAAATGTGTTTTCACCACTTTTCATTTTCATGCCAGCATATCTGTGATTGAAATGTTTGAGTTTGAGTTTATTCAAATAATCATACATTATATATGACAGATAATTGTGCATATATACAGATTGATATCACTACAGGTATATTTAATCTGTATTTAGCTTTAGAGTTTCTGGAAGCAGGCTCTTCAGCCTCTACAAATACAAGTATAATGTTATACTATTGAATATGTTAGCAACAATAAGATTCAGTCCTATTAAATTCAACCACACCTATCTTTATATCTCAGTAAGCACACCTCAAACTTCATCCAGTAAAAACGCACTCACTACAACTCTCCTATTGTTGTTTCACATCTCTTTACTAATTTTTCATTGTATTTCATATAAGATTTGCCTATTGTTGTAAAATAGTTCCGGAAATAGAAAAATCTGCCATTTTGCATTGGAGTATTTAAACTTTTGGGCAGAACTGTAGTCGGCAGCCCAAAAACTCATGCTTATCAAAACTGCTGTGAATATCACTTTGTCATTCTCGGGTGTGGAATATGATGTCAAGAAGTGTGATTAACATATCACAAAGTTTGACACAAACTGACTTATCTATCTGTGAGTTAATATGTATACAGGTATAACTACTGTGTGACTTTTACATTGTGAGCAATAAGGCCAAACATCAATTCATTTCCACAGTTGTCAACAGGACATAAGTGTCTGTTCCTCCTTGATTTTCACATCATTTGAGGTAGGATGAGTTCGTGCTTCCACCAGTCGACTTTAGTATGGTCTCCATTTAAGCATGTAACTCCTGGAACTCCTTGACGTCCTGCAACACCCGCTATGTCCCACTAACTCCTCTAACTGCTGCTAACTCCTGCTAACTCCCATAGCTCCCACTAACTCCTGCTAACTCCCATAATTCCCACTAACTCCTGCTAACTCCCGCTAACTCCTGCTAACTCCCAGTAACTCCCGTAACTCCCACTAACTCCCGTAACTCCCACTAACTCCCATAACTCCCGCTAACTCCTGCTAAATCCTGCTAACTCCCGTAACTCCCGCTAACTCCTGTAACTCCCACTAACTCCCGTAACTCCTGCTAACTCCTGCTAACTCCCGTAACTCCCACTAACTCCCGCTAACTCCCACTAACTCCCATAACTCCCACTAACTCCTATAACTCCTGCTAACTTCCGCTAACTCCTGCTAACTCCCGTAACTCCCAATAACTCCCGTAACTCCCACTACCTCCCGCTAACTCTTGCTAACTCCCGTAACTCCCGCTAACTCCCACTAACTCCCGTAACTCCCATTAACTCCCATAACTCCCACTAACTCCCGTACTTCCCACCAACTCCTGCTAACTCCCACTAACTCCCATTTATTCCCGCTAACTCCTGCTACCTCCTGCTAACTCCCGTAACTCCCATAACTCCCTGAAGTCCCAAATGGAGGCTCCGTTTGGGAGTTACATGCTTAAATGGGGCCTTTACAAATATAACTCTTCATCCACCTTACCACTCAATAACTCCTGTCAACAATGTGATTAGGCTGTTATATCCATACATAACATTGTGTAGGCTGATGTTAGTGGAAAAATTAGCCTATATATATAGGCCTGCAGTTCAGCAAGGAAAGAGGGCCAATAGACATGCAGTGACACCGCAGTCTGATACAGTGGTACCTGCGGTGTAAGACCCCCTGTTGTATGGCCGATTTGCCTTATGTGACCACCTTCGTCTCGCACTAAGTAGTATTTTTAGTGCATGTTGCACCAAGATGAGAGACCGCATCCAATGAGAGACCGCTTCATCACCGCAGAAGGGGGGGGGCCTTGTAATTCTGGGACCACTGTATATATGCTTTTATTTATTCAATTTGTAAAATTGAATTACTAAAATATTATCTACATGGTTTGTGCCATAATTTTTCATGTTTTGAGCTGTCCGAAAGAACTCAATTGCATGTAATTTATAGTTCAGAAACTAACATCCTCCAATAAAGTCTCAATTTTCTTACCCATTTATCAATTTGAAGTTTACTCGATAGTTGTCTGCAAACCTTGATAATATAATTTGGTGACACTGAATTTTATGCTGAGTGGTCTTGCATGCCCTCCAGATGCAAATATTAAAGTATGACAAGTAAAACGCCTGGTGTCTTATCCATACACCCATCTAAACCAAATGTCATTGCTTATACCATTCGACACCTCTTTCAGCCAATCACATATCAGTATTACAGGGAAATAATTCCTATATTCTTTGTAGTCCAGTTATCCTCTCATGTTTGAGTGTTTGAGTGTTTGTCTCACGGTATCACCCAGTTATTCACCATGGGATCAGGAATAACTGTTTATCACACCTCGGGCTAAAGCTCTCTGGTGATAAATCACATATTCCCTCTCCCATGGTGAATAACCTATACTTATCAGCTTATTCATTCAGGCAGATAATATTTACAAGCTCTCTGATTTTGGTGGAGCTGATGCATTAATATCTCCACTGAGTAAGAAATGTACGACTTGGCAATAGAGTGCCTCTTCCCAAATGAGTCCTTTTGCAAGAATCTCAAGAGACAGCTTACACACAAAAAGGTGAGCTGTGGCTGGAGATTAAACATTTCAGCAAAGGCATTTAAGATCTGTTCTGTCCTCGTGAAGCACAATCGTTGTAAGAAGTTGCAGTGTTTTCAAAGTGAAAACATGAAACATCTGTAAACATCTATAGCTTTTTATTCACTTTGATCTTTACATTACTAGTTCATCCTTTTTCCTTAGTATATGTATTTGTCTAGTCACACGCCATTAATATTTATCAAGAATAAAAACTCTTTGCGAAATAGCTAGACTGAATTTACATGAAAACATAAGTGTAATGAATGATTTGAATTGTTCTGTATTGTTGACTGTTTTCCAATACAGATGCTATCGGATGGATATGGATACATCAATTCCAATTAGTATGACATTTCTCTTAGCGGCTTCAGATGCCGGTAAACAGTCTGCAAAACTTTATCTAATGTAATGCTCTCACTTTCAGTTACATGTATATCCGATAATTAATATAGGTCTGAGATTACAATGTAATTATGAACTTGGCAAATGAAACAACATCATATTAAAATGAAAAAAAGGATTAGAAATCCATTTTCAGTTGAAAGTCGTTAAAAAATCTTGTCTTCACTGTAAAACCAGCTCCCATCACATTTAGAACAGTTACCATCAAAACAACTGTTCCTACTTTAAAAACTACGGTTTTCTGCCGTAAAATTAAAACAAATGTGTTTAAATAATGGTAGTTGACATAAAGGAGAATTAGGTTTCACAGTGTATTAAAAAGACTTGGCCCAACAGAGGGCTCATATGAGTGAACGCAGTACTTGAATTCTAAACCGGTTTTTCCTTACTGGCTCTGACAAGTGATAGAATATTGAATCCAAACCAACCCCCAGTCTTGATTAGCTACAATTCTGAAATCTCAAGTACTGCTGCACTGACTTTGATGTGCTCTCACAGGACGAATCAAGCATAATAGCTGCCTCCTTGCAATTCAAGTTCTAATTCAGCTTTTTGCCAAAAGGGATATAGTTACTTAGCGACAAGTAGAATTACAATTAGACGTGGAGCATTGGCATGATGAATTTTAACTTTTGCAACCAATTTCTATCCAACATGAAATTGGAGAGTTGAGATTTATTTAGTTATTCCTCTAATTAAAAGTCATCATAATCAAAAGTTATAGAAGCTATTTGGGATTCCTCTCCCTATTAAGTAATCATGTAATAAAAGTTTTTCACATTATGCACAGAACAGGCAAAGTTCCTGGTTGATTTTTTTTTTGCGATGACAAGATATCAATAACAATGTCTTGTCCGCACAGTACTGTGTTTTAGCTGGTTGTCCTCTAGTTGGTGTTTCTGCCACAACAGAATACCATAATGGCTTTCTCGTGAAGAGAAAATAACGGAATAATGGGACAATTGCATGTATCTGCACTGCATTAGTGTCCCATAACTGAATTGATATTATCATATTTTTCAGCCTACTTTGGAACATCCACTGTTACCTTAACAGACATCCAGAATGACCAAAATTGCCGTGTTATTCTTTCAGGATAATTCGCTCTTTGCCCTGTACATGACTGTAACAGATGGCGTTTACATGATACACTCAGTACTTTTCCACTCCAATGTGACGTTATAATGTACCCAAACTCCAGTAACTATAGAAAAAGTTTGGAATCAAATGAGTTATTAATAATATGTTTTCCTGGAACCGCTGATAGCAAAACCTAACAAAATGATCTTGGAATCTCACCCACTCTTATAACAAATATAACTTCTCGTCCACCTTAAAACTCAATAACTCCTGTCAAGGATGTGATTAGGCTGTAATATTCCATACATAACATTGTGTGGCCTGATGTTAGTGGCAAAATTAGCCTATATATATAGGCCTGCAGTTCAGCAAGGAAAGAGGGCCAATAGACATGCAGTGACACCGCAGTCTGATACAGTGGTACCTGCGGTGTAAGACCCCCTGTTGTATGGCCGATTTGCCTTATGTGACCACCTTCGTCTCGCACTAAGTAGTATTTTTAGTGCATGTTGCACCAAGATGAGAGACTGCACCCCACGAGAGACCGCTTCATCACTGCAGAAGGGGGTATTGTGATATTTGGACCAGTGTATATGCTTTTATTTATTCAATTTGTAGAAATGAATTACTAAAATATTATCTACATGGTTTGTGCCATAATTTTTCATGTTTTGAGCTCTCCGAAAAGACTCAATTGCATGTAATTTATAGTTCAGAAACAAACATCTGATAAATGTACCAGTACAGGTTCATTTGCTTATTTCGTAATTAATTCGGGGTATGATTTTGGCATACGTTCCAATTCTGGATACTGTAATAGTTACTCCAATAAAGTCTCAATTTGTCTTTCCCATTTTTCAATTTGAAGTTTACTCGATAATTGTCTGCAATCCTAGATAATTTGTTGACGCTAAATTTTATGCTGGCTAGTCTGGCACACAATGACTAAAGCACAATGCATCATGCTAGCATATGTTATTCTGCTAAACCTTTTGACTGAAGGCAAATGTCTTATATTTATGGACCCATCTAAAACCAATGACATTGCTCAATCACTCAGAAAATATCTCCAAGCTGGACCAATGCCACAAGTTGGTAAAATTTGGAATTTCTGGTGAAATTGGCCAAAAAATTAATAATCACTGATATGCGTTTTTGTGACATCTATGCCACATTATGCTAGTAAATTTAAACATAAATGTGAAGAAAATACTAACTTAAAATGCAGTTTATTCAAAACGAAACTTTGTTTCTTCAAATACCTCTGCAGCAAAGACTTTTTAAGATATCACTATGAAACTTGCACACGTTTTGTTGAATAATAATCTTAAAACAAACAAAAAACAGATTTTTCATTATTTGCCTTCTCATACCTTCTATGGTGTGATTAGCAGGTAATGCCGAAAGCAAGCTTTGCACTTTTTGTCAGCCATAAACACAGGGCCATTATACCATGACAGGTTTGACTAAAAGCCATAATTATTGTATTTACCAATGGAAAGCTAAGCTCAAGTGTAACAACACAATATCAAACAAGTGACAATTCCAGCAAAGAGTCTTTATCACAAAGCATTTGAACAAGACATGTCTGAACATACTTTTTTACAAAGTGTAAGAGTGCCACATTTGTTGTCAGTGACAAAAACAGGCCACTAATACCATGATAGGTACATTTACAACCGCGTTCTGTAGACCAATAGAAATCTTGACTCATGAGCAACAAAATCATATCAGAAAAGGTAACTTCCCTTCCACTAGCCTTCATCAAGAAGCGTGTAAAGAAGAAAGGTCCTCATAAATATTACAAAATGTGAGAGCGTCGCATTTTTTGTCAGTCTCAAAGATAGGGCTATAATGCCATTATGGGTTGGACTTTCTACCCTATTCTATACACTAATACAAAGCCAAGCTCATGAGCATGACAATAATACCAAAAATGCAAGAATTTCAGCAACAAGCCTTCATCAGGAAGTACCTGAACAAGAGAAGTCCCACAGAATGTTTGCAGAATATAAAGGCGTCGCGCTGTTCTCAGTCTTACTCAAGCCATCACAGCTTCTGGCACAACAGCCTTAGCCACTTTTAGTGATATATTCCTGACAGACAAGGTCATGAGCAATGCATTGGTATAACAAATTTTCCGAAAATGTTTCGGTCAGTGGTATATCTGTGGCATCAAAAAACACATTGCACTTTTAAGCTTCACCCGGGACACACCAACTAAGGATTACAAAAGGTGTATTAAAAAATTATAGAAACATCCAATTGCCATTTTGCTGGATTCACAAGATGCCCACATAATCAGGGAACATTAGTGCATTGCAATTGCGATCCTAAATCCATCCCTTTTCCTGTATTTGAAAGTTTTATGCAAAAATTTTACATGCAGTGTCCAGGCGGGACACCAAAAATTTCCCTAACTGCAATCATGTATCACTCATTATCTCAAGACAAGTGACATATGGATGCAATTGCTGCTATTTACATCAAAGAAGATATTTTTGCCTATCATTCGATCCATAATATCGGCATAAATTCCTTTATGGGGCTGAGATATAACCTAAAATGTAAGTACATATCCTTTCAAAACTGAAATTTTACCAACTCACGGCACTGGACCAGCTCTGAGATTTTGGGGTAGTAGATTGTAACATCTCAATGAGTAAGAGTTGTATGGCTGAAGATCAAAATTAATCATGCTTGTTTGTTCATGACTTTTCTGCAAGTCAATTCCCTGTGTAACGCATTTGATCCTAACATAATTATTTCTTAGATCTGTTTGTGATCCTATGCACAACTACATGTAATTAATCACGTCTGCCTGTCCTGACCTTTCTCAAGTCAGTTCCCTATATATCAAAATTGATTCCTATGGATTACAACTTAGATCTGTTTATGATCCTTTCTGCAACTACATGTAGTTGTACGCACAGGAGGACAAGATTCCCTGACCAGGTTCAAACAAAATTAATAACTTTCAGCAAATGGATTACCATAAAGTGCAATTGTGAAATTACATAGATCTGAGAAATTCAGCTAGAGGCATTATACCTATTCTTGATATTTGTTATTACTACATATTGGTGTTAAATTACTAATCACCCCAACTGGAGGAGTGTTACACTTACAGAAAATGTGTCATCGCATTGACGATTTATAAGAACTTGGAAGTCCAAATACCAAGCCTAGTTTCAGTGATCTCTAAATTCATTGACTGGGCATTGGATGGTGAATCAAGAAACAATAGAGTGACTGATGAAAAGGATTGAAAATCCATTCATCCAAGAAGCACTGGATGTGAGTCAAAAGCCAGTAACCAAAAAGACTAGGCAATAATGCCTCTTCCCAAATGAGTCCTTTTGCATGGAATCTCAAGAGACAGCTTGCACACAAAAAGGTGAGCTGTGGTTGGAGATTACACATTTCAGCAAAGACATTTCAGATCTGTTCTGTCCGCGTGAAGCACACTTGTAGCAAGAAGCTGTAGTGTTTTCAAAGTGAAAAGATGAAAGATCAGTAAACATCTGTAGCATTTTATTCACTTTGATATTTTAAATAACTATGTCATCCTTTTTCTTTAGTATTCATTTTTGTTTATTCACACGCCATTAACATTTATCAAGTATAACAACTCTGTAAAATAGCTGGACAGAATTTAAATGAAAATATAAATGTAATCAATTATTTGCATTGTTCTGTTTTGTTGACTGTTTTCCAATACAGATGTTGTCGGATGTGTATGGATACATCACTTCCAACAAACTAGTATCACATTTATGTTACTGGCTTCAGATGCCAGTAAACAGTCTGCAAAACTTTATCAAATGTAAAAGACAAGGAACAGAAGGGAACAGTTAATCTTTTTTCCGTTGATACAGTGTAGTTCTTTCCATGATCAGAGAATAAAACCTTGCAATTTTGGTCAATCTACTCGTGCTTGAAAAATGTTTACTGTAAAATACACGTTCTTCTATAGAGGCAAAAATTTTGTTATTAACCACAAATGTAGTGCAGCTTCATGCTATTGTCCCATTAATAGCCCCTTATTTGTTCATTTCATCTTCACAAGAATGCCATTATGGCATTCTGTGGTAACGGAGAAAAAACAAGCAAGGAAGTGCGGGCCAGAAGCTGCCATTAGTTGTTGCATTGTCAAGGCCAAAATTGTTTGAGACTCCTGACCATGAAATAATACTGTTTAATACACTGTGTATTTTGAAGTGCATCCAGTGCTTGGATGTCCATCCTTTTGGCAATTTACCGTGTAATTCACTTGCAGTAGTCCGTACACGAATTACCTTTAAGTTTAACTTTGAATGTACAAATGCGAAACTGTTACTTTAAAAATGCCTTTAACTGGTTTTTAAACTTGACACAGAATACCACTCAATGAAGCATTTAAATCGGTGAATGTGCACATGCAGAAGTTCTCCTTGACTTCCGACAAAATGTTTTATCATACATCGCTTTTTTATAGTGGGCTACTGGCATACTAACATATTATCTCTATGAGAAAAGAGTCTTTTGGAGGAAGCAATTTTTTCCCTGCTCTCTTTAAAAAAAAAAAAAACAGCATCTATACTCCTCACTGCAACTCCTTGTTTATTATCATCAATCCAATATTTACTTGTGCTTGTGCTTGTGAAAAGTGGCAATTCTTTGCAATTCAATATGGAGAGAATGGATGAGTGCACATGCACACAGAAATCTGAAATAAGTTTCTTGTTAAAAATAGAGCTAATAATTACAGTGTGTCGGACGAAATTATGCAAGTTACGTATTTCACACTAGCATGTGAATGTTCCATGTAACTTTCATTAAGTTTCATGGCGGCAAAATTTAGTTATGCCATATTTTCAAATATTTGGGTGTCTGACAAAATTACGCAAAATCTGCATTGGGCCTTGGAGACTTTAAAGATTCAAATTATTTTGCTTCAATCATTAGCATTCTATCATTTGTCAACTATTCATGTCAAAACATTTCACTTACATGCCGTCTATGTCATGCAATATGTATTAATTGTCTCCATTGGAATAACATTGATTTTGCATAAATTTTTCAAATTTATGCTCTCAAAAATCTCCAAATGGGCTGATCATTTTGAAAATGCCTTTAAAAGTTGTCTTTTTCCATCTATTTAGTGTAGTGAAACTGGTCGATAAGTTGTGTGTTGGAAATTGACAAACTATTGAATAAGGAACACTACATCCTAATCACACTGCTATTCCAATGGGAAGTCGTGGGAAGAACTTCTGATTGCTAATTATTTTAAAGTAAGGCACGTTACTTCAGGTTCCTTTGCAGAGAGCTAAATAGACAGTACAGGGTTAGTGCTAGAAGTATTTCTAAATGATAAGAACCATTTTGAAGTTTTGGGCAGCACAAATTTGAAAAATATCTGCAAAACCGACGTTATTCCAATGGAGACAATTAATACATATTGCATGATATACAGTGTAGGCGGCATGTAAGTGAAATGTTTTGACATGAATAGTTGGCAATTGATAGAATGCTTATGATTGAAGCAAAATAATTTGAAACTTCAACGTTTTTAAGGCCGCATGGGGATTTTGCGTAATTTCATCAGACACCCAAATATTTGAAAATATGGCATAACTCAATTTTGCCTCCATGAAACTTAATGAAAGTTACACAGAAAATTTCCAAGCCCAATCCAATGATTATGTGAAAAGGATGCAATGGTGGGTCCAATAGTTTTCATGCCAGTGTGAAATACGTAACTTGCATAAATTCATCAGACACACTGTAAATAAAGCATCTATCTGGGACATAATGTCTGATGTTCTAAGCTTTCCCAATAATCAAAAGCATGGCAATTATTATTATTAGTAGGGCAATCGGTGTCTATCAAACAAATTACGAGACCAGTAGACAGAGCATAAGCTTACGCCATCTTTGACCAAGTTGTAATTCTAACTTGTTTGCCTATGCCAAATTTGGAAGCGGACTAAGTTTTTTTCTACTGCCAGTTTCAGTTTTTATCCAGTTTCTTGTTATAAAGGTCACCTTTGGAAAGATAAGCCTCCTTGAAGCCCACTCATGTCTTTGAAATATATGTATCAAACAATATTAATTAATGACATAACAACTCCAACTCCAAAAACACAAACAAAAATTCTTTAATCTCAAAGACTACAAAGGAAGATATGTCAGATAAATAATATATTTAATAAAGTGAAGAGAGCCAGAATAGATCTGGCGTTGGCCAAACCATTAAGTGCCCAAGCATTGGATGTGAACCAGACAGACGACGACCAAATCACCCTACCTGGAAGACTGTTACACTTACAGAAAATATGTCATGGCATTGACAATTTATAAGTACTTAAAAGTCCAAATACCAACCCTGGGTTTATGTGATCTCTTAATTGAATTGAAAAGTCTTTCATTCACTGGGAATTAGAGTGTAGATGTTGAATCATGAAGTCATAGAGTGACCAAAATAATTGAAAACTAAGAAGTCTATATTTTTCGAGGAATTATGGCCCATTTCACTTATGGGGTCATAGGAATAGGAGGCTAGGGGTTCGGAGGGGGGGCAGCAGCCCCCCCCCCCCAAAAAAAATTGGAAAATCAATTTTTCATGCACTTTTGGGCAGAAAATTTTGTGAATTTAATTTCTTAGATCTATTTATGATCCAGTGGGCCTAAAGTTGCGAGGGATAAGATTTTCTTTCGAAAGTCAAACAATATTACAACACCTTTAGCAATGGGTTAACATATAAACTTCTTAACGTCCCATGACAATTGAAGGTAAAAGATTCTGCTGAGCATGATTTTTAATACAAACTGGGTGTCGAATTAATATTCACCCTTAAATTATAAGGGAACATAACACAGGCTTTGCTGTGTAAAATATTAACTTTTTAAAAGTTCAAATTCAAATCCTTAACTTACTGCAATCTCCGAATTAAAATCAAAAGTCATTATGTTTCATTCAATGGTAACTTGGCATACATATTACATAGGCTACATGGTTCAAACTGCATGCATTTAAATGCATAGCATGAATCAAATAACCAGCAAGTGGCCAAAAGGAATGCAAAATCATTCATCTGACAATCATTGGATGTGAGTCAAAAGGCTTTTGACCAAAAAGACTAGGCAATACCTTTAGAGTGCCTCTTCCCAAATGAGTCCTTTTGCAAGGAATCTCAAGAGACAGCTTACACACAAAAAGGTGAGCTGTGGCTGGAGATTACACATTTCAGCAAAGGCATTTAAGATCTGTTCTGTCCTCGTGAAGCACAATCGTTGTAAGAAGTTGCAGTGTTTTCAAAGTGAAAACATGAAACATCTGTAAACATCTATAGCTTTTTATTCACTTTGATCTTTACATTACTAGTTCATCCTTTTTCCTTAGTATTCATTTTTGTTTATTCACACGCCATTAACATTTATCAAGTATATGAACTCTTTGTGAAATAGCTAGACAGAATTTGAATGAAAATACAAACGTAATCATTTATTTGGATTGAGCTGTTTTGCTGACTGTCTTCCAATACAAATGCTATCAGAAGGATATGGGATGCATCACTTCCAATTAGAAGCACATTTCTGTTAGTGACTTCAGATGCCAGTAAACAGTCTGCGAAACTAAAAGACAAAAAACAGAAGAGAAGAGTCAATCTTCTTTTTTCTAGTGATACAGTGTTGTTCCTTCCATAAGCAGAGTATATGATGTTACAATTTGGTCAACTTTCTCTTCACAAGAAAGCCATTATGGTATCCTGTGGTGACGGAGAAACAAACAAGCATGGAAGTGTGGGCCAGAAGCTGACATTAGCTGCATTTCAAAGCCAAATTGTTTGAGACTCTTGACCGTGGAATAATACTGCTTAATACACTGCAATTTGATGTGCATCCAATGCTTGGGTGTCCATCCTTTTGGTAATTTATTGTGTTATTCACATACAGAAATCAGTAAATGAATTACTTTCAAGTTTAACTCGAAATGTACATGTAAAACTGTTACTTTATACATGCCTGTAATGGTTTTTCAAGTTAACACAGAATACCACTCAATGAAGCATTTAAATCGGTGAATGTGCACATGCAGAAGTTCTCCTTGACTTAAAGCAAAATGTTTTTTCTTTCATTGCCTATTTAATGTAGGCTACTGGCTTCCTCAACATAATATAATATCTCTATGAGGAAAGAGTCTTTTGTTTAGATGCGATTTTTGTTCCCTAAACTCATTTTAAGAAATCAGCATCATCACTCCTCCCTGCAAGTCATGGTTTATTATCATCACTCCAATATTTACATGTGGCTTGTGCTTGTGAAAAATGGCAAGTCTTTCTGATACAAGTTTCTTGTTAAAAATAGAGTTGATAAAGCAGCTTCTTGGGACACAATGTCTGATGTTCTAAGCTTTCCCAATAATCATAAGCATGATAATCATTATTAGAAAGGCAATTGGTGGCAATGAAACAAATTACAAGACCAGTAGAAGGAGCATAAGCTTACACCTTCTTTGACCAATTTGTAATTCTAAACTTGTTTGTCCACGTCAAATTTGGAAGCAGACTAAGTCTTTTTCTATAGCCTGTTTCAGTTTTTATCCAGTTTCTTTTTATACAAGTCAACTTTGGAAAGATTGGCCTCCTTATAGCCCACGTATGTCTTTGAAATACATCAAACGGCATTAATCACAAAAAATAAAAAATAAAAGAAGATTCTTTTATCTCAAAGACCACAGTGGAAAATATGTCAGATAAATATCAGACATAGTAAAGTGAAGAGAACCAGAATAGATCTGGCACTGGTCAAACCATTCACTGAAAAAGCAGAGGATGTGAACCAGACAGACAACGACAGAAGAGTACTGGTCAGTGTGTATGAAGTGATTCACTTCAAAAGGTATTCATGAGACAGCTAACACGTATAAAGGTGAGCTGTTGTTGGAGATTACACATTTTAGCAAAGCCAAAGGCATTTCTGGTCTTGTCCGCACGCAAACAAGTGCAGCGTTTTCAAATTGAAGATACGAAACAACATCAAACATAGATAATATATTACTATTCACCTTTGTAAGCCATTTTATCAATTGATTTTAAGTACTCAACATTACCGATTTTATTAATTATCTACCAAATTTGAGAGTCGACTAACGTTACCATCTGCATTCCATACTATTTTAATAGTTTTTTCAAACAGCTGATTTCAAGAAAGTGTAGAAGACTGACAAAGTGAAACAAAAAGGTAATTTATCTGCCAGTCAAGAGATCTTTTGAAGCCAACTTAGCTTTCACAACAGTCAATTTGGTTGAATATTTGATGAATGTATACCGTTTAAACTCCCTAAATGGAAAGAAGAGGCAATATAGGGCGAAATCCACTAAGACCAACTTCTGAAACAGCTGCTCAGTAGACATGTTCAAGGAAAAAATCCAATTGTAATTTGATGCAGATTGCAGTGACTCCAATTCTTGAAGCTGTACATTGCAGAATAAGGCCTATCTCAAAGATAATGAAGCCAAAGTGAGACATGACCATCTAAATTTTAAAATGCATTTTTGTATGAAATGACCTAAGCATATCATAAAGAACATATTTATGTTCCAGAAACTACATTTACCTTGGTGCTTTGATGAGTGGAAATAATTGATAATAGCTGAATATTACAGAATTTTTGAAAGTTTGTTTTTCATGGCAGTGAAACTTAACTGGGCTGAATTGTAATTTGTCATGAAATTAAATCCATTTTCTTTATTTGACAACAACTGGCATAGTTTTTAAAGTCTTTTGGCTGATTTTCGTTCAAATACACCTAACATATTTTGAGAAACATCCAATTTTTCGAAATTTTTCGGAAATTTCTTTTCAAAACATGCATATATTAACCCCAGAAGCATATGTTTTCATTTAAAATGATTTTAACTGCCCTATGTTATGCGTCTGTATGTGGGCTTCAAATTGATACCAAATAAGTGCCATCGAAGTGAATGTCTGCTCAGCAAATGATGATAAAAGTATGATTTTTGACCCCCTTTTTGACATAAAAAGCTCATTTTTAGTACTGGTGTGAGATTGAAACTTAAAAAAATGTTCTGGTTTTTACTCAAATCAATTTTATATGAATTATCATTCATAACTGTAGGAAAAAATACAACCATTTACAAAATAAAACTATTTTGTTAATGTTTATTGCCTTTTTAGACAATTTGGCCCAAATTTTAAAGAATGCTCCATAAATGTTATAATTTTTGTAATTAGACAATGAAACCTACTCCAACTTCTGAAATTATATGTTAATTTTCACTCAAAGTAATATTAGAATGATCGCTTTACTGTTTGTCAGAAAAAAATTGAATACGATCAAAATTTTTCAGAGCGTTACGCATGCGACGAACATTACTTTAGAATTTTATCACCAGAAACCAGTTGGATTAGTTCATTGATTAATAAAGATTCATAGATTTACTATATTATGAGCCAATCCCGATTAAAAACAGAGCTTTCATAGCTCTGTACCACTTGAAAGTACTATTGGGGCAATTCCGTAAAGTCTGATTCACAGATTTGACACTTTAGAAGCTTGTTTAGCCTTCCCATTATAGCTTAGCTATTTCATTGTTATCCAGGCATGAGGGCAGGTAATAGGGGTATCCGACAAGCCACCAACCAAAGCTTCAATTGTAACAGGAGTCGAGCTATGGCAAAATATCATGGTGTCGGACGTACACTGTGTGATGTACGTCCGACACCATGATATTTGCTTTGTAGCTCAGCTCCTGTTACAGTTGGACCTTTGGTTGTTGGCTTGTCTGATACCCCTATTACCTGGCTTCATCCCTGTTTAACAATGAAATAGCTGAGGTGTAATGGTAGGGCTACACAAGCTGCTAAAGTGTGAAATCTGTGAATCAGACTTTACGGAATTGCCCATAATTGGCGTTACGCGTGCGACACATTCACCTTTCCAGCTATTCATTGGAATTTTTCCATGAACCAGATTTTCCACAATCACAAAAAGCTCCAAAACAACTAAGTAGATGAACTACTAGATCTCAATGGCAAAAAGATTCAACTGAAATATGTTAAAGGGAAACTAGAGCATTTCAGATCAGGAACATTCAAATTTGACTCAATTTTACACAGTCAGCCTTTGGAAACAAATAACTCAATGATGTCAAAACAAGTGGATAGAAGTGCTTGTTTCAATGGATTTATATAGCCTGGAGATGTGGAGATTCCAAAAAGTATGAAAAAAATAGCAATGGAACAAGTCAATCTTTGTACAGTGCCGCCTGTAAGTAAGTGAAACGCATGATATTGTGCCATTGCATCAATGTTAAACATCCTTAACCAAAATGCTTCTGGAAGGACGAATTCTCATCCGATGAGAGGAAAACATTTTGGGTCATAAAGGCCGATATGTGAGGCATGTGGGATAAAAATAGCAGCAAATTTTCTTCGCTGTAGTTGGAGTTAGGTATGGGTCAAAGTCTTTGATAAGTAAGTGAAACGCAGGCCCAATGTTAAAACATAGGGAAGGGTGGTTCACTTACTTATCAAAGACTTTGACCCATACCTAACTCTGACTACAGCGAAGAAAATGGGCTGCTATTTTTATCCCACTTGCCTCACACATCGGCCTTTATGACCCACTTTGTTTCCCTTTCATCCGATGAGAATTCATGCCTCCACAAGCAGTTTGGCTGAGGATGTTTAGCATTGATACAATGGCACAATCTCATGCGTTTCACTTACTTATAGGCGGCACTGTAAAACTGAAAGAATTTATCAAGTGAAAAAGTTTATGTCACGCTAAATAAGTAAAAAATGCATGTTTTCCGATATACTTTCATCTCTATCTCAATAACCTTTTGACAAATTGCAATGAAATTTTCAGGATTTTGGCATAAGAATGTATTTAAGGCAAGACTGTAATATGAAGTTGTTGCATACAGTCGTTATCAAAATTTGTGACCCTCAGTGAAAACCAGCTGTGTGGCTTCATTATTTTTGAGATAGGCCTTAACCAAATATGAAATATTTTTCCAGTTTGGACTGTGGGAATGCCTGACTCAAGAGATTTGAAGTTTTAATTTTTAGTCAATAACATCAGAGGAGGGAGTTATATTGTGCCCCATAATCTTCATCGAAATTAATTATGGAAAAAGGTACCATTTTGCGTATTTCTCTCATTGGAAATAACCATAGAACAGCATGAGTGGTACCATAATAAAAGCCAGTAGATATGTCTTTAAATTAACGTTATTTTTGAATTTATGGAGGTAGTTCTTATTATCTGAAGCGCAAGTGTCTCAATTTCAAGGAGCAGCCTGCATGATCAGATCTATCTGGGGGGAACCGGGGCACATTGGAACACAGGGCACTATGGAAGGGTGGGGTTTTACAGCCACATCCAGATTGCAGAAGTACATTTTAGGGTGAGAAAATTTTGTTCTACTACCAGAAATACTTAAGTTCAATTCAAACCATTCTGTGGACAAACCATGAATAATGAGGCTTTCTCGATGCTTGTATGAACTTCATACAGCGTAACGAACAGTTATGAATTGTTATTCTGATAAACACTCTCACTGGTGCCTGAGAATTTAGCATTTTGGTGTAAAAGTCATATCGGGGCTCATTGGGACACTGAACACGTGGCACATTGGGATGCACCTTATATGGCAGAATGTAACTGTCCAAGTCAACTGAATGACCAGGAACAGCACACAATAGGTATTCAGGCCACAGTGAATAGAGGCATAGTGGATTACCATGCTCAGTGAACAAATTTATCGCAAAGCACTGTGTGTTACTTACATAGCAGACAGCACCCAGGACAGTTTATGCTAAATGATTTAAACTGTTTAAGGTTATCAACTATTGGCACAACAAGGTATTATTGCTCTGTATATAGACGTATGCACTTCTTAGTATATGTAATATCTAGTGCACATGGAGCATTAAAATGATTTTTTAATTGATGGACAGTCATGATCACGGCTTACATTTTGCTGTCTGGTTGCAAAAGGGTAGGTGCAGTCTCATTTATTATGCTTTGGCTTTAAGCTCAATAGAATTGGTGATATTCATGCGAACTTCTGAGTTGCTCAGTGCTTTCAGCATTGAGCAAAATTATTAGATGTTAAAAGCGTCCCAATGTGCCCCGGTTCTCCCAACCACATGACCTTTTTATATCTTGCTGCT
Source organism: Platynereis dumerilii (assembly GCA_026936325.1). Taxonomy (NCBI): domain Eukaryota; kingdom Metazoa; phylum Annelida; class Polychaeta; order Phyllodocida; family Nereididae; genus Platynereis; species Platynereis dumerilii. The sequence goes on along the minus strand of JAPTHN010000037.1, from coordinate 1,288,010 downwards.
TTCCAGAAAACTAAAGTCATCTCAAATACCTCAATATTGATGTCAATTAAACGGCAATTTCATCAGCATACCTTATGATACATCCATGTTGTTCTAAAAATAGGTCTGATGAAGATATGAGACAAATATAACACATCCCCTTCTGATGTTATTGCCATTTTTAATTCAATTAAACTTTAAAACTTCATGGCTTGTGACAAATTGACTGTTTTAATACTTGGCTATGATTTGATAAAGATACTCATGGTGATAGCAATAAGGTCTTCAGTCTAATTAGTTTGCCAATGTTGACCATTGCAGTTTATACTGACACCTGTGATGTAATTTCAAAACTGTAGCATCTCACTTCACATGACAGTGCCAGTAGAGGTTAAGTAAAGTCAAAGAAGCCTGAAGGTCTGAAAAGGCATGTGAGAGGTTTCGGACAATGCACTTTTAATATCCCTCAACCTTATAGTGCGCTGCTTTCCAGGAAGATTTTATGGCCAAATCCGAAAGAGGAAACTACATGCAAATAACATGATTTAGTTTATTTGACTTGGACAAGATTTCCATGCTTTAATACTTAGCGGTATAACCAAATGGTTTTAAACAAAACATGTTACAATAATTAGAATATGATTTTTTTAGATAAACCCGATACTAAAATAAAAGCATGTGACATTTGTATTCTTAGGAGTGTCATAATTATGCCGCTTCATGGCCCTACAGGCTATTGGACATCAAAGAGTATACAGTATACATTTCTACTGTCATCACATTTTAATAAAAACAGGCCATGTCGATTGTTTGCAAGCAATAATGTCACCACGTCCTCTTGCTATGTGGGAAACAGTAATATGTTACCCTTCTCTGATGATAAATAAACAACAAATTAACAATGTGGTAAGGCTGCATGGTAATAGGCAATTACAATATATGAAACAACTATATGCATACACAATGTCGATAAATCATACAGTCAAATAACAGATTTAACAAACAATTCCAGCTGAAAGTTAGAATTGCATGAAAATAAATGGACATTTCTTTGTCCAAAATAAGAGACAGTATTATTCTTAATCATCACACCTTTGTGTGACGACGTTATCACTCCATCTGATATCATGATAAAGATAAATTACCAACTAATTGTGAATCCATACAATGTGGTAAATGTCATCCATTCCACACGAATTGCAATATCGTATCATCCATTCACAGCATAAAATCACCATTAATGCAGTTAGATCAACATTCGAAAGAATCATTAGCAATACATTATTCATCAACAGTACTGTTCCACCAAAGTTATCCACCGATGTTTTTGACATTGATTCAAGTGAAAGTGACAACTTGAATGCAGTTTCTCAAACTTGTTGAGAAAAATAATGTCTCTTTAAAGTCTTTAAGCAAAAGTAATCCCTTTGAGTAGTAGCGTAAGGCAATCGTGAAACGAATGTCGTCATCCTCACAGGCACCCTGGATCAATGAGTGCCTATTCCAGATTCGGTGTACGTCAAATGCATCTTGGTTACCTTGCGTTCTTCGTCTTGACATTTATTAGCAGCTGAATTGATGTAGCCCATTGCGGAAACAAACACAACAAAAACCCACGTTTTTTGGAATGGGACATTAGCAAAAGTGTTGTAGAAGATCAATATCTGATGGGGAGAGTAGCTGATGAAATAGATTGTGACACTAGCAATGAGCATTTTAACCACCCCTTTCCTTGCGCGTATGGCATCAGAAATCCTCTCTCGCTGGACGCCATCTGGTTGACAATTATCTCTTTCCTGTGAAGCTGCTCACTTCCGACGAAGAGGTGACGACCGATAATGACATAGCACGTCACCTGGGAGATCATCGGAATAAGGTAGAAAAGGATGAACTCAGCATATTTATAAAGAGCGATGAAGTGGACTTCATTTCCAGGGAAGCGTAGAATGCAGAAACGGATATCAGAACCGTCTGAGACCAATTGGTTGAAGAGGACCACAGGCAGGCCAAGGAACAAGACGGACGGCCATAGCAAGCATATCACGAACAGCATCCGTCGCCTGCTGCAGAAGATGTGGGCCTTGATTGGATGTACTATGGCGATGTACCTAAAAAAGAAAGATTCAATAGATTAGTCCAGGTATTAAACTTCTTTTGACCTTTTTTTTCAGTGGCTTTTAAAAGGATTTATTTATTTATTGGACCATTATTACAACAAAAAGTAGATATTAAAACACAAGATAATAAATAGCGAATGGAATAGTTGGTGGACACTTGTCGATGTATTTACCATGACCAATATGTAATATAAATGATAGTATAAATATGGCTGTCGTGCCCATTCCAGATGACTCTGCTAACAGTGCTTAACAGCAATCGTGCCAATCATTATAGCCATTACCTCTGGATATGGCTGGAGCGGGGTTGGAACCCACAACCTCAGACTCAGACTCAGACTGAGATAAGACTCATACGTGTGTTCAAGTGACTGGGAATGATGGTGAACAAGGCAGACAATACCATGCCAGCAACTGTACCAAAGAACATGGCTTGCCTTTTTTAAACCTTTAATATATTATTTATGCCAAGAGACATTTATGATTTATTGTACAACCATAACTTGCGTGTTATTCACATATATATTGATTGTACATATAACTTAAACTTTCTTAAAGTCAACAGACCAGTCATGTTCCCAATGTAGTGTTAAGTTAGATTTTTTTAAAGTATGATGTATGAACATGATGAACAGTGAGTTTCTTGTTGCCTTCGATTGAATGTTACACTGTTAGATATATATTCTGTTTGAATTTTTATAAAACTTTTTTCCATGTAATACAGTCAAATCCCTTTGTAAAACTGTGAAAGCTTTGGCAGCTCAGCTTCGAATATTGCTGTTTTATTACACAGTTTACAAATCTACTATTTTAAAACTGTAACTGAGGTGTTGTTTGTCAATCAACTTAACAAGAAACAAACCTTAAGAAACCGTAACAAAACTCAACAACGTTCAGTTATATATTTTTGGTACATGGCTTTTGTTTTGTAGCCAAAGCTGCCAATCTGTTAATGACCTTTGAACGAAAATTGACTAGAATTACTGAGAGCGAACATTGCCAGTTTCTTTGCCTTGTACCTATCTTAAAATATCTATCATTATGGAATCTGTCATTCCCTGTTCCTACCAGTCAGATAACTATCTCTCTCTGAAAGTTAGATGGATCAAAAATGGTTTGTAATCTGAATTACACTTGGGAGCATAGCAAAAGGAGGTTGGTGTCTGATTTCTCTTCAAACAATCCGTTGACTGAGAGTTCAGCAGCTGTTTTGAATTTTTGAATAATGCAACAAAACTAAAGCCAACTCTTCAGTTTCAACCTGCATTTGAAGGTAATAGAAGAAGTTAAGAATAGATTCAATTTGTGTGTTGTTTTAGAGACTATGCAAAGGCCCGGTCTGAAACAGTCTCAAAGAGTCTTATGTGTGTCTGGAGTCTTGCTTGTCACTAGAGTCTTACTTGTCATTAGTATATAAGACTAGAAATAATATTAAAGACAATTCTCTTTTAAAGATAATTCTTTGTTTCGTTTTGACTTGTGGAATATGTGTCAAAACATTGATGATCAGCCGGTAAAAATGAGGAAAACAAGTGCAGTAAACACCTTAGCAGTGCTAATCATTAAAATGCGATGAAAATAGAATTTCATAATTAATTCCCATAATGGATTAATTTGGACTTCTGGACAAGGCCACACGTGTTATTCCTTCCTATTTTCTGTTAATGCTTTCTCTGGAAATTTGAAAAGGATTGTAAACTGTCTCCATTGACAGTAATCAGTTTCAGCTTTTCATAATTTAGTCTGTGAGGCTTGGCCAATACGTACATCCTTAAATGCTTCTGATAATTCCTGTTGGCCTAATTGTATCTCATTTGTCTCCAATTGAGATTTATTAATGTTATATACTGAGCATTATCATGATTACCAATCTTATCACATTTCTTTGACTGTTTGGCGGAGACCATTTAATATCTAGGGGAGAGGGTGTTCTTGGATTTCTTTTAAAATGAATAACTTCTAGCTCAGCTTTGGTGAAATAATACATATATGTAAATCTTTTTAAGCAATCTTGAAATAAATAATTTCATGTGGGGTATTTCATAACAAGGTGCTGCTCACCTCCGTTTCGGTGACACGATAATAGAATGCCAACTTCAGGCATAATCATAGACATCTCATAATCCCCACCATGGAAATGTGCTTAAAAATATTCGCTAACTTGTAGTCTCCTTGCCTGAATACTTAATAGTTGCTGAAATCGCCCCCCCCCCCTTGCCCCACTGGCAGGCCTATGCTCGACAGCCAATACAACTAGTTTCCATTACATCAATGATATACAAGTCTCATCCACAATCCACATACATTCATTCTTCAATCTTTCAGCATTAACCCTGCCCAGGTGACACAAAGTAAAACTATTTGCATCATGTATAATTGAGATGAATTGAATGTGATTAATAAACTAGAGCATGCAAAAAATAGATTATCGGTGACAGTGGAGATGATTAATAGGACCAAATGTTCGGTGCTACTTAAGAGACTCACATATCGTCAGATTTCATGGCCTTTGCTACTTATGTAGGGCTTGTCGTTTCATGAAACAATATTGTATCCTTGTGATATAATCAAAGTATCAATACAAAATATATTGGCCCTATGTTATATATATTTTTTGTTTTATTAAACATCTATTTGAGGCACATAAAATCATCAGTATTACTCCCTAAATCAAAACTTCAGAAAAGGAGAATGTATTATTTCCAGCGTAATGACTGATAATCAATCAAGCGCATGAAAAATGGTAATATAACTTGTCACAGTTGAAATTGATTCATTTACCAATTTTATACAAAAGGAGCACCATTTAGTCAGGGGCACCTCGCGACGCGACAGTGTGTTATTATAATGCCCATATAAGTGTAAGCTCCTGGTTGCACACCTTTTGTGACACATAGATTCATTTTTTGATGCAACTGGGAGAAAATATCTGTTATGCTGCCAGCTGGGTTACCAGCCAGCCTAAGCGTCATTCAGCAACTCCCAGCCAGCTGATATAAATCTTTTTTTTCCAAGCCAGCCACCTCAACTGCTTTCTCATTACCTGACTGCAAATTTCATCGGTTGGGCACCAAAAATTGGATCCCAGCTGACAACTTTGCCAGCTGGGAAATCCTAGCTGACAGTCTGCCAGCCAGCTGGGCGCCTGCTGTATAGCAGATAATTGGTATAACAGATCATGGGGTGCCCCTGTTTAGTGGCTTTGTACACTTTTAAATTTGAATTTTGAGTCCACTGAAATGATCAAGTGAGATAGTTGTACAATTCCTTTGAGCTAATATAGCTTGTTGTTGTAAGTTATGACAATGGACAGATTAAAGAGATTATTATAACTTCAAACAACAGCTATGTTAGCTCAAACAATTGTGCAACCATCTCACTTAATCTTTTGAGCTGACTCAAAATTAGTCTGCTTTGAAATTTTCGTTTATTTCATATTATTCTTATGCATGCAGAAATATCTAAAATTTCCAGGAAGGGAAACACACGGATAATCTATTCAACCAAACACCTATTTTCACTGCAAATGTCTATGGAATTGTTATTTTCAGTTTCTTTGTATGACAGGAGCATTATTCATGCATGAAAACTACTATTTGGTAAAATGCTACGGACTTGTTTACAGTGTACACTGTCAAAAAGAAATGCTGAATTTACGGACAAATGGCCGTATTCACGCGGTTATGAGTGCCAATTTATGCTGTTAGATATACATGGACAATACAAAATCTAGAATTCATTCTTTGTATGTTAACAAAAACGTTTTGACAAGTTTAAAACATAGAAATTTACGGTTTCCCCGATGTAGGGCTGTTGGCCTATATCTCTTTAGAAGGACAATTTTGTAAGCATGTACATGTCTTATAGCATTAAATTTTATCCTCACAAATATGTCTGTCTAGACTTTAAATTCAACTGCTTCTCTTTTTTTTACGGTGTAGGCATGTTGGCTTAACATTCATTTTCAGTGTAGGTAAGGCATTCATTTGGAAATGAGGGCTTTTTATATTCCCTTGAATGTAGCCCTAAGTGTCTTGGATTACAGACATCTTCAAAAATCATATAAAAAGACCTGTCATCATCCTGTCACAATGTCACTGTTCTCATTACCTGCTTTCAACATGACAGGCTGATTGTCCCAAATTTCATTGCAAATCTTGACATAGTAACACAAATTTCACTGAGAAGGCAATGTCAAACATATTTACAATTATACAAATTGATAACCTGCAACATAACATGCTGCATCAACATTTAGGCTCATGTTTCCTTCTTTTTAATTTTTATTGTACAAATCTGAAAATGTTGATGCAGAATAAAACAAATAGTTGATGTTTAGTCGCCCAAAATTGAGTTTTATTGGCCTTAACAGGTTATATCAATTGGTCTCCTGACCATCCGCTATCTATAGAATGCATACATTTCGATAATGATTCAGGCTTGTAGCATGGGAACACGTACAGATTCTGGCCACCACAGGGTGGAAAATAAAGTGTCCTGTAATATTCAACGTTAAACACCATTTCAAAGGGGACCATCCCAGGCACGAACCAGAGAAATTTCAGAGCTTAATACCTCCTATGTGATGAGATACGTATCTACTCCCATTGTGAAGCACAATAACATGGGGCATTTTCTGCAATTCGACCCACTCATGACATGGGCTTTACTTCAGGGCTGCCATACAAAAAGGCTTTTATTACCAGTGCTTGGCCTTGTGGCTATGTCTACTTCCCCAAAATTATTAACTCTCCAAAGTAGGTTTCCATATTTGGCCAAATATGTGATGCCCGAAAATGGGACGTACGAAAAACGTGACGTATTTTGAAAGAAACATTGAAAGAGCTTTTTGAAAACTTTAGCTAACGCTTGAACTTTTCAAAGTAATACCCTATTGTATGTTCCAGACAACAGTATACACTACCTCTTGACACGATTCAAACCTGTTTCTGTCAATTAGAAAAAGAAAGAGAGCGGGACGTACGAAAAACGTGACGTATTTTTTTGTGTATCATTATTGGACGTTTTATTAAATACATTCAAAGAACCAGTTAAGTACATAGGCTCAAAATATGCCCAGGTAGTACAACTACTAACATTCCATAAACAACAGCCTTGAACCATTGGTATGTCTCTGCTGTCGTGAGTTTTGTGACATACAAGAATGTACCGTACACTCTCACACCACATTATGGTCCACCGTTGGAAGTCCTGATGCTGCAGGTTGACCATGTTGCACAAAAATTTTAATCATAAAATATATGATTAAGTTGTATTGAAAAAACTTTCATGAAGCTGCTTTATGGGTGTTGTTCGCAGCCATAAATCAAATTATTGTACTCTCTCACATTTGGCGGTAGTCAAGAAAGGCTATGGTGATGGAGTGATCTCCTGAGTGGATAGGTGTACTTGTGATATAATTCTACTGTACGCAACCTGGCTATCTTAAAACAACATGCAAACTTCCTGACATACAACCTGTTTTGATCTGGTAACATACATATCACAGGTGATTTAAAATAGTTTTCCTTGATGTAATCAATGAAAGAATAAACAATAAGAAATTTGGGCACCAAATATATGCAGCTGCTTCATTATTGCTTTTCCTCAAGGACTGACATGTATTTCTGTTGTATTGTGAGTGTTTCAAAGTAGCTGGTACTGCTTAGAATTATTTTCCTCTCACTTCTGTGACCCCCTTTCAGCGGCGTGTCCCTATAAAACGCTAAATATTCCTGTCTTTTTACTCTGAAATTGCCTTGTGGGATCCAAAAAACAATAGGACCTTTACAAACTATATATCAAATTGTCCGTTGAAAAACAAGCTATCACCTTAAGCAAGTTGCAACAATTAAGAATAAATATTCAAAAACATATAAGCTCTAGTGAGTGTACACGTTCCCGTGCTACAAGCCTTCATTGAAAGGTCAGGATATCATCACTGAAAGGTTGTTCCTTCTACCAATTGCTATGGTCATCTTTTCGTGTACCTGCTGTTCATGCATTGTGTTTAGCAAATCACTTGTTTTCCATTCATTCTCTGACTCCTGAATGATCCACTGCTAAGCTGCAGTGGATATAGTTTTCATATGAAAGAATTTACAAACTGTAAGATTCCCAGACAGTGCTGCAGCATCCTGCCCTCACTTTCAATCTTCCCTTTTCAATATGTTTTTCCAAGATTCCTTTCCCCAATGTTTAAGACCTTAAAATACATTTTCAGTGACGGTTAAAAGGTATAATTTTGCTGCCTGTTTCTCCACTGTCCACACTCCAAGTTCTGCCCCCCTCCTTTTGGTACACCCGGTTTTGGCCTTTTTGGAGCCGTAACTTGGAGGGGGCACTACCACAAAAAGACATGATTGATGTTTAAGAACAAGTATGTAAAATAAAGGCAGATAAAATGCAATATAATGTGCAAAGTATTTACAAATATACATGTTGATTGAAGGAGGAGAGGAGAGCTGCACTCAGCTGCAGTAGATCGCACTCTCCGGTTAGTTTGTGGAGGCCCCTCTCGTTTTGCTTTTAGAACTTGTTGTTGACACTCATAATGACGTATTTGGTGTCAGTTTCATTTATATCAGATAATTGATTTAGGTATACGATTACAATGTAATTACGAACTGAGTACATGAAACAATATCATATTAAGTATTTTCCTATTAGGAAACAACGAGGTGATTAGCCTATAAGTATAGGTATACTATGATTACTTAGAATAGAATTGGTCTTTACTTTATATACATAATTGGAATCACGAAGATACATTTTCATAATATCGGTTATTGTATAGAAAACAAGGGAATGGTCTAAAATGAATAAAACATAATTTCTGTTATCCATGTTATTGCATCAATATGAATGAATATTGATGAGCAGCACTAGTCTTTTACAAAGAAAATTGTTTATACCTCTTTTTCCAATTTTGTATTATCATTTTAGAAAAACAGAAATACCAGTGCCCATTGGCAAATGAAATAGGCCTGAGATCAATCCTGGCAATATAAGAAGTACTGGCCAAATATGGCATTCTGTGTATGCATTCTGTGTTACAGCTGATTGACGCACTCATTTCGTCTCAGCAACCTAAAGGTGTATCCCCATTGATTTGTGAGATAAAGCATTTTGGCATGATTCTCCTAAAATTGGCAGTCATTGTTATCCCACATGTCTGAAGCATTTTGGTCAAGGATGTTTAGCATCGAGACAATGACAAATATTACCCGGATACCCCTTTCACTTAATTACAGGCGGCATTCAATAAAATTATTCAAAATAACAATTTCGCTTTTCACTAAAGTGTGGACCAATCCCATGCATCCATTAAAAGTCATCTTAAATCTCAAGCTTTTAGTGATACATAAAAGAGAGTGCTACTCAAGCCAAGTCATTTCGTTCAACTACCAGCACAATACACACAACATAAAACACTAATTCTATACCAGACAGAGGAGACGAATATCATCCAGAGTCACTGAATTGCAGTAACATTAGGAATTTTACAATCATGATTGTTTATTTATTTATTTTCAGTTAACAGTTGTTAAAAACCTCGTCTACACTAAAACCAACTGCTGTCACATTTGTGGCAGTGGATTCAAAATATCAATTTCTACAAAAAACTAATGTTTTTTAAATGTGAAATGGAAAATTTCTTGCTTTCATAATGACAGTTGCTGTTAAATAAGTGCGGCTGGTTTTACAGTTAACAGGTATAACAAGTTTTAAGAAGATAAGCATGGAGTGACAATTACAGGAGATATGAGAAATGCAATCAAGATCCACTCCTTCTCTTGATTAGCTCAAATTCTGAAACCTCAAGGACTGCAGCACTGACTTTGGAGTGATCTTACAGAGGGAATCCGGCATAAAAACTGAAGTTCTTATTCAGCCTTTACCCGGGGAAATATAGTTACTTAGTGACAAGTAAAATTAAGATGATGGACAGAAAGTTCAACTGTGAATCTCATCTAAAGCTTGCTATTTTAATCCTGCATGAAATCAGAGAGATTTGATAAATTTAGTCAGACCCTAATTAAAATCATAATGATAAGAAGTTGTAGAAGTTATGTGGGTTTCTCCTCAATCATATACATAATTATGTGATAAAAGTTTCTTCAATCTCTTACAGATTCATATAGGCTAGATAATTCTGTAGGTTGAAAAATATCTTTGCAATTACAAGAGCAACGTACATGTATTGTCACACTGTCCTGGTTGCGGCTTGTGGTCCTCTTGTTATTGTCTCTGTCACCATGGGATACCAGAATGGCTTTCTTGTGAAGAGAAAATAACCAAATGATGGGACAATTGCGTGACAATTGCATGCATCTGCACTGCATTAGTGTTAGGTAGCCAAAATGGTAATATCATATTTGCCAGTCTACTCTGGAGCAGCCACAGTCACCTCACAAGACCTCCAGATTGACCAAAATTGCCATATTATTCTTTCAGTCTAATTCGCTTTATGCCCGTATATATGGCTGAAGCAAATGTCACATACATTGCACACTCTCTGTACCTTTTCTATAGCTTTTTTCAAAATGCATAACTAGCATAATGTCATGTTATACTGTAATTGACAAAATTACAAGATTGGTTGTTACACTGATAGAGAGAAACACAAAATAAATTCTGCAGAAGGTAAAAAACTACATTGTCGTTGTGGTTGGAAAAATACCTCTCTGAAAAACCGCCTCTCCAGTTTTACATATTGTATATATGTAAGAACTTATATTACAAATACTAACACTGGGTGTTGAGGGATCTCTGTGTTGAATGGAAATCAGCCACAAACAAGTGATTTTCTACCATACGTCACGTACAAACCAAATGACTTGATTTTCAAGTTCACAAGTCAACTGCAACGCGATCTCCTGTAAACTGAAAAGTCATTCGTCCAATGAGCATTAAGATGTTCATCATGTGGTCAGTAAGTGAAAAAAGGGGTTAAAAATCAAATCATACAACATGCCTGAATAAAACAGCGGTGAACAAAGAGACGAGGCAATACCTTTAGAGTGCCACTTCCCAAATGACTTCCTCTGCAAGGAATGTCAAGAGACAGCTTACACACAAAAAGGTGGGCTGCAGTTGGAGATTACACATTTCAGCAAAGGAATTTCAGATCTTGTCAGTTCTCAGAAAGTACAGTTGTTGGAAAAAGGTGGCGTTCTTTCAAAAGGAAAAATGAAACATCAGTAAATATCTCAAGTTTTTCTTTCATTCCGATTGCTTAACTAGCCTATCTTGTTTCCATACTTAGCCCTATAGTTTTATGTACACCAAAACCATAGATTCTCGAGCACAAAAATTATTTTTTAAGTGAACAATGTGATTTTAAGATATTATTAGTATTTGTTGTCTATTCGAATTTTAGAGTGTTTTTCTTACACTGTTGCCCTTCTTAAAAGTAATGCCACATTTGTAATATCTAAAGAATAAAGATCACTTTCAACAACTTATGAAGCCAAAGGCTGGAGGTGGCCAGAGGTGCTGGGAGACAATCTGCCGTTAATGAATATAGTATTTTGTAGTTTAGTTCTTTCAATGATCAGAAGAGAAGAATGTTTCATTAATCTAAGGGTACAACAGTCCATCATGCATATATGACAAGCACTCAACAAAACAAGTACATAACTCATAGGTGTATGGGAGAGGGGCAGGGAGGGAGATCCCCCCCCCCAAATGTTTGGGAAACAGTCAGATTTGGGCTAAAAGGCAAAAGTATTTGGGCAGATAATTCAATAAAAACTATGGAAAAATTAATGATTTCCAGGCAATTTAATTTGAAATAATATTAACTTTAGATCTTGAAATTCGGGCAAATGTCGCTCACTCTACCAAGAATTGTGCGCGCCTTATGCCTATGACAGAACTGCTAGTAAGTTTGTTTGTCTGAATTAGGCACTCGGATGTACTTACTCAACCTGCCAAAAAGCTATTTTAGTCTATCTGCTTTTCTTTTACAGTGTATAAGTTCCTGAGTAGACTGGTGAACATGATATTACCATTTTAGTCAAAAACAACTAATGCTGTGCAGCTGCATGCTATTGTCTTATTAATATCCCATTATTTGGTTATTTTCCCTTAACTAGAAAACCATTATGGTATCCTGTGGCGACAGAGAAAATCAAGAAGAGGACAAGAAGCAACAAGCACGGAAGTGTGGACCAGACATTGCCATTAGGTACATGTGAAGGCCACATTATTCCAGACTGTGGACTTTAGAATATTACTGCTTATTACACCACGTAAATTGACGCATACAGTGCTTGGGTCTGCATCCTTTAGTAAATTTACAATGAAATTCACTTTCAGTAACTATTGAATGAATAACCTTTCAGTTTAACTTCGAATATACATGCAGGTGATTAGCTGTTACTATAAACATGAATGTCACTGGCTTTTTGAGGAGAAACAGAATGTGACTCAATCAGACTTTTAAATTGGTGTATATGCTGATGCATAATTTGCAATCATTCTGCCTGACTTCCAACAAAATGTTTTTCGAACATGCTTTTTTTACATAATGTAGGCTATTGGCATTGTTAACATCAAATATGAGAAAGGTGTCTTTTGTTTGATGTATTCTTGTTTCCTGCACTCAAGCAACAGCATTCCCACTTCTTGCAACAGCTCGTTGTTTATTTCAACTTTCTGATAATTATGTTCCTGTCTATGGCTTGTGCTTGTGAACATGGCAACTCTTTACAGCTCAATAGGGAGGAGAATATGTGTGATTGAACATGGAAACAGAAATCTGATACAATTTTTTGTCATAAGGAAAAAAGGCAGAAATAGAATTACTTAGACCAGCAACGGGGGACATAATGTCTGATGTTCTAAGCCTTCCCAAAGCATGATTTTTATGATTAGTAAGGCAATTGATGTCTGTAAGAAAAACTACTGGACCGCATGTTTTTCATGTGAAAAGTTTGGCTAGATATTGGCATATCTGAGTTTACACCGTTTGTGACTAGATTGTAATTATAAACTTGTTTGTCATTGTCAAATTTAGAATAACTCATTTTCTGCTGTCGGTGTCAATGATATCTAGTTTCTTGTTTAATAAAGAGTGAGATTAGACTCCGTAGGGCCTAATTATGTCTTTGAAATATATCAAACAGTGTTAATAACACTAACAACTACATAACACATAACATTCCTTTTATCTCAAAATGTACAATGTGCATTTATGTAAAAAGTATATCAGAATTTGTATACATGTATAGTACAGGGAAGAGAACTAAAATGGATCTTTGTTGACCAAACCATTCATCCCACAAGCACTGGATGTGAAGCAGGTAGAAAGACCAGAGAGTACTGGGCAGTGCCTATTAAGTGTTTCCCTTAATTGGCACTGCTTATATCTTTGTGTAACCTACAGCAGCAGCTCACCTTTTTGTGTCATAAGATGCTTCAGAAGTGTTTCATGTTTTGTCTTCTTGTTGTCTCTGTCACAACATGAATAGAAAATAACATAGTAATGGGTCAATTGTGTGCATCTGGCATCTGCACTGAATTAGTGTTATATAACCAAAATGGTTATATCATATTTGCCTGCTTATGGAACAGCTACAGTTATCTAAAGTTACCTCAACAGACATCCAGATTGACCAAAATTGCCTTATTATTATTTTACGCAAATTTGCCTTATGCCTTGCACAATGTACACGGTTGCATCAGATTTTTAATTTATGATACACTCCCCGTACTTTGTTAATTTTTCCTTGTTTGGCCACTATTTTCAGCTTAATCATGAGAGCGAGAGCCAGTAGACATACCTAAATACAGAAATCTTATGCAAACTTTCCTTTATTAAATTTGTACAATTGCATTTTTCAGAACACTAACTCCTTGTTTTCAGCTTTCCAAAAGCATGCATGTAACAACAAGCATCTAATAAAACTACCAGAAAAATATTTCTTTATGTAAAATATCTGGCTTTCTTTTGGGAAATTTGTTTCAACTTTGATAAATTTTATTTCCTAATTCGTTCTCTCATATGAAAAAAATCTGAAAAAATTGAGAAAATCTCATATTGCACCTGAACCATGCAATATGAGTTTTTATGATGTCGTCATGTGACTGATTTTGGCCAATCAGCATCGCTCTAGCATAGTGGTCATGTAATAAATATATATATAGTATGAATCAAGTGACCAGAAGGACTGAAAACTCATTCATCTGACAAGCACTGGATGTGAGACAAACAGCCATTGACCAAAAATACTACAGTGTAGGCAATACCTTTGGAGCGCTTCTCTTCAAACGAGTCCGTTTGCCCAGAACTTCAAGAGACAGCTTACACACAAAAAGGTGAGCTGTTGCTGGAGATTACACATTTTAGCGAAGAGGTTTTTATCTTGTCAGTCCTCGACTCCTCGTGAAGCACACTTGTAGAAAGGAGGAGCTGTGTGGTCATAGTGAAAAGATGAAATGTCAGTAAATATCTCCTGCTTTTTATTCACTTTGATCTTTACATTACTAGTCTTTTTTACTTGCTGTACTATTCTATCTATACAGTGTCACAGTTGCACGCCATTGATTTTTTTCAAGTTCAAGAACTCTTTATGAAGTAGCTGGACAGGATTTGCAGACAATTTTACAATTTCAGACACTGAGACTGAATGTGAATCTTTTTCCAGGACATGTTATTCTAGAGGGAAAACTGATGTAATAAGTTAACCAAACCATTCATTCCACAAGCAGTTAACAGTCACTTTTCTGTATAGAATAGGCTACATGGACCAGAAACAAAATTCACATTCAGTGTTAGTGTCTACAATTATGAAATATATATCATCTGTAATGTATGATAAAAGCGTAAGTACTTATTATGATTTTTTCCATAACAGATGCTATCAGAAGGGTATAGGCCTATATGGATGCATCACTTTCACCTAATCCCACATATATCAATGACAGTAGTCATCATAATTAATAAGCAATATGCTGTCCCTGACATCCAGAAACCACATTTTATCATAAGCTGCAGCACACTAGCTGTTTCTATATCTCCAATTGGGAATATATTTAAAAGAGGTGATTCTGCAAAGATCGTCCATTGCAGAAACCTGTCACCCTCATGTACATGTATTTGCATTAGGATCTGTTGTCTCTGTGTCAAAACTACAGTCAAAACAATATGTATTTACCACCTTTTACCTGCGCTTTTTGTTGCAAAGAAGTGTACCAACCAGTCACCAAAGTCATGCTACTTGACATTACAGCATGTATTTGGGAAGCTCCGATGATTTCCTGGTATTTTATTGGGGGAAAAAAGTCTGACTTGGTGCTAAGAGACAGGGCACTCTTTTTTATTCCAACATTTCCATGCACATTTATGCCTTTGCAATTTTTGTATTCTCCAGCCTTCCCTTCCATTTGCTTATCATTAAGAGTAAACTGATAACAGCAGCTCATTTACGTGTGTAAGTAAATAAAAAGAATTTTATTCAAAATTGCTTCTAATTTAAGATGGAATCTATATTTCAATAATAAAGGAAAATTTTGGGTTAAATAGACAGGTGAGACCTGAGCACCTCACTGAGGACATTGGATTGACGGAAGTTTTTTTGTTGCACTTACTGCAAGATACATATTTTGCGTAAGTTTCTCTTGAGAAATTCATATTGCTTTGGAAACTACCTGATTTGTTAGATACTTTATTTAGTCATATCACAATGTAAGAATCATTTCTTTGAAGCTGCGCTCATATGTTTCAATACCAAGTTTCCCCTAATACGCCATAATGTTTAAAAAACCACATGAAAAAGCAGTGAATATATCCCATGTGGTATTGCGTTGTATACTCAATGGTTTGTTGTATACTCAATGGTTTGATCATTGTCGATGATGTCATTGCATTGTTTACCATTGTGATGTCATGGCCATGGTGATGTCACAACATTGTGACATCATCAGTTGAGCTGCTATCTGTGCTCTGATTGGCTGATGCAGCTGGCGAGTATAGATCTACTGAGTGAAGTTCAACTTTCATTGGAGTTACATAAAGGGGTATATATAAGACCAAATGATTGTATGGTGGTATTTTGAGATTTACTTCCACTCGTGAAGATTACCTGAGTCCTCTGTACCCACTCTTGCCGATGCACTTGTGGGTACAAAGGACTCAAGATATCTTCAACTCGTGGAGTACATCTCAAAATACCACCATACCCATTTGGTCTTATTATAATACCTAATATTTCAGTTGCACGTAATAATTGATGGATGGATGAGTGGGTATTTACATCCTGTATTTATGCACTTAGCAGGCTAATTAGGACATGAGGAGGACATGGCGATGAGGTGAAGGATGATTGAAACAGCCGTCCAACATAGGTCCATGTGACCCGGCAGGAGCTGGATTCCAACCCAGCACGCTACCGCTAGACCAACCCTCCCCCCTATGTAATAAGTGGATGTACTTCTAGCTTGGTCTATTTATAACAAATATTTGTGCTGTTTTGCACCTTGCCACACAGAAGTTCTTTCTAAGCTTTTTCTGTAGAATGTGGTTGGATGAATTGTTTTCAGGTTTAGGTCGTGCATGTCATCTTATCCTAATGGACACTGCCTGGAGGACAGTGGAGGTGTTTGCCAGTACTGAGCCCTTCCTACTCTACACAGCCACCTCCAACACACTTTATATTAGTATATTTCTGTTAGGGAAATACATTGTCTGCTGATTTCTTTATATTATGTCAGGATTGAGTGAACAAGTTTGTTAGTCCTTAGAGAAGATGTGTTAAGCTTCATAACCAGCATTGAGGAGGTATATATTTTTCACTATTTTGCATGTACACGAATTTGTAAAGCTGCAAAAACGAACATATACACGAATTTAGCATTCGTGTAAGAGTGAAATGTTGCCATTCACGAATTTGTGTATGTGTAATTGCGAACATTGCAACCTTAAACTTGGCTAAAAACTAACTCTAAACCTAATTTTAACACTAAACCCTAATTATATAGCACTTCCACGAATGTTAGTACTGGCAGATACACGAATGAATAATAAAGCACATCCACGAGTGTTAGTTTTTACATGTACACGAGCTCCGATGCTCGTTTTTTCATGTCCACGTATTCGTACATGCTCGTTTTTACACCTCCACGAATTCGTGAACATGCCAAATAATGAAAAATATGTACATGGAGGTATATATTTTTCACTATTTTGCATGTACACGAATTTGTAAAGCTGCAAAAACGAACATATACACGAATTTAGCATTCGTGTAAGTGTGAAATATTGCCATTCACGAATTTGTGTATGTGTAATTGCGAACATTGCAACCTTAAACTTGTCTAAAACTAACTCTAAACCTAATTTTAACACTAAACCCTAATTATATAGCACTTCCACGAATGTTAGTACTGGCAGAAACACGAATGAATAATAAAGCACATTCACGAGTGTTAGTTTTTACATGTACACGAGCTCCGATGCTCGTTTTTTCATGTCCACGTATTCGTACAAGCTCGTTTTTACACCTCCACGAATTCGTGAACATGCCAAATAATGAAAAATATGTACATGTAAATTATTAATAATAATTTACTATATACATGTCAGAATAATAAAGTGAAAATGTCTGAATAATATGGTGAAATTAATATGTTTTTATTTTGGTCATTCAGTAAATTTAAGGAAGATTATATAAAAGTAAGAAAATATCAACCATTTCTTCACAAAATTAGGAAAATATGAGACCATGAATCTATGGAGGAGAAAACTCAGTCAATCGACTGATGTACTAACATTCGTGGAAGTGCTATATAATTAGGGTTTAGTGTTAAAATTAGGTTTAGAGTTAGTTTTAGACAAGTTTAAGGTTGCAATGTTCGCAATTACACATACACAAATTCGTGAATGGCAACATTTCACTCTTACACGAATGCTAAATTCGTGTATATGTTCGTTTTTGCAGCTTTACAAATTCGTGTACATGCAAAATAGTGAAAAATATATACCTCTAATTTAGGGACAATTACAACAGTAATGAGATTTTGAAAGAATTTTTCAACATCGTACAATGTGCAAAGCTGTTGTTCGAGAAAACAATTTTGGGGAAATTTCTTGGCAGTTTGCCCCCCCCCGCCCTGAAAAAATCCTCGATAAACCACTGTTCAATGTTTGACCTTATTGGTCACCATTGTATAACTTTCATTTGTTTTATTCCTGATGACGGTATTCAATATCAGTTAACTACAACTTACAAGCCATCAACTTGATATGCGCTAACAGTGACCTATTGCACTGTAGAAATTGTCCTATAAGTTATGAGGTCGTTATCATACTGACAATTTGTCATGATCAAAGAATTCGTTGGAATAGCACTTTAATTTAAGGAGACTAAAGTTGATTGCTAAACCAAAGGATATGACATTGCTATGAATCAGTTTCTTGCACTAAAATATGTTGTGACAAATGATATTGTCTATGACTACCAAAACAGTGTCGATGGTTCTCATGCTAAAAGTTTGATTTCTACACTTCATCAACTATCATGTCATTGAAGAAAATTTAATAGTCTTACCTTTCTCAATAATAAACTGACAGTTTTAATACTAGGCTATGATTTTTAAAAGTTTATCACAGCGATAGCAATAAGGAATTAAATCTAATGAGTTTGTCAATGTTGAACATTACAGTTACTGACATCAGTGATGTGACTTCAAAAATTGTAACATCTCACTTCAGATGACAGTGCAGGACTGCAGGTAGAGGCTTAGTAAGCGTTAAACAGGTCTGAAGGAAAACTTTTAATATCTTGATGAAATTTTCATGCCAAATCCAAAAGAAAAAACTACATGCAAATAACACGATTTATTTTATTTGACTTGGACAAGATTTCCATGCTTTAATACTTAGCGGTATAACCAAACTTTACACAAAACATGTTACAATAATTAGAATATGATGTTTTAGATAAACCCGATACTACAATAAAAGCATGTGACATTTGTATTGTCAGGAGTGACATTATGAATGTGACATTTGTATTCTCAGGAGTGACATTATTATATCATTTATATGCTGCACTGGTGATTTAAACCCCCTGTCAAAATCATGGCTACATGCTATTGGACATCAAATAGTATACAGTACGCATTAATTTTTATGTTATTGTCACTTCTTAATAAATACAGTCCATACCAATTGTTTGATGGAGATGAAATGTCACAGTGTCCTCTTGCTATGTGGGCAACATGTAATATGTATTACCCTTCTCTGATGATAAATAAGCAACAAATTAACAATGGTAATAGGCAATTGCAATATATGGGACAACTATATGCATACGCAATGTCGATGAATCATTCAGTCAAATAACATATAAGAGATTTTTAAAACTAACAATTCCAGCTTAAAGTTAGAATTGCAGGAAAATAAATGGATATTTTTTGGTAAAAATAAGAGACACTATTAACCTTTATTTATTACCCCTTAAGTTGTGTGACAACATTGTCACTCCGTCTGATATCATTATAAAGATAAATTACCAACTAATTGTGAATCCATACAATGTGGTAAATGTCATCCATTCCACATAATTGCAATGTTGTGTCATCAATTTCACAGCATGAAATCACAATTAATGCAGTCAGACCAACATTCGAAAGAATCATTAGCAATAAATTATTCATCAACAGTACTGTTCCACCAAAGTTATCCACTGATGTTTTTGACATTAATTCAAGTGAAAGTGACAACTTGAATGCAGTTTCTCAAACTTGTTGAGAAACATAATGTCTCTTAAAAGTCTTTAAGCAAAAGTAATCCCTTTGAGTAGTAGCGTAAGGCAATCGTGAAACGAATGTTAAAAATTATAAATTTAATAAACTATTCGAAGTTCAGAAATCTGTGGTCATCCTCACAGGCACCCTGGAGTAACGAGTGCTCATTCCAGATTCTGTGTATGTCAAATGCATCTTGGTGACTTTACGTTCTTCATCCTGACATTTGGACATGAATATTTTGGAGAATTTCTTGCGGAAATTCTGGCTGAATATGCAGTAGAGTACTGGATTAGCAGCTGAATTGATGTAGCCCATTGCAGTAACAAACACAACAAATACCCAGGTTTTTTGGAATGGGACATTAGCAAAAGTGTTGTAGAAGATCAATATCTGATGGGGAGAGTAGCTGATGAAATAGATTGTAACACTAGCAATGAGCATTTTGACCACCCTTTCCTTGCGCGTATGGCATCAGAAATCCTCTCTCTCTGGACGCCATCTTGGTTGACAATGATCTGTTTCCTGTGAAGCTGCTCACTTCCGGCGAAGAGGTGACGGCCGATAATGACATAGCACGTCACCTGGGAGATCATCGGAATAAGGTAGAAAAGGATGAACTCGGCATATTTATAAAGAGCGATGAAGTGGACTTCATTGCCAGGGAAGCGTAGAATGCAGAAACGGATATCAGAGCCATCTGAGACCAATTGGTTGAAGAGGACCACTGGTAGGCCAAGTAACAAGACGGACGGCCATATCAAGCAGATCACGAACAGCATACGTCGCCTGCTGCAGAAGATGTGGGCCTTGATCGGATGTACTATGGCGATGTACCTAAAAAAGAAAGACAGAATAGATTAGTTCAGGTATTAAACTTCGTTTGACCATTGAAATGTAAATGATAGTATAGTATGCTGTACATATAGTATGGTTATCACGCCATTCCAGATAACACGAACCATACTGTGCTGCAATCGCACCAATCATTATATAGCCATTACCTCTAGACATGGCTTGAGCGGGCTTTGAACCCACATCCTCGTATATATATACATGTGTTCAAGTGTCTGGGAGTGATGGTGAACAAAGCAGACAATGTCAAGCCAGCATCTGTATCAAAGAGCATGGCTTGTCTTTTAACTTTAATATATTATGTATGCAAAAGGACAATGATTGTACAACCACAACTTGTGAGTAATCAGGGGTGACGGAACAGGGGGGGGAAAGGGGGGCAATTGCCCCTCCTGCCCTTGTCCAAGGGGGGCAGGGGGGGCAAGGAGTGCCCTTTAGATCTTGAAGAAAACAACATTATTAGGCCTTATTTGACAAATTTTTAGGCAAAATTAGTGAGTGTATATTCAAAATTATTATTGACTCTCTATTGAAATTTGTCACACACAATAATTGGCGCGACTATGATTAGCCCTTTTTTTGACTGACCGAAAGTAAAGCCAACTCCCTTAGTTTTAACAAAATTGTAGAGGTAAATGAATATAGTTGAGAATAGATTCAATTTGTGTGCTTTTTTAGAGACCATACAAAGGCCCTGTCTGAAATAATATCAAAGAGTCTTACTTGTCTCTGGAGTCTTGCTTGTCACCAGAGTCTTACACGTACTTTGTACATAAGATGAGAGATCATTTTAAAGTCAATTCTCTTTGAAAAACAATTTTTTACTTCGGTTTTGACCTGTGGATTATGTGGCAGAATATTGATGATCAGCCAGCAAAAATGAGGAAGACAAGATGCAGTAAATGCCTTAATCACTAATATAATTCGATGAAAATATAATGTCATAATTAATCCCCATAATGTAATGATTTTGACTTCTGGACAAGGCCAAATATGTTATTCCTTCCTATTTTTTGTTAAAGTGTAGAAATTTCAAAAGGATTGTAGACTGGCTCCATTGACAGTAATTAGTTTCAGCTTTTCATAATTTAGTCTTGGCCAATATACATCCTGAAATGCTTCTGACAATTCCTGTGGGCCTAATAAGCTCATTTGCCTCCAATTGAGATTAATAAATGTTATAATATAATACTCAGCACCGAAATGTGCCCAAAAAATGCACTAACTTTTAGCCTCCCTGCCTGAATACTGAATAGTTGCTATTGAAGCCTACCACAATGTTTTTAAGTACCATGACAACGTATTTCTTTGTTTTTAGTAACCAATAAATTGAAATTGAAATTGAAATTAAAATTTTGAAATCCCCTTCTGCTGCCCTACTGGCAGGCCTATGCTCGACAGCCAATACAACTTGTTTCTATTACAACAATGATATACAAGTCTCATCCACATACATTCATTCGTTATTCTTTCAGCATTAACCCTGCCACAGTGACCCAAAGTAAGACTATTAGCACCATGTATAATTGAGATGAACTGAATGTGATTTTAAAACTAGAGCATGCAAAAAATAGATTATCGGTGACAGTGGCGATGATTAATAGGACCAAATGTTCGTTGCTATTTTTAAAAGTGACTCACATATCCGCAGATTTCATGGCCTTTGCTAATTATGTAGAGCTTGCGGTTTCATGAAACAATATTGTATCCCTGTGATATAATCTAAGTATCAATACAAAATATATTGGCCCTATATTATTTTTGTTTTATTAAACACCTATTTGAGGCACATGAAATCATCAGTATTACTCCCTAAAACAAAACTTGGAAAAGGAGAATGTATTATTTCCAGCGTAATGACTGATCATCACTCAAGCACATACAAAATGGTTATTTAACCATAATTTATTTTTGTCTCAAACAAATTGTGCAACCATCTCACTCAATCTTTTGAGCTGACTCAAAATGAAAGTGTAGTCTGCGTGAAATTTTTGTTTATTTCGTATTATTCAGATGCGTCAAAAAGTTTTTAATTGTTAAAAACAAAAATAATGTCTGTTTCCCCGATGTGGAACTGTAGGCCTATATACATGTACCTTTATGACTTTATAAGTACATGTTGTAAGCATGTTCATGTCTTACAACATTTGTCCGTATTTTCAACAGCATAGATTTTGCACCCAAACCCTCACAAATACGTCTGTCTATTTGACTGTAAATTCAGCTTCTTCTCTTTCTTTTACAGTGTAGGCATGTTGGCTCGACATTCATATTCAGTGTAAGGCTTTCATTTGGAAATGAAGGCTTTTTATATTCCCTTGAATGTGGCCTTAAGTGCCTGGGATTACAGGCACCTTCAAGAACCTTATAAAAAGACCTATCATCATCCTGTCACAATGTCACTGTTCTCATTACCTGCTGTCAACGTGACAGGCTGATAGTCCCCAATTTCATTGCAAATCTTGATACAGTAACAGAAAATTCCATGGGGAAGGCATGTCAAACAAATCTACAATACAAATTGTTAACCGATGTCAGATAACATTGGGCGTCAAAATCATTATGCTCATACTAAAAAACAAATTGCACATGTGGATGTTCAGTCGCCCAAAATTGAGTTTTATTGGCCTTAATGGGTGATATCAATTGGTCTCCACACCACCCACTATCTACATGATGCGTATATGTCAATAATTATTCATTGAAAGGCCTGGATATCATCACTGAAATGTTGCTTCTTCCACCAATTACAAAAGGCTTTCTCATAGTGTACCTGCTCTTCATGCATTGTGTATAGCAAATCGCTTGTTATCCATTCATTATCTGACTCCTTTATCCACTCCTAAGCTGCAGTGGATATATTTTTCATATGAAATAATTTACACACTGTGTAAGATTTCCAGACAGTGCTGCGGCATCCTGCTCTCACTTCCAATTTTCCCTTTTCAATACGTTTTTCCAAGATTCCTCTCCCCAATGCGTAAGACCTTAAAAAATACATTTTCAGTGACCTCAATTTTCCGAAAATGGTTAAAAGTGTTATTTTGCTGCCTGTTTCTCCACTGTCCACACACCAAATTCTGCCCCCCCCCCTTCCTTTTGGAGCCATAACTGGGAGGGGGCACTACCACAAAAAGACATGCTTGATGTTTTAATAACGAGTGTGTAAAAAAAGCAGATAAAAATGCAGTATAATGTTCAAAGTATTTACAAATATACATGTTGATTAAAGGAGGAGAGGAGAGCTGCACTCAGCTGCAGTAGATCGCACCCTCTGGTTAGTTTGTATAGGGGACCCTCTCGTTTTCTTTTTAGAACTTGTTGTTGACACTCATAATGACGTATTTGGTGTCACTTTCATTTATATCAGATAATTGATTTAGGTATAAAATTACGATGTAATTACGAACTGAGTACATGAAACAATATCATATTAAGTATTTTCCTATTAGGAAACAACAAGGTGATTAGCCTATAAGTATAGGTATACTATGATTACTGTACCTCATTTGCACTTAAAGAATTACTTAAAATAAAATAGCTCTTAACTTTATATATGCTGATTGACGCATGTCATTTTGTCTCAGCAATCTAAAGGTGTATCCCCATTGATTTGTGAGATACAGGGTGACCCACCTCAACTTGAGCATTGATGTTGTAACCAAAACAGTGATTGCTGAAAAAGTTAGGGATTTCCAATGCAAAAACCAAATTGGATTTTCAGTGACAAGAGCCAAGAGAAGAGTATTATGCTAGTTTGGTTCACTTTTGGTTAAAATTGGACTCAGAAAAAGAGTTCAAATTCTCGCATAGCTTTTTTTCTGATTTTTTACAATTTAGCTCTGTCAACCTTGGAAAATTTTTTCGGCTAACATGTAATGCATGTACTGTATTACAGAAGCTATAACAAAGCAGCGCCAGGGCTTTTCTTTGAAGGAGGTTTGGGTTTACGGAGTCAGGAAACCCAAATACTGTCCTGATGCAGTGCACCATTTTCATACCGGTAATTTCCTGGGGTCTATTACCAGTGATGGGTGGGCAAAAATTGTTGTTACCTCACAATAAGCATTTGAATAGCTTAATCTTACATGTTAATACCATTAGTCACTTTCAATTTGAGCATTGATGTGTTTATCTGCCACTTTATTAATTGTTCCAATAATGCACATAAAGTGTCATCAACGAATCTTATATCTCCAAGAAAAATTACTTGGCTTGGATTTCTAGGCCAAAGGACATGGTGAATTTGTTTAGGGGAATCTTCTGCATCTGGCAGTATTAAAGAACCATGTGTTTCCATCACAAATGTTGGTCAAAATAAGACTAGATTTTGAGGGATGTAAATTTGTGACTTTCTAGATGACACCAAAAATGGATTTTGGTACACGTGTTGCTATACTTTTTCTCTTTGCTTTTAAAACCTGAGTGTCATGTTTTACGTTCCTATTGACTCTGACAATCATTATACCTTACTATTTTGTGTTTAAAATCATCTGACTGTCGGTTATGCTAATTGTTTAGCCATATTTTGACTTGTTTGTCTCAGACTGGTAGTCATTCTAAATTTTCTGACTTGGTAACATACACTGGACTCTAAATCTCACATACACCATCCATTCCCTTCCTTAAGAACCTCCTTTTGCATATCAAAGTCATTTCAGGCAGTTTTGGAGAGCTTTGTTGATGCTTGTGCACTTTGAATTCTTCTCGGCTGATTTTTCGGCACAAAATAAAACAGCAACACATTTTCACTTGCCTGTCATTTTTGATAGAATTACTGCAGAGGCTTGTAACTCACTTTATTTAACAGCCATTACTACCAATTCGACAAATATGTTTTCAAAAATTGCCTGTCTAATTTTTGTTGTCTTCAGTAAAATGTTAAAGTCATGCACAATTTGAGGTGGGTCACCCTGTAAAGCATTTTGGCATGAGTCTCCTAAAATTGGCAGACATTGTTATCCCACATTTCAGAAACGTTGGCCTTTATGACCCAATATGATTTCCTCTCATGGACAAGAATTGATGTTTGTACAAGCAGTTTGGTCGAGGATGTTTAGCATCGAGACAATGACCAAATATCACCCGTTTCACTAACTTACAGGCGGCATTCAATGAAATTATTTAAAATAACAATTTTGCTTTCACTAAAGTGTGGACCAATCCCATCCATTATATTAAAATTCGCCTTCAATCTCAGGTTTTTAGTGATGCATAAAAGAGAGTGCTACTCAAATCATTTTGTTCAACTATATCAGCACAATACACACGAGATAAAACGCTGATTCTATACCAGACAGAGGAGACGAATATCATCCAAAGTCACTGAATTACTGTAACTTAGGAATTTTACAATCATGATTTTTTATTTTCAATTAACAGTTGTTAAAAACCTCGTCTACACTAAAACTAGCAGTAGCCGCTGTCGCATTTGTGGCAGTGAATTCAAAATGTCAGTTCCTACAAAAAACTAATGTTTTTTAAGCATAAAATTGTAAATTTCTTGATTTCATAATGACATTTGCTGTTAAAGAATCCTTGTAAGCACTACAGTTACAGTAAATGAAACTGTAGTGCTTACAAAAAAGCACTGGAATGTTCCTTGTGAGGTCACATCCTATCCCATTCTATTCATTCTGAGTCAGGAGCAGCTTGTGAAGTCATAGCCTATACTTGCAATGCTATAAAACTAGTGACCAACTAAGTGTCAATGAGGTAACAAGTTACTCAATGACAAGTTAACAGGTTATTTCAATGCTATGGATAGGGCCTGCTGTGAAGTCATTGATGTCCACAAGCAGCCAAATGTACGTACTCGTCATTTGTCGGCTGTAACATGTACGCTATTATGACAATCAGTGACAATTACAGGAGAGATGAGAAATGTAATCAAGATCAACTCCTTCTCTTGATTAGCTAAAATTTGGAAACCTCAAGGCCTGCAGCACTGAATCTGAAGAGATCTTACAGAGGGAATCCGGCATAAAAACTGAAGTTCTTATTCAGCTTTTATGCAGGGGAATATAGTTACGAGTGACAAGTAAAATTAAGATGACGGACAGAAATTTCAACTATGAATCTCAACCGTAGCACGCTATTTTAATCCTGCATGAAATCAGAGAGATTTGATATATTTAGTCAGACACTAATTAAAATCATAATGGTAAGAAGTTATAGAAGTTATGTGGGTTTCTCCTCCTCAATCATTTAATTATGTGATAAAAGTTTCTTCAATTTCTTTCAGATTTATACACGTATAGCCTGAATAATTCTGTAGAAAGAGGCGTCCCTATTGAGGGAGGCATTGGGGTGGACCTGTGCCCCCAGGTGCCTCCCCATATGAACTTCTTGACTTTGTCTAAAACATAAACTTTATCATAGTGGGTGCCCCCCAGGTGCCCCCCGCTCGAGACCACCTACTTACGCCACTGTCTGCAGATTGAAAAAATCTTTGCAATGACAAGCTTTTAATAGCAACGTCTTGTCACACTGCCCTGTGTTGCAGCTTGCTGTCCTCTTGTTGTTGTTTCTGTCACCATGGGATACCATAATGGCTTTCTAGTGAAGAGAACATAACCAAATGATGGGACAATTGTGTGACAATTGCGCGCATCTGCACTGCATTAGTGTTATGTAAACAAAATGGTGATATCATATTTGCCAGTCCACTTTGGAGCAGCTACAGTTAGCTCACAAGACCTCCAGATTGAACAAAATTGCCATATTATTCTTTCAGCCTAATTTGCTTTAAGCCCAGTATATGGCTGAAGCAAATGCCATATTCATGATACACTCTCTGTACTTTTCTATAACTTTTCTCAAAATGCATAACTAGCATAATGTTTTGTAATGCTTTAATAGATCAGATTACAAGATTGGTTGTCACACTGATGGAGAGAAACACAAAATAAATTCTGCAGAAGGTAAAACACTATGTTGCCGTTGTGGAAAAATACCTCTCTGAAATAATGCCTCATCAGTTTTACAAATCGTATATATGTAAGAACTTATATTTCAAACACTAACACTGGGTGTTAAGGGATCTCCAGGTTAAATTGAAAAGTCATTCATTCAAAGAGCATTAGATGTTCATCATGCGGTCAGTAAGTGACCAAAAGGGTTAAAAATCAAATCATAGAACATGTGTGAATGAAACAGCCAGTGACCAAAGAGATGAGGCAATACCTTTAGAGTGCCACTTCCCAAATGACTTCCTCTTCAAGGAATGTCAAGAGATAGCTTACACACAAAAAGGTGGGCTGCCATCGGAGATTACACATTTCAGCAAAGAAGTTTCAAGGTGGCATTCTTTCAAAGGGAGAAATGAATCATCAGTAGATATCTCTAGTTTTTCTTTCACTTGGATAAAGTTGGATTGGTTACACAACTAGCCTATCTTGTTTCCATACTTAGCCCTATACTTTTATTTACACCAACACCATAGATTTTCAAGCACAAAAACTTTTTTTAAGTAATGTGATTGAATTCTAAAATATATTTTAAGTATTTGTATTTATCTATTCGAATTTTAGAGTGTTTTTCTTAGTCTGTTGCCCTTAATATAAAAGTAATGCTACATTTGTAATATCAAAGGAATAAAGATCACTTTCAACAACTTATGAAGCCCAAGGCTGGAGGCAATCTGTCGTAAATGAATATAGATTTTGTAATATTCTAGTTCTTTCGATGATCTGTAAAATTCGAATTTTGAGTCAACTTAAATGATTGAGTGAGATGGTTACACAATTTCTTTGAGCCAACATAGCTTGTTGTTTGTAAGTTATAAAAACAGAAGGACTATCGTAATTCAAAACAAAAAGCTATGTCAGCTCAAACAAACTGTGCAATCATCTCACTCAATCATTTGAGCAGACTCAAAATTTCAAATTTTACATTGGAGAGAAGAATGTTTCATTGACCTCCTCTTTGGTAACATTTTCTTCATCAATTTTTCTTGGCTTTGTAGAATCTGAGGGTACATCATGCATATATGACAAGCACTCAACAAAACAAGTACAGAACTACTGGTAAATTTGCTTGTCTGAATTAGGTAGTTGGATGTACTTACTCAACCTGCCAAAAAGCAATTTTGGTCTATCTGCTTGTCTTTCAAGGTAATTGTACAGCTGTATATGTTCCTAAGGAGAACATGATATTACCATGTTAGTTAAAAACCACTAATGCTGTGGAGCTGCATGCCAATCAATATCCCATTATTTGGTTTTTTCTCTTCATAAGAAAGTCATTATGGTATCCTGTGGTGAGAGAGAAAAACAACAAGAGGACAAGAAGCAACAATTACTGAAGTGTGGACCAGACATTGCCAATAGGTGATTGAACATGGAAACAGAAATCTGATACATTTTTTTTGTCACAAGAGAAAAGGCAGAAATAGAATTACTTAGACCAGCAACGGGGGACATAATGTGTGATGTTCTAAGTCTTCCCAAAGCATGATTTTTATGATCAATAAGGCAATTGATGTCTGTAAGAAAACTATACAGGACCACATGTTTTTCATGTGAAATGTCAGGACTAGATATTGGCATATCTGAGTTTACACCGTTTCTGACTAAATTGTAATCATGTTTGTCTTGCCCGATTTAGAATAACTCTTTTTTCACTGTCGGTTCCAATGTTATTTAGTTTCTTGTTTAAAAAGGGGCGCCTTTGGAGATACTAGATTCTTTAGGGCCTTCTCAGGTCTTTGAAATATATCAAAGAGGGTTAATAACACAACAACTACATAACACATACAATTCCTTTTATCTCAAAGAGTGAGGTATATATTTTTCACTATTTGGCATGTACACAAATTTGTAAAGCTGCAAAAACGAACATATACACGAATTTTGCATTCGTGTAAGTGATAAATATTGCTATTCACGAATTTGTGTATGTGTAATTACGAACATTGCAACCTTAAACTTGGCTAAAACTAACTCTAAACCTAATTTTAACACTAAACCCTAATTATATGGCACTTCCACGAATGTTAGTATTGGCAGATACACGAATGAATAATAAAGCACATTCAAGAGTGTTAGTTTTTACATGTACACGAGCACCTATGCTCGTTCTTTCATATCCACGAATTCGTACATGCTCGTTTTTACACCTCCACAAATTCATGAACATGTCAAATAATGAAAAATATATACATGAAAGAGTACAATGTGCATATATGTCAAAAAAGGTACATTGTATATCAGAATTTGTATGTACGGTACGAGTAAAGTGAAAAATAGATCATTTTTTACCAAAACATTCATTCCACAAGCACTGGATGTGAAGCAGGCCATTGATTAGCCCACTGGACAGTGCTTATTAGATATAAGTGTTGCCCTTAATTGGCACTGCTAATTTCCTGGTGTAACCTACAGCAGCAGCTCACATTTTTTCGTGTCATAAAATGCTTCAGAAGTGTTTCACTCGTCCTGTTGTTGTCTCTGTCACAACAGGATTACCATAATGCCTTTCTTGTGAAGAGAAAATAACATATCAGTAATTGGACAATTGCATGCATCTGTACTGCATTAAGCAAATTACTGCCGCTTAAGGATTTTATTATTACACCCAGGCAAATAGTCCCAACTTCTATACCTCAGAGTAGACTGTTCCCACAAGAAATTGGCATTTTGAAGGAAGGGATATACAGAGTGTGTAGCAATTAAGTCATTCTTTATTATCATTTTCTATCTCCCCCACTATGATTCTAATTCATGCTGAAATCAATCAGACTGCTCGCACAGCTCGCACAATATTCTGAGGGAGCTTCTTCAACTTCTCATTGGACTTCCCTTCTGCGTTAGGAGCACCCCAAATGAAAGAACCTTATGATGTGGTGCTCTTTGTTCAAGCACCAGGGGGGGGGGGAGGGAGCAGTCTGGTCTCAGAGAGAGACAAAATGTAAAAGAAACTAAACTCCATGGATGATTATATAACTGCAGATTATTTACTCTAGCTTTGGCCGCCACAATAATCTGCTGTTAATGAATGTAAGGTCCGACGTAATTAATATTTTAATATTGGGCTTAATTTTTATCAAATTGACACGACAAATAATTTCGAAATTAGTATCTTTTTTTTCATCCTTCTGAAACAGTGTCAATTGACAAAATTTCAACAGGACGTCATTGACCTGCCACGGTTGTCAATGACAAAATGAAAGAGACAGAGATGTGGGTAAGCTGCTCAGAATATCCGTTCTTGTATAAGTGGACAATATCTAAGAAGACTTCGAAATGTGTCTTTGGCAGCTGTCTAATCAACGTAATCACACTCTAAAGGGAAACAAAGAGTCACAGAGAAACTTTTTCCATCTTCATTACCAAAGGGACTATTATGAATGTATGTGGTCAAGGCTGCCTTTATATAATTGTATACATAATTAAAGAACAAGGAGGGGGTTATGTCATTTATCTAGGGGGGGGGGCTTTGATAAACATCTGTTCCTGATCCCATGGTGAATAATCTGCTTATACAATATGACACTCAAACATATACATGTAAACATGACAGAAACAGCAGGCAACAGAGAATGTGGGATTCATTACAGTGAAATACAGTGTTTTGATTGGCTGACAGAGGTTTTGAACAGTGTAGTGACTCATATCACTTCTGAAGTCTGCAACACTGTTATGGTTATAAGTACACTAAAGATAGAAAAAAATGGTTCGCATACGACCAATATGTCATTGGATGGGTATGTTCAAGAAGATTGTTGTCTGAAGCAAGATAAATGTTGAGGAGTAAGAATTGCACACAATCATCATTAAATTTTATTTTAAAAATCAGCATTTATGAGCACTCCAGAGGCATTCAACCTCTATAGTGTGTCACTGAAATGTCAATGGCTGAGTAAGCAAAATCAAGACTTTTGAGAAAAGATACATCGTAATTTTCATGCAATGGACCTTGTCGGATAATAGTTATTGTCTCTGCAACCTTTACTTAATTACAAATATGTCTTTGCAGGATCAAAGCCACTTATTTTGTTTCCTTAAGCTCCCCAAAAGAGCTGGTTTTAAAGTTGACACTTCAGAGGCATACTCAATGCTCAGTGCACTACTTGCAAATCCTTTGAGTATGCTCATCTTGCTTGAGCCTCTTCAGCCAAATGCATCACACCGTTCACACACTTCCCATAGCCTTTCAAAAAGAGAAGTGGTCCAAAACTAAAATGTATTTTATTGTTTCAAACATGTTGCAAACAATGACAGCATAGTTTACCCTCAGATCTAGATTTTTAGGGTTAATACCCAAGTTACAAGCTTGACCGACAGCAATTTTTCCAATCATGTACACTGTTCAACTTATCAAGCTTAGAGTCTTTCAGCTGCCTACATAGCATGTGATCATGGCACTTCACGACCCTTATATTATGTTGTATTTTAAATGTACATAGTTCCTTGAGAAGAGACTGTATCCTTCTCAAAAACCATTTTGTGATTCTTTGCAGCTGGGCCATTCTCAAATTTCGGGACAACGGGTATAGGAAAATTGTCCTGTAACGGAGGGGACAATGTGGTAACGGAGGGGAATTTTGATGTAAAAAACCAACTGTAGGAACAGCAACAAAAGGAAAAAATGATAAAAGATTGATGTAACTATAATTTTCAGAAGTACTTCATCTCGTATCAGTAGATTTTTTGGTCCAAATGTCGATTTCTTGCTCATGATCTGGTAACGGAGTGGACGGTAACGGAGGTTAACAATTTTTTGCTTTTCACTCATTACTGCTTTTTGTTTTGAAGATTAGACAAAATAATTGCAGAATATTAAAACCTGCCACCCTCAGCAACATATACATGAAATCGCTCTGTAAAATTATCATTGGTAAGCTTGGAAATGAAGGAAACGGAGGGGACATTTTAGTGGGACCAAAAACATTTTTTATGAACATTATGTCATAATTTATTGAATAAATGTTTTATGAAGTCTGCAAGGCAGTGGTACTATGGCGCACATGCGTCTGATGATATTCAGTGAAAATAGCTCATAAAAAACAATAACGAACAGAGCTATGGCAAGTAACGGAGGGGCCAAAAATTTGACATAAATTAGTGACACGACTATTGTATCAATTTAATCAATGAAATTATACACAAAAAAAATTGAATATGAACTAAATATAAATTCAAGTCTATATTCCCATGAATCGTGCACAGAAACTTTGAAAATAATGGTATATTAGGAGGAAAATGAACACTTGATTTTGTCATGTCAGGTCCAGTGACCGGGAAAAACCATTGATTTTGCACGGATTTCTGGACATAATGCATTAAAAAAAGTCTAATGAATGACTTTTTGCTCCAAATGCAGTGGTTCTAAGTAGAAATATGAATAACAAATGCAGAGTGACGCTTCAGATATTTATCGCATTCATATATATGTCAGGGAGCTAGAGTGACGCAAATTGTCCCGAAATTTGAGAATGACCCAGCTAGAACTTGACGGACAGTGATAGAATCAGTCCAAAACGTCTGGAAAATTAAACACTCGTGCAAGTATGTTGAAAGCTGAACCTCAATGACAAATTGGCATGTGACCCAGCACCATATCATGTGTGAAATATTAATTAGCCTGGGTAAACTTATAGCAATACTAGAAGCATGCCATTTCATGATTATGAGCTGTAAGTTATGAGGCAAATAATGTTGTAGCTACCGAGTGGAGGTAACCATGTAAAACCCATATATTAAGAGGCCTGGGTGCAGACAACTTAATTAAAACATCCATTCCCATCAATGTGACATGCATTGATTTAACCCTAACCACCTGGACGCAAAGGTCATGTTCAATTGAAAATTGTGTCTTTTACTCTAATTCAGTTGGATATATGCATTTCACTTTGAATCTATGCTTCTTCCGTCTATCTTCATAATGCAGGACTTGGCTCCAGCCCTATGCATTGTATTTTACTTTCATGTCTAGTCACTATATTAATCTGTCTACTTGTATAATTAGCTCCATTCAAACGTAAAAATGATGAAAATTTTCATTTTTCATTACCTCTCAAAAGGTTTTCCACATGCCTATGACTATTTATTTGACCCTCGAGAGTGAGGCTGGCTGCTATCATATAAAAACATGTTGTTTTATTAATCCCTTTATAGCGCAATATAGTTGTACTGTGATAATATTTTCAAATCATCAAAACTAAATGCAACCTTAAATATATCAATGGCATACCATCAAAATTTGTATCAAATCAAATTTTAGTGATTTACGGTTTTCTGACTTGAATTGTATCTTGTTTTCTCTAAAATTTCAACACATTGAAAATTTACCAAAATGTTATAATGATTGTTATTTCAAATTGCCCCAAATTTCTTGTAAAAAGGTTATATTTAAGATGAAATTCTCTCCAGAATCTTTGTTGTGATATTTCGGTTAATAACTGAGGGGAAACATTCTCAATAATCTTCATTAATCAAGTTTATATCTCAACAGAATGCGTAAAATTTTCCGACATCAGTCGGTTGACTGAGCTTTCTCCTCCATAGGTTAATAATGGTCTCATATTTTCCTAATTTTGCGAAGTAATGGTTTATATCTTTTTACTTTTATATAATCCTCCTTAAAGTTTCTGAATGACCAAAACAAAAACATATTAATTTCACCATTATATTATTCAGACACTTTCACTTTATTATTCAGACATGTATGTAGTAAATTATCCTATATTAAATTTGAAGGTTTTGCCCACACCTCATTTCTTTATGCACATTGCCAATTCTCCATGGATTTCGCCATGCTATACATCAATCTTCATGTTTTCAAAAGCTCTACAAATTTTTATCTTTACAGAACTGTCTGTTACCTCTAACAACCTATCCACACCTATTTGCTATCCACACATCTCTATTCACGTGACTGCAGTATAATAGTGGTAGTGCATTCACTGCATTGTTCCCCCTGGGCTCCGAAGAGGGAGCCATCAATACATGCACCACAGTTTCAAACTTTTGCGCCTTGCTCTCCACAGTTTCTGTCATGACTTGGACAGTCATGGGGGGGGGACTTTTTCCCCCTTTCTGATGCCATACACGCATGGGATGCCCATTGCGTGGGGGAGCCTGTTGCTATTTTTTCTCACATTTTTACATGATACAAATACATGTCAAACCGCCAATACTGTAACATTTGTCCTCATTTGCCATTTCCTCTGAAATATGGGGAACTAATGGGAACTTCTATTATTAATAATTTAGGGACAATTACAACAGTAAGACAGAATTTTTCAACATTGTACAATGTGCGACACTGCTGTTGGTCGCGAAAAACAATTTTGGAGAAATGTCTTGGTGGTTTGCCCCCCCCCTGAAAAATCCTGGATACACCACTGTTCAATCTGTGACCTCATTGGTCACCATTGTATAACTTTCATTGGTTTTATTCCTGATGACGGTATTCACTATCAGTTTACTAGAACTTACAGGCCGTCAACTTGGCCTATTGCACAGTAGAAATTGCCCTTTATGAGGTCGTCATCACAATCACAATTTGTCATGATCAAAGCATTTGTTGGAATAGCACTTTAATTTAAGGAGATTTAGTTGATTGCTAAACCAAAGGCAATGACATTGCTATGAATCAGTTTCTTGCACTAAAATATGTTCTGACAAATGATATTCCCATTGACTACCAAAACAGTGCTGATGGTTCTCAAACTAAAAGTCTGATTTCTACACTTCATCAACTATCATGTCATTGAAGAAAATTTAACAGTCTTACCTTTCTCAATAACAAATTGACAGTTTTAATACTAGGCTATGATTTTAAAAAGTTTCTCACAGTGATAACCATAAGGAATTAAGTCTAATGAGTTTGTCAATGTTGAACATTACAGTTACTGACATCAGTGATTTAACTTCAAAACTGTAACATCTCACTTCAGATGACAGTGCAGGTAGAGGCTTAGTAAGTGTTAAACAGGTCTGAAGGTAAACTTTCAATATCTAGATGAAATTTTCTACAGACAACCTTATAGTGCGCTGCTTTCCAAGAAGATTTTAAAGCCAAATCCAAAAAAAGAAACTACATGCAAATTACATTATTTATTTTATTTGACTTTCCATGCTTTAATACTTAGCGGTATAACCGAATCGTTTTACACAAAACATGTTACAATAATTAGAATATGATGTTTTAGATAAACCCGATACTACAATAAAAGCATGTGACATTTGTATTCTCCGGAGTGACATTATTATGCTGCACTGGTGATTTAAACCCCCTGTCAAAATCATGGCTACATGCTATTGGACATCAAATAGTATACAGTATACATTTCTATTGTTGTCACTTTTTAATAATATAGTCTATATCGATTGTTTGTAAGCAATAAATGTCAACACATCCTCTTGGTATGTGGCCAACTTATGCGTTACCTTTCTCTGATGATAAATAAACAACAAATTAAAAATGTGGTAAGGCTGAATGGTAATAGGCAATTACAATATATGACACCTATATGCATACACAATGTTGATGAATCATGCAGTCAAATAACATACAAGAGACATAACTAACAATTCCAGCTTACAGTTAGAATTGCATCAAAATAAATGGAGATTTTTGGTAAAAATAAGAGACACTATTATTTTTATTTATCACCCCTTAAATTGTGTGACGACATTGTCACTCCGTCTGATATCATGATAAAGATAAATTACCAACTAATTGTGAATCCATACAATGTGGTAACTGTCATCCATTCCGCAGCATTGCAATACCGTATCATCCATTTCACAGCATAAAATCACCATTAATGCAGTTAGATCAACATTCAAAAGAATCATTAGCAATAAATTATTCATCAACAGTACTGTTCCACCAAAGTTATTCAATGATGTTTTTGACATTGATTCAAGTGAAAGTGACAACTTGAATGCTGTTTCTCAAACTTTTTGAGAAACATAATGTCTCGTTAAAGTCTTTAAGCAAAAGTAATCCCTTTGAGTAGTAGCGTAAGGCAATCGTGAAACGAATGTTAAAAATTATAAATTTAATAAACTATTCGAAGTTCAGAAATCTGTGGTCATCCTCACAGGCACCCTGGAGTAACGATTGCTCATTCCAGATTCGGTGTACGTCAAATGCATCTTGGTGACTTTACGTTCTTCGTCTTGACATTTGGACATGAATATTTTGGAGAATTTCTTGCGGAAATTCTGGCTGAATATGCAGTAGAGTACTGGATTAGCAGCTGAATTGATGTAGCCCATTGCAGTAACAAACACAACAAATACCCAGGTTTTTTGGAATGGGACATTAGCAAAAGTGTTGTAGAAGATCAATATCTGATGGGGAGAGTAGCTGATGAAATAGATTGTAACACTAGCAATGAGCATTTTGACCACCCCTTTCCTTGCATGGATGGCATCAGATATCCTCTCTCGCTGGACTCCATCTTGGTTGACAATGATCTGTTTCCTGTGAAGCTGCTCACTTCCGGCGAAGAGGTGACGGCCGATAATGACATAGCACGTCACCTGGGAGATCATCGGAATAAGGTAGAAAAGAATGAACTCAGCATATTTATAAAGAGCGATGAAGTGGACTTCATTTCCAGGGAAGCGTAGAATGCAGAAACGGATATCAGAACCATCTGAGACCAATTGGTTGAAGAGGACCACAGGCAGGCCAAGGAACAAGACGGACGGCCATAGCAAGCATATCACGAACAGCATCCGTCGCCTGCTGCAGAAGATGTGGGCCTTGATTGGATGTACTATGGCGATGTACCTAAAAAAGAAAGATAGAATAGATTAGTTCAGGTATTAAACTAAGTTTTACCATTGCAATATAATTAAAATATAAAATGGTAGTATAATACGCTGTATATTTAGTATGATCATCACGCCCATTCCAGATAACTCGAACCATACTGTACAGCAGTCGTACCAATCATGATAGCCATTTCCTCTGGACATGGCTGGAGCGGGCTTTGAACCCACATCCTCGTATATATATACATGTGTTCAAGTGTCTGGGAACGATGGTGAACAAGGCAGACAATGTCAGGCCAGCATCTGTACCAAAGAGCATGGCTTGTCTTTTAAAGGGCCACAATCATGCATATTTTTTAACAGTTGAGAGCTTCAAGCATTATATTTATAGAAACACTATATTGGGCCTCGCAAGTTTGGTCCAAGATAAACCCGTTAAAACTTTTTGTTATTTTTCTATTTTGGCTCTAACTTTGGCACAGTAAAAAACGACACCTATTGGCAGGCATGCATTCCAATAACGTGAGACAGGGTTTTCAATAAACAAATACATGTGACATTTTATGTGCTTTGGAATTGATAGGTAAAGCTGTGAAATATATTAGAAACGACATCTGCAAACAATCAAAACGATGTAAAACAGTGATGAATTGTGAGCTTCATTTTAATATTTCAGTTTTGCATCTAAAATCACACATTGAGTATCTCAAGATTAAAATGAACGGTGACTTTCCTGGACCAAAATTGAAAATCTCAGGGCGCAAAATGAGACAACATGGGCATTTTAATAGATTAAATTTTTTTCTGACTGAGAAACGTTAAAAAAAAACAATAACCTTTACACTATCTATCTATCTATCTATCTATCTATCTATCTATCTATCTGTCTATCTGTCTAGCTGTCTATCTATCTTACTGTCTATCTATCTTACTATCTATCCATCCTACTATTTATCTATCTATTTGTCAGTCTGTCAATGAACAAACAGTGGCGTAACTGGGGGGTCTCGAGTGGAGGGACACCTGGGGGGGCATGCGATTCCCTGGGGGGGGCACCCTCTGTACTAACTGTATATTTTGGCCAGAGTTGGAAAGTTCATATGGGGGGCACCTGGGGGGCACAGGTCCGATATGGGGGGCGGGTGCCCCCCGTCCCCCCCCCCATGGGGACGCCACTGTGAACAAATGAACTTGTATCTATTCAGGTAGTTGAATAAT
Organism: Platynereis dumerilii; assembly: GCA_026936325.1. NCBI lineage: Eukaryota > Metazoa > Annelida > Polychaeta > Phyllodocida > Nereididae > Platynereis > Platynereis dumerilii. Next base: position 1,249,351 of record JAPTHN010000037.1, on the reverse strand, counting down.
ATTTGAGTCATAAGATGCGATCTGGACATGTCATATATGGAGCAAATTGACCACTGTCAAATTAACTGACCCCACCCAACCCATAACCAACCAATCAGCACACAAGGCAAAATATTGATTGACAGTGATGTTGATGGAACTCTTCTGGAAATACTTTTCAGTTTCAGTTTCTCTCAAATTCATTTTGTCACCTTTACAACAGAATCAATTAATTCAATTAGGTTTATCACAGCATTGTTTGGTGTTCAAGATTGTAAGAGTCTCATTTCTCATTGTCCATTCGATCTGAGGAGGGAGGGGGGTGTTCACCCAGCCTTACGTCACTGCACAGCTGACTGAATATTATGAAGGACCACAAAATTGGGCTTAAATGCCAATTTCACAAAATTTTTTCCTCATATATGCAAAAACCGATTTTGAGAAATGTTAGCCGAATGCATTCGCAACATCTGATTCTTTCATGGGAACATATGCTTATTAAAAGTAGGATTTCGACGAGTGTTTGCCTTTAACTTTAATATCATATGTATGCAAAAAGACATTGATTGTACAACCACAACTTGTGTGTAATTCACATATACTATACAGAATGTATGCTCAACTTAAAGTTAATGGACAAGTCATGTTTCCAATGTAGTGTAAATTTGATTGTTTTGAAAGCATAGCATATAATGAACATGATGAACATCAAGTTTCTTGATGCATTCGTTTGAATGCTACACTTTCAGATATTCTATTTGAATTTATATAAACTTTTATGACACAGAATAGCAATGAATCCCTTTGTAAAACTGTGGAAGCTCCAGCAGCTCAGCTCAGCTTCACATATTGCTGTTATAATTACACAGTTTACAAATCTACTGTTTTAAAACCTTAATTGAGGTGTGAATCTACTTGACAAGAAACCATAACAAACCTCATAGTTCAGTTATATTTTTGGTATATATGGTTTTTATTTTGTTTTCGTGCAGTCAAAGTCGCCAAACTATTGATGACCTTTGAACATAAAATTGACTGGAATAACTAAGAGTGAACTTTGTCGGCTTCATTCGACTTGAAACTAGCTTTAAAGTATCTGTCGTTACGGAATCTGTCATTCCCGGTCTTTACCAGTCAGATAACTATCTCTCTCTGAAAGTTAGAAAGAGCTTCTGGATGCAAAATGCAGATAGATCAGAAGTGGTTTGTAATCTGAATTACACTTGGGAGCATTAGGAAAGGAGGTTGGTGTCTGATTTCTCATCAAACAATCTGTTGACTGAGAGTTCAGCAGCTGTTTTGAATTTCTGAATATTGCAACAAAAGTAAAGCCAACTCCCTTAGTTTTAACAAAATTGTAGAGGTAAATGAATATAGTTGAGAATAGATTCAATTTGCGCGTTGTTTCAGAGACTATGCAAAGGCCCGGTCTGAAACAGTCTCAAAGAGTCTTATGTGTGTCTGGAGTCTTGCTTGTCACTAGAGTCTTACTTGTCATTAGTATATAAGACTAGAAATAATATTAAAGACAATTCTCTTTTAAAGATAATTCTTTGTTTCGTTTTGACTTGTGGAATATGTGTCAAAATATTGATGATCAGTCAGCAAAAATGAGGAAAACAAGTGCAGTAAACACCTAAGCATTAAACATCTAATCATTAAAATGCGATGAAAATAAAATTTCATAATTAATTCCCGTAATGGATTAATTTGGACTTCTGGACAAGGCCACACGTGTTATTCCTTCCTATTTTCTGTTAATGCTTTCTCTGGAAATTTGAAAAGGATTGTAAACTGTCTCCATTGACAGTAATCAGTTTCAGCTTTTCATAATTTAGTCTGTGAGGCTTGGCCAATACGTACATCCTTAAATGCTTCTGATAATTCCTGTGGGCCTAATTGTATCTCATTTGTCTCCAATTGAGATTTATTAATGTTATATACTGAGCATTATCATGATTATAAATCCTTTGCCACATTTCTTTGGCTGTATGGGGGGGGGGGTAGACCATTCAATATGGGGGGTGGAGGAGACTTGGATTTTTTAAAATAAATAACTTCTGACTCAGGTTTGGTGAAATAATATAAATATGTAAATTCTTTTTCAGCAATCATGAAATAAATAATTTCTTGTGGGATACTTCTAAACAAGGTGCTGCCTCATTTGGGAATGAATATTCAGGACTTTCTCATGCTAGAAACAAATAATTAATGCTGCCATTACCATGAATAAAAAATTAAATGGTCAGTTGGTCACTTAATTAAACTTGCTTTAATGAAGCAACTCACAGTATCACTGAAGATAAATGTGTGGAAGTTAACTTTATGATCAAATTTATCTAAATTATGTATCCATCAGAATGGCTTCAATTAGAAATTATTGCAATCACTCGCTTTGTTTCTGTGACACGATTATAGAATGCCCTCTTCAGGCAAAGTTCCAACCACGGAAATTTGCTTATGAAATGCATTAACTTTTAGCCTCCTTGCCTGAATACTCAAAAGTTGCTTTTAAAATTTTGAAATCGGAGAAGTCCTTACATTGGACCAAGCCTCTTGAAATTTACATTGCAAAAATTAGCAAAAGATCGCAATTTTCGCCTAGTTGTGTGCCTAATATACCACCTACAACTATGACTTCTGCCCAAAATGTGTCAAATCACTCCTTACTAAGGCATGACTTGGATGATATTTATGTTGTGTCAGTTCTATAATTTCTAAACCTAAAAATAACCCATCATTTGGTCAGTAATAGTGTAAAAATGCTCTTTTTAACCAATTATTAAGTGCTGTATCTTGAGAACAAAAGCAGATAGAGACATGATTCAGATGACGGATAGAAAGTTTGACTGTGAATCTCAACTATAGCAAGCTATTTTAATCCAGCTTGAAATCAGAGAGATTTGATATATTTAGTCGGAAACTAATTAAAAATCATAATGATAAGAAGTTATAGAAGTTATGTGGGTTTCTCCTCCTCAATCATATACATAATTATATGATAAAGTTTCTTCAGTTTCTTATAGATTTATATAGCCTGAATAATTCTTTTGACAGTGGCATCCCTATCGGGATGGGGAGCACGTGCCCCTATATTGGATCTTTGCCCCCCAGGTGCCTCCCCATATGAACTTCTTCATTGTTGCTAAAATATGTACAGTTAGCGTAGTGGATGCCCCCCCAGGAGCCCCCCACTTGAGACCACCTAGTTATGCCAATGTCTGGAGATTGAAGAAATATCTGCAATGACAAGCTTTTAACAACAATGTCTTGTCACACTGCCCTGTGTTGCTGCTTGCAGTCCTAGCTCTTGTTGTTGTCTCTGTCACAATGGGATACCATAATGGCTTTCTTGTGAAGAGAAAATAACTAAATGATGGGACAATTGCGTGACAATTGCATGCATCTGCACTGCATCATTGTTACGTAACCAAAATGGTAATATCACATTTGTCAGTCCACTTTGGAGCAGCTACAGTTATAGCTCACAAGACCTCCAGATTGACCAAAATTGACAAATTATTCTTTCAGTCTAATTGGCTTTATGCCCAGTACATGGCTGAAGCAAATGTCATACATGTTCTCTCTGTACATTTCTATAACTTTTCTCAAAATGCATAACTAGCATAATGTTTTGTAATACTTTAATAGATCAGATTACAAGATTGGTTGTCACACTGATGGAGAGAAACACAAAATAAATTCTGCAGAAGGTAAAACACTATGTTGCCGTTGTGGAAAAATACCTCTCTGAAATAATGCCTCATCAGTTTTACAAATCGTATATATGTAAGAACTTATAGTTCAAACACTAACTTTGGTGTTAAGGGATCTACAGGTTCAATTGAAAAGTCATTAATTCAATGAGCAGTGGATGTTTATCATGTGGTCAGTAAGTGACCAAACAGGTTAAAAATCAAATCATATGATATGCGTGAATCAAACAGCCAGTGACCAAAGAGACGAGGCAATACCTTTAGTAGACTGGTGAACATGATATTACCATTTTAGTTAAGAACCGCTAATGCTGTGCAGCAGCATGCTATTGTCCTCTTAATATCCCATTATTTGGTTATTTTCTCCTCACAGGAAAGCATTATGGTATCCTGTGGCGACAGAGAAAAACTAAAAGAGGACAAGAAGCAACAAAGCACGGAAGTGTGGACCAGACATTGCCATTAAGTACATGTCAAGGCCAAATTATTTCAGTTTGTGGACCGTAGAATAATACTGCTTACTACACCATGTAAATTGACACATCCAGTGCTTGGGCTTTTATCCTTTAGGTAACGTACAATGAAAAACGCTTTCAGTAACTATTGAATGAAAAAACTTTCAGTTTTACTTGTAATGTACAAGTAGGTGCCTAGCTGCTGCCATAAACATGTATGTAACTGGCTTTTAGAGTAGAGATAGAATATCACTCAATTACACTTTTGAATTGGTGTATGTTCTGATACATTTACAAATCTTCTCAATGAATTCCAACAAAATGTTTTTCGGACACGCCTATTTAAAAATATTTAATGTAGGCTATTGGCATTCTTAACATCCAACCACTATGAGAAAGTCTTTTGTTTGATGTAATTCTTGTTTCCTGCACTTATTCAAGCAACAGCATTCCCACTTCCTGCATCAGCTCCTTGTTTATTGTCAACTTTCTGATGATTATACCTGTCTATGGCTTGTGTTTGTGAAAATGGCTCTTTACAGCTCAATAAGGAGAAAAATGGGTGATTTAACATGGAAACAGAAATCTGACACATTGTACAAAATTTTTCGTTGTAAACAAGGCAAAGGCAGAAATAGAATTACTTAGACCAGCAACTGGGGACATAATGTCTGATGTTCTAAGCTTTCCCAAAGCATTATTTTTATGATTAGTGAGGCAATTGATGTCTGTTAGAAAAACTACTGCTCCACATGTTTTCATGAGAAATGTGGGGACAATATATTATATTGGCATATCTGAGACAGACCTTAGATGTTAGAGTAGTGGGCAGTGCCTATTAAGTGTTTCCCTAAATTGGCACTGCTTGTATTTTTGTGCAACCTGCAGCAGCAGCTCACCTTTTTTTGTGTCATAAAATGCTTCAGAAGTGTTACACTCTTTTGTTGTTTTCTCTATCACAACGGGATACCATAATGGCTTTCTTGTGAAGAGAAAATAACATAGTTATGGGACAATTGCATGCATCTGCACTGCATTACTGTTATATATCTATAAAATGGTAATATCATATTCACAAGTCTGCTGTGACAGATCTAGAGTTACCTCAACATACATCCAGATTGACCAAAATTGCCATATTTTTCTTTAACAATAATTTGCCCTGGCCTTGTACAGTGAACATGGTTGAAACAAATTTGTAATTTATGATAGGCTCTCTGTACTTTAATACTTTCTCGTGCTTGGTCACTATTTTCAGCTCAATCATGGGAGAGAGAGCCAGTAGACATGCATGAACACATAAATCTTATACAAACTTTCCTTTATTCAGTTTGAGCAATTGCATTATTCGGAACACTAACTCCTTGTTTTAAGCTTCCCAAGAGCATGCATGTAACAGCGATCATCCAATAAAACTACCAGAGAAATATTTCTTTATGCAAAGTATCTGGCCTTCTTTTCGGCATCTGTTTCAACTTTGATTAATTTTAATTCCTACTTTTTCCTGTCCCCAAACATCATATACTTTCCAAGGAATTCTGGTCCATTTTACTAAAGGGGCATTACTGTAGATCCACGAAACTTAATGAATTTTGTATTGAATATTCAGGCATGCACTCTCTGAAGTAACATTCGTCTAGCATGTTATTCTGCCTGAAACTAAACTCTAGATATTTGACCCAAGTGCAATTGTCTTATCCTGAGAGCCATCAACCATCAATGCTGATGCTTTTTCACTCTGAGAATATTCCCAAGCTCTGAGATTTTGAGCAGCTATAGTAGTTGGTAAAACATTTGGCTGAAGATCAAAATTAATTTTGCCTGTCTGTCCTGACCTTTCCGCATGTCAAGATGGTTGTGTAACAAATCTGATCCCAACAGAATCATTTCTTAGATCTGTTTATGGTTCAGTGAACAACAAGTTGCCAAGGATGAGAGTTTCTGACCAGGGTGAAACAGGAACCCTTTATCACTTTTTTGCAATCGATTTACATTGACTAAATTTCATCACAATTGTGAGACTAAAATTCTGCTAAGCTCAATTGTTACTGCTGATTGGTACAGAAATAATATTTACCTCTCTGGGAACACAGTTACATTCGCAGTAAATTAAATGTTCGAATATAATGTAAGCTTTGCAATGAAAAATAGAAACTTTAAGTTCAATTGCAAAGCTTTGTTAAAATTAAAAGTCACTTCATCAAAGGTCACTTGGCTACAGTGTGGTAATCGAGGCCGGGACATCAGAGGCAGAGACTGAGGCATGAGCCCCCGAGACTGAGGCCAAGGCCAAGGCATCAAAATATTGGCCCCAGGCAGGCCTCGAGGACCAGACCAGCCTCCAGACCTCCAACGCTGCTTGGTTTCTTGATTCGTATTATATATAAGGCAACATGATTCATACTGCATATATATACATTATAGTGTGAATCAAGTAGCCAGCAAGTGACCAAAAGGACTAAAAACTCATTCATCTGACAAGCACTGGATGTCAGTCAAACAGCCCATTGACCAAAAATACTAGGCAATACCTTTGGAGTGCCTCTCTTCATATGAGTCCCTTTGCCGGAACTTCAAGAGACAGCTTACACACAAAAAGGTGAGCTGTGGCTGGAGATTACAGATTTCAACGAAAAGGTTTTTATCTTGTCAGTATCTCGTGAAGCACATTTGTAAAAGAAGGAGCTGTGTTTTCAAAGTGAAAAGATGAAATGTCAGTAAATATATCTAGCTTTTTTTCTTATTCACTTTTGATTTTTACATTACTTATGTATCTTTTTTACTGTCTGCACTTTTCTATTTATACAGTGTCACAGTTGCACACCATTGATTTTTTCCAAGTTCAAGAACTCTTAATGAAAACGCTGGTCAGGATTTGCAGATAATTTCACAATTGTAGACACTAAGACTGAATGTGAATCTTTTTCCAGGACATGTTATTCTAGAGGGAAAACTGATGTAATAAGTTCTTAACAGTCACTTTTCTGTATACACATGTAGCGGGGCAGGTATGTTAAAAAAATAGTGCATTTATACATAGAAAAATGAAACTTGGCGCACACTTAAAAAACATCTATACAAAAATATTTTGATAGGGAGCCACTTCAGATTTAGCTTAGGTGGCTACTGGCAGCCATTTTCCAAAATGGCGGTCAATTCTTCTATTTCAATGCTTTCTGTGCAGTTCCTCCAAATAGAATACATGTAAATATTGTTTTTTATTGCTTTTCTAAGTATTCAGTACATTACTATAACATTTTTTGGTAGCCTTGGTCTATTTTCAGTCTTGTTGGAGTCCTTTTTGTCAGAAATATTGATTCAAACACTGGATTTCGCGGTTACGGATGGTTACTCCAATTCTCAATAAATCTCAAAATAAATTACATATTTGAATTCCTTGTAAAAAGAGCTTTCAAATGAATGGTAGCATCAATGGGTTTCGTAAACTTGGTGCAAAAATGGAAAAAAATGAAAATAAAATGATTTTTTAAGATTCTTCTGTTTCTCTAATTTTGACAAACAATTCACAGAAACTATTGATGCGACCATTCATTTGAAAGCCCTTCTTACAAGGAATTCAAATATGTAGTCTGTTTAGAAATTAATTGAGATTCCATGAAACTATGGGAAACCGCGAAAATGATACATTTTCTTCAACGGTTCTAACAAAATGGACCCTGACTACCCTAAAATTCCTAAGTTCAATCCAGAAATCAATTGATAATGTTCTTTAGATCTGTAGAAGGAGTAATGAGCACTGTTTCGATACTTTAATACTATAGGCACTTCACAGAAAGCAGGAAAATGAGAAAATTAGCCGCCATTTTGGAAAATGGCTGCCATGTGTCAACCAGGTCAAATCTGAAGTGGCTCCCTATCTAAATCTTTTCTTTAAGACGTTTTTGAAATGTGTGCCAAGTTTTATGCTTCTATGTATAAATGCACTATTACTCCCCTATTCATGACAAATCTGCCCCGCTAATGGGCCAGAAACAAAATTAACATTCAGTGTCAGTGTCTACAATTATGAAATCATCTGTAATGTATGATGATTTTTTTCCATGACAGATGCTCTCAGAAGGGTATAGGCCTATACGGATGCATAACTTTCAGCTAATCCCACATATATCAATGACAGTAGTCATCATAAGTAATAAGTAATATGCTGTCCCTGACATCCAGAAACAATAAATTATCATTAGCTGCAGCACATTACCTATTTATATATCTCCAAATGAGAATATATTTAACAAAGGTGATTCTGTAAGGATCGTCCATTGCTGAAACCTTTCACCCTCACGTAATTGCATTGGGATCTGTTGTCTCTGTCAAAACTACAGTCAAAACAATTTGTATTCACCACCTTTTGCCTGTGCTTTTTGTTGCAAAGAAGTGTACCAACCGGTCACCAAAATCATGCTACTTGACATTACAGCATGTATTTGGACAGCTCAGATCATTACCCGATATTTTCCAGGAAAAAAATGCTGACTTGGTGCTGAGGGACAAACCCCCCTTTTTTATTTGATTCTCCAGCCTTCCCTTCAATTTCCTCATCATTATACTAAAAGTAAACTGATAACAGCTCATATACATAACTAAATCAAAAAATTGATTTAAAATTGCTTCTAATTTTAAAATAGGCAATTACCCATCAATAATGAAGGAAGATTTTGGGTTAAATAGACAGGTGAGCACTGAGCACTTCCGGACTTAACTGAGGGCATTGGATTGAGGACAGTTTTTTGTTGTAACCTAATGTAGATGTACGTATATTTTACAGACTTTTCTCTTGAGAAATTTTATATCGGTTTGGGAAATTATTTTACCTAATTTGTAAGATATTTTAGTTAGTCATATCACAAAGTAAGATGTTTCCCCTAATACCTAATATTACAGTTGCAGGTAATAATTGAAAGAACGACAATATGTAAGAAGTGAGTGCACGTCTGGCTTGGTCTATTTGTAACAAATATCTGTGCTATGTTGCACCTTGCCACACACAAGTTCTTTCTAAGCTTTTTCTGTGGAATGTGGTTGGATGAATTGTTTTCAGGTTTAGGTCGTGCATGTCATCTTATCCTAATGGACACTGCCTGGAGGACAGTGGAGGTGTTTGCCAGTACTGATCCCTTCCTACTCTATACAGCCATCTCCAACACACTTTATTTTAGTATATTTTTGTAAGGGAAGTTCATTGTCTACTGAGTCCTTTTTGTCAGATTTAGTGTACTTGTCAGTCCTTCGACGAGATGCGTTAAGCTTAATAACCCATCCTCACCTCTCAGTGTAGGCTAGTGAACCTACCCTGACCACATGCACCATGTTTCAGTGAAGTAGTCATTAAAGGATTAACAAGTCTCTGGCGTGAAAGACATAATTCACAGTTTGACATTGTTAAAAGCAACTGAATGAATGTTTGAATGTAGTCAATGTTGTCTTGTTTTTGTTTTAAGAATTTTTTTTAGAAAACCACTAACAATTATTTAAATCACGGATTCTAAACGCCAGAAAAATACTGTAAAAAGATTAGCATATTCATAAAACTCTGTAATTTTATAGTGCTTGTTGGCAGGGTAAGTGTAAACGAACCCTGCAATGGTAGGTTGTCATAACCAGAATTGAGACTGTGTTGTGCTGACTTCCTCACATATACAGTAACTGCTTTTATCTCATCTGAAAAATTCCCTCAAAATGGTTACATTTCTGCCCAGACACCTCCTGTCTCTTAATGACATTCCTGGTTATGGTTTGTTTCATCTCAAATGTGATCCCAATTAACAAATACATTATATAGTTCAAAATCTATGGGGGATACACGTGCAAGTGCAAACATCTACTTGAATTATTTATTGGTTTGCACTGTAGTCACGCTGTACAAACGGACAGACTCGACGGCAGTTATCAGGCAAATATGGTAGTGAACATATTTTAAAAGAATAAAAATAACAATGTACATATAGTGGCTTTGATATTATGATGTTAAATTAAAGGAATTATTGCAGGGACATTTATCTGAACGAAAAATTCTATTAGAAATAACCCTAGGCATCTTGAAATATGTTTACCAACTGGTGTCTCACTTTTGTATTTGTAACTCACTTTTTAGCTATTTGCAATGAAAAACACGGGAGAATTGTGGAAGGGGTTAACAGCTAAAAATACAAGGCATTTTATAAGATCATTTTCAAGCTTCTATGTGCTTTATTAATGCACTAGATTAGCATTTCAAAATTTGCTTCTGCACACACATCTTGATAGGACAGCCAAATAAGGCAGGCTTCACTCAGTGCATTGCAATAGTACATTCATATTTTGATAATTTAAGGGTGATGACTAGAGATACATTTATGAAATAGTGTGCATAAAATGACCAACAGTATCAGGAATACATTCATGTAACTTCTAACATCTTGGTATCAAATAATTAACCGCAAATCGTGTCACAGTGTGGAAATTTGTGCTATTTTTTTATTCTTTGATAACTTGATTAATCATTGAAATGTGAAGATGTTGTGCACCAAGTATCATCAAGAGACGCAAGTTAAACTATCTAGACTATGCAAGTATCAAATATTAAATTTTCAAAGCATAATATTAAGGGAACTATTAGATTGACTGCCGCAATCGTCACATCACTACCGTTAAGTCTGTCCGTTTGTACAGTGTGGTAGTTAAAATGGACTGTTGTATGGCACTGCTTCCCTATTGTTAAATAAACTTCGGCAGTTTGATTAATTGAGAGATTGAAAAAACGGTGTCAGCCATAGTAGGAAACATCTGCACTGGTTTCCAATCACAGCAAGAATTCAGTTCAAATTGATGACAACTAAATGGAAGGCAATGAACATCAGGCACCACAATACATCCAAGAACTTGTGAAAGTCAAATGTCAACAGGAACATGACCTGAGAAGCAACTACAAGCTCCTGCTTGCAGAACCTGCCCCTTGCAATGAAAATAAGTTTGAAGATAGGGCATTTTCCTAAGCAGCACCAGAACTCTGAAAAAGCGCTGATGAGCAGTTAACTGAAATTAGCGCTATATGAATCCATATTATTATTATACTATATTATATATTAACATGCCTGAAGAAACATCAGGAAGCAGTAAGTACATAGGTTTGGTCAAATTAATTTGAAGAGTTTAAGTTACCATAGTAGTATGGTAGTTCTCAGTAATGTAGTCGAGGCCAGGACACCGAGACTCAGGCAAGGCCAAAGATTTGGTATCTGAGACTGAGCCAAGGCCCTCAAAATAAGGCCCCAGGGCCCGCCTCCATCACTGACCCAAAGACACCCGAGACCAAGGCAAGGCCAAGAAATTGGTATCCGAGACCGAGCCAAGCCCGAGGCCACCAAAATATGGCGACAAGGCTGCCTTTAGGACGAGGCCGGCTTTGAGACCTACAGCACTGGCAGTTCTACAAGCGGAGTTGAAACTGAACATGACAATGGAACCTACAAATAGATTCTCTGGAGTATTGTCTTCTCCAATAAGCAACTGCCACCAATTAGGCAGAAGCATTTGACTTCTTTTCTAAATTCTAACTTGATAAAAAATAGCACAACAGGAAATCCAATTACTTGGCTTTGTAGCAATGAGCATTTTCTTTCCTGTGACAATTTGAAATTGAGGGAAAGATTTGGGTTCTTTTTGCACATTAATAATTTGAGGAAGGATTTCTCCTTTTAAAAGAAAGCGCAAGACAAAATGTAAAAGAAATTAAGCTCCATGGATGATTAACTGCTGATTATTTCCCCGAGCTTTTGCCACCAAAACAATCTGCTGTTAATGAATGTGAGGTCAAAATTTTTATCAAATTGACACGCTAAACAGTTTCGATTGCATCTTTTTTTTTTTAATCATTCCGTAACAGTGTCAATTGACAAAATTTCAGTGGAAAGTCATTGACCTGCCATGGTTGTCAATGACAAAACGAAAGAGGCAGAGATGTGGGTAAGCTGCTCAGAATAGCTGTTCATGTATAAGTGGACAATATCTAATTAGACTTTGCAATGTGTCTTGGACACCTGTCTAATCAATGTGATCATACTCTGAAGGGAAACAAAGCGTCACAGAGAAACCTTTTCCATCTGCATTACTTAAGGGACTATTATGAATGTATGTGGTCAAAGCTGCTTTATATAATTATATACATAATTATAAGAATAAGGAGAGGGAACATGTAATTTAGCCATTGAGGGCTTTAGCCCGAGCCTTGATAAACACCTGTTCCTCATCCCATGGTGAACAACCTGTTTATACCATATGGCACTCAAACATAAAATTAAACTTGTCAGAAACAGAGGACAACAAAGGATGTGGGATTCATTACAGTGAAATACAGTGTTTTGATTGGCTGACAGAGGGTTCAAGTAGTGTAATGACTCTATATATCACTTCAACAGTGTTGCTTATAACAAGTACACTTTAAATAATGGTTCGCATGCAACCAATCTTGGATTGGATGAGTATGTTAAAGAAGATTAGTTGTCTGAAGCAAGATAATTGTTTAGGAGTAAGAATTTGTATGGAAATCATCATTAAATTTGATTAAAAAATCAGCATTCATGAGGACTTCAGAGGCATTCAACCTCTTTAGTGTGTCACTGGAATATCAATGGCCAAGTAAGGAAAAATGAAGACATTTGAGAAAAGTACATTGTAATTGTCATGCAACAGACCTTGTTGGATAATGCGTTTTGTATCTTCAACCTTTATTTTTTAAATTACAAATATTTCTTTGCAGGATCAAAGCCACTTACTATCTTTCCTTAAGCTCAACACGTTGTGGTGTAGAACTTGTGTGAATCCCCAAAAGAGCTGATTTTAAAGTTGACACTTCAGAGGTATACTCGGTGCTCAGTGCACCACTTGCAAATCCTTTGAATATGCTCATCTTGCTTGAGACTCTTCAGACAAATGCATCTCACACTTCCCATAGCCTTTCAAAAAGAAAAGTGGCCCAAAACTAAAACGCATTCCATTGTTTCAAACATGTCGCGGACAATGACAGCATAGTTTACTGTACAACCCAAAATATGTATTTTAAATGTACATTTTTCCTCGAGAAGAGACTGCATCCTTCTCAAAAACCATTTTGTGATTCTTTGCATACAGAACTTTAGGAACTGTTATAGAATCAGGCCAACAAGTCTGAAAAAATAAACGCTCATGCATGTATGTTGAAAGCTGAGTCACACTGACAAACTGGCATATGACTCAGCACCATATCGTGTGTGAAATATAAATTAGCTTGAGTAAACTTATACCCGGGAAATGTCAGAAGCATGCCATTTCAGGATTACAAGCTGTGAGTTATGAAGGCAAATAATGTTGTAGCTACCAAGTGGAGGTACCCATGTAAAACCCATATATTAAGAGGCCTGGGTGCAGACAACCTCATTAGAACATCCATTCCTCTCAATGTGACATGCATTGATTTAACCCTAACCACCTAGACGCAAAGGTCATGTTGTTCCAAAATGACAGATAGTGGATAGCAAACATATTTAATTGAAAATTGTTTCTTTTACTTTAATTCAGTTGAATATATGCATTTCACTTTGAATCTATGATTCTTCCATCTATCATAATGCAGGACCTGGCCCAATGCATTTATTTTACTTTCTGGTCTAGTCACTGTATTGATCTGTCTACTTGTATAAGTAGCTCCATTCAGACGTAAAAATGATAACAATTTTCCATTTTTCAATATCTCTCAAAAAGTTTTTCACATGCATATAACTATTTATTTGGCCCTCGAAAGTGAGGTTGGCTGCTATTGTATAAAAACATTATGTTTTATTAATCCCTTTAAAGCATAATATAGTTGTATTGGGGAAATATTTTCAAATCATCAAAACTAATTGCAGAGCCTTAAATATATCAATGGCATACCATCAAAATATGTATCAAACCAAAATTTCAGTGATTTAAGGTCTTCTAACTTAAATTGTATCTTGTTTCCTCTAAAATTTCAACATATTAAAAATTTAACAAAATGTTATAATGATTGTTATTTCAAATTGTCCCAAATTTCTTGTAGTAAAAAGGTTATCTTTAAGATGAAATTCTCTCCATTATCTTTGTTGTGATATTTCCATTAATAACTGAGGGGAAACATTCTCTAGAATTTTCATTAATCAAGTTTATATCTCAACAGAATGCATATAATTTTCCGACATCAGTCGGTTGACTGAGTTATCTCCTCCATAGATTCATGGTCTTATATTTTCCTACTTTTGCGAAGAAATGGTTGATATTATTTTACTTTTATATAATGTTCCTTAAATTTACTGAATGACCAAAATAAAAACATATTAATTTCTTCATATTATTCAGACATTTTCACTTTATTATTCTGACATGTATATAGTAAATTATTAATAATAATTTAGGGACAATAACAACAGTAATGAGATTCCGAAAGAATTTTTCACACTTGACAAAGCTGTTGGTCGCGAAGACCATTTTTGGGGAAATGTCTTGGCACTTTACCCCCCCCCCCTGAAGAAATCCTGGATACACCACTGTTCAATCTGTGACCTTATTGGTCACCATTGTATAACTTTCATTGGTTTTATTCTTGATGACGGTATTCACTATCAGTTTACTACAACTTACAAACCGTCAACTTGATATGCGCTAACAGTGGCCTATTGCACTGTAGAAATTGTCCTAAAAGTTATGAGATCGTTATCATACTGACAATTTGTCATGATCAAAGCATTCCTTGAAATAGCAATTTAATTTAAGGAGACTTAAGTTGATTGCTAATCTATAGGATATGACATTGCTAAGAATCAGCTTCTTGCACTAAAATACGTTGTGACAAATGATATTGTCTATGACTAACAAAACAGTGTCAATGGTTCTCATGCTAAAAGTTTGATTTAAACTTTATCAACTATCATGTCATTGAAGAAAATTTAATAGTCTTACCTTTCTCAATAATAAACTGACAGTTTTAATACTAGGCTATGATTTTTAAAAGTTTATCACAGCGATAGCAATAAGGAATTAAATCGAATGAGTTTGTCAATGTTGAACATTACAGTTACTGACATCAGTGATGTGACTTCAAAAATTGTAACATCCCACTTCAGATGACAGTGCAGGTAGAGGCTTAGTAAGCGTTAAACAAGTCTGAAGGAAAACTTGTTATATCTAGATGAAATTTTCTATAGGCCACCTTATACGATGCGCTGCTTTTGAAGAAGGTATTATTGCCAAATCCAAAAGAAAAAACTACATGCAAATAACACGATTTATTTTATTTGACTTGGACAAGCTTTCCATGCTTTAATACTTAGCGGTATTACCAAACTTTACACAAAACATGTTACAATAATTAGAATATGATGTTTTAGATAAACCCGATACTACAATAAAAGCATGTGACATTTGTACTGTCAGGTGTGACATTATGCATGTGACATTTGTATTCTCAGGAGTGACATTATTATATTATTTATATGCTGCACTGGTGATTTAAACCCCCTGTCAAAATCATGGCTACATGCTATTGGACATAAAATAGTATACAGTACACATTAATTTTTATGTTATTGTCACTTCTTAATAAATACAGTCCATACCAATTGTTTGATGGAGATGAAATGTCACAGTGTCCTCTTGCTATGTGGGCAACATGTAATATGTATTACCCTTCTCTGATGATAAATAAGCAACAAATTAACAATGGTGTAAGGCTGAATGGTAATAGGCAATTGCAATATATGGGACAACTATATGCATACGCAATGTCGATGAATCATGCAGTCAAATAACATATAAGAGATTTTTAAAACTAACAATTCAAGCTTAAAGTTAGAATTGCAGGAAAATAAACGGATATTTTTTGGTAAAAATAAAATGACGCTATTATTTTTTATTGATCACCCCTTAAGTTGTGTGACGACATTGTCACTCCGTCTGATATCATGATATAGATAAATTTCCAACTAATTTTGAATCCATACAATGTGGTAAATGTCATCCATTCCACGGAATTGCAATATCGTATCATCCATTTCACAGTATGAAATTACCATTAATGCAGTCAGATCAACATTCGAAAGAATCATTAGCAATAAATTATTCATCAACAGTGCTGTTCCACCAAAGTTATCCACTGATGTTTTTGACATTAATTCAAGTGAAAGTGACAACTTGAATGCAGTTTCTCAAACTTGTTGAGAAACATAATGTCTCTTAAAAGTCTTTAAGCAAAAGTAATCCCTTTGAGTAGTAGCGTAAGGCAATCGTGAAACGAATGTTAAAAATTATAAATTTAATAAACTATTCGAATTTCAGAAATCTGTGGTCATCCTCACAGGCACCCTGGAGTAACGAGTGCTCATTCCAGATTCGGTGTACGTCAAATGCATCTTGGTGACTTTACGTTCTTCATCCTGACATTTGGACATGAATATTTTGGAGAATTTCTTGCGGAAATTCTGGCTGAATATGCAGTAGAGTACTGGATTAGCAGCTGAATTGATGTAGCCCATTGCAGTAACAAACACAACAAATACCCAGGTTTTTTGGAATGGGACATTAGCAAAAGTGTTGTAGAAGATCAATATTTGATGGGGAGAGTAGCTGATGAAATAGATTGTAACACTAGCAATGAGCATTTTAACCACCCCTTTCCTTGCGCGTATGGCATCAGAAATCCTCTCTCTCTGGACGCCATCTTGGTTGACAATGATCTGTTTCCTGTGAAGCTGTTCACTTCCGGCGAAGAGGTGACGGCCGATAATGACATAGCACGTCACCTGGGAGATCATCGGAATAAGGTAGAAAAGGATGAACTCGGCATATTTATAAAGAGCGATGAAGTGGACTTCATTGCCAGGGAAGCGTAGAATGCAGAAACGGATATCAGAGCCGTCTGAGACCAATTGGTTGAAGAGGACCACTGGTAGGCCAAGTAACAAGACGGACGGCCATATCAAGCAGATCACGAACAGCATACGTCGCCTGCTGCAGAAGATGTGAGCCTTGATCGGATGTACTATGGCGATGTACCTAAAAAAGAAAGACAGAATAGATTAGTTCAGGTATTAAACTTCTTTTGACCATTGAAATGTAATGATAGTATAGTATGCTGCATATATAGTATGGTTATCACGCCATTCCAGATAACACGAACCATACTGTGCTGCAATCGCACCAATCATTATAGCCATTACCTCTGGACATGGCTGGAGCGGGCTTTGAACCCACATCCTCATACATGTGTTCAAGAGTCTGGGAGTGACGGTGAACAAAGCAGACAATGTCAAGCCAGCATCTGTATCAAAGAGCATGGCTTGTCTTTTAACTTGAATATATTATGTATGCAAAAGGAGATTGATTGCACAACCACAACTTGTGTGTAATCAGGGGTGCCGGAACAGGGGGGGGCAAGGAGTGCCCTTTAGATCTTGAAGAAAACAACATTATTAGGCCTTATTTTACAAATTTTTAGGCAAAATTAGTGAGTGTACATTCAAAATTATTATTGACTCTCTATTGAAATTTTGTCACGCAAAATTGGCGTGAATATGATTAGCCCTTTTTTCATCTGACCGCCCATGCTGCCCTCGATTCCTTCTGGCACCCCTGTGTGTAATTTACATATATACTGAATGTATGCGAAACTTAAAGTCGATGGACAAATCTTGTTCCCATCATTTGTAGTGTAAGTTTGATTGTTTTAAAAGCATAGCATATGAACATGACGAACAGCAAGTTTCTTGTTGCATTCAATTGATTGTTACACTGTCAGATATTCTATTTGAATTTTTATAAAATTTTTATTCTTCAGAATACCAACATATCCCTTTGTAAAACTGAGGAAGCTTCAGCAGCTCAGCTTCACTTATTGCTGTTATAATTGCACGGTTTACAAATTGATAGTTGTAAAACCGTACAATTGTAACTGAGGTATTTGTCAATCAACTTAACAAGAAACAAACCTTGAGAAACCGTAACAAACCTCAACAACGTTCAGTTACATTTAAGGTCATGGTTTTTGTTTTGTAGCCAAAGCTGCAGTCTTCTGATGGCCTATGAACGTAAAATTGACTGGAGTTGCTAACAGTGAACATTGTCCATTTCATTTGTCTTGTATCTACCATAAAGTATCTATCAAATGTTGCGGAGTGTCATTCCCTGTCTCTACTAGTCAGTTAACTCTCTCTCTCTGAAAGTTAGAGACAGCTTCTGGATGCAAAATGCAGATTTATTAGAAGTGGTTTGTAATCTGAATTACACTTGGGAGCATTGCAAAGGGAGGTTGGTATTTGACTTCTCATCAAACAATCTGTTGACTGAGAGTTCAGCAGCTGTTTTGAATTTGTGAATATTGCAGCAAAAGTAAAGCCAACCCTTACTTTTAACAAAATTTTCCTTTCACATTTGCCACATTTGTGTCTTGGGGGAGGGGGTCTTGGATTTTTTAAATAAATAATTTGCTTGCTCAGCTATGGTGAAATAATACATGTATATGTAAATTCTTTTGATCAATCTTGAAATAAATATTAACATGTGGGGTATCTCATAACAAGGTGCAGCAATCTGGTTACCCATGCTTCTTTATCCAGTGGTCACATGATTTCTAAGTTACACTGCTTTTCTATGTCCTCATTTGATCATCTGCCCGAACTTCAAGCAGGCCATTTTTAAGTAGCCCCTGTAAAATCCCCACCACTGACAGAGATTTTTACATTTTTAAAACTTGCTTTAATTTAGCAATTCACAGCTTCACTTAAGATAAATGTGTGGAAGTTGCATTTATAAATCAATTTAAATTATTTATAGCAATTAAAAATTGTTGCAGTCACTCACATCCGTTTCGGTGACACAATAATAGAATTCACTCTTCAGACATAATCCTCACCACTGAAATGTGCCCAAAAAATGCACTAACTTTTAGCCTCCCTGCCTGAATACTGAATAGTTGCTATTAAAATTTTGAAATCCCCTTCCCCTGCCCTACTGGCAGGCCTATGCTCGACAGCCAATACAACTTGTTTCCATTACAACAATGATATACAAGTCTCATCCACATACATTCATTTGTTAATCTTTCAGCATTAACCCTGCCACGGTGACCCAAAGTAAGACTATTAGCACCATCTATAATTGAGACGAACTGAATGTGATTAATAAACTAGAGCATGCAAAAAATAGATTATCGGTGACAGTGGCGATGATTAATAGGACCAAATGTTCGTTGCTATTTTTAAAAGTGACTCACATATCCGCAGATTTCATGGCCTTTGCTAATTATGTAGGGCTTGCGGTTTCATGAAACAATATTGTATCCCTGTGATATAATCTAAGTATCAATACAAAATATATTGGCCCTGTATTATTTTTGTTTTATTAAACACCTATATGAGGCACATGAAATCATCAGTATTAATCCCTAAAACAAAACTTGGAAAAGGAGAATGTATTATTTCCAGCGTAATGACTGATCATCACTCAAGCACATACAAAATGGTTATTTAACCATAATTTATTTTTGTCTCAAACAAATTGTGCAACCATCTCACTCAATCTTTTGAGCTGACTCAAAATGAAAGTGTAGTCTGCGTGAAATTTTTGTTTATTTCGTATTATTCAGATGCGTCAAAAAGTTTTGAAATGTCAAAAACAAAAATAATGTCTGTTTCCCCGATGTGGAACTGTACGCCTATATACATGTATCTTTATGACTTTATAAGTACATGTCGTAAGCAACTAAGCATGTTCATGTCTTACAACATTTATCTGTATTTTCAACAGCATCCAAACCCTCACAAATACGTCTGTCTATTTGACTGTAAATTCTGCTTCTTCTCTTTCTTTTACGGTGTAGGCATGTTGCCTCGACATTCATTTTCAGTGTAAGGCATTCATTTGGAAATGAGGACTTTTTATATTCCCTTGAATGTGGCTCTAAGTGTCTGGGATGACAGGCATCTTCAAAATCATATAAAAAGACCTATCATCATCCTGTCACAATGTCACTGTTCTCATTACCTGCTGTCAACGTGACATGCTGATTGTCCCAAATTTCATTGCAAATCTTGATACAGTAACAAAAATTCCACAAGGAAGGCAATGTCAAACATATTATATCAAAAATTCAAATAATATACTGCATCAAATCATTAGGCTCATATTTAAACTTTTTCAAAATACAGACATGTATAAATCTGACAATTTTGATGCAGAATATAACAAATAGTTGATATTGAGCAGACCAATATTAAGTTTTATTGGCCTTACCAGGTAATATTGGTCCTCACACCACCCACTATCTTTATAATGCAGGACCAGATTGAAAAACAGTTTATCGCTGAATCTGCCACCCTGCCTAAATATATTCTAAATAAAAAAAATATTAAAAAAAATAATGCATACATTCCAATAATCACTCATTGAAAGGCCAAGATATCATCACTGAAAGGTTGCTTCTTCCACTATTCACCATGGTTTTCTCCTTGTGTGCCTGCTCTTCATGCATTGTTCTTAGCAAATAGCTTGTTTTACATTCATTCTCTGACTCCTTTATTATCCACTGCTAAGCTGCAGTGGATATAGTTTTCATATGAATGAATTTACAAACTTTGTAAGATTTCTAGACAGTGCTGCTGCATCCTGCCTTCGCTTCCGATGTCCCTTTTCAATATGTTTTTCCAAGATTCCTCTCCCCAATGTGTAAGACCTTAAAATACATTTTCAGTGGCCTCAATTTTCCATAAAACGGTTAAAAAGTGTTATTTTGCTGCTTGTTTCTCCACTGTCCACACACCAAATTCTGCCCCCCCTTCCTTTTGGAGCCATAACTGGGAGGGGGCACTACCACAAAAAGACATGCTTGATGTTTTAATAACGAGTGTGTAAAAAAAGCAGATAAAAATGCAGTATAATGTTCAAAGTATTTACAAATATACATGTTGATTAAAGGAGGAGAGGAGATCTGCACTCAGCTGCAGTAGATCGCACCCTCTGGTTAGTTTGTATGGGGGACCTTCTCGTTTTCTTTTTAGAACTTGTTGTTGACACTCATAATGACGTATTTGGTGTCACTTTCATTTATATCAGATAATTGATTTAGGTATAAAGTTACGATGTAATTACGAACTGAGTATATGAAACAATATCATATTAAGAATTTTCCTATTAGGAAACAACAAGGTGATTAGCCTATAAGTATAGGTATACTATGATTACTGTACCTCATTTGCACTTAAAGAATTACTTAAAATAAAATAGCTCTTAACTTTATATATGCTGATTGACGCATGTCATTTTGTCTCAGCAATCTAAAGGTGTATCCCCATTGATTTGTGAGATAAAGCATTTTGGCGTGAGTCTCCTAAAATTGGCAGTCATTGTTATCCCACATGTCTGAAACATTGGCCTTTATGACCCAATATGATTTCCTCTCATGGACAAGAATTGATGTTTATACAAGCAGTTTGGTCGAGGATGTTTAGCATCGAGACAATGACCAAATATCACCCGTTTCACCAACTTACAGGCGGCATTCAATGAAATTATTTAAAATAACAATTTTGCTTTCACTAAAGTGTTGACCAATCCCATCCATTATATTAAAATTCGACTTCAATCTCAGGTTTTTAGTGATGCATAAATGAGAGTGCTACTCAAATCATTTTCTTCAACTATCAGCACAATACACACAACATAAAACGCTGATTCTTTACCAGACAGAGGAGACGAATATCATCCCAAGTCACTGAATTACTGTAACTTAGGAATTTTACAATCATGATTTTTAATTTTTTTATTTTCAGTTAACAGTTGTTAAAAACCTCGTCTACACTAAAACTAGCTGCTGTCGCATTTGTGGCAGTGAATTCAAAATGTCAGATCCTACAAAAAACTAATGTTTTTTAAACGTAAAATGGTAAATTTCTTGATTTCATAACGACATTTGCTGTTAAAGAATCCTTGTAAGCACTACAGTTACAGTAAATGAAACTGTAGTGCTTACAAAAAAGCACTAGAATGTTCCTTGTGAGGTCACATCCTATCCCATTCTATTCATTCTGAGTCAGGAGCAGCTTGTGAAGTCATAGCTTATACTTACAATGCTATAAAACTAGTGACCAACTAAGTGTCAATGAGGGAACAAGTTACTCAATCCTACTCTTAAGACTCTATCTCTTCAACTTTGATGTCACCTCTACTCCTCCATCCCTGCTCAAGTCACACCCACTGCATTTTGCATGAGGCATCGTACTGACATTGCCTTTGAGTGTGGCTAATAAAATTCATGCAAATGCTCCCTTATTTCTCACGAATCATCTTTTTATGCAGCCCTTTTCATGAAATTCCTTCATGCACGTACGACGCCATTAAATGGACTCTCACTTCACTTGCACCAACTCCCCCTGCTCTTCTCAGTGATGCAATGTATTTCGGAGGGAGGGACAGCCACAAAAGCAACAGCCTCAGCTGTCCTGGGTAGACACCAAGCATTTTCGCGAGCCTTGCTCTACATATGTTCTACTAAGATGCCAAGTCATGTTATACGCACCAAATTATCAAGAATATCAAGCACAACAAGTTACACATAGACATATGAATAAACAGTTACATCTCAATAAAACACAGACTAATTTGCTTTGACACGAAGATACAGGCCTCTAATACAACAGTAGGCCCTCAAGAATGTATAACTCCACAATCACCAAGTCATATACAGACCTACTTATAAAGAATATGAAGCACAATAAATTACGCATAGGCACAAGAATACAGGCATAACCTCCTATAATACAACATAAAACCATCAGTATCGCCTACACACAGCATAGTGAGCAAATTGTACAGCATCCTATGTACACTGCCGTACAGCATCCCAAATCAGGTTGTTCTTGAAAGCAATATATGCCATATCAAAGTGTACATCAGAGGTGGATCCAGAAAATATTTTATGGGGGGGGGGGCTTACAAATGTTATAAAAATATTGGGAATTTCTCTTCTTTACATTACAATCTACAGGCCCAAGTGGGGGAAGGGGGGTTGAACCCCCTAATTCCCCCCTCCTCTGCATCCGCTACAGTGCATGTGCAATTATATACGGCACTTAATTTGTAAACCCCACCCATTGATCTTCAGTAGGCCCTCACGTATAACAACACCGCAATCGCATCCCAATACACACATTGTACAAACACTCTGATCAGCCAGGAGTTCGTAACTTTCTCACTATCTATCTATCTATCTATCTATCTATCTATCTATCTATCTATCTATCTATCTATCTATCTATCTATCTATCACTGAAGGTACTAACATGTTATCCATCATCATTGACAGTTTATCAAATGGTACACACAGTGGCAGCTGTGCGACGATTTGCTGGAAGGACATGATTTTGACACTTATATTAGCAGCTTTCACCATGACAGTTCCCAGTCAGGAATGAATGTTAGTCATTATGTTACAACTGCATGTGAATGAATGCAATTCAATAAATATCAAATGAAATGCATTTTCAGGCCACCTGTCTCTCCAACGGGTATTCTAGTGACAAGTTAACAGTTTATTTCAATGCTATGGATAGGGCCTGCTGTGAAGTCATTGATGTCCACAAGCAGCCAAATGTACGTACTCGTCATTTGTCGGCTGTAACATGTACCCTATAACAAGTTTTATGACAATCAGTGACAATTACAGGAGAGATGACAAATGTAATCTAGATCAACTCCTTCTCTTGATTAGCTAAAATTTGGAAACCTCAAGGCCGGTAGCACTGAATCTGAAGAGATCTTACAGAAGGAATCCGGCATAAAAACTAAAGTTCTTATTCAGCTTTTATGCAGGGGAATATAGTTACGAGTGACAAGTCAAATTAAGATGACGGACAGAAAGTTCAACTATGAACTCAACTGTAGCAAGCTATTCTAATCCTGCATGAAATCAGAGAGATTTGATATATTTAGTCAGACACTAATTAAAATCATAATGGTAAGAAGTTATAGAAGTTATGTGGGTTTCTCCTCCTCAATCATTTAATTATGTGATAAAAGTTTCTTCAATTTCTTTCAGATTTATACACGTATAGCCTTAATAATTCTGTAGAAAGAGGCGTCCCTATTGGGGGAGGCATTGGGGTGGACCTGTGCCCCCAGGTGTCTCCCCATATGAACTTCTTGACTTTGGCTAAAATATACACTTTGTCATAGTGGGTGCCCCCCAGGTGCCCCCCGCTCGAGACCACCTACTTACGCCACTGTCTGCAGATTGAAAAAATCTTTGCAATGACAAGCTTTTAATAGCAACGTCTTGTCACACTGCCCTGTTTTGCAGCTTGCTGTCCTCTTGTTGTTGTTTCTGTCACCATGGGATACCATAATGGCTTTCTAGTGAAGAGAACATAACCAAATGATGGGACAATTGCGTGACAACTGCGCGCATCTGCACTGCATTAGTGTTATGTAAACAAAATGGTAATATCATATTTGCTAGTCCACTTTGGAGCAGCAACAGTTAGCTCACAAGACCCCCAGATTGAACAAAATTGCCATATTATTCTTTCAGCCTAATTTGCTTTAAGCCCAGTATATGGCTGAAGCAAATGTCATATTCATGATACACTCTCTGTACTTTTCTATAGCTTTTCTCAAAATGCATAACTAGTATAATGTTTTGGGCATTATCCTACTTTAGCCTCCATCAGGGTTTAAGCATTTTATAGGTATTGCCATAGATATTGATCAACAAAAACTGAAACTGAAAAATAACTCAAATATGTTTCCAGTCTGTATATCACAGAATAAATACTGTAAAAGTGTGAAGGCAGATCATTACCAAGAATACTCACAGTTATATGTTTCTTAAAACATTCAAACTGAAGTGTGATATATTGCAAAATACTGTCTTATATATACTCCCACTTTAGCCCCCTTTCCCATTGACTGTACCATTGAAAAGGGGGCTAATGTAGGAGTATATATAGACACTAGGATATAGCAAAAACTGTCTTATTATATTCCTGCTTTAGCCCCCTTTTCCATTGACAGTACCATTGAAAAGGGGGCTAAAGCAGGAGTATATATAGACAGTAGGATATAGCAAAACTGTCTTATTATACTCCTGCTTTAGCCCCCTTTTCCATTGACAGTACCATTGAAAAGGGGGCTAAAGCAGGAGTATATATATAAGACAGTATTTTGCTATATTTTGGTGGTATTTCTACTGTATAAGCGTCATTGTGTTTATACAAAAGATGGCGTTTATACAGTCAATGTAACAAAGAAACACTTGTCTCTTTCTAAAAATTCTACTGTCTTATATACTCCTCCTTTAGCCCCCTTTTCCATTGACAGTACCATTGAAAAGGGGGCTAAAGCAGGAGTATATATAAGACAGTATTTTATATATCCTACTGTCTTATATATACTCCTGCTTTAGCCCCCTTTTCAATGGTACAGTCAATGGAAAAGGGGGCTAAAGCAGGAGTATAATAAGACAGTATTTTGATAAATAGTTCGACAATTATTTCTTTGTTACATTGACTTTATAAGCGTCATCTTGTGTATAAATATAATGACGTTTATACAGTAAAAATTACCACCACTATTTCCCATGAAAAAAGGGCCTAAATGTTTAGACCCCTGAGGGGGCTAATGTAGGATAATGCCATGTTTTGTAATACTTTAATAGACCAGATTACAAGATTGGTTTTCACACTGATGGAAAGAAACACAAAATAAATTCTGCAGAAGATAAAAAACTACGTTGCCGTTGTGATTGGAAAAATACCTCTCTGAAATAAAGCCTCTTCAGTTTTACATATTGTATATATGCAAGAACTTATATTTCAAACACTAACACTGGGTGTTAAGGGATCTCCAGGTTAAATTGAAAAGTCATTCATTCAAAGAGCATTAGATGTTCATCATGCGGTCAGTAAGTGACCAAAAGGGTTAAAAATCAAATCATAGAACATGTGTGAATGAAACAGCCAGTGACCAAAGAGATGAGGCAATACCTTTAGAGTGCCACTTCCCAAATGACTTCCTCTGCAAGGAATGTCAAGAGACAGCTTAGACACAAAAATGTGGGCTGCAGTTGGAGATTACACATTTCAGCAAAGGAATTTCAGATCTTGTCAGTTCTCAGAAAATACAGTTGTTGAAAAACGGTGGTGTTCTTTCAAAGGGAAAAATGAAACATCAGTAAATATCTCAAGTTTTCCTTTCACTTGGATTGCTTACACAACTAGCCTATCTTGTCTCCATACTTAGCCCTATACTTTTATGTACGCCAATACCATAGATTTTCAAGCAGAACAACCCTTTTTCAAGTAATGTGGTTTAAGTCTATAAGATATTTTAAGGATTCATATTTATCTATTCAAATTTTATAGTGTTTTTCTTAGACTGTTGCCCTATTTAAAAGTAATGCTACATTTTTGATATCAAATAAAAAGAATTAAGATCACTTCCAACAATTTATGAAGCCAAAGGCTGAAGGTGGACAGAAGTGCTGGGAGACAATCTGTCGTAAATGAATATAGTATTTTGTATTCTAGTTCTCTCGATAATCAGAACAATGTAAATTCGAATTTCGAGTTAACCAACTTAAGTGATTGAGTGAGATGGTTACACAATTCCTTTGAGCCAACACAGCTTGTTGCTTGTAGGTTATAACAACAGAAAAATTATAGTAAATCATAACAATAAGCTATGTCAACTCAAACAAATTGTGCAACTATCTCACTCAATCATTTGAGCTGACTCAAATTTTCAAATTTTACAGTGAAGAGAAGAATGTTCCTTTGACCTCCTCTTTGGTATATCATTTTTTTCATCAATTTTACTGGCTTGATAGAATCTGAGGGTACAACAGTCCATCATGCATGTACAGTATGACAAACACTCAACAAAACAAGTACAGAACAACTGGTAAGACTGTTTGTCCGAATTAGGTAGTTGGATGTACTCACTCAACCTGCCAAAAAGCAATTTTGATCTATCTGCTTGTCTTTCACGGTAATTGTACAGCTGTGTGAGATCCTAAGTAGACAGGTGAACACGATATTACCACTTTAGTTAAAAACCACTAATACTGTGTAGCTGCTTGCTATTGTCCTATTAATATCCCATTATTTGGTTATTTTCCCTTCACAAGAAAAGCATTATGGTATCCTGTGGCGACAGAGAAAAACTAAAAGAGGACAAGAAGCAACAAAGCACGGAAGTGTGGACCAGACATTGCCATTAAGTACATGTCAAGGCCAAATTATTTCAGATTGTGGACTGTCAAATAATGCAGCTTATAACAACATGTAAATTGGCGCATCCAGTGCTTTGGTTTGCATCCTTTAGTTAATTTACAATGAAATTCACTTCCAGTAACTATTGAATGAATAACCTTTCACTTTAACTTGTAATGTACAAGTTGGTGTCTAGCTGTTACTATAAAGTTTATAAACATGTATGTAACTGGCTTTTCGAGGAGAAAAAGAATGTCACTCAATCAGACTTTTAAATCGCTGTGTGTGCTGATGCATTGACAAACCTTCTCCATGACTTCCAAAAAAATGTTTTTCGGACAAGCTCTTTCTTTAAACGTAGGCTACTGGCACTCTTAACATCCAACCACTATGAGAAAGGTGTCTTTTGTTTGATCTAATTCTTGTTTCCTGCACATATTCAAGCAACAGCATTCCCACTTCTTGCAACAGCTCCTTGTTTATTGTCAACTTTCTGATAATTATGTACCTGTCTATGGCTTGTTCTTGTTAAACTGGCAACTCTTTACATCTTAATAAGGAGGAGAAAAATAGGTGATTGAACATGGAAACAGAAATCTGATACCTTTTTTTTGTCACTAGGAAAAAGGCAGAAATAGAATTACTTAGACCAGCAACTGGGGACATAATGTCTGATTTTCTAAGCCTTCCCAAAGCATGATTTTTATGATTAGTGAGGCAATTGCAGTCTATAAGAAAAACTACCGGACCACATGTTTTTCAAGTGAAATGTCTGGACAAGATATTGGCATATATCTGAGACAGACCTTAAAAGCTTGAGTACTGGGCAGTGCCTATTAAGTGTTTCCCTTAATTGGCACTGCTTATATTTTTGTGTAACCTTCAGCAGTAGCTCACCCTTTTTTTTGTGACATAAAATGCTTCAGAAGTGTTTCACTCTCTTGTTGTTGTCTCTATCACAACAGGATACCATAATGGCTTTCTTGTGAAGAGAAAATAACAAAGTAATGGGACAATTGCATGCATCTGCACTGCATTAGTGTTACATAACTAAAATGGTAATATCATATTCACCAGTCTTCTATGACAGATCTAGAGTTACCTCAATATACATCCAGATTGACCAAAATTGCCGTATTTTTCTTTCACAATAATTTGCCTTATGCATGCCTTGTACAATGTACATGGTTGCAACAAATTTGTAATTTATGGTAGACTCCCTGTACTTTAATACTTTCTCTTTGCTTGGAGAGAGAGCCAGCAGACATACATGAACACAGAAATCTTATACAAACTTTCCTTTATTCAGTTTGAACAATGGCATTATTCGGAACACTATAATTCCTTGTTTTAAGCTTTCCAAGAGCATGCATGTAACAAAAAGCATCTAATAGAACTACCAGAAAAATATTTCTTTATGCAAAATATCTGGCCTTCTTTTTGGCAATGTGTTTCAACTTTGATAAATTTTAATTCCTAGTTTGTTCTCTCATTGAATTGCGGCTCCAGAATCCCCAAACATCATAATTTCCAAGGTATTCCGGTCCATTTTACGGCATTACTATAGATCCACAAAACTTAATGAATTTTGTGCTGAATATTCAGGCATGCACTCTCTCAAGTAACATGCATCAAGCATGCTATTCTACCTGGAACAAAACTCAAGGTTTTTGACTAGGTAAATGTCTTATCCTTAGAGCCATCAACCATGCATCAATGCTGATGCTCTTTCACCCTGAGAATATTTCTAAGCTCTGAGATTTTGGAGTACATGTAGTAGTTGGTAGAACATTTGGCTGAAGATCAAAATTAATCATGCCTGTCTTCTGTCCTGACCTTTCTGCATGTCACCATTTGTGTGTAACAAATCTGATCCCAACAGAATTATTTCTTAGATCTGTTTATGATCCAGTGAACAACAAGTTGTCGATAAGAGTTTCTGACCAGAGTCAAACAGGAAGCCTTTATCACTTTTTGCAATCCATACGCATTGACTTATTTTCATCACAATTGTGACACTGGAATTCTGCTTAGCTCAATTTTTACTGCAGATTGGTAACGAAATAATATTTACCTCACTGGAACGCAGTAAATTTGATGTTCAAATATAACGCAGGCTTTGCGATAAAAAATAGAAACTTTAAGTTCAATTACAAAGCTGTGTTCAAATGAAAAGTCATTTCACCAAATGTTACTTGGCTACAGTGTGGTAGTCGAGGGCGGGACATCTGAGGCAGAGAAGCCAAGGCCAGGGCCATCAAAATATGGCCCCAGCGCTGCTTTGCTTTTTTATACGTATTATATCGGGGATTTATAAAGTTAATCAATCTCTGCTTAATGTAAAAAGCAGTCACATTGTACATATATTGTATTTACATATATATTTTTTATACACTTAACAATTTAGGCATACAATATTTTGAAAATTTTACAATTATGCTGCATTCATGTTGTCCTTTTAGGCAATTACTCATATTCAGAATGTAATACAATATTATTTCTGCCCGAGTATATATGCTGATGATCGAAGTTTCATGTCATGTTTCATTTTTGCACTTATGCAACTAACTATATTATAATTGTCATAATTTATATATATGTTCCCCTATTTACTCTTCATATTCGACCAATGACTTAGTTGTTCAATGATAGAGATAGATATTGTGTAATTTCTGAATAATTATTTGGCAATGGCACATACGCTTATGGCGTCAGCTAACCATAATCTCATATATGTAATCAACTGTTTATTTTCTCTCAATTTTGTACGCCAGTCTTTTTCTTTATTTTGTCAATAAATAAAAAATAAACACAAGGCTACATGATACTGCATATATATACATATGGTATAAATCAAGTAGCCAGAAATTGACCAAAAGGACTGAAAACTCATTCATCTGACAAGCACTGGATGTCAGTCAAACAGCCCATAGACCAAAAATACTATAGGCAATACCTTTGGAGTGCCTCTCTTCAAATGAGTCCCTTTGCCCGGAACTTCACGAAACAGCTTACACACAAAAAGGTGAGCTGTGGCTGGAGATTACACAATTCAGCGAAGAGGTTTTTATCTTGTCTGTTCTTGTGGAGCACACTTGCAAAAAGAAGGAGCTGTGTTTTCAAAAAGCGAAATGATGAAATGTCAGTTAATATCTCTAGCTTTTTATTCACTTTGATTTTTATATTACTAGTCTATCTTTTTTACTTACTATACTTTTCTATGTATAGAGTCAGAGTCACACACACTTGATTTTTTTTTCAAGTTCAAGAATTCCTTATGAATTTGCTGGACAGGATTTGCAGATGATTTCACAATTGTAGACACTGAGATTGAGAGTGATTTTTTTCCAGGACATGTTATTCTAGATGGAGAACTGATGTAAAAAGTTTTAACAGTCACTTTTCTGTATAGAATACATGGGCCAGAATACAGAAACAAAATTCACATTCAGTGTCAGTGTCTACAATTAGGCCTACTAAATCATCTGTCATGTATGACACAAGCATAATCACTTATTTAAATCATGATTTTTTTTCCATAACAGGTGTCCCTGACATCCAGAAACCATATTTTATCATTAACTGCAGCACATTAGCTATTTCTATATCTCCAATTAGGAATATACATGTATTTAACAGGGGTGATTCCGCAAAGATCGTCAATAGTAGAAACCTGTCACCCTCATGTACAAGTATTTGCATTAGGATCTGTTGTCTCTGTGTCAAAACTACATTCAAAACAATTGTATTCACCACTTTTGCCTGTGCCTTTTGTTGCAAAGAAGTGTACCAACCAGTCACCAAAATCATGCTACTTGACATTACAGCCTGTATTTGGAGAGCTCAGATAATTACCCGATATTTTCCTTGTAAAAAAGCTGACCCTTCTTTATTTAAACATTTCCATGTGTATTTCCTTTGCAATGTTTGCATTCTTCAGCCTTCCATTCCATTTGCTTATCATTAAGAGTAAACCGATAACAGCTCATAACTAAATCAAACAATTTAATTAGAATTGCTTCTAATTTTAAAATAGCATCTAATTTCAATAATAAAAGATGATTTTGGGTGAAATAGACAGGTGAGCATTGAGAAAAGTTTTTAGTTGCACTGTAGATATTTAATATTGTACATAATATCATACATTTTGTAGGAGTTTCTCATGAGAAATGTTATAGTGCTTTGGAAAACTATTTATAAACTACAATTAATTCAAAGAAGACAATATATGTAAGAAGTGAGTGCATGTCTAGCTTGGTCTACCTTTGTATTTGTAACAAATACTTGTGCTGTGTTGAACCTTGCCACACACAAGTTCTTTCTAAGCTTTTTCTGTAGAATGTGGTTGGATGAATTGTTTTCAGGTTCAGGTTGTGCATGTCATCTTATCCTGATGGACATAGCATGGAGGACAGTGGAGGTGTTTTCCTGTACTGATCCCTTCCTACTATATAGCCACCTCTAACACACTTTATTTTAGTATATTTTTTGTTAGGGAAATGTGCTGTCCACTGAGTTCTTTATGTCAGAATTTAGTGTACTTGTTAGTCCTTAGAGAAGATGCTTTAAGCTTGATAACCAGCTTTGAGACTCTGTAGTGCTGGCTTCTTCAACTGCACTTCCAACAAATTCCCTCATAATTGCTACATTCCTGCCAACAAACCTACTGGTTATGGTTTGTTTCGTCTCAAATGCGATCCCAACTTAACATTTACATTATATAGGTCAAAAGTTATAGGATACTCTACACTAGTTTAGAAGTCATAGCAAAGATTCTTCAACAATGATATTAAGTCTCCACTTGATATATTGACTGAGAAATTTGGGGACAAAAATGTGAATAAACTGCAATTTTCTGATTTTTTCAATAACCTATGGAATGGGGGCAAATGCATTGAGGTGGCTGAAACAATGCATTATTACACCTGGGCTACATTAAAAACATGTTGTCTTATTGCAAGTCTCGAGGTTTTGCACTGATTGAGTTACATGCCTACAAATTTTTCATGAATTTTTTTCAGAGAAACTATTCAATATATCACTGTATTACTTGGGATTTGTGCTTTTAGGTGAGAAACCTTCATTCTGGCAAATTTACAAAGCATTCTGAGTCGGTCGAGTGGGAAGATTTTCTGAAATTTGATGAAATGACACAAAATTACCCTGCTATGAATCAGTTTCTTGCACTAAAATATGTTGTGACAACTGACATTGTCTATGACTACCAAAACAGTGCTGATGGTTCTCATGCTAAAAGTTTGATTTCTACACTTCATCAACTATCATGTCATTGAAGAAAATTTAATCGTCTTACCTTTCTCAATAACAAATTGACAGATTTAATACTAGGCAATGATTTTAAAAAGTTTTTCACAGTGATGACAATAAGGAATTAAGTCTAATGAGTTAGTCAATGTTGAACATTACAGTTACTGACATCAGTGATTTAACTTCAAAACTGTAACATCTCACTTCAGATGACAGTGCAGGTAGAGGCTTAGTAAGCGTTAAACAGGTCTGAAGGTAAACTTTTAATATCTAGATGAAATTTTCTACAGACAACCTTATAGTGCGCTGCTTTCCAAGAAGATTTTAATGCCAAATCAAAAGAAGAAACTACATGCAAATAACATGATTTATTTTATTTGACTTGGACAAGATTTCCATGCTTTAATACTTAGCGGTATAACCAAATCGTTTTACACAAAACATGTAACAATAATTAGAATATGATGTTTTAGATAAACCCGATACTACAATAAAAGCATGTGACATTTGTATTCTCAGGACTCAGGAGTGACATATATGCTGCACTGGTGATTTAAAACTCCTGTCCAAATCATGGCCCTACAAGCTATTGGACATCAAATAGTATACAATAGACATTTCTATTGTTGTCACTTTTTAATAATATAGTCTATATCGATTGTTTGTAAGCAATAAATGTCAACACATCCTCTTGGTATATGGCCAACTTATGCGTTACCTTTCTCTGATGATAAATAAACAACAAATTAAAAATGTGGTAAGGCTGAATGGTAATAGGCAATTGCAATATATGGGACAACTATATGCATACACAATGTAGATGAATCATGCAGTCAAATAACAGATTTAACTAACAATTCCAGCTGAAAGTTAGAATTGCAGAACAATAAATGGACATTTCTTTGTCGAAAATAAGAGACACAATTATTCTTTATGTATCACCCCTTAAGTTGTGTGACGACATTGTCACTCCGTCTGATATCATGATAAAGATAAATTACCAACTAATTGTGAATCCATACAATGTGGTAAATGTCATCCATTCCACAGTATTGCAATACCGTATCATCCATTTCACAGCATAAAATCACCATTAATGCAGTTAGATCAACATTCGAAAGAATCATTAGCAATAAATTATTCATCAACAGTACTGTTCCACCAAAGTTATCCACTGATGTTTTTGACATTGATTCAAGTGAAAGTGACAACTTGAATGCAGTTTCTCAAACTTGCCGAGATACATAAATGTCTCTTTAAAGTCTTTAAGCAAAAGCAATCCCTTTGAGTAGTAGCGTAAGGCAATCGTGAAACGAATGTTAAAAATGATAAATTTAATAAACTATTCGAAGTTCAGAAATCTGTGGTCATCCTCACAGGCACCCTGGAGTAACGAGTGCTCATTCCGGATTCGGTGTACGTCAAATGCATCTTGGTGACTTTACGTTCTTCGTCTTGACATCTGGACATGAATATTTTGGAGAATTTCTTGCGGAAATTCTGGCTGAATATGCAGTAGAGTACTGGATTAGCAGCTGAATTGATGTAGCCCATTGCGGTAACAAACACAACAAATACCCAGGTTTTTTGGAATGGGACATTAGCAAAAGTGTTGTAGAAGATCAATATCTGATGGGGAGAGTAGCTAATGAAATAGATTGTAACACTGGCAATGAGCATTTTGACCACCCCTTTCCTTGCACGGATGGCGTCAGAGATCCTCTCTCGCTGGACGCCATCTTGGTTGACAATGATCTGTTTCCTGTGAAGCTGTTCACTTCCGGCGAAGAGGTGACGGCCGATAATGACATAGCACGTCACCTGGGAGATCATCGGAATAAGGTAGAAAAGGATGAACTCAGCATATTTATAAAGAGCGATGAAGTGGACTTCATTTCCAGGGAAGCGTAGAATGCAGAAACGGATATCAGAACCGTCTGAGACCAATTGGTTGAAGAGGACCACTGGTAGGCCAAGTAACAAGACCGACGGCCATATCAAGCAGATCACGAACAGCATTCGTCGCCTGCTGCAGAAGATGTGGGCCTTGATCGGATGTACTATGGCGATGTACCTAAAAAGAAAGATAGAATAGATTAGTTCAGGTATTAAACTAAGTTTTACCATTGTAATATAAATAAAATATAAAATGATAGTATAGTACGCTGTATATTTAGTATGATCATCACGCCCATTCCAGATAACTCGAACCATACTGTACAGCAATCGTACCAATCATGATAGCCATTACCTCTGGACATGGCTGGAGCGGGCTTTGAACTCACATCCTTGTATATATATACATGTGTTCAAGTGTCTGGGAATGACGGTGAACAAGGCCGACAATGTCAGACCAGCATCTGTACCGTAATAAGGGGTGAATCGGGACACTTGGGTGAATCGGGACAGAACAGACAAGCATTATATTCCTATTAAAAACACCGACTTCTACTTGCTTTAGGGATTTGTTTTTTGGCACACTATTAGAATACATTCTAGTAAATCTTGTGATGGATTTTTATACTTCTGCCTATAAGAACAACGGAGCTGCAGTACTTTTAAGTTGCGCCTGCTGAATCAACATTTTCGGAAAGTGGTCAAAACTTTGCTTGCACTATAAAAAGTCTAAATACCAGAGCCACAATATCTCAGAGGAACCTATTATTCAATTTAAAATGGTTTCAGGGGACCAGAATAGTAGACCCGAAATGGGATTATTTTTGTTTGGTCATGGGTTCAGATCCAGGTCATTGGCAAAGTTTCGGGAATAATCAAAAATATACCTTACACATTTTTATTTGAATGTGCTAGCATGGTCTTTGGATGAATATTATTGAACTTGGTATCATTTATAGTGGATTTAGTCCAGAATTCACAATAACCAGCAATATGAGCAGAAAACAATAGTCTTCCCTATTTTTTTGTCATTTATCACATTTTTAAAAATCTGCATATTATAAATGAAATTGATTTCAGATTTTTTTCAAAAAACATCTTTAGCATATTGAACATGTTCTCTAATGTTTACTCACAAGATGCAATCACTTAGGGAAGGTATGAAGTATTAAATGTGGAAATAATGGAGTGTCCCGATCCACCCCAAAGTGTGGGGTGAATTGGAACAGTGATTTTCTGGGCCTTGAGCATTGGGAAATTGAGATATCGTACCAAGCTCCAAGGGGTACTTAGCCGTTGTGTCCAGAAACAATTTGACATCAAAGTTTGATTTCTAGATTGATTTTTGTCCATGCTATGACAGGCAAACGGCCAATTCTGTCCCAATTCACCCCATATTACGATACCAAAGAGCATGGCTTGTCTTTTAACTTTAATATCATATGTATGCAAAAAGACATTGATTGTACAACCACAACTTGTGTGTAATTCACATGTACTATACTGAATGTATGCACAGCTTAAAGTTAATGGACAAGTCATGTTTCCAATGTAGTGTAAATTTGATTGTTTTGAAAGCATAGCATATGCGAATGAACATGATGAACAGCAAGTTTCTTGATGCATTCGTTTGAATGCTACTCTGTCAGATATTCTATTTGAATTTTTATAAACTTTGAACATAAAATAGACTGGAATAACTAAGAGTGAACTTTGTCGGCTTCATTCGCCTTGAAACTAGCTGTAAAGTATCTGTCGTTACGGAATCTGTCATTCCCTGTCTTTACCAATCAGTTAACTATCTCTCTCTGAAAGTTTAAATTAGAGAAAGCTTCTGGATGCAAAATGCAGATGGATCATAAGTGATTTGTAATCTGAATTACACTTGGGAGCATTAGGAAAGGAGGTTGGTATCTGATTTCTCATCAAACAATCTGTTAACTGAGAGTTCAGCAGCTGTTTTGAATTTATGAATATTGCAACAAAAGTAAAGCCAACTCTTCAGTCTTAACCTACTTTTAGAAGTAAACGGAGAAGCTAAGAATAGATTCAATTTGTGTGTTGTTTTAGAGACAATGCAAAGGCCCGGTGTGAAACAGTCTCACAGAGTCTTACATGTGTCTGGAGTCTTGCTTGTCACTAGGGTCTTACTTGTCATTAGGATATAAGACTAGAGATAATTTTAAAGACAATTCTCTTTTGAAGATAATTATTTGTTTCGTTTTGACTTGTGGAATATGTGGCAAAATATTGATGATCAGTCAGCAAAAATGAGGAAAACAAGTGCAGTAAACACCTAAGCAGTTCTAATCATTAAAATGCGATGAAAATATAATTTCATAATTAATTCCCATAATGGAATAATTTGGACTTCTGGACAAGGCCACACATGACATTGTTATTCCTTCCTATTTTAGTGACTTAGATGCTGCCTCCTTGACCATAATTTTTATTATATCTTATTTAAACATATGAAAAAATATTACTATCAGACATGTAAATTGTAATTGGTCTAAATAAAAATATTTCTCTCTCTCTCTTTTCTGTTAAGGCTATCTCTGGAAATTTGAAAAGGATTGTAAACTGTCTCCATTGACAGTAATCACTTTCAGCTTTTCATAATTTAGTCTGCGAGGCTTGGCCAATAAATTGTATATCCTTAAATGCTTCTGATAAATCCTGTGGGCCTAATTGCATCTCATTTGTCTCTAATTGAGATTGTTAATGTTATAAACTTAGCATTATCATGAATATCAATCCTTTGCCACATTTCTGTGGCTGTATGGGAGGGCGGGGGGGCGGTAGACCATTTAATATGGGGGTGGAGAAGACTTGGATTTTTTTAAATAAATAATTTCTGGCTCAGGTTTGGTGAAATAATATAAA
The DNA here is from genome assembly GCA_026936325.1 of Platynereis dumerilii. Classification (NCBI taxonomy): domain Eukaryota; kingdom Metazoa; phylum Annelida; class Polychaeta; order Phyllodocida; family Nereididae; genus Platynereis; species Platynereis dumerilii. The sequence continues at coordinate 1,211,908 of JAPTHN010000037.1, read as the reverse complement.
TATGTAAATTCTTTTTGAGCAATCATGAAATTAATAAGTTCTTGTGGGATACTTCTAAACAAGGTGCTGCCTGATTTGGGAATGAATATTCAGGGCTTTTGCATGGCAGAAACAAATAATTAATGCCTCAGTTACCATGAATAAAAAATTAAATGGTCAGTTGGTCACTTAATTAAACTTGCTTTAATGAAGCAACTCACAGTATCACTGAAGATAAATGTGTGGAAGTTAACTTTATGATCAAATTTATCTAAATTATTTATCCATCAGAATGGCTTCAATTAGAAATTATTGCAATAACTCGCTTTGTTTCTGTGACATGATTATAGAATGCCCTCTTCAGGCAAAGTTCCCACCACGGAAATTTGCTTATGAAATGCATTAACTTTTAGCCTCCTTGCCTGAATACTCAAAAGTTGCTTTTAAAATTTTGAAATCGGAGAAGTCCTTACATCGGACCAAGCCTCTTGAAATTTACATTGCAAAAATTACCAAAGATGCTGGCCATTTTCGCCTAGTTTTGTGCCTAATATACCACCTACAACTATGACTTCTGCCCAAAATGTGTCAAATCGCTCCTTTCTAAGTCATGACTTGGATGATATTTATGTTGGGTCAGTTCTATCATTTCTAACCCTAAAAATAACCCATCATCTTTGGTGAGAAATAGTGTAAAAATGCTCTTTTTAACCAATTAAGTGCTGTATCTTGAGAACAAAAGTAGATAGAGACATGATATTGACACCAAAATCTCCAGAATACCCACATTCACATTCATCTTCAGTACATTTTAGGACCCTCTACCCAATACGTTTTGAGTTCTTAGCAAAAAATCAAATAATATACAGTTAAAGAAGAGCAGCTGGTATTACAGTTAACAGGTATAACAAGTTTTAAGAAGCCATGCAGTGACAAATGCAGGAGAGATGAGAGATATAATCAAGATCAACTCCTTCTCTTGATTAGCTAAAATTTGGAAACCTCAAGGACAGCAGCACTGACTCTGAAGTGATCTTACATGTAGAGGGAATCCGGAATAAAAACTGAAGAACTTTCTTATTCAGGTTTTACCCAGGGGAATATAATTACTTAGTGACAAGCAAAATTCAGATGACGGATAGAAAGTTTGACTTGCTAAAATATGTACAGTTAGCGTAGTGGATGCCCCCCCAGGAGCCCCCCACTTGAGACCACCTAGTTATGCCAATGTCTGGAGATTGAAGAAATCTCTGCAATGACAAGCTTTTAACAACAATGTCTTGTCACACTGCCCTATGTTGCTGCTTGCTGTCCTCATGTTGTTGTCTCTGTAACCACAGGACACCATAATGGCTTTCTCGTGAAGAGAAAATAACTAAATGATGGGACAATTGCGTGACAATGGCATGCATCTGCACTGCATTAGTGTTACGTAACCAAAATGGTAATATCACATTTGTCAGTCCACTTTGGAGCAGCTACAGTTATAGCTCACAAGACCTCCAGATTGACCAAAATTGGCATATTATTCTTTCAGTCTAATTGGCTTTATGCCCAGTACATGGCTGAAGCAAATGTCATATACATGTTCTCTCTGTACATTTCTATAGCTTTTCTCAAAATGCATAACTAGCCTAATGTTATGTAATACTTTAATAAACCAGATTACAAGATTGGTTGTCACACTGATGGAGAGAAACACAAAATAAATTCTGCAGAAGCTAAAAAACTACATTGCCATGGCGTTTGGAAAAGTACCTCTCTGAAATAATGCCTCATCAGTTTTACAAATCCTATATATATATGTAAGAACTTATAGTTCAAACACTAACTTGGGTGTTAAGGGATCTCCAGGTTCAATTGAAAAGTCATTAATTCAATGAGCAGTGGATGTTTATCATGTGATCAGTAAGTGACCAAACGGGTAAAAAATCAAATCATATGACATGCGTGAATCAAACAGCCAGTGACCAAAGAGACGAGGCAATACCTTTAGAGTGCCACTTCCCAAATGACTTCCTCTGCAAAGAATGTCAAGAGACAGCTTACACACAAAAAGGTGGGCTGCAGTTGGAGATTACACATTTCAGCAAAGGAATTTAAGATCTTGTCACTTCTCAGAAAGTAAATTTGTTGGAAAAAGGTGGCGTTCTTTCAAAGGGAAAAATGAAACATCAGTAAATATCTCCAGTTTTTCTTTCACTTGGAATGCTTACATAACTGGCCTATCTTGTTCCAGGCTTAGCCCTGTACTTTTATGTACAACAACACCATTTTCAAGCACAAAAATCGTTTTTTAAGGGATCAATATATGATTGTAAGATATTTTAAGTATTTGTTATCTATTCGAATTTTGGAGTGGTTTTCTCACACTGCTTTCCTTTTGAAAAGCAATGCTACATTTGTAATATCAAAAGAATAAAGATCAATTTCAACAACTTATGAAGCCCAACGCTGGAGGTGGCCAGAGGTGGTGGGAGACAATCTGCCATTAATGAATATAGTATTTTGTAGTCCAGTTCTTACAATGATCAGAAAAGAAGAATGTCTCATTAATCTAAGGGTACAACAGTCTATCATGCATATATATGACAAGCACTCAACAAAACAAGTACAGAACTCATAGGTGTATGGGAGGGGGGTAGGGGGGGATAGCCCCCCCCCCCCCAGATTCGGGCAAAAAGGCAAAAATATTTGGACAGATTATTCAATAAGAAACTATTGAAAATTAATGATTTCCAGACAATTTTATTTGAAATGGTACTAACATTAGATCTTAAAATTCGGGCAAATGTCGCGCTCGCCTTCCCAAAAATTGCAACCGCTGTACGCCTATGATAGAACTACTAATAAGTTTGTTTGCCTGAATTAGATAGTTGGATGTACTTACTCTACCTGAGAAAAAGGCAATTTTGGTCAATATGCTTGTCTTTCAAGGTAATTGTACAGCTGTATATGTTCCTAAGTAGACTGGTGAACATGATATTACCATTTTAGTTAAAAACCACTAATGCTGTGAAGCTGCATGCTATTGTCCTATTAAAATCCCATTATTTGGTTATTTTCTCTTCACAGGAAAGCCATTATGGTATCTTGTGGCGACAGAGAAAAACAACAAGAGCACAAGAAGCAACAAAGCACGGAAGTGTGGACCGGTAATTGCCATTAGGTACATGTCAAGGCCAAATTATTTCAGATTGTGGAACGTAGAATAATACTACACCATGTAAATTGACACATCCAGTGCTTGGGCTTTCATCCTTTAGGTAACGTACAATGAAAGTCACTTTCAGTAACTATTGAATAAAAAACCTTTCAGTTTTACTTGTAATGTACAAGTAGGTAGCTGCTGCCATAAACATGTATGTAACTGGCTTTTAGAGGAGAGATAGAATATCACTCAATTACACTTTTAAATTGGTGTATGTTCTGATACATTTACAAACCTTCACAATGAATTCCAACAAAATGTTTTTCGGACACGCCTTTTCAAAAATATTTAATGTAGGCTATTGGCATTTTTAACATCCAACCACTATAAGAAAGTCTTTTGTTTGATGTAATTCTTGTTTCCTGCACTTATTCAAGCAACCGCATTCTCACCTCCTGCAACAGCTCCTTGTTTATTGTCAACTTTCTGATAATTATGTACCTGTCTATGGCTTGTGCTTGTGAAAATGGCAACTCTTTACAGCTCAGTAAGGAGGAGAAAAACGGGTGATAGAACATGGAAACAGAAATCTGATACATTGTACAATTTTTCGTTACAAGGCATATGCAGAAATAGAATTACTTAGACCAGCAACTGGGGACATAAAGTCTGATGTTCTAAGCTTTCCCAAAGCATGATTTTTATGATTAGTAAGGCAATTGATGTCTGTTAGAAAAACTACTGCTCAACATGTTTTCATGAGAAATGTCTGGACAATATATTATATTGGCATATCTGAGACAGATCTTAGAAGTTAGAGTACTGGGCAGTGCCTATTAAGTGTTTCCCTAAATTGGCACTGCTTGTATTTTTGTGTAACCTGCAGCAGCAGCTCACCTTTTTTTGCGTCATAAAATGTTTCAGAAGTGTTTCGCTCTCTTGTTGTTTTCTCTATCACAACGGGATACCATAATGGCTTTCTTGTGAAGAGAAAATAACATAGTTATGGGACAATTGCATGCATCTGCACTGCATTACTGTTATATATCTATAAAATGGTAATATCATATTCACAAGTCTGCTGTGACAGATCTAGAGTTACCTCAACATACATCCAGATTGACCAAAATTGCCATATTTTTCTTTAACAATAATTTGCCCTGGCCTTGTACAGTGAACATGGTTGAAACAAATTTGTAATTTATGATAGGCTCTCTGTACTTTAATACTTTCTCTTTGCTTGGTCACTATTTTCAGCTCAATCATGGGAGAGAGAGCCAGTAGACATGCATGAACACATAAATCTTATACAAACTTTCCTTTATTCAGTTTGAGCAATTGCATTATTCGGAACACTAACTCCTTGTTTTAAGCTTCCCAAGAGCATGCATGTAACAGCGATCATCCAATAAAACTACCAGAGAAATATTTCTTTATGCAAAGTATCTGGCCTTCTTTTCGGCATCTGTTTCAACTTTGATTAATTTTAATTCCTACTTTTTCCTCTCTTTGAATTGTGGCATCATATACTTTCCAAGGAATTCTGGTCCATTTTACTAAAGGGGCATTACTGTAGATCCACAAAACTTAATGAATTTTGTACTGAATATTCAGGCATGCACTCTCTGAAGTAACATTCGTCTAGCATGTTATTCTGCCTGGAACAAAACTCTAGGTATTTGACCCAAGTGCAATTGTCTTATCCTTAGAGCCATCAACCATCAATGCTGATGCTTTTTCACTCTGAGAATATTCCTAAGCTCTGAGATTTTGAGTAGTAGTTGGTAAAACATTTGGCTGAAGATCAAAATTAATCACGCCTGTCTGTCCTGACCTTTCCGCATGTCAAGATCCTTGTGTAACAAATCTGATCCCAACAGAGTCATTTCTTAGATCTGTTTATGGTTCAGTGAACAACAAGTTGCCAAGGATGAGAGTTTCTGACCAGGGTGAAACAGGAACCCTTTATCACTTTTTTGCAATCGATTTACATTGATTACTTTTCATCACAATTGTGGGACTAAAATTCTGCTAAGCTCAATTGTTACTGCTGATTGGTACAGAAATAATATTTACCTCTCTGGGAACACAGTTACATTCGCAGTAAATTAAATGTTCGAATATAATGTAAGCTTTGCAATGAAAAATAGAAACTTTAAGTTCAATTGCAAAGCTTTGTTAAAATTAAAAGTCACTTCATCAAAGGTCACTTGGCTACAGTGTGGTAATTGAGGCCGGGACATCAGAGGAAGAGACTGAGGCATGAGCCCCCGAGACTGAGGCCAAGGCATCAAAATATTGGCCCCAGGCAGGCCTCGAGGACCAGACCAGCCTCCAGACCTCCAACGCTGCTTGGTTTCTTGATTCGTATTATATATAAGGCAACATGATTCATACTGCATATATATACATTATAGTATGAATCAAGTAGCCAGTCAGTGACCAAAAGGACTGAAAACTCATTCATCTGACAAGCACTGGATGTCAGTCAAACAGCCCATTGACCTAAAATACTATAGGAAATACCTTTGGAGTGCCTCTCTTCATATGAGTCCCTTTGCCGGAACTTCAAGAGACAGCTTACACACGAAAAGGTGAGCTGTGGCTGGAGATTACACATTTCAGCGAAGAGGTTTTTATCTTGTCTGTCCTCGTGAAGCACTCTTGTAGAAAGAAGGAGCTGTGTTTTCAAAGTGGGAAGATAAAATGTCAGTAAATATATCTAGCTTTTTTTCTTATTCACTTTTGATTTTTACATTACTTATGTATCTTTTTTACTGTCTGCACTTTTCTATTTATACAGTGTCACAGTTGCACACCATTGATTTTTTCCAAGTTCAAGAACTCTTAATGAAAACGCTGGTCAGGATTTGCAGATAATTTCACAATTGTAGACACTAAGACTGAATATGAATCTTTTTCCAGGAGATGTTATGCTAGAGGGAAAACTGTTGTAATAATATTTTAACAGTCTCTTTTCTGTATAGAATACATGGGCAAGAAACTAAATTCACATTCAGTGTCAGTGTCTGCAATTATGAATCATCTGTAATGTATGATAAAAGCATGATTACTTATTAAGATTATGATTTTTTCCATAACAGGTGCTATCAGAGGGGTATAGGCCTGTATGGATGCATCACTTTCAGCTAATCCCACATATATCAATGACAGTAGTCATCATAAGTAATACGTAATATGCTGTCCCTGACATCCAGAAACAATAAATTATAATTAGCTGCAGCACATTAGCTTTTTCTATATCTCTTATTGGGAATATATTTAACAGAGATGATTCTGCAAAGATTGTCCATTGCAAAAAACTGTCACCCTCATGTACATGTATTTGCATTAGGATCTGTTGTCTCTGTGTCAAAACTTCAGTCAAAACAATTTGCATTCACCACTTTTGCCTGTGCTTTTTGTTGCAAAGAAGTGTACCAACTAGTCACCAAAATCATACTACTTAACATTACAGCTAGGATTTGGAAAGCTCAGATCATTGTCCACTATTTTCTTTTAAAAATGCTGGCTTGGTTCTAAAAGGGACCTGGAGCACCCTTTTTTATTCTAAACATTTCCATTCACATTTATGCCTTTGCAATGTTTGCATTTTTCAGCATCCCCTTCCATTTGCTTATCATTAAGAGTAAAGTGATAACAAATATAGGCCTATATATATATTACTAAATCAAATAAGTTTATTAAGAATTGCTTCTAATTTTAAGATAGCATTAATGTTTCGATAAAATAGAACGGTGAGACCTTAGCACTTCCGCGAGGGCATTGGATTGAGCAAAGTGTTTTAGTTGTACTGTAGATATATATTTTTTCAGAAGTTTCTCTTGAGAAATTTTATATTGCTTTGGAAAACTATTTACCTGATTTGTTAGATATTTTAGTTAGTCATATCACAATGCAAGAATCATTTCTATGTAGTGATGGGAATCGGTCTGATTTTAAAAATCGATTATAGGATGACCCTTCACCGGGCCTTCAGATTTGATAATCGATTCTGAATCGATTATTTTTCTTACCAAGAAATCACCTCAATCTCGACAATTATTGCACTATGACATGAATGGTACAGATATAACACAAATGTTAAAGATATAATTCTTCCTGTGTTGAATAGATCTCTCCAAGAGCTTTAAAATGATGGGCGATAGCTCTCTGTGGAGCAAATAGTCTTCAAAAAAATAGGAAAAGACAAAAATCGATTTTGAATTGGTCCAAACAAATAAAATCGATTTTGATAGTGGCGATGATTATCGGCGATATTTTCGTCGATCAATACAACACTATTTCTATGACACTGCAACCGTATACCACTTTCCACTATTACTTAATATGGGATACTACAGTCGAAGATTTTAATTCAAAGAACGACAATGTGTTAGAAGTGAGTGCACTTCTAGCTTGGTCTATAAATAACAAATATTTGTGCTGTGTTGTACTTTGCCACACACAAGTTCTTTCTAAGCTTTTTCTGTGGAATGAGGTTGGATGAATTGTTTTCAGGTTTAGGTCATGCATGTCATCTTATCCTAATGGACACTGCCTGAAGGACAGTGGAGGTGTTTGCCAGTACTGATCCCTTCCTACTCTATACAGCCATCTCCAACACACTTTATTTTAGTATATTTTTGTAAGGGAAATTCATTGTCTACTGAGTTATTTTGTCAGATTTAGTGTACTTGTCAGTCCTAAAAGAGAAGATGCTTTAAGCTTCATAACCAGTTTAGAGACTCTGTTGTGCTGGCTTCCTTAATTAAAGTGGCATGAGGAGCTGGATAATATTTCATAAAAAGTACTATGAAAAGCCAGTGCTATGAATATTATGACCATTTTCTTGGTACTTTGTAAAATTTCAAGGTCATAAGATAGACTTAAACCAATAAATTTTACTTTAAAAGGTGCCAACAATTATTTTGGTGCATACCAAAATCTGACAGGAGTACAATTCTAGCTCTAGCAAACAATTTGGGGTCACACCAACAGATCCTGTTACAAGAGATTGCAGGATTGTAGCTGACTTAAAGATTTAAGTTCAAACACTTTTGGGAATAAAACAACCAGTTTTGCATTGTAGGCAAGTATTTATAATAGAACATTTATCTCCCCATGCCACTTCAACTGCACTTCTAAAACATTCCTCAGAATTGCCACATTCCTGCCCACAGATCTCCTGTCTATTAATAACATTCCTGGTTATGATTTGCTTCGTCTCAAATGTGATCCCAATTAACTTAACAAATACAAGTTCAAAAGTTATAGGGTATACACGTGCAAGCATCAGTTTGAATTATTTATTGGTTTGTACTGTAATTAACACGCCTGACGAAACATCAGGAAGCAGGAAGTATATAGGTTTGGTAACATCAATATGAAGAGTAAAATGACCATAGTAAGATGGTAGTTAAACAAGCCAAGTTAAAACTACAATTCATGGAACATGACAAAGGAACCTACAAGTAGATTCTATGGAGTATTGTTCGCTCCAATATGCAACTCCCACAAATCTAGCAGAAGCATTTGACTTCTTTTCTAACTTGGGGCAATTCCGTAAATTCCGATTCGTAGATTTGACGCTTTAGCAGCTTGTGTAGCCCTACCATTACACCTCAGCTGTTTCATTGTTAGACAGGGATCAGGCCAGGTAAAATATAATAGGGGTATCAGACAAGCCATCAACCAAAGCTCAAATAATAATTAGAGGAAGGATTTCCCTTTTGAAAAGAAAGTGCAAGACAAAACGTAAAGAAATTAAGCTCCATGGATGATTAACTGCAGTTTATTTCCTCGAGCTTTTGCCACCAAAACAATCTGCTGTTAATGAATGTGAGGTCAAAATATTGGGTTTAATTTTTATCAAATTGACACTGCAAACAATTTCGATTGCACCTTCTTTTTTTTCATCCTTCCAAAACGGTGTCAAAATTTCAGCAGGAAGTCATTGAACTGCCATGGTTGTCGGTGACAAAATGAAAGAGACAGAGATGTGTACGAGCTGCTCAGAATAGCTGTTCATGTATAAGTGGACAATATCTAATTAGACTTTGCAGCGTGTCTTTGGCAGCTGTCTAATTAATGTACTCATACTCTGAAGAGAAACAAAGCATCACAGAGAAACCTTTTCCATTTGCATTAGGGCCATTCTCAAATTTCGGGACAACGGGTATAGGAAAATTGTCCTGTAACGGAGGGGACAATGTGGTAACGGAGGGGAATTTTGATGTAAAAAACCAACTGTAGGAACAGCAACAAAAGGAAAAACGATAAAAGATTGATGTAACTATTATTTTCAGAAGTACTTCATCTCGTATCAGTAGATTTTTTGGTCCAAATGTCGATTTCTTGCTCATGATCTGGTAACGGAGTGGACGGTAACGGAGGGGAACAATTTTTTGCTTTTCGCTCATTACTGCTTTTTATTTTGGAGATTAGACAAAATAATTGCAGAATATTAAAACCTGCCACCCTCAGCAACATATACATGAAATCGCTCTGTAAAATTATCATTGGTAAGCTTGGAAATGAAGGAAACAGAGGGGACATTTTAGTGGGACCATAAACATTTTTTATGAACATTATGTCATAATTTATTGAATACATGTTTTATGAAGTCTGCAAGGCAGTGGTACTATGGCGCACATGCGTCTGATGATATTCATTGAAAATAGCTCATAAAAAACAATAATGAACAGAGCTATGGCAAATAACAGAGGGGACAAAAAAATTAACATAGATTAGTGACACAACTATTGTATCAATTTAATCAATGAAATTATACCCAAAAAAAATTGAATATGAACTAAATATAAATTCAAGTCTATATTCCCATGAATCGTGCAAAGAAACTTTGAAAATAATGGTATATTAGGAGGAAAATGAACACTTGATTTTGTCATGTCAGGTCCAGTGACAGGGGAAAACCATTGATTTTGCACGGATTTCTGGACATTAAAAAAAGTCTAATGAATGACTTTTTGCTCCAAATGCAGTGGTTCTAACTAGAAATATGAATAACAGATGCAGAGTGACGCTTCAGATATTTATCGCATTCATATTAATGTCAGGGAGCTAGAGTGACGCAAATTGTTCCGAAATTTGAGAATGACCCATTACCTAAGGGACTATTCTGAATGTATCTGGTCAAAGCTGCCTTTATATAATTATCTACATTTTATATGTATGTATGTAAGTTTATTGATATACATAAATAAGAATAAGGAGAGGGAATATGTGATTTATCCAGGGAGGATATTAGCCCGAGCTTTGATAAACACCTGTTCCTGATCCGATGGTGAATAACATGCTTGTACCATGTGACACTCAAACACACAAACATGTCAGAAACAGAGGACAACAGAGAATGTGGGATTCATTACAGTGAAATACAATGTTTTGATTGGCTGACAGAGTCGAATGGCATAATGACTCATATCACTTCAACAGTGTTGCTTATAACAAGTACACTTTAAATAAAGGTTCGCATGCAACCAATCTTGGATTGAATGATTGTGTTAAAGAAGATTAGTTGTCTGAAGCAAAGATAAGTGTTTAGGATTAAGCATTGTATCCGAATCATCATTAAATTTTATCAGTGTGTCACTGGAATGTCAATAGCAGAGTAAGGAAAAATGGAGACTTTAGAGAAAAGCTACATTGTAATTTTCATGCAAGATACCTTGTCGTATAATAGTTACTGTCTCTTCAACCTTTATCTAATTACAAATATGTCTTTGCAGGACCACAGCCACTTCTTATCTTTCCTTGAGCTCATCACTTTGTGGCGTAGAACTTGTGTGAATCCCCAAAGAGCTGGTTTTAAAGTAGACATTTCAGAAGCATACTCTATGCTTAGTGCACCACTTGCAAATCCTTTGAGTATGCTCATCATGCTTGAGCCTCCTCGACCAAATGGATCTCACACCCATAGCCTTTCAAAAAGACAAGTGGCCCAAAACTAAAATGCATTCCATTGTTTCAAACATGTTGCAAACAATGACAGCATACTTTACCCTCAGATCTAGATTTTTAGGGTTAATGCCTGTTGTCCGTGACACAAGCTTGACCGACACTAATTTGCCAATTGGACTGATCAACTTATCAACCTTTGAGTTTTTCAGCTGCCTACAGATGTGATAATGGCATTTCAAGACCCTTATATTATGTTGTATTTTAAATGTACATAGTTCCTTAAGAGACTGTATCCTTCTCAAAAACCACTTTGTGATTCTTTGCAGGCAGAACTTGAGGAACTGTGATAAGATCAGCCCAAACAGTCTGGAAAATTAAACACTCCTACATGTATGTTGAAAGCTGAGCCACACTGACAAACTGGCATGAGACCCAGCACCATATCATGTGTGAAATATAAATTAGCCAAGGTAAACTTATACCCGGGCAATATTAGCATGTCATTTCAGGATTGTGAGCTGCAAGTTATGAGGCAAATAATGTGTAGCCCATGAATGAATATAAGTAGGGGGGGGGGTGATAATTCCAAAATGTTTCTGTGTGGCATTTTTTGTGTGACCTGGACCTAGTTAGGCAACACGGTTGCCTCCGTTTGTCAATATAAGCCGAAAACCCATATGGACGGAGCCTTTGAAGGTTGATGCGACGAAATAATGACGAAAATTATCAAAAAAAATCATATCTCGAGAACTATTGGTCTTAGAGACTTGTGAATAGGCTCAAATTAACCGGAATCCTCACTTTTATATCAGTGTTTCATAGTAACTATAGGCCTAAGTGCAATATTTTTTTTGTTATTGGACAAAAACTGTTTTTTTGCTCTTTTCCTACAGTGTACAAGCGTAAACTCGCATTGCAGACTGTGTGTGTAGTGTTAGAGCCTAAATAATTGCAAAAGTTGCTCAATCTATGTTTACACTTAATATATATATGCATTTGACAGTTCTATTCCATATTATCAATTACTGAATCATACTATACCAAGTTGTTGACATGTTGTATACCGTGCATAGATTATGCCTAAATTGATTTGATCAGCGAGATACTTGATTTACTTATGACAATAACATTAATATTTAGTTTCATATAACTGCGTAGTACTCTGTGTGCAGCTATCTTAAAAGTCTTGAGGTTAACTGACAAGATCTTTGACAAGCTTATAAAACAAGTGACATTCACAACACCATAATAATTCTTTTTCACATGTGAGACAGCAGTAATGCCAGTAATGGCATGAAATTAACTTGAAGAGGATAGCATAAATAATGAATCTATTAATACTAGAAGTCCAATACTGGAAAATGACATCCCTAATGGACTAGTAACTCTAAAATTGATTGTTAATCACATTCATTTGTTTCCTATGCTCATCTTGCAGTAACAGGGGCGTCAGTTTCATTTTAATGTGGTGGGGCAAGTAGCCGTCACATCTTCGTGGAAGATGTCAGGGGAAAAATTATATATTTTTTTGATTCAGAAACATGTATACTTTGATCAAAAAGTGGAGGGGCATATGCAAATGCCCCACCAGCCCCACCTACAATGACACCACTGTGCAGTAATGATATATTATAACAAGAAAATAGAGGATTTTTCAAGAAGTCTTAAGAGAAACAAGAAGATGAGACAGGATCTAATCATTTTTACCAGTAGTATGACTAAACAAAACAATTTACATGTATTGACTGTGCCTGACATCTTAATGCACAAAATTTTTATCAGGAATATTGGTCCATACCCTCAAAGTTGGGGTTTGCATATAGCTCTGAAAATAGGGTAAGCTGTTTCTCTGAGGATAGAAAGATTAAGCTGAAACATCTACCTCTGCCAAGTGACCTTGTGCCAATCCCAGGGACTTCTTAAAAAATACAGTTCTTTCTCCAACACCCCCTTGCTTAATTCTGTGGTGAATGCCTTAAGTGACATTGAATTCCCCAGCATCTTGTGACTGAGCACTTTGTTTTTAGCACTCTTTATCTCGTTGAACCAACTGACTTTTGACCAATGAACAGGTAACCAAAGAAAAGCAAAAATTACACAGACAACATGTGACAAAAGGTGACCAGGCAGTACTACTTGAGGAGAACAAATCAATCAATTTCTTGTTCAGAAACAATTTCAGGCATGAAACTGGGATGTTGAGAATCTTTCTTCTGTAACAAGTTAGCCATGCAAGTCAATAGAGATGTTGACAATCTCTGTAAAGTAGCAAAAACTAAAAATTTAAAAAAAAATTGTCAGGTCAGGTTATTTATTTAGTCAAATCAAGTCTGTTTGAAAAATGGCTACACTTTAAAGTGGATGTGGCTGCACAGTAAAGAGAAAAATGTTACACATATGTATAGAATTATAGACAAATTGTAAAATTTGAGACACAACATGCCAAAAATACAAAATTTCTCAATTCCTAGAATTTGTGACATGTTTCTACAGAAGGTGGAATAAACATAAGCCTTTTTTGTGAACGGGAACTAAATATTTCTGCTTACCAATATTAGGTTGAAAATTTAAGATCACCTTTGTATATCAGAATATCTGATCCATCACCACCATAAGAAGCCACACAAATGTCTCACTGAATACTTAAGACTTACACATTCACAGCTTCAACTTGATAATGCTGCTTCAGTTTGCAAAACCTGTCAGTGTCCTCTCAATAAGAAAAGAAACAAACCAAAAAGTAAAATTACAAATAAAGCGAAATGTGCTGTCGCTAGAAGACTCCTTACATTTTCTTACATGAAAATTGGTAAACAAAATTAGACCTACTTTTCTTCACCAAATACACTCTTACTTTAAAATATGAGGAAATGACTGAAGACAAATAAATCCCAAGTCATTATAGTGCTGACGAGGATAAAACAAGAACACATACATCACCTAAGACAAAGATAGACACTGTTACACAGAAAGACTGATTTGGCTAAAACTGCAACATCAATCTTCAATGTTTAGGATGATACCTTAACTTTTGGATGATAGAGCAAGTGCAGCAGAAATTTTTTAAAGCTAACATTCAGCCTATAAAGTTCCTAAAGAATCGAAAATATAAGGTTTTGCACAAAATCAAGGTTTTTTGGCTATATCTTAAAAAATAAGGCAGATAGGCATATATTTGCTATGAAAGACAAATATAAACTTAGGGATTGCGAATAATTTGAGCCTATTTTGGAGTATGTGCATTCGTTCTCGAGATATGGCATTTTCGGGTAATTTTGCAGTCGGCGCAAAAGCCGTTATCTTCAAAGCCTCCGTCCATATGGGTTTTTAAAACCAAATAATGCGATTGAGGTACCTTTGGGTTTCTTTTGACCTATATTTTCATATTCCATCCACACAGGTATGATTTTCTGAAATTTTTAAAATAACAACCCCCCCTAATATAAGAGACCTGGGTGTAGAAAACCTCATGAGAGCATCCATTCCCATCAACGTGACATGCAGTGATTTTTAAAACCCTAACCACCTATGTAGACTCAAAGGTCATGCTGTTCCAATATGACAAGATTCGGATAGCAAACATGTTCAATTGAAAATTGTTTCTTTTACTCTGATTCAGTTGAATATATGCATTTGACTGTGAATCTATGATTCTTCCAGCCCAATGCATTGTATTTTACTTTCATGTCTAGTCGCTTTATTGATCTGTCTGCTTACAAGTATAAGTAGCTCCATTCAGACGTAAAAATTATAACAATTTTTCATTATCTCTCAAAATGTTCTGCACATGTTTATAACAATTCGGCCCTCGAGAGTGAGGTTGGCTACTATTATATTAAAAACATGTTGTTTTATTAATCCCGTTAAAGCATTCTAGAATTATATAGAGACAATATTTTCAAATCATCAAAACTAAAGTTCTGCTCTACCTTAATTGCATCTATGGCATACTATAGCTTGCTACAGTGATCATTCTCGCTAAATATCTCCTTTTTGCTTAAATTTCCAATAAGATTCATTATCTTTAGATTTTTAGCCAGTCTAATTTCTGGCATTAGTGTGACTTCTATACAATTAAGGTCCTCTAATTTTTCTAAATTTTAACAAGGTCACACTCTTAAAAAGGCATTATTTAAAGCAGACAAAACAAGCAACAGATGTTTATTATATGTAATAGCCAAATGAATTGCGAATTTTTATTATATGAAACAGACAAATGCATTGTCAACCCTGATCAATTCTTTAAATTAGTTGATGCAATAAGTAACAAAAAAAATGCAATGTAAGAATACCTTTTGTCTGATCTTGCACAAAGATATAGTCTAGACACCAATGTTTAATTTATCATGTTTAACAAAACCCTTTTATTGAAGTGCGTGGTCAGGCAAGAGTACTTGTTTTTCAAATTCACAATAACAATCAAGCCCATGACCTTTGAATGGCTGAGATGAGTGAATTATCCATTGAACTGATTTCTGGTTGAGTAGATAGCAACATCTGGACATGCCAGAAAATTGGGTGGAAGATCTGAATTACTCATGCTTATTTCACATTACATTTCTGTGTTCTGCACAGAATTGCAACAGAACTGTGTTGAAAGATCTATCATGACCCATTGCACACTACAGTTGTCAGGATCATTGTAGGCTATCTGATACGAGCTAGGGCTTCTGAGTTGGATTACAAGTAAACCGACTCAGACTCCAATTGCTTCCTGAATTTTGGCTCTGACTCCATAGGTTTCCTGAATTTCGTTTCCAACTCATCTTTACGGCATTTTTTGGCAAACAAGTTTCGTCCGGTTGGCAAAGGAAAACATCAATTCGACAATTTTTTCATCAGATTTTATACATTAGTAGCTCTTTCAGAAGTTATTGCCAAAACTGAATCTGTAAAACTACACTTTCGTCAACTTCAGTGTGTATGCTGGTAAGCATCTTTACGGCATTTTTTGGCAAACAAGTTTCGTCCGGTGGGCAAAGGAAAACATCAATTTGACAATTTTTTCATCAGATTTTATATATTAGTAGCTCTTTCAGAAGTTATTGCCAAAACTGAATCTGTAAAACTACACTTTCGTCAACTTCAGTGTGTATGCTGGTAAGCCAGGAAAGAAAGACACTTCGAAACTGATACCTCTTCAAATAACAAATATTACTGATAATCAAGATAGAAACCAAACACTGGAGAGGGAATACAATGTATGATATCATTATAAATTTAAATAAACTATAGCTATATTGAGTACAATGCATCCAATATGCAACAATATCCTCACTGATTCCTCAGGGTCAGTGAAACGGGTTGATGATCACAAACCGAGAGTGACATTTGAATTAATCCGGCTTCTTCATTTGATCTTCCCTCCTTTCTTGTAGCATCCGTCTTTCACACAGAAAGTGCTTCATTCGCCTGGTGACAACTGCACAATACACTACACAGTCACAGGGTCCTGTGACTAACTAGAACGCCATTACAAAATGACTAGACTGCCGCTGAAGGGTAATATTAATAATTTTTATGCCCTTCAGTACAATCTATTACTCCTGCAGAGCATAACTTTTCCATGACTTTCAGTGATCTGATATACAACGTTATATCAACTTAAGTATAGCCATCATATAACTGACAAGTGTCAAATACAATTTTGAAGAGTTGGCAGGCAGGTAAAAAAGATGTTTAAACGTTCAAATAGACCATCTTTTTCAGTGACTGGGTTTTCAGTGATCTGAATTGAAAATCCACTCATCCGACTAGGACTAAGAGTGAACCTGACAGCAAGTGACCAAAAAAGACTGCACCTGTTAGAGTGCTTCTCCTCAAACGAGCCTTTTTGCATGGAATTTCAAGAGACATGGAGCTGTGGTTGGAGATTGCACATTACAGAGAAGACATTTCTGATCTCATCAGTCCTCACGCAAACACTTCCGTTGAAAGGTGTTTGGAGTAAAACTATTGATAAAGCTTATATCACAAAGACAAAAATGAAGTCCTTCTTATGAATGTATCACGATTAATTCAGGAAACAATATTATTTAGAGGTTTAGTCAAGATGCATGCAAAAGAACCAATTGCATATAAATTCATTAAACATATTCCTTATACTCAAACAAATTGAAGATACTTTTCTCCTGAGAACAATGGTATATATAATTATAGTCTATAGATATTATCATTGTATGTAAGATAATAAGCCAGATATTTTAAACCGGATTATGCAAAAGGGCATTTTTTGTATATTTTGTGCTGAAACTGAGAGGCCTTGGGAAACCTGTTACACTTGAAGGAGTTTTTCTCAAGCATGTTTATTTAACATTTCATATAAAATGAAGAGTATGCAATTTAAAATTAAGAAAAGTTTTATTTTTCAGCAACTCATAACCGTACCTTATTATTGAAAGTTAATGATGTTTTAAGTTAAATGCAATAATGATTAATGTTTTTTAATTTAAAAAATTGTCAGTTTGTTAATAGTGACTAGTGTTTGGAAGTGTTGGTGCATGCATGTGCAAGTATCTGGAGCTGTACTGTAAGTAACATGTTTGAGGAAACACCAGGGAGCAAGAACTAAAGTGGTTTGTCTAATAATAAGTGGGAAGATTTTATGATCCCAGCGAAGTTGAAACTACAAGTTACGGGTCATGACAATGAAACCCCTTCAAATGGATTCTATGGAGCATTGTTTGCTGCAATTAGCATGAGCCACAAAATTGGCAGAAGCATTTGTCTTCTTTTTTACCGTGATCCCTAGATATTGGCAGAGGAAATTGCATTAAGTGAATTTGTAAGAATAATGGCTAGTTCTCACGGAGACGTATCAGAGGGTTTAAGTGACGGCGTTTCTTATATTTCCAGGAAAGGGCAAAGATTTGAGCATGTTCGCCGTCAATTTAGGCTTTACGGCGCAACAGGAACAGCATGCGTCGCTTTAAGAGGTCTTTCTACGCAATTCCTAGAAATTTGACGATGCAGGAAAAAAAGATTCAACCGGTTGAATCTTTGCGAGGAAAGAAGTGGTGAAGCAAGAAGAAGCGTAAAAAGAAATCAGTGCGCGCCGCAGATTTTTAAAGTTGCGACGCACAAAGAAGAGCTTCGACGCAGAAACAGCAGTGTAGCAGAAAGCTCTTGCTTCATGTCACATGTTTCAGACACGCGTCGCAGAAAGACACATGTTCGACGCACGTGAGAGGGTGCGCGGCGCGTCTTTTGGACCCCCAATGCAGCAGACAGAGTGGCGCCTGAGTGCATGCGTTGTTCTATTTTTAGCATCAACCCTTTGTCTGCGTGTCACCCTCTTTTTGCGCAGCGGCTGGGGCAGCAGCAGCGAAGCAGGGGGGGCGAAGGAGGGGGAAAGAGGCGGTCCGCACCCTGCATATATATAGAGGAGGCCAGTTTAGAGCACCATACCCACTCAGACCTTCGACCAGAACACACCTAGAATCCACGACACTATTATCAACTGCTACATTTGCTGCTACTTTTGTTGCTACAATTGTACTTCAAATTGCTGCTACAACATGGGACCAAAGAGGAGAAAGGGCACCGTCGTCACCAGGGCACCAACCAAGCTCAGCACCAGGTCAACACTCCACACTCCTGGGAGCACTCCAGTGACAACTCCAGCTACAACTCCAGCTGCAACTCCTCTCCATGAACCTTCAGATGCTGCAGTGACTGCCTTCTTTACTACAGCCATGGCAGACCTCTCTCTACCTGGGCTCTACACCTCCACTACAGCTGGCAGCCAGACGAAGACCACCACTTCAACCACCAAAGCCACTGTCGTCAGCGAGACCATCTTCGAGGGCCGGCCAGAAGACAACACAACAGAAGAAGATTCTTCAGTTGAACTCTTTGAAGAGGAAGGAGACAAGCCTGCTGACAAGCCTGCAAGCCTGCTGCCAAGCCTGCTGCCAAGCCTGCTGCCAAGCCTGCTGCCAAGCCTGCTGCCAAGCCTGCTGCCAAGCCTGCTGACAAGCCTGCTGCCAAGTCTTCCACGGGTCTTCCAGAGCCTACTGCCAGGTCTACTCCAAAGAAGCAGACTCCAAAGAAGCAGACTCCAAAGAAGCAGACTCCAAAGAAGCAGACTCCGAAGAAGCAGACTCCCAAGAAAACAGCAGAGAGCCAGCCTGTTCTTGCTCTAGACAGAGTGGCCATCCATGAGGACACCTTCGAGGAGGAAGAAGAAGACTCTGCTGATGACACCCCTGCAGCTGCTGAAGCCAAGTCCAAGGGCAAGAAGGGCAAAGGGAAGGCCCCCAAGCCAAACATCCGCAACAACCTGGGCATCACAGCTGAACAAGAAGATGACCTCATCAACTGGTACAAGGAGCATCCTGTGCTGTACATGAAGGGGACCAGAGGCTACAAGGGGAACGAGAAGCTGCTGCTGGACTCAGAAAAAGCAAAGGAGCTGGGCCCCAAGTACACCTCCCAGGACATCTTCAACTGGAGGAAGACAGTGCGCACTCACTTCTCCAGACTCGTCAGGCCTGAAGCTTCAGGAGCCGGCAGGAAGGAGACGCTCACAGAGAGGGACCAGTACATCCTGAACAACTGTCGGTTCCTGAAGGACTCCATCGTCCACAAGCCAGGGAAGGAGCTGTCCGCCATCTCTCAACTGTCTGCCAACCGGCCAGCCTCAGACTCCGATGATGAAAGCTACAACCCTGAGGATTCCCTGCCAGCTTCCTATGACATGCCGGACCTGCCACCTGAACAGCCAGCACAGGACAGCCAGCAGTCCCAAGTCTTCCCTGGAGCACCAAAGCCTGGAGCCGCTGCCAAGGGAACCAAGAGGAAGGCCCCAGGAGATGAAGCCATGCACTCCGCCATGCACGTCATCGCAGGCAGCATGCAAGCCATGTCCTCCGCCAAGAAAATCCTGAAAGGCTCTGGCTGCAAGATGTGCCCCGACCACCAGGAGTTGACACCCGACCAGGAGTACTGGAGGATGAAGTGCCAGGACCTCTACCACGTGGGAGTGCACGCCAGCCCTGAAATCAGGAGGCAGATGGTCAGGACCATTGCAGAGGCCGCCCTCTACTGGGATGATGAGGTCACCCGCCAGTCAAGACAGCATCAGGAGCACACCTTCCAGCCTCCTCATCCTCCTCAGCGCCTGCAGATGCCACCTCCTCCTCATCCTCCTCCTTCTTCGACGTATGTGCCATCACACCACCAGCACCATCCCCAGGCTTCCAGCAGCCATCACTACCAGCAGCACCAGCCCAGGGAAGGAGGATCCTCCAGGCAGACTCCCAGCTACACCCCGATGCAGCCCAGCCACTCCACCATGACACTGATGATGGATGCACAGGACAGCCCCGAGAAGTACGGCTACCCCCCTGGACCCAGCTTTGGTCAACCGGCCGCCCATCACCAGCACCAGCCTTCCCCTTCGCCCAGTTGGACTTCAGGTCTCCTTTCTCCACGAAAGTAGAAGACCACATGCAGCAAAGACAACAAAAAACCTTGGCCCTTTTAAGGGCCACCAAATCCTCCCAAAAGGGCAGGCCACGTACACATCTTATGTTGACAAAAAAAAGAGCTTGTGTTGACCGAAAAGAGCCAAAAAAGAGCAAAAAAAACGTTGACAATCCCCAAAAAAAAAGTCCCCCAAAAAAAAAGTCCCCCAAAACAAAAGTCCGGTCCTGGCCTTCATTAAAAGTAATCACCTTCATAAAAGCAAGGTGCTAGTTCCCCCTTTCTTTGCCCCAAAACATACCAAGTGCAGCACTAGTACAAGTGCTGCATTCTTTGGTATAAACATATTTTTATTGCACTAGTACAAGTGCATGAATTTCTTAATTAAAATGTAATGCACTAGTACAAGTGCTTTGCTTTTAAAAATTGTGTTGGTTGGTTGCACTAGTACAAGTGCATCACTTTGTAATTTCACTTGTCTAGCTCAAGTGGCAGGTAGATAGCTAGATAGCTAGCTAGATAGATAGAAAGATAGATAGCTAGATAGATAGCTAGATAGATAGCTTGATAGATGGAACACAATGCTCGTTACATATATACACTGCAGCAAAAGAAAAGCAGTTGTCGTCACTTTGCAGGGATTGGACTTGGATAGATAGATAGATAGCTTGATAGATAGCTAGATAGATAGCTAGATAGATAGCTAGATAGATAGCTTGATAGATGGAACACAATGCTCGTTACATATATACACTGCAGCAAAAGAAAAGCAGTTGTCGTCACTTTGCAGGGATTGGACTTGGATAGATAGATAGATAGCTTGATAGATAGCTAGATAGATAGCTAGATAGATAGCTAGATAGATAGCTTGATAGATGGAACACAATGCTCGTTACATATATACACTGCAGCAAAAGAAAAGCAGTTGTCGTCACTTTGCAGGGATTGGACTTGGATAGATAGATAGATAGCTTGATAGATAGCTAGATAGATAGCTAGATAGATAGATAGATAGATAGCTTGATAGATGGAACACAATGCTCGTTACATATATACACTGCAGCAAAAGAAAAGCAGTTGTCGTCACTTTGCAGGGATTGGACTTGGATAGATAGATAGATAGATAGATAGATAGATAGATAGATAGATAGATAGATAGATAGATAGATGGATGGAGGGATTGATTGATTGATTGATTTTTGGGCTTGTTTTGTCAACATAGGATGTGTACATGGCCAGCTCAATTGGGAGGATTTGGTGGCCCTTAAAAGGACCTGGGGTTTGTTGTTTTGAATGCATCTTCTTCAGATTTTCTCCAACTGCCAAGGGACACTTCCTGCCGGACTGTTGACCCAGTCACGTAGGTAGTCTCGAGCAGCCTTGGCATCTCTGGAGGCATTTCCGTGTCGAAGTGGTTCTCCTAGGTCTCCTAATTGACGGTCTCCCCTCCAAACTCCTTCAGTGACGTCATGTGTCTGTGGATCTTCTCTGTCCATCACTTCATTGTCACGGGCATGGTGGACGCCTACTCTGTCTCGCAGAATGTTGTGTAGAACACAAGCAGCCATTGTGATGTATGTCACTCTTGTAGGTCGTTGGGGCATGGTGGTCAGGAAGCATCTGAACCTGTTTGACAGCAGACCGAAGGCATTCTCCACCACTCTCCTGGCTCTTGAAATCCTGTAATTGTAGACTCTGGAAGGAATGTCAAGGTTCTTTCTTGGCACTGGTTTGAGCAGCCATGTCTTCAGGGGAAATGCCTCGTCACCCACGATGTAATATGGGAAAGGATTGTCTTCTGTGCCAGGTAGAGGTTCTGGAGGTGGTAGGCCTAGATCTTCCTCGTCCAGGAGTTGTCGAAGTACTGTGTCCCTGAAGACGCCGCCATCAGATGCACTTCCTTGACAGCCAGCCTGCACATAGATGAACTTGTAGTTGGCATCAACGAGGGCCATCAGGACAATGGAGTGAAATCCCTTGTAGTTGTAGAACAAGGAGCCTGCAGCCTTGGGACATCGGATTGCGACGTGCTTGCCATCCAGAGCTCCAATGCAGTTGGGCAAGTTCCATTTCGTCTCAAAAGCCTTGGCTATCTCCTTCCATCTTTCAGGCTGTGTGGGTAGTGCCAGCTGTCTTTCGAAGGCATGAACGATGGCAAGGCAGACCTCAGGGATGAAGTTGCAGATGGTGTTGGGTGCCACACGGAAAGCATAAGCTAGGGACTTGTAGCTGTTTCCTGTTGCCATGTACCGCAGGGT
Source organism: Platynereis dumerilii (assembly GCA_026936325.1). Taxonomy (NCBI): domain Eukaryota; kingdom Metazoa; phylum Annelida; class Polychaeta; order Phyllodocida; family Nereididae; genus Platynereis; species Platynereis dumerilii. The sequence continues at coordinate 1,189,171 of JAPTHN010000037.1, read as the reverse complement.
GATAGCCAACTTCAGACCAGGTTCCAAAGCCCTCCTCATGTTGGTGTCTTGCTTAGCGATGAGTGGTCCAACAGCTTCCAGGATTTCAGCAAAGATGGCAGGGGGCATTCTAGTGTAGTTGTAGTAGCTGGACACGTCACGCACTTGCAGTTCAGGCAGCAGTTGATGGAAGTGACCATGTTGTTCCCTCTGCAGCAACCAGTTGCGAATCCACCACCTTTTCTGTCTCCTGGCCCTCCTCCTCCTCTGTCTCAAATAGACAGCTCCGATAGCAACAGCAGCAGCACCAGCCACAACAATAATTTCTTCTTCATTCATCATGCATATGTTCAGTAGGCAGTCGTTGTGTTCTCATTGAAGGGCAATCAGCAAATGAAGCAAGGAGGTCCTCTGTGTCCCTTTTTATAATGACCAAAAGTGACTCCTGCAGCAGCGAAACACACTTTGCCGCAGCGCTGCAACAACAGACGTTCGTCGATGCTTAAGAGACCTTCGTCGCTGCTTAAGGCAAGGACGACGAAGAAGGTCAGCATCGACGCGCCTGTAATGTCCTCGGCGCTTTATGAATGCATGTGCGACGATGAACCATCAAGTTACGCAGTAACAAGTCCCTAAATGCGGCGTTGCATCCTTACAGTCTTCGGCGAGGCTGTCATTTTCAGCGACGCATCTTACCTCGGGTGTACGCCGAAGGTTTCCTGATGCGTCGCAGGTCGCCAATTTCAGACGTAGCTGCCTCACAACCATCAGCGGCGTAAGAGGAAACAACATTGGGCGAAGTAAAAGCAGCCTCGCCGAATTCCAAAACAAAGTGCGACGCGTCTGTTTGGAACTGCGCTGAGGAAAGAGAGGCGTAACGCGGCGAAGAAAGCTTAAGAAGCGCCGCGGACACCTCAAGACTCACCGCGGCTACTAACTTTAAGCGTCGCACATGACACTAATTGATTACGTAATGTGCCAAAACCAACGTTCTACGCCACAACCTTCCAAGAAATGACTTCTCTTGATGCGTCGCTCTCAAATCGCCGTCGTGAGAACTAGCCATAAGGATATTCTTTCCTCTGATAACTTGAAGTTGAGGAAAGGTTAGAATTTGGAGTTCTTCTTTCCACAATGAGTGGAAGGGTTTCTCTCTGTCTGAGAGATAAAATTGAAAATGCAAGACAAAAGATGGAAGAAACTAAGCTCCCATTGTTGATTAATTGCTTACTTTTTCCCTTTAGCTTTTGCCAACAAAATAATCTGCAGTTAATGAATGTTAGGGGAAAAATGCTGGAGATAACAGATAATCTTACTTCTTAACCAGTGGATTTCTTCACCAATTTAATCCTTTATTAATGAACTTTGTAAATTAAAAGAGGAGACATGAACATGCTTCATCGACCTACAGAAACTTGGTTACCATTCAAACCCACATGAACCTCCTGATTCCTACTAAACTTGCTTTTTACGCCGAATATACGTAATATCAGTTAATTATAATGCATACAGGACAGGGATTTCTGTAACTTCTCCTATTGAAACAATGTAAACTGACAGAATTTCAGCTGGAAGTCATTGACCTGGTAGGTTGTCAGTGAAGAAATGAAAGAGATATGGACAAGCTGCTCGGAATAGTTGTTGATGTATAAGTGGACATATCTAATTAGATTTTGCAGTGTGTCTTTGGCAGCTGTCTAATCAATGTACTGTAAAAGGAAACCTTTTCTGCCTGCGTTTCCAAACGGACTGTTAAAAATGCACGAGGTCAATGCTATCTTTATAAAATTCTCTGTTATGTCCATGGTTGCCTTTTTTTTGGTCGGGTAAGTGAAAATAAGAACTTTTGAGAAAAGATAATCAACAAGGAATATGTCTTTGCAGGATCAATCAGCTAAGGTCCCTTGAGTTCCTTAAGCTCATCAGTTGGTGCTACAGAATTTGCGTGGATCCCCAAAAGAGTTTGTTTTTAAAGTAGATACTTCAGAAGCATACTCAATGCTCAGTGCACACACTTGCAATTTTCTGAGTACAGCTACTTATGCCTGAGAATCTTTGGAAAAATGGGTCACGCCGTCCTCACGCTTCTCATTGCCTTTCAAATTCTGGAAGGTGCCCTAACCTAAAATGCATTCCATTGTTGCAGACATGTTGCATACAATGACAGTATAATTGATTCTTAGATTTTGAATTTTTAGGGTTAAAGCCGATGGACTAGGCCGAAGCTTGGACACCACTAAGTTGCTTCATCTGCCTCATAAAGAGATTACTGCAATTTCAATAAGTATGAGTTTCGGCAATAGCATAATAAAACGTATATACAGTTCATCTGATTGGTTTAGGGACTGAATTACATGGCACAAAACTAATTTGAATAGCATAAAAACGTATTTCTATTGCAGCTGACGTGTCTGGTAATATCAGTTACTAGAGCTTTTTTTCCAAAGGCATTAACAGTTGTAATTCTCCATAATCTGCAAAATGACTTTAGTCGCCAAAAGCAGTTGATAACAGTTATTTAGCCTATAGTTCTGTTTCACACAGTTACACCTGCATAGATTTCGTTTTGAAAAAGCCTCATCCCAATGCAAAACAACGAGAAACACTACCTTGGGAAGAGTGAAGGAGGGGGGTGGTTGGGTTTGTAATCTCAATACATATATGAGCGATTATGAATTGCACAGAAGTTTTGTTCACTTGAGCAACACAGCCTGCAGTTAATTGTATTACATAATTGCCATTAATTCCATGTTATCCAATTAAATAACATCATTTGCACATATTTCCTATTTTATTCTGAGACGATTTTGTTAACTTATAGGCGACTATGGAGAGATTGTGGATACAAGTGACATAAACACAGCAGCATTGTGCTCATATAATCACACCACTTGGAGCTTTTTTTCCTTGGTGATTATCAGTGTTGGAGGTCTCGAGACCGGCCTCGTCCTCGAGGCCGGCCTCGGAGCCATATTTTGATGGCCTCGGCCTTGGCTCGGTCTCGGATGCCAAATCCTTGGCCTTGCCTCGGTCTCGGGTGTCTTTGGTTAAGTGATGGAGGCCTCGGGACCGGCCTCGTCCTCGAGGCCGGCCTCGAGACCACATTTTGATGGCCTTGGCCTCGCCTTGGTCTCGGAGGCTCATGCCTCGGTCTCGGTCTCGGCCTCGGATGTCCCGGCCTCGACTCCATCACTGGTGATTATAAACTGCAATCTCTGTAATCTCCAGAATGACTTTAGTCGCCAAAAATAGTTTATACAATACAATACAACACAATGTGTAACAATGAGAAACAAAGAGGAGATGGGGAGGCTTCATCATCTGAACACCTACGGGCGACTGAGATTGAGACTGAGATTAAGCAATTGACTGTTGGTCGACTATGGTGTTATACAAGTGATTATATACAAGTTCCAGTCACCCTGGAGTCTTAGAGGCGACTGTGGAGTGATTATGAATACATGATCATTACATGTAAGACATTTTTTATCTCGGCACTCAGGTATCGATGGCTGATATGAATTCCATGGCCGCAATTCATGCTGCAGCCACCAGCCTCCATGCCTATGAAGATAGACAGAGAGACAGATAGATAACTAAGATAAGCAAATATAGACAGATAGATATACAGATAGATAGAAAAATAAATACTTGAATTGAAACAATCAATACATATGTGCATAGAAAAATAGATAGAGAGGTAGATAGATAGATAGATAGATAGATAGATAGATAGATAGACAGATAGATAGATAGATAGATAGATAGATAGATAGATAGATAGATAGATAGATAGATAGATAGATAGATAGATAGATAGATAGATAGATAGATAGATAGATAGATAGATAGATAGATAGATAGACAGACCTGTTGATGGCGTGACGCCCATTTCAGGCATTTCTAATACTTTAGTGGGTCCCTTGTGTCAGTGTCTATACTGAACAAGTAAAATGTCCCACACATTGGGTATATATAAATCAAGCCGTTGACAGTGTTTGCTTGTTTAACACTGTTTTCCTGAGTGGTCAGTAATCCCCTTAGTAGCCATAGTCGCCATTTGGAGAGATTACAATTCATAATCACCGAGGAAAAAAACTTTCTTGGGCGACACTGACACTGAGATTACAACAGCAGGTGACAGAGATTTTTCACATACATGTGTATGCAACAATTCAAGGTCGTGAATTCGTTGATTTTAACTGATTGAATTAACAACAATTAACTGGGTACAATGCAACATCCAGCATAAATATAACCATAAAAAAAACATTTATATTCACAAGTTAGTCGACATACAGTTAAACTGTTTCTACTAATCCCACCTCTGAAGTCATAAGTGGCTGTACATGAAAGACAGATCAATACAATATTTCAAAATTTATTTATGTCCCATGTATTTTTTTTATTAGTAAAGCTTAACAGAGACATGTATGCTGTGGTTATGTCGTACCTTATCATCTAATGCAATTCATAATCGCCACCAGAATAAAAGGTTTCCAGTGCAATTTTTAGAAATTCATGTGTTGTAAAATTATCGAAACCCTGCGTGACTGTATTTATTTTAATGTAATTGTGAGTGGTACAAGAATACAGGTAAACTTGAACAGTGAGCATGATGCCACAATTATGTCGCCTGTTGTGTGTTATCACCATGGTCGCCTTTCAGTCACTTGCTTAATCTCCGTCTCAGTCTCATAGTCGCCAACAGGCCCCTCCCTTGTGTTTCTCATTGTTTTGCATTGGAACCTGGCTTTCCCAATACAAAATTAATCCATGTGTAACTTTTCTTTAGTGTCCATTCGCTAATCACCCCTCAGTCGCCTGAAAGACGCTCGAGAGATTGACAGTTCAGTACATATATAATCATTATAAGTGTATAATCATTTGTATAATCACATATTGGACTTGGACTCGCAGTATCTTTTTGTCAGCCCCACTGCTGTGAAACTGTACTGTTTCAGTCTGGCCAGAAGCCAAGATAAGTGATGTTTTCTGGTCTTTTAAAAATATAGTCGACTGACGTGATTATGTTCTCTCAAGAATTATTGTGCACAGATACTGAAACAGATAAATTACAGTATTAAACTCAGCAACGGAAATGTTAACTAAATTTGTGCATGTCTTGGTTTTTATAACAGGCCCGTCCCTTGTGTTTCTTATTGTTTTGCAGTAGAACCTGGCTTTCCCAATACAAAATTAGTCCATGATTCTAATTTTTTTTTCTTGAATATATATTTTTCTATAATTTGGGAATCATGAACCAATTTCTGAGACTCGCAACAGTTAATGCCTTAGGAAAAAAGCTCTATTGTGGCAGTCTCACATCAACCTTGAATGCTTGATGTGCCTCAATGAAGCATGGCAAAAACATAAATATTGCACTGTGACTTTCACAGCTTCTGAAATGTAAACTGTTTGAGTGTTTGCTTGTTTAACACCGTTATTGTAAGTAGCTAGTAATCCTCTAAGTGTCCATAATCGTAATCTTTGGTGATTACAGCTCAAAATCGCTAGGAAAAAAAGCTCTACTGCCTGCATTTACGTGTTAATCTGATTTAAGTTGTCAAACTGAGCTGCTCATTGAAGCATACCATTCACATTCCATTGCTTGCTACGTTCAATTATTTGATTCGGAGGACGTTTTACTGCCTAGGGTCCAATCAGGTTAGCTGAAAATGCTACGTACATAGCCAGCCAACTAGCCAGGGAAACTCATACTTATAGAATCTGCAGTAAACTAAAACATCTTCAACTGCCTCGGGAGCAAAGGAGTCCTTGGGTTTAGGCCTATAATTAAGACTCCCATCAGCTGCTCATGTGTCTGCCTTCCAACTGCTAGTAAGTTTTGAATAATTGCAGTGGCGTCCCTATGGGGGGGCACGGAGGGGCACGTGCCCCCCCATATTGGACCTATGCCCCCCCAGGTGCCCCCCCATATGAACTTTCCAACTCCGGCTAAAATATACAATTTGTATAATTGGTGCCCCCCCAGAGAATCGCGTGCCCCCCCATTCGAGACCGCCCAGTTACGCCACTGAATAATTGTATTATTCTGTGTATTTTGCACCCCGAAGAAAGACTGTGTCCACACAAGAGACCATTTTTTGGTTGCAGAAGGGATGGTCTTACAATGCAAGAACCACAGCGCAGTTCTTTCACTTCACATCAGCTACATTCTCTCGCATATACATGTAGTTATGCAGGCACTGCAGATTGACCTCATATCATATTAACTCTCATTTCTGTCTTATTATTGGGAATTTTTAGTAAAAATCAAAACTGATTACTAATAAGTCAAATTAACAATGGGATTTTCTTTGCTGTCTGATATTGAGGAACTACATTTTGTGCCACAATTTTATGCTCATGCGATGAAAGCCGACCCCTAAAAACAAATTAGGACCCAGCACTGCATTACGTGTGAAATATGAAATAGCCTGTGTAAATTTATATCCGGGCAATATGAGAGGCACGCCATTTCAGGATTACGAAAAGTAAGTTATGAGGCAAATAATGTTGTAGCAACCCAGTGCAGGTGGCCATGTAATACCCATATATTAAGAGGTCAGAGCAGACAACCTCATATCATGCCTGGGGATGAGGTTGTCCATTCACATCAAGTGACTCGCAGAAATTTAACCCTTACCTCATGACTCACAGTCCATGTTGTTCCAAGATGGCAAGATTGTGGAAAGCAGACATTGAAAGTTGTTTCTGTTACTCAAATAGAAATTGAACCTTTGCATTTGACTACCATTCATCCATCTATCTTCATTAAAACCCAGCTCTAGCCAGAATGCATTGTATTTTACTTTAATGTCTAGTCACTGTATTGATGTGTCTGCTTGTATATGTAGCTTTTTATTTTCAGTCATAAAAATTACAATAATTGTCCATTATTAATTATCTCTCAAATGGTGTTTCATGAGCAAATCGATAATATTTTCAAATCTCAAAAATTTATCATTTTTAAACCAAAATATGGCCATGGAAAACCATTAGCCCTCATAATGCTCATTGACATTGACGCTAAATATCTCCTCTTCTTTCCAATGACACGTTACGTTGTTAGTTGGTCCCAGCTAGATACATTGTCTTCAGAATTCAAGCCAGTTTTGCCTTTGTTATTTACCCAAGGTCCACATATTCTGCTGAATTTTCTGAGGGTAACACTCTGTATACGATTTTTTATTTAAAACAAACAAGACAAACATAAATATTTGCAGGCAATGTTTTTATTTAAAAAGGGCAAAGAGGTTGTCAATCCAGATAAATTAATGACAAAAATGACCTTTGTAAAGCTAAGGAGAGTGAATTATCCATTGAACTAGTTTCTGGTGGAGTGAATAGTAACATCTGGACATGTGAAGAAATTAAGCAGAAGATTTGAATTACTTATGCCTATTTCACATTACATTCATGTGTTCTGCACTACTTTGCAAGTAAGATCTCTTCATGACCCAGAGCACAATTTGTCAGGATCATAGTATCTGACAAGAGCAAAAGAGAACTGCAACTGTTTCATTGCCAACCATTGGTTTTAATTTACCTGGTTCCAGGAGACAGGTATTCTATAATATGTAGTGTGTATGGTATATGTTATTTTCCTTTAAAGCTTAATCTCTAATAGTGCACTCTCTGCAATCTGTGTCCAGGAAATTTGGAAGGGTTGTGCAACTGTTTTACCATTACTTCTCTTCGCTTTACCTGTCCTGGAATTATGATATGTTGGTAAAATGACATCGCCTCAAACAATAGTTACATTGTTTTACTGATAATCATAAGAAAAAGCAAATTTTGCTAATATCATATAGGCCTACAAAGAATATAAACACAAAACAGCTTTAGCTATATTGGAAGTGTATTGAAAACATTGCATGAATAAAGCTATTCTAAGGTCCAGCGAAACAAGCCTGCATGATGACCAGAAACCAAGTGTGACATTTGAATTAATCAGGCTTGTATCATTTGACCTTTCCTTGATTCCTTGTGGCAGCCATCTTTTACACTGACCCACTGCACAGTGCACAAGATACTAAACAGAGCCCTGTGACTGATTAAAAAGTCGCAGAAAAACTAACAATGCCGATCGAATCTGATATCAACAATTATTATACTCTTCAATATTTACATCTGTGGTATAATTTTGCCATAAGTTGGAGGAACATAAATATACCCATGATTTAACTGACAAGCGTCAAATGTTATTTAGGAGACTTTGCAACAGGCAGATGAAAAATGAAAAGAACACAAAATAAAATGTTTAAAAGTTCAAACAGAACTTTTTTTTCAGTGTCTGGGTTTTCAGTGATCTACGAGGTAAACTAAAATTCTATTCATCTGACTATAGCACTGGATGTGAATCTAGCAGCAAGTGACCATAAAGGACTGGGCAGTACCTTTTAAAGTGCTTCTCCTCAAACGTCAAGAGACACCCAAAAAGGGGAGCTGTGGTTGGAGATTACACATTACAGCAAAGACATTTCTGATCTCATCAGTCCTCACGCAAACACATTCGTCGAAAAAGGTGTTTTCGAAAAGGAGTTGAAATAGTGATAAAAGCGTCTGTGGTTGGTTTTTCTGAAGTTGACAATTTTTTTTGGAAAGTCATAAAATATATATAACTAAAAGAAGCCTAAAAAGAATATATGTGTTTGTGCATGTGTGTTTGTGTTTAATGTCTTTGCAGCACCTATGCTTTATCGAGGCAGGCTAAAAAGAATGTAAAAATAGAAGAAAAATAAATTGAAGGCATCACTTTCCTTGTTTGGTAAATAAGAATCCAATGCTCCTTTTCCATAAATGTTTCAAAAACATAGGCCAAAGGAATAATGGACGACTCTTTCCTAGCAATGCGTTACGCCTGCTATAGTTCCGATTCGCCATTCTTCCATCTCATCAATCATTGACAATCAACCCTCCTGAGCTGCATCTGTAATTAACTATCTACTTCTATCTATACTATTTTTCTTCCTGTTATCCCTATGTAATTGTCTAATTGCATTCTTGAAGACTGATACTGATGGAAAAAGTTATCTTACTTAATCTGTAAAACTTAATGTTTTCGTAAAGCATTAACATGGAATATGAGAAGCCCGGAGTAGGCTTTGCAGTGATTGTGCAGGTTGACATCTTGGACATCAGTTTTCTTCCCCTGGTGTCAAATTGAGTCAAAATTCCCACAGGGTATATTCCATATTTATAAGCATTGGCATACTTGGCAGGGCAATAACCTCTCAGACAATGAACTTCAGAATCCATTTGCAGGTTCCATTGTCATGCCTCACGATGTCTAATTCCACTTTTTGAGTCAAATTAACTTGCAACACCATGTTAGAAAGAATAACAACGTAATTGTTGTCTTAATTGCTCTACATAATGAGACAAAATTATGCTGTTTCCTGCACTTTTACATCTTGCTGAATAGTGTCTTTAAGTAAGTTTAAATTGCTTAGTAATTAATTCACCCAATTAAATTTGCGATTAAGTCATGTCTCGATACAATATGAGGAGAAAAATCATGCAAGACCATTATCTAAAGTGCTGTCTCGCCTACTACATTTCACATTTATACCTTGTAAAATATTCTAAGGCAAGCACTTCCTTGCACTCTAGGTGATTTCTTGATGACAAGTATGAGACTTTTTGTCTGAAAGTGATGGTTGCAAATATCAATGAATCATCATACCATGTCAGTGGATGGTTTGTCTTGTTCATTCAACTTGACCCTGGTGCGGAGTTACTGACAAGAACAGTTAAAATCATGGTTATTTGGAGGGTGAAATCTGCCTAGGCAGAATTTTTCTTGAAGAGTGCGGGAAATAATATATTGTGGTTGTATAAGCCTACACGTAATCATTGTTGAATTAACTTTGGAACTGAATGAAGCCTAACAGCGAATTAAGATATATCAAATCTTCTTGCCTCTAATGTACTGTGAGCCTCTCGCTATACAACCCACAAGCCTAGATTGTATTTTGTCAGGAACAATTGTAAAAACAGAATTGTCGGATATTGTTATCCTGAATCAACACATTTATTATTTAATAATAATAAAACATACAAGCCAAAGAATGACATGTGACATATGCATTAAGTTATCAAGGCTACCTAAGAGAGCTTTCACCTAAACTAACAGGCATGTTGTTCCTGTTTGCATTGAGGCATTCATAAAAGCTTTCCAAATCGAGGCAACAACATCAATTTGTTAGGCAATTTGCTGCTCCGTTTACCTGTAGTGATTGGTACTTGCTTTACCTAATGGCCTAGATTGTAGGAGAGAGATTTACTAAAGAAGAACAAATTAGATTACGCATGTACCTGAGCAGTCATTGTGTGCATCCTGTTATGAAAGATCAAGGCTTCTCCAATTTCCCTGTTCATCAAAACATATTTTATGTATGTATGTGGAAATATCAAGAGTGTAAAAGCGTCCTGAGCAACAACCATTACTTATTCCTGTATTGTTTTTGTCTACCATTCCACTCCACCAACCCGAGCAGTATTAAATAAAATGTCATGGATAAAATACATATTTTCTCCCTTTTATCATACTAAATTCAAAACGTAATGTATATAGTCCTAGGTTTGAAGATATTATTAGCAAATTTGTCAACATCGTAAATGAATTTAAAAAAGAGAGATGTGTATGTCAGTCTTTTCTTCCGCCTACAAAATTGAGACCAACTTCCAAGGGCAAGTACCATGACATAGTCTTCTTTATGCAAGAAAAAAAGGGGGGGGGAGATTTCATGTTATGTCCCCCAGGGTTGAAAATGCGGGGGGAGGGGTATATCCCCATTCAAAGGTCACCCTGGCTGACAATTGTGAAATGGAATGACATTACTTAAAGCGTCTAAGGTGTGTCCAGTCCTGTATTCAAACATGTGGCTCACAGAAGATTAGCAAACATTACTTGCAAGTAAGCCATAATCAAGTAGGCATCCAAGCTGGTTAATTATAATGAATATTTTCCAGCCTGGTTTGTTGATTATCTCCAACTGTTTCAACTTCCTGAGTCTTTATTAGTTTCCTGAATCTTTTAATCCAACTTCAAAACAAAATCAACTTTCCCACTGAGATAAAGAATATCTCTCTAATCTATTATTCTAGAAGAAAACATAAAGTGGATTAATTTTCCTTTGCACATTTTTAAGTCAATATTACAGAATGAGATTAATCAACATGTGAATACTGGACAACTTTCTGGATTCAAAATTTCATTTTTGTTTCAGATAAGTGAGATGGTAAACATCAACATTATTCGCCATACATCCCCAAGAAATGAGCAAATGGCATCAATTACTTGCATTGCCGTTATAGGATCTTCCAAATATATGTGATGAGTATTTTTAACTAGATGAAATTGTAAAGCAGTCACAATATTGGTTGATTATTCAACCCTTGGCCTAGATTGTCAACCTCTGATCCTTTTGTAATGGAGTTTATTCATGTTTGACAAACTTGTCATGACGCCTTACACTTTGGCCAAGTTGTAACAAGTGCCTAATAACCGTGTGAAGATTAATGCTTTCTTTTGTTTTTGACACCTTCTGCCTCAGACGCCTCACTCACTTGAAGGTTGTCATAGACAATCATCCACCAAGTTAAATAGTTCAATTGTACTCTGCAATCTGTACTGAGCCTTGGAAAAACAAAGCACCTTCAAAAATTATTGCATAAAGTGGCGGGAAATAGCTTACATAAAATTTGTGATGTTTCAGTATAGGGTGAAGAATAAAAACATACATTATTTTGTTCAATGTCAGGTGGAGAAGGTCTGAGAAATTCTGTTTGGGTGGTAAATACAATGGAGCATAAAGTGATAAAAACAGAGCAAATTTTTATACAGTTGTATAAAACAGAGTATTGGATAAAAAACAACATTAAAGTGTATTGGATTAAAACACGACATTAAAAGTGCTTTACATTTTGTAGAAAAAAGAATATCTATCTATCTATCTATCGATCTATCTATCTATCTATCTATCTATCTGGTTATCTATCAGTCTGCGCATATGTCCATCTCTTTCCATCAATTTATTTTTCTGGCTATCTCTGGGGCTTGTGAGTCCACGATTCGATACCTGCTGTGACCAGGTCACCTGTACTTGTTGGAGAAAAGTTTCAATCATCCTTCGCCTATTGCTGTGTAGTCCTCATGTCCGAATTAGTCTTCTTAGCATAGGCACGAGTATTTTTTTTCAGGGGGGGGGGTTTATTTGCCTGAAATTCAGAATCTGACATATATAATTATGAAATTCCTAACAACACCTATAATTTTCAATAATATATTATTTTATCATATGCCCGAATTTGTAGCCTCATTCGGGGGGAGGGTTGGTCTAGTGGTAGCCTGCTGGGCTACCAATCGCTGGGTCCAGGGTTCGAATCCAGCTCTTGCGGGTCACCTGGGCCTATGTTGGACGGCTGTTTCAATCATCCTTCGCCTCATTGCCGTGTCCTCCCCCGTCCTAATTAGCCTACCAATTGCATAAATACAGGACGTAAAGCCCCAATCATCCATCCATCAATTGTAGCCTCATTGCCCGAATTCGGGTTTTTCTCAAAGTTTGCGGGCAGCTCATGAGAGCTCAAGAGCAGAGATACAGGACATAAAGCCGAATTCATCTATCTATTTCTTTGTTTCCTTCTCTGCCTGTCCTTCATTATTTTTCCCTTCTATCCTTTCATCCCTAGCCAATCCCATGCTTTGTAGGCACAGGGCTAGGGTCCCTATAAATTTTGCTCCTAGCCTAACTAGCCTACCCAAGCACATAAATACAGGACGTACAGCCCCAATCTTCCATCCACCCCAGCTCTGCTGATGGTGGCATGCTCAGCTGCTAAAATCTGGAGCCTAAAACTTATATCTATGCTATGCTTTGCTCCATCACTATTGCCTGTCCTATTAACTGGCCAGTGCACAAATCTGTTCTCCTAAATTAAGTTAGAATTGAGCACATTTGATCACACATTAAGAAACCTCCTTTTATATTCGCGCAGCGAAACGGCCGCAGGCTGTTTCGCGAAGCGAAATTTAGCACAAGAAAGGTTTCAAAATTCTGTGCAGTGATGGTCTCAACATCAATGGTCGACAGCAGGAAATTAGGTCAAGTGGGACCAGCTTCTTATCAATGATTTAGTTTCGAATTTAACAAAACATGACATATTCATATTCAAAAGTGTCTTAAAAATTCAATATTCTCCAGTAATATTCCCTGTATCTATAATTTTTATGGAACAGTTAATTATAAGCCTTGAAAAGCTAAATTATATTAGAGCAGTGAAACGGCCGAAGCCCTTGAGCGAAGCGAATTGAGTGCAAGAGAAGACTCAAAAATCTGTGCAGTGATGGTCTCAACATCAACAGTCCACAGCTGGGAATTAGGTCAAGTGGGTCCAGCTTCTTATCAATGATTTAGTTTTGTATTTAACAAAACATAACATATTCATCTTCAAAAGTGTCTTAAAAATTCAATTTTCTCTAGTAATATATCCTGTACCAATAATTTTTATGGAATAGTTAATTATTAGCATTGACAAGCTAAATCAAATTATTAACATGTTATTCATTTAATTTCAATCAGACAACAAGAAAACATAACAAATTTAAAGTTACATAATCTTATAAACTGATGATTACGTAACAGTGAACAGTTAATCTACATGCAATGTTATTGTTTTTGTATTACTATATATTTATACTATTTTAATATATATCTATCTTATCAATTTATCTGTCTATCTGTCTGTTAATATATCTATCTATCTGTCTATCTATTTATCTCTCTATTTATTGATATATCTATCTATGTATCTATTATATTTTTTGTCTAGTTCATCTTGCTATTGTACATTTTTCTCTGTCTTTCCATGTATCTGTCTTTGTAATTTTCTGAAACAGTTACATAACAGTTACTGCCTTTCATACATTGAATATGAAATAAACATGAAAGTTATGGCAACACTATAAGTCCTTTTTAAAGTACTGCGCGAATTTCATGGCTGTGCCATTTACGTATTATTATTAACATGTGATTCATTTCATTTCAAAACAGACAACAAGAACACATAACAAAAATTAAAGTTACATAATTTTGTCAACTGATGATTATGTAACAGTGAGCAATTAATCTACATGCAGATCATGTAATTGTTTTTGTTGTTATCACTATTATGTAATATCAACAATCTAGCATAGACTTAAATTTGGCAGCTTTCAGTGTTTTTACTATTTAGCTGATTATCTATCAATTTTATTTATCCTTAATCCTATTTATTTGCCATCCTATGTATGTATGTATGTATCTATCTATCTATCTATCTATCTGTCTATCTATCTTCATATTCTTTTTTTTTAATCTATTTTATCTTTCTAATAGTTTCTAGTGTAGGTAAATTTCTGTGTATTTTTTAATATATCCGTCTTTAAATTTCTTTGAAACAGTAACATATCTGCCTTTCAGACATTGAATATTAAACAAATTTAATGAAAGTAATGGTAAAACCTAAAAAAAGTTTTTAAGTGCTGCGTGAATTTCATGGCTGTGCGATTTACATATTAATTACTTTTGTTTTATGATCTCTTTGTTTGGTTTTGTTGAAACTGTGAACTCTTAATCTGTAAGTTTGTTAATCAGTCATGGTGGATGAGCAACATGCACTCTCCAGATGACAACTTCTGAGGCAGCCAAGCATGACTGTCTGCCGGACTATTTCTGGTCAAACTTGTCAAAAACAAAAGAATTGCTCAAGCATGACACAACTTAAACTTGTCATGTGCAAAGTTGTCAAACATGAATAAACTCCAGTGTAACAATTATAAAATTGTTTTTACTTAGCAGGACCATCAGTCCATCACCTGCCTCTGAATAAAGTTTTGAAACTAAACAACAAAGTCAAATGCAAAGGTTCATTTTCAATTTGAGTAACAGAACAGTCTCCATGAGACTGCTTTATGTATTAGGCAGTGCAAGCATTGCACTGCAGTCTCCGGATATTGGCCATGCAAATGAGCACAAGCAGCATGCAAATCAGCAAGATATGGCAGAATGAGCGTGGGAAATTTTTGAATTATTAGGTAACAAGGTATTTGTTTATAATTTTAGCTATCAGTCCCAACTGCAAGTTACAAGGTGGCATTAGCAGAAATGAAACAAAGTGACATAACAGGTTTATAGATAATTAATCACACAAGTGTTTTTGGACATAAAAATCCTAAACAAAAGCCAATGTTTATGAAAAGTTATGTAACCAATCAGTAAACGTTTTTGGAAAATAATCATTGTGAATGAAAAGTTATATAATCAATCAGACCACATTCTGTCAACATTTTTGGATAATCCAATATCTGGAGTCCCTCTGACACTTTGTGTCATCGCAAAAATAGGGACTCATGGAGTCTGGTAACAGAAGCAACTTTTAAATACAAATAAATTACTGAAAATCCTGATTAAAAAAAACAAGCATATCTTTTGAATCATCTTGCATTTTTTACACTAACCAAAAAATTTGACTGTTCAAGCACAAAATCGGGCAAGATTGTTGTTCCAATTCACAATATCGCTGAAGATATTCAACTGAGATATGCTTTCCTTGAGGTCCACACGGGAACCAAACACATGACCTTTGTAAAGCTAAGGTGAGTGAACAATCCATTGAACTAGTTTCTGGTGGAGTTGATACATGTAGTAACATCATGACACGCCAAGAAATTGGGCAGAAGATTCGAATTATTTATGCCTATTTCACATTACATTCATGTGCTCTGCATTGCATTTCACAGGAAGATCTGTTGATGACCCAGTACATATTTTAGAACTTTGTGAGGATCATAGTAGGTCTATCAGTCAGGAGTAAAAGGGAACTCTAACTCTTTCATTGCTAACCAGTGGTTTTAATTTTACCGAGTTCCAGGAGACAGATATTCTAACATGTGGTGCGTTTGGTATGTATTGTGTATTAGAAGCCGAATCTCTAAAAATTCACTCTTGCACTATCTGTTATCTGTGTCCATGAAATTTGAAAGGGCTGTGCAACTGTTTTTTTCATTACTTCTCTTCTCTTCACCCTTCCCGGTATTTTGGAAAGTTGGTAAAATTATTTTTGCCTCAAACAATAATTATTACTGAAATCATAACAGAAAACAAAATTTGCTTATGTCGTACAGGCCTAAAAATGAATATAAACAAAACGACTATAGCTATATTGAATCACTCAGAGAATTTGCTGAAGTTTATTGAATACATTGCATGAATAAAACTATGCAAAGGACCGGCAAAAAAAGCATGCATGATCACCAGAAACCAAGTGTGACATTTGAATTAATTAGGCTTGTATCTTTCGACCTTTCCTTGTGGCAGCCATCTTTTACACTGACCCACTGCACAAGATACTAAACAGAGCCCTGTGACTGACTAAAAAGTCGCAGAAAATCAACAAATTGCCGATCAAGCCTGATATCAACAATTATTATGCCCTTCAATATTTACATCTGCGGTAATAATTTTTCCATAAGTTGGCTTTCATTGATATGACATATATTATTATCAAGACCTTGTCATTGTCATGGTACTGGCTCAGAAGCTATTTCAGCTTATGATAAATATGAGCAGCAGCCTCAAGGGGCAGACATATAGATGAGATGATAAAGTGTAATTACAAACGAAGGTACTCCCTACTCACAAATGTGGGATCTTTCCTTACCTCAGTATAGAACATTGAGTACTAGGACCCTTTTGATTTACGTTAGATGCCATTGACAGTGAATTCTTTGCGCAGATTTGACCCGCGTCCCCCTCATAAGCCAGTATGCACAAACAAGCATACTAACCACACTTACAATTAGTATGCTATGGAGGAACATAATATATGGTTCTGTCTGTAAGATTTTCCATTGCCGCACTGCTAAACATCCTCCACTAAACTGCTTGTGGAGGCATGAATTTTCATCCAATGAGAGGAAAACATATTGGGTCATAAAGGTCAATATCTGAGGCATGTAGGTTAACAATGACTCCCAATTTTCTTTGCTGCTCTTGGAATTAGGTATAGGTCAAAGTCTTTGATAAGTAAGTAACCGCCCTTCCCACTGAAATAACATTGGGCTTGTGTTTCACTTACTTATCAAAGACTTTGACCCATACCTAACTCTGGCAGAGCAAAGACAATTAGGAGTCATCATTTCCCCACATGACTCCAATATTGGCCTTTATGACCCAGTACTTTTGTTTTCTTCTATCAAATGAAAATACATACCCCTACAAGCAGTTTCGTAGACAATGTTTAGCATGTGGCATGTGGCAAAAATTACCTGTTTCACTAACTTACATGCGGCACTGCAGCTATGGTTTAAATGTTCAAAAGTTCAAACAGAACATTTTTTTCTGTGTCTGGGTTTTCAGTGACCTTCAGGGTAAACTAAATATCTATTCATCTGACTATAGCACTGGATGTGACTCTATCAGCAAGTGACCGTAAAGGACTGGGCAGTCCCTTTTAAAGTGCTTCTCCTCAAATGAGCCTCTTTGCATGGAATTTCAAGGGACACACAAAAAGGGGAGCTGTGATTGGAGATTGCACATAGCAGCAAAGACATTCTGATCTCATTAGTCCTCACGCAAACACATTTGATGAAAAAGGTGTTTTCAAAATGGAGTTGAAATAGTGATAAAAATGTCTGTGGTGGGTTTTTTTTAAGTTGACAAATTTTTTTGGAAAAATTCTTTGAATGTAACTAAAAGAAACCTAAAAAGAATGTGTGTGTGTGGGTATGTGTGTTTGTGTTTAATGTCCCTTCAGCACCTATGCTATATCAAGGCAGGTTAAAAAGAAGGTAAAAATAGAAGAAAAGAAAATAGAAAGTATCAGTTTTCTTGTTTGGTTAATAAATAATCTGATGCTCCTTTTCCATAAATGTTTCAAAAACATAGTCCCAAAGATATAAAGGACGGCTATCCTTCAGCAATGCGTTAAACCTGCTATAATTCGGATGCACCCCTCTTCCATATCATCAGTCAACCCTCCTGAGCTGCATCTATCATTATCTGTTTGCTTATCTATCTGTATTATGTTTCTTCCTTTTATCCTAAACTATTTGCCTAATTGCATTCTGGAAAACTGATACTGACAGAAAAAGTTCTCTTACCTACAGCCTGTCACTTTGATACCAAAAAACAGTTACTGTTGCACAGTGAAAATGGCACTTCGTGTGTCATCATGCTGATGATCTGTCATGATCATACCCAACACATTCAATGTTAATTTGATTTATGGAGACTTATCCCTCTTGTTGGTGACAGCAAAATGAAACGATTATGCATCTGATTTACACTATAAAATCAGTTATGACAAGTCAAATGGCCTTCTCTTGATAATGACTAATCAAACTGCCTCTATGTTTCCCATGTTGAAAGTAGAGAAGATGACACTTCATCAGCTATCATGAGTCAGGAAGTGCATTTTTCACAGTTAACTGGTCCTCATTTTTTCTTTATCAAAGTGAAAGACTGTAAACCTGTAAAACTAAATGTTTTCATAGAGCATTAACATGGAGTACGAGTACGCTACACAGTGATTGTGCAGGTTGACATCTGGGACAGCAGTTTACTTTCCCCTGATGTCAAATTGAGTCAAAATGCCAACAGGGTATATTCCGTATTCATAAGCATTGGCGTACTTGGCAGGGCAATAACCTCTCAAACAATGAACTTCAGAATCCTTTTGTAGGTTCCATTGTCATGCCTCACGATGTCTAATTCCACTTGTTGAGTCAAGTTAAATTGCAACACCACATTTGAAAGAATAACAACAGAATTTATGCCTAAAATTGCTCTACGTAATGAGACAAAATTATGCTGCTTCGTGTACATTTACATCTTGCTGAATAGTGTCTTTAAGTAAGTTTAAATTGCTTAGTAATTAATTCACACAATTAAATTTGCGATTAAGTCATGTCTCAATAGGATATGAGGAGCATAGTCATGCAAGACCATTATCTAAATTTTAAGTGCTGTCTCGCCTACTACATTTCACATTTTTACCCAGTAAAATATTCTAAGACAAGCAGATTTCTTGATGACTAGTGAGAGACATTTTTTCCTGAAAGTGACGGTTTCAATCGAAATCAAATAACTGTCACTGAATCATCAAATTGTTTCAAGCGTGTGGTTCGTCTTGTTCATGCAACTTGATCCTGATGCAATGTTACTGACAAGAGTTAAAATCACAGCTATTTGGCGGTTGAATCTGCCTAGGCAGTTTTTTTCTTATGAAGAGTTCCTTCTCCCAGGCCACAGCAACCCCCCCCCCCCGCCAACTAAGTCAGACCCAGCCTGCCCCTAAATATCCCCCCCCCCTCGAGAGACCAATTCATTACCCCAGAAGGGGCTGCTTTTATAACACAGGGACCATTATATTGTTATGATGAATACAGATATTTAATAATAATAAAACATACACACAGAAGGTTAGGTTCACAAGGCTACCTAAGAGAGCATTCACCTAAACCGATAGGCAAGTTGTTCCTGTTTGTCTTGAGGCAATCATGAAAGCTTTCCAAATCCAGGCAAGAACATCAATTTGTTAGCCAATTTGCTGCTCCGTTTACCTGTATTGATTGTTACTTGCTTTACCTAATGGCCTAGATTGTAGGAGAGAGATTTACTACAGAAAAGCCAAGTAGATTACTCATGTGCCTGCATGAGTGATCATTGTGTCATTGTGTTATGAAAGATCAAGGCTTCTCCAATTTTCCTGTTCATCAAAACATATGTAACATGTATGCGTAAAAATATCCAGAGTGTAAAAACTACCTGAGCAACAGCCATTACTTATTCCTGTTTTTTTGGTCTACCATTCCACCAATGTTGCTGACCCGAGCAAGCAATATAAGACTGAATGTCATGGATGAAATACATATTTTCTCCTTTTTCTTATTCTAAACTCAAAATGAGATGTATAGTAGTCCATTGTGTGATAATGTTAGTCAAGCAAATTGATCGATATTGTAAATTAATAAAAAAAACTGAGATAGGTATGTCAGTCTTACCCCCTACAAAATTGAGTCCAAGTGCAAGTACCATGACACAATCTGCTTTTATATGAGAACAAGGGGGGAAGATTTCATGTTATGTCTCCCTGGTTAGAAAATGTGGGGAAATGGGTACATCCCCATTCAAATTTCAACCGGGCCCAACAATTCAGAAATGAAATTTATGATAATACTTAAAGGCGCATCTAAAGTGTGTCTGGTCCTGTATTCAAACATGGGGCTTACAGAGGATTAACGAAGATCACTTGAAAGTAAGCCAAGTGGGCCTCCAAGCTGGTTAATTATTATAAATAATTTTAACCAGTTTGGTTTGTTGATTGTTTCCATCTGTTTCCACTTCCTGCTTCGTTACTGGCTACCTTCATCTTTTAATCCCATTTCAAACAAAATCAACTTTCCCTCTGTGATCAGGAATTTCTGTCTAATCTATTATTGAAGAAGAAAACATGTATTGGATTAATTTTTCTTTACACATTTTTAAGTAAATATTACGGAATTATATTAACCAATACTTGAATACAGGACAATTTCCAGGATTCAAAATTTCATATCAGTATCAGATAAGTGAGATGGTAAACATTAAACAGACATTATTCACCATAAATTCCCAAGAAATGTGCTAAAAGTGTCAATTACATGCGTTGCCGTTATACGATCTTCCACATAATTATATGTTGCAAGTCTTCATACCCAGCTGAAGTTGTAAATCAGTCACTATATTGGTTGCTAAGTAAATTCTTGGATTTGTCAACCTCTGATCCTGTTGTAACGTAACAGTTATAAAAGTGATTTTACTTGGTAGGACCATCAGTCCATCACTTGCCTCTGAATTAAGTATAAAAAATACTATACAACAAAGGACCATATCAATTGGTAGGTTCTATTGTCATGAATGCTTGTTTTTACTTGTCTGATTCAGTTGCAAATTAAATTAGAAAAAAAAATTAGGTTTGTCACCTGAACTTTCCCAAAATATTTGCCATGTGTATCAGAGTAAAATTATATCATTGCATTGCCAAACAGGGGACCTAATATTGTTAAATATTCAGCATTTGGCAGGGCAATAACATGTGACACTGTATTTCGATTGAGATAAATATACTGGCATTGACTGGGCAATATATGCATATGAGACCATAGGAGACTACAACAGAAATACTCTTCTGATTTTGTTTGTATAGATGTGGTCTCAATTCTCTCATCTTTTTCAGATTCTAATTGTCAAGTTAAGTACATCTTCAGCATTGGAAAGAAAATTAAGAGGACTGCAATTTTGGCCCAAATAATGAGACCAAGTTATGTTGCTCCTGTTTTATTAAAACAATTGTCTGTTTCTGAATAATGTTTTCAGGAAGTCTCAAATTGCTCAAATTGAAGAGAGACTGCATCCACACAAGTGACCATTTTTGATTGCAGAAGGGATAGTCTTATAATGCAAGGACTGCAGCACAATTCTATCCTTTCACATAAACTATTTTCTTACCCCATTTAGTCTTACGGGCACAGCAGATTGACTCAAGTTTCAAAAATAAAACCATCATTTCTTGAATCCGTGTGAACTAGTTTTATTATTGGGATTGTTTTTGATTACACCTTTGGAGCTGAAATTGAAAACTGATTGAAGAAGTAGATTTTTTTCTATAAGAACATTCGGAAAAATGACGTGGCTATCCTTTGAAAATTTATTCTTATAATAATATATAATCAGTCCAGCTAGTCTAAAAATTTAACAATTATGTCGTGAAATCTGAACCACACAGACAAATTAGGATGTGACCAAACAGTGCTGTATTTCATGTGAAATATGAATAAGCCTATGTAAATTTATATCCAGGCAATACTAAACAGTTCAACAAAAGTAAGTCCCCCTTTGGATAAACTTGAATATCACAAAGATTCCTTCGCTGATATTTATGACAGTTGGCTAAATTATAGCCCCATATATCGACTTTACAAGTGTGTATTTATAGCTCAGTGGAATTATTCCTCACTGAGCCAGCAGCCTTCGAGTGAGCCTACCCCTGTTTTCAAAAATCCATGGCTTTTCCAAATGATAGACACAAATTTAGCAATAAAGCTACAAATACACACGCAGACTGTCAATATGCAGGCCTACAAACTGGCCAACTTTCACCAAAATCGGAGAAGAGGTCTTTGAGATATTCACGTTTTCGTAAAGGAGGACTTATTTTTGTTGAACTGTTTAGAAGCACGCCATTTCATGATTATGAAAAGTAAGTCATGAGGCAAATTATGTTGCCACAACCCAGTGGAGGTGGCCATGTAATACCCATATATTAAGAGGTCAGAGCAGACAACCTCATATCATGGTTGGGGATGAGGTTGTCCATTCACATCAATGTGACTCCCAGAGATTTAACCCTCACCTCCATGACTCACAGTCTATGTTGTTCCAAGATGACAAGATTGGGGAAAGCAATCATTGAAAGTTGTTTCTGTTACTCAAATAGAAAATGGACCTTTGCATTTGACTACTATTCATCCATCTATCTTCATTAAAACCCAGCTCCAGCCACCAAGCATTGTATTTTACTTTCATGTCTAGTCACTGTATTGATGTGTCTGCTTGTAGCTTTATTCAATCGTAAAAATGGTAATAATTTTCCATTATGAATTATCTCTCAAATGTGTTTCATGAACAAATCGATAATATTTTCAAATCTCGAAAATTAATCATTTAAACCAAAATATGACCGTCGAAAACCATTAGCCCTCATCGTGCTCATTGTCGCTAAATATTACCTTTTCTTTACAATGACTCTTTATGTTGTTTGTTAGCCACAGACACAATCTTCAGAATTCATGCTACTTTCACTTTTGGAATTTACTCAAGGTCCACACATTCTGCTGAGTTTTCTAAGGATAGCACTTTATATAAGATAAGTCAAGGCTATTGTCAATACAAGTAAATTAGTGTGAATCTTGATCAATCAAGTGGCAAAAAATAAGCATATCTTTTGACTCATCTTGCACTTTTTACAGTAGCCAAAAAAATTGACTTTTCAAGATTGACATTTCAAGCACAAAATCAGGCAACATTGATGTTCCAATTCACAATATCCTGGATTATATCCAACTTAGATATGCTTTCCTTGAGGTTCACACAGGAACCAAACCCATGACCTTTGTAAGGCTAACGTGATTGAATTATCCATTTAACTAGCTTCTGGTGGAGTAGATAGTAACATCTGGACATGCCAATAAATTCAGCAGAAGATCTGAATTATTTATGCCTATTTCAAGTTACATTCATGTGCTCTGCATTTCACAGGAAGATCTGTTGATGACCCAGTGAACAATTTAGTTGTCAGGATCATAGCGGACCCATTTGTCAGGAGTAAAAGGGAACTCTAACTCTTTCATTGCTAACCAGTGGTTTGAATAGACTGAGTTCCAGGAGACAGGTATTCTAATATGTAGTGCATTTGGTATGTATTGTTTTTTTAAAGCAGAACCTTTAAAAATTCACTCTTGCTCTCTCTGTAATCTTTGTCCACGAAATTTGAAAGGGCCGTGCACCTGTTTTTTCATTACTTCTCTTTGCTTCACCTGTCTCAGAATTTTGTCAAGTTGGTAAAATGATACTGCCTCAAACAATAATTACTACAGATAATCATAAGAGAAAACGAATTTTGCTGATGTCGTACAGGCCTAAAAATTAATATAAACAAAACGACTGTAGCTATATTGAATCAACCCGAGAATTTGATGAAGTGTATTGAATATATTGCATGAGTAAAACTATACTAAGGTCCCGCGAAATAAGCCTGCGTGATGACCAGAAACCAAGTGTGACATTTGAACCTTTCCTTGATTCCTTGTGGCAGGCAAGATACTAAACAGAGCCCTGTGACTGACTAAAAAGTCGCAGAAAATCAACAAATTGCCGATTGAGCCAATCATTGACAATTATTATACCCTTCAATATTTACACCTGCGGCATAATTTTTCCGTAAGTTGGCTTTCATTGATATGATATTGATCATTATATAAAGTCCTTGTCATTGTCATGTCTCAATGCTACTGGCTTTGAAGCTATTTCATCTTATAATAAATATGAGCAGCCACCAGAGGCAGATGTCATGATGGGATGATAAGGCAGTGGTTACAAACCAAGGTACTCCCTACTCACAAAGGTGGGATCTTTAATTGCCTCAGCACAGAACACTAAGTACAAGACACCCTTTTGCTTTACATCTTAAGTGATTGACACTGAATTCTCACGGTGGATTCTTCCCACAGCCTCCTCATAAGACCGTAGGCACAAACAAGCATACTAACCACAATTATCCATTAGTACGCTATGGAGGAACATAAATATAGCCATGATTTAACTGACAAGTGTCAAATGCTATTTAGGAGAGTTTGCAACAGGCAGATAATGAAAAGAACACAAAATGAAATGTTCAAAATTTCAAGTAGAACATTTTTTCAGTGTCTGGGTTTTCAGTGATCTTCGAGGTAAACTAAAAATCTATTCATCTGACTATAGCACTGGATGTGAATCTAACAGCAAGTGACCATAAAGGACTGGGCAGTACCTTTTAAAGTGCTTCTCCTCAAACGAACCTCTTTGCATGGAATTTCAAGAGACACACAAAATTAGAGCTGTGGCTGGCGATTGCACCTTGCAGCAAGGACATTTCTGATCTCATCAGTTCTCACGCAAACACACTTGATGAAAAAGGTGTTTTCGAAAAGGAGTTGAAACAGTAGTAAAAGCATCTATGGCACGTTTCTCAGAGGTTGACAAATTTTTTTGTCAGACCTATATAAATATATCAAAAAGAAGGAAGAAAACCTAACAGAATGTAAAAATAGAAGAAAACTAGATCGAAAGTATCAGTTTCACTGTTTGGTTAAATAAGAATCCCGTCCTCCTTTTCTGTCAATGTTTCAAAAACATAGGCCTAAATAATAATATGTAATAGACGACTATTTCTTCACACATCTCAGCAATACATTAAACTTGCTATAATTCGATTACACCCCCTCTGCCATCTCATCAGTCAACCCTCCTGAGCTGCACTTACCATTATCTATCTACTCATCTATCTATATTATCTAGAATAGATATACCATTATTATGTTTCTTCCTGTTATCCTGAGGTAATTGCCTAATTGCATTCTGGAAAACTGATACTGACGGAAACAGTTCTCTTACTTCAACCTGTAAAACTAAATGTTTTCGTGCAGCATTACAGGTGATTTAATTACCACTTGATTCTGGTAATTGACAGTTGTCAGTGAGGGATCAATGCAATCAGGGACTTGATACGTTTGATCAGTCACCTGTGTGACGTTCTGCTGGTCCTGAACCAATCAGATTAAGCAAAAATGCTATGTATTTAGTGGCCAAAGAAACTCAGAATCGCGTACTAATCAAATTGCCTGTAACATGGAATACGAGTAGGTATACAGTGATTGTGCAGGTTGACATCCGGGACATCAGTTTACTTTCCCCTGATGTAAAATTGAGTCAAAATGCCCTCAGGGTATATTTTATATTTATAAGCAAGGGCGTACTTGGCCGGGTGATAACCTCTCAGACAATTAACTTCAGAATCCATTTGCAGATTCTATTGTCATGCCTCACGATGTCTAATTCCAGTTTTTGAGTCAAGTTAACTAGCAACACCACATTAGAAAGAATAACAACATAATTTGTGTCTTAATTGCACTACATAATGAGACCAAATTACGCTGATCCTTGTATTTTTACATTTTGCTGAATAATGTCTTTAAGTAAGTTTAAATTGCTTAGTAATTAATTCACACAATTAGATTTGCGATTAAGTCATGTCTCAATATGATATGAGGAGCATACATGTAATCATGCAGGACCATTATCTAAATTTCAAGTGCAGTCTCGCCTACGATATTTCACTTTTATTCCTTGTAAAATATTCCACAAGCACATTCCTTGACAAGTATGCCGGGGTGTCGGAAGGAATCACGGGCGGCAGGGGCGGTCAGATAAAAAGGGCAAATCATATTCGCGCCAATTTTGCACGACAAAATTTAAATAGAGAGTCACTAATAACTTTGATAATATACTTAGTCATACTCACTAATTTGTGCCTAAAACTAGTAAAATAAGGCCTTATAATGTTTTTTTTCTTCAAGATCTGAAGGGCACCCTTGCCCCGCCTGCCCCCCTTGGACAAGGGCAGGGGGGAAATTGTTCCGGCACCCAAGCAAGTATGAGATATTTTTTCCTGAAAGTGATGGTTTCAATAGAAATCAAATAACTATTATAACTGTCACTGAATCATCAAACCATTTCAAGTGGGTGGTTTGTCTTGTTCATGTAACATGATCCTGATGTATGGTTACTGACAAGAAGAGTTAAAATCATAGTTATTTGGAGGGTGAAATCTGCCAAGGCAGGTTTTTTCTTCTGAAGAGTTCCTTCTCCCAGGCCACAGCACTCCCCCTCCCCCAACAAGGTCGCATCCAGCCTGCTCCTTTATCAAGTTACCGGAAATATGGTTATATAAGCATATTCATTGTTGAATTAACGTTTGAACTGAATGAAGCCTGACAGTTAAGGGATAGGAAATCTTCTATTCTGCCTCGAACCTCTCATTATAAAAACTAATGGCTGTAACTGTATTTTATCAGGACCAATTGTAAAAACAGATTTGATGGATAATGTTATCCTGAATAAACATATTCAATAACAATAAAATATACACACAGAAGAATGATATATGACACATGCATTATGTTCTCAAGGCTACGTAAGACAGCATTCGCCTAAACCGATAGGCAAGTTGTTCCTGTTTGTCTTGAGGCAATCATGAAAGCTTCCCAAATCCAGGCAAGGACATAAATTTGTCAGGAAATTTGCTGCTCCGTTTACCTGTATTGATTGTTACTTGCTTTACCTACTAATGGCCTAGATTGTAGGAGAGAGATTCAATACAGAAGAGCCAATTATATTACTCATGTACCTGCATGAGCAGTCATTGTGTCATTGTGTCACGAAAGATCAAGGTCTTTTTAATTTCCCTGCTCATCAAAACGTATTTTACATATGTGTGTAAAAATATCAAAAGTGTAAGGAAGTCCTGAGAAACAGCCATACAGCCATTACTAATTCCTGTTTTTTTTTTCTCGTTCTACCAATCTATACCATGTTACTAACCCAAGCAGTATTAAATTGAATGCTATGGATAAAATAGTTCTTTTTCTTTTTTCTCATTCTAAACTCAAAACGAGATGTATAATCAATCATACGTGTGATGATATTAGTCAAGCAAATTGATCGACATTAAATGAATAAAAAAAAAAGAGAGGGACACGTATGTCAGTCTTTGCTCCCCCCTACAAAATTGATTCCATGGGCAAGTACCACGACACAATCTGCTTTTATGCAAGAAAAGGGGGGGGGAAAATTTCATATTATGTCTCCCAGGGTTGAAAATGAGGGGGAGGGGAATATAACCCCATTCAAATTGCGCCCGGGCTGAACAATTCAGAAATGAAATGACAATACTTAAAGGCGCATCTAAAGTGTGTTTGGTCCTATATTAAAACATGTCATGGGGCTCACAAAGGATCAAAAAAGATTACTTGAAAGTAGGCCATATCCAACTGGGCATCCAAGCTGGTTAATTATTATAAATATCTTCCAGTCTGGTTTGTTGATTGTTTCCAACTGTTTCCAATACCTGCGTTACTGGTTGCCTTCATCTTTTAATCCCATTTCAAAACAAAATCAACTTTCCCTCTCAGATTAGGAATTTCTGTCTAATCTATTATTCAAGAAGAAAACATGCAGTGGATTAATTTTTCTTTGCACATTTTTAAGTCAATATTACAGAATAAGATTAAGCAATAACTAAATACTGGACGATTTTCCGGATTCAAAATTTCATATCAGTTTCAGATAAGTGAGACGGTAAACATTGAACAGACATTTTTCACCATACATTCTAAAGAAATGAGCAAAAAGTGTCAATTCCTTGCATTGCCTTTATAGGATGTTCCTTATATATGCGGCAAGTCTTCATACCCAGCTGAAGATGTAGAGCAGTCACTATATTGGTAGCTGATTAAATCATTGGCTTTGTCAACCTCTGCTCCTGTTGTAACGTAACAGCTTCTTGGGCAATAATTGGCCCCCAAAATCCCCTGCCGTGCAACATTCGGCCTGTTTGGTCTCACATCAGATAAGCGTATGGCGAAATCATCCCCCCCCCCCTCAACTGAAATGAAAAATCTACGCCTCTGTGTAAGACAGTAGGAGCCTGCGAAAGAAATACTCTTCTGAGTTCTGAATGTATTTGAATAGGTGTGGTCTAAATTTTCTCAATATTTTCAAATCCCAGTTGTCAAGTTAGGTAAATATTTCAGTATTTGAAAGAAAATTATGAGAATTGTCGTCTTGTCTACATAATGAGACCAAGTTATGTTGCTCCTGTTTTATTAAAACAATTTTCTGTTTCTGAATAATGTTTTCAGGAAGTCTGAAATTGCTTTAGCAATTTATTGTCACAATGGAATTTGTGATTAAGTCATGCCTCAATGTGAGGAAGAAAGTCACATGGGACAAATAAAGTTGAAACCTGCCAGATTTCAATTCATACTTTAGCTATGAGATTACAAATTGGAAATATTTGGAAAGACCCACATTTCTTTGAATGGTAGCCATGCCATTTGCCAGAAAGTCTTAGTTTTACAAGCAATACAAAACTAGTTTAAAATGATTATCATCTACATCCATCATGGGTCATATCATTGAATCCTGCGTGAAGTGGTTGGCTCAATCAATATGGATACAAAGTCTACAGGCAATCTAGATTTCCAAAAAATGAGCCAGAAGTGTTAGATATCACGATATTTAAAACAGAATTTAATTCAACTAGAAATTGCTTTTAATTATCTAAATTCGGTGTCACTCTTAACATTCTAGAGCCTTTCCCAGCAATATAGTGGGAAATACAAAAGCTGTTTTTTTTAAATTGTTTTGTGTCATGCCTCGAGCGTTCGAACTTCGAGGTGTAAATTCTGTGGCAACATCACTTCAAAAGGTACTCATGAATCTGATGTGAAACAAGCAAAAAGAACATTTCTAGCTGAAAATATCGCATTGGTCTGTTTCACCCTGTGAGCCAATCCAACCCTACCTGTATGAACTGTCATTAGGTCCTTTGATATTAAGCTCCAGTTCAACCTTTTTCTTACACTAATCTAAAAATGACATGCATGCGTGCCATGATATAAGTCACGCAAATTTTATTAAAAACACTTTATCATGCTATAATATAAAGAAATTGATTCCTGTGCTTCTCTTTGTTCACATTGTTAAAGGTGAGGCTTGGGGATAAAAGAGAAACCCAACTCCTCAGTGATCTGTTTGGTCAGATAAGACTCGGAGGGCGCTAGCGCCCACTTCGTCTGATCTGACAAAACAAGTCACTGACTCGTATACATGAACTGTCATTATGTCCCTCAATATTTTCTCCAGTTCAACCTTTTTCTTAATATATGCTTAAAATTAGATGCACGCGTGCCAATGCCGTGCCATGATGTAAGTCATGCAAATTGATAGCTTTTAAAGTCAGTGAAGAAAAAAACTCATCTCAGTCGAAAAAATATGTACCTGTAATATAAAAGATCAAGGGCAGTGAATCTCTCTAGGATTTTACTTATGATTCATCTTTTTACTTTTGAATCACGATGTGCACAAGTCTTTTAACAAGTTCACGTGTTGTGCAGACTAATAAGACTGCATGCAAGTTCTTTTGCTGAAGTGTACATAATCTCCTGCCTCTGGTCCACTTTTTTGTGCTGTTTCATGAACTCCCCTGATGCATGCTATGGGGACTTATTGAAAATGAGCACTCCATTTTATTTCAATGACAGAATAGCAGAACCTTTCAGTAAAAAATACACTTAAGAAGTTAACTCTGTTGTTGAAATTGGGCCTGATAGCTCAACAAGTCACCAGGAGCAAGACATATTACCCACTGAATTTCACAAATGGACTCTAAAGTGTGTCCAATGTGGTAATCAAGCTGGAGGATTTACAGATGATTTCATTAGCATGTGATTCTTGTTATTCACACTTGGCTGTGAGGAATCAATGCTAAACCAGCAATTACTACGTTGGATAAATCAAATGTGTGACGTTCTGTTATTTCTAAACCAATCAGATTAACTAAAAATGGCATGTTTTTGGTGGGTCTAGAACCTGAGCTCCGTGTACTAATGAAATCACCTGTAACAAACATTACTTGAGACCAAGCTTTAACAAACTGAGCGTTGAAGCTGGTTCAATTGTATGAAAAATTTCGAGTCTGGCAAGTCTATTGTTTCCACCTGTTTCCACATCCTGCATCGTTACTGTTTGCCTTCCTCTTTTAATCCCATTTCAAACAAAATCAACTTTCCCTCTCAGATTAGGAATTTCTGTCTAATCTATTATTCAAGAAGAAAACATGCAGTGGATTAATTTTCCTTGGCATCTTTTTATGTCAATATTACAGAATGAGATTAACCAATACTGCAGATTCTCCCTATCTCAAAATTTTGTTTCAGTTCTGGAAGATGTTGTTGGTAAAAATAATGTCATCTCCCTGATTTTAAACTGGTCCAAAATGCCAGTGGGGAAAATTGCAAAATACAGAAACGCAGTAATGGCTGCTTATTGCATCAGCTAATACATCGAACAATACACGGATTCCATTAGCAGGTTCCATTGTCATGTTGTGTGAATTTCAGTTTTCACTTGTCGAGTCACTAATAAGTCTTGTCAGGTTAGCTCCAATGTTAAATTTGCAAGAATAATACCAGGATTGTCAAGTTAGTTTCCCTGGCAAATGAGACCAAATTATGTTGCTTCCTGTCTGATTTGAATGTTTCTTCATTCTGAATAATGTTTTCTAGGAAGTCTCGAATTGCTTTAGCAATTATTTGACACAATGAATTTTGTGATTATGTCATGTTTCAATGTGGGAAAGAAATTGACACTATGCAAAGAAAAATAAAACCTTGCTGATTTCAATTGCTTTCGAGTGATTGGACTACACTTTCTAAATATCTCGAACAACCATATTTTTGGATATGGATAACAATCATGACCTCATATATGCCGGTTGTATTTCTTCAATTTAATTGGATAAAAACTAACAGAGAGAGTAAGAACCTTTTATCATACAAGGAAGACATTATTGAGTGACATGCAGAACCTAATGAAGATTGTACAAATATTTTCTGAACGAAGAAAACACACATTGGAAAACCTAAGAAAAGAAGACTTGACAATGCTAAAACTGACCTTAACACAAAGACTGAGGTACCGTTATCTTGTTTAGACACAGTTAGAAAGTATGAGAAAATGTATATACAGGGTACCAGTCATTAGTTTAGGGAGTTGTGAAATGGCTATGAATGTTTTGAATATATTCTGTACTATATCTCTTTTAATAATTACATATTTTGATAAGATATATCAAGTATGTGTCTGTTAACAAGATCCCGGCCGCATTTCATGACTTATGGTTTCCATGGCATCAAATCAACAATATAATTTTACTTTTATGATCTGATTTTTGGGGATCATTTGCAAATTACTTCAATATTAGCAGATTCAAATATCATGTTTCTGTTTAAAATATAGCAAAAGTAATGACAGGCTGGACAGAACTTACGGAAAACCCATCGTAAAGTACATAAAGTCTGAGAAACACCAACAGTGAACTCAATACAAAGACTTTGAGTCATTGAGTTTCAAGTGCCAAATTCATTATTTTAAGCATTTGTGTAAAGGCAGGGATTATTTTTAATAGGTTTCTAGCTATGTATCCGTAGTAAAAATTCAATTTTTAACAAGATATAATGAATCTGTGTCTCTGAAAGTGTCCTGGGCCGCATTTCACGACTTTTGGTTTCAATGGCAACAAATTAACCATTTATTTTTGTTTCTTTGATCTGAATTTCTGAGGATAATTGCAAATCACTTCAATATTATCTGACCCAAATATTATGTTTCTGTATTAAATATTGCAAAAGTTATGGCAGAACTTTTGGAAAACCTCTCGTACAACAGCATATACTATGATGGCTCTCAACTGTACTATCCGACAAACTAGGAATCTATATGTATACAAATGCCTGAACCTTAACTTTTTAAAAATCTCTATACCATCACTTAATTCAAAAATAATGTTGCAACTGCCCTGTTTTTCAGAAGATGCATTATAACGTGTCTGTTAAAAGGGTCAGTTGAAATTTCGGATTTCACTTATAATGAAGGCATGAATAGACCATTATTTTCTACCTGAGATCACTTCATTTCACAACCCAGCTATATCATATGTCAAGGAGTTTCTTTATAGGTTGATAGATAATTTTACTCTTTGCTCCTTTATATAAATTTTGTGCAGTTGAAATGATAGCTCAGTCAAAGGCAAAGGATAGTCAATGTCATTGATGCAAAAAAAGAAAGACAAAAACGAAATAGAACCACTAAATGTGACATCACAAACATTAATAATTATAGCATTTCAGGGATGTTTCATCCTTTCGCTTTGAAAACGCTGCACCTTATTACAACAGGTGTTTGTCATGATGACTGGCGAGACCAAAAATTATTATTTTGTTGTTGTTGTTGAAATGTGTTATCTCGAACCACAGCTCACTTCTATATGTGTGCCCCTAAATTGCTACTAAAGAGACGCACTTGAAAAGAAGCACGCTAAAAGTGTTACCCCATCCTTTTTTTGGACACTTTCTGTAAAACTGTCGTCGGTAGCCATCCTGCACTCTAAAAAATTTCAGACAAAATTGGTTTTTTAGATTCAAAACGGTTTTTTGAAAACCAAATTTCAATGCAAAACCAACATGAATTTAAAAAAAAAACTCATGTTGGTTTTTTGCATTGAAATTTGGTTTTCCAAAAAACCATTTTGAATCTAAAAAACCAATTTTGTCCCGATATTTTTTAGAGTGTGTGGTTGTGAGATGAGCAGGCTTTCATCTCAACTTGAAGATCAAATACCTAAACCCAATTTGCAGCACTTAAAGTTTTTCTTTTACGTTCTCTTCTAAAGCCACTTGCTGCAATCTCGCCTTAAATAACATTTGGTTCTCAGTTGATTTTTCCACTACAGAAGTAAATGTAAATTTGAGATTATAAATATACAGTCCACTGAAAAAACAAGCTGGTGGTGAACTGATGATCATTGTTGCAGGGAATACTATATGGCTACCTTGGGACATTTTTTGTCAGATATTGCATCACTAAAGCCGTCCTTCAAAACAGTCAATCAATATTTCCAAAATAGAAAATTAATCCTTGAGTTCCCCTTATTGGTTGTTTTCTATGCCTATTACCATGGAGATCTGCAGTAGTCTCTCATTACACAAAGGAGTGGAATTGGCATTGTATATCATATATTCAAGATTGCTTTGGCTTATAGATTTAATAGGTATCTTGAGAGCCAATTGATAAATGTACGCTTAAAAACAGAAATATGTAGTATCAGTGGAGCTGGTTGAACTTCACATGAGGTGGCGACACATCCCTTCTGGACAACTTCCTTTGAGGAACGTTGTTCTAAGGAAGCATTAAACCTCCCATTCACATCAGACCCAACGTTTGAAATCTACGTATTTTGTCGACAGCTGGTTACGAGGTTACTACGTACGTATATATCGTAAATAATGCGTATTTCTCCAACCTCCCTTCACTACGTACCCCCCACGTTGAAGAATCGGTCGTTATACGCCTCTGGGGCGTCAGGCGTAGCAGGCCAGCCCAGCGCGCTGTCTCTTGCGCATGCGCAAACATCGGACAAGAAGCCAGCAATGGCGGCCGCTCTGTGTCGATTCGATTTATATCGGTCAAGAACACCATTTATAGGCCCGTAATGATTTATTTAACCATGGCCGATTGATTCTAGGATGTGTATGGATCAAATGACTCCTTCGGATGGACTCTAGCTACTGTGTATGCTTCACAATCAGCCTGTCAATCGGCGATGTGGAATATGTGGATTCATTATAGTCGGCCAGGGGCGGATCCGCCGGGGGGACTGCCGCATTGCTTCAGGCGGCCCAGCCTCCGGCCAGGCTGCTGCCCCGGCCAGGCTGCTGCCCCCGTGGAATAAAAATGATAAATAAAATAAAGCCCTTGAATATTGACCGTCATTACGATTGAATGAAGTTCTCATCTGATTTTACTGCAGGATTTTTTTTGGGGGAGGGGATTTCAAGATTTTTTTATTTCAGGTCTTGAGGGGATGGGTGCTTGGTGGACTTTTTGTTGGGAGATCTGCAAAGAGAAAACATGGTTTAAAACAGTGAAGAGAAGAAAAGAAAACAGAGCAAGATAGAGAGAGCAGAGCCAGGCAGCAAGCACTGAAGGTGGCTCCAAAATTAGTAGACTTTTCTTCCTTGTTTTACCAAGCAGTCTACAGTCCATTTAAGGACTATAATAAATAATAAATAAGAATAGTCACTTACCTTGTAAGGGATTAATGCTGCAACTCTGAAGAGTTGGAAATATCCCAATCCAAATTGGCCTGCTGGATAGGTGGCATTCAGTTGCAAGTAGGCTCAGTTCAACTCCGGTCTTAACTGATTCTCTCTTGCTCGTTTGTGGTTGAGCAGTACTTCAGAATTTTTTTTTTTGGCCTATGTAATCTTTCATATTTTAAGAGATATTTATTTGGTAATTTTTGTTACTTTTGTAGCTACTATTTCTTTATGGCTTCATCCAATTATCACCAGCAAGCATCCTGTTGGAGGTTTTATATGCTCAAAGTTACCAGATAGCTTGGAATAGGTATGGGAATAGATGGCGCTACAAGGTTCTCTGTGACTTAGGATCCCAGGTTCTGCAACTTTGTGCAAACCTTCAACAAACCTTTAGCAGATACGTATGATCAGATGTTTGCCCTGAACGTTACTTTCAAACGTTTTCCATACATATCAAAAACACGTTGGAGAAACCTTGGAACTTACGTATTGCCAAATGTGCGACCATACCTTTGATAAACCTATGAATCAAAGGTATGGTCATACGTAATAGTCTAAGGTTGTAAAAACCTCTCAAATGAATGTTCAACAAACCTATGAATCAAAGGTATGGTCATACGTAATCGTCAAATGTTCTTCAAACCTCTCATCCAAAGGTATGACTTACGTAATAGTCTAAGGTTTAAAAACCTCTCAAATTAATGTTCGACAAACCTATGAATCAAAGGTATGGTCATACGTAATAGTCAAACGTTCTTCAAACCTCTCAACCAAAGGTATGATTTACGAATGACTGACACGTTTAGCCAAACGTTACAACCAAACGTTCTTCCAACCTCTCAACCAAAGGTATGACTTATGTGTGACTCGAACGTTCGGCCAAACTATAAAACAAACTATCTGCCAACCTCTTACTAAGGTTGCGACCTACGTTTGGTTTTCCATCTGAGTGCAACGTTTTGAAATTACCTTTGTCCTACCTTTGTCATACGTTGTTTGGCCCAACGTTTGATTCTAACCCAAATAATTACGTAGCGAAAGGTTTGATTTACGTTGCTGCTCGGGAGGGATGGCATCAAATCAAAACTGGAATAAAGCACTGCAACGAAATAGCCGTCAACTTGCAGACAACATTGACACAGTTTGCTTTTAGACAGCATGGTCACAGTTTGCTTTCATACTTTCATCTCATTTCAGACCGAAAAAAGAGGATTGTTTGATATCAGACAATGATTATCTGATATGTATCTGATCATGCGATCGTTTAAACCAGACAATTGAATTGTTCAAAATGTCGAATAATTTGTTTATTTTTTTCCATTGATTGTATGCATGGTCTAGACAATTCAATTGTCTGGATTAGACAACCACTTTCATCGGACACATATTAAACAATCATTGTCTGATTCACAAAATCCTTTTTTTTTCAGTGCAAACAAAATAAACAGTCACTTAAATCACTTTCTCTTACGCAAGCACCTTCTTCGAGTACTAAGTAGTAATCTTAGTGTTCGTTGCACCCTGACGAGAGACCATTCCCAACGAAAACAACCGCTTCATGACTTAACGACAGTCTCACATGATGGCACCACTGCTGTTGCCTGTTTCTTCAGGAAAGTGTATTCAAATATCGACGGAAGTATCTTCTGAATTGCATTTTTACAATGTCCTTGACATAAAATTACAATAGCTTATACCATTAGTCTTAGAGTGGTGCACATGCAACATAGTCATTGTCTGAGCTTTGGTGAGCTTGGATGATCTGTTGTCTCTAAAGAGATGCTTTGAATTTCAATTTTTATTCTTCTAAGTAAGCTTACTGATACTTTAATGACACAGTAAGGAGATTCTGAAACAATTTTAGTGTATACGCCAGTGATTAGAAAATGCTAATGGCCACTCGTATCATATTACAGGGATTTTATTGGACACCAGGCTCTTGGTTAAACTCTATCCCCATAATATGCTGCCAATGCCAGTCATATCGTCAAAATGGTGCTCTCCCTAAGGTAATTTATTGGCAGACTACGTCAGTGGCTTTGAGGAAAACATAAATAACCACAATTGATCGCCAAAAAAGTGATCATATTAACTCCATCTTGTAGCAGAAAAGTATGAAGTTTATGCTTTTTATGAGATTATCTAAATACTTCGAACAATACACAGATACCATCAGCAGGTTCCAATGTCATGTAATGTGAATTTCAATTATCACGTGTCGAATCACTAAGAAGTCTTGTCAGGTTAGCTCCAACATTAAATTTGTGAGAATAATACCAGGATTGTCAAGTTAGTTTCCCTGCCAAATGAGACCAAATGATGTTGCCTATTGTCTGATTTAAACGTTTCTTCCTTTCTGATAGTGTTTGCAAGGAAGTCACAATGAATTTTGTGATTATGTTATGTTTCAATGTGGGAAAGAAATTGAAACTATGCAAAGAAAATTGAAACCTTGCTGATTTCAATTGCTTGTGAGTGATTGGACTACACTTTCTAAATATCTCGAACAACCATATTTCTAGAAAAATAACTACCATATTTTCTTGAAAGTCAAACTTTTCCGATAAAATCTATGCTTACTTTGACATTTCCTTAATCAAATTACACACAAAATTTCTCTGGATTGATAAATTTCTTGGCTGCTTTACACAAAAATTGCATGTTAAAAAACCAAATTTCAATGCTAAACCAACACAGATTTTTAAAAAAATCCATGTTGGTTTTTTGCATTGAAATTTGGTTTTCCAAAAAACCATTTTGAATCTAAAAAACCAATTTTGTCCCGATATTTTTTAGAGTGTGTGGTTGTGAGATGAGCAGGCTTTCATCTCAACTTGAAGATCAAATACCTAAACCCAATTTGCAGCACTTAAAGTTTTTCTTTTACGTTCTCTTCTAAAGCCACTTGCTGCAATCTCGCCTTAAATAACATTTGGTTCTCAGTTGATTTTTCCACTACAGAAGTAAATGTAAATTTGAGATTAAAAATATACTGTCCACTGAAAAACAAGCAGGCTGTGAACTAATGATCTTTGTTGCAGGGAATACAATATGGCTACCTTGGGACATTTTTTGTCAGATATTGCATCACTAAAGCCGTCCTTCAAAACAGTCAATCAATATTTCCAAAATAGAAAATTAATCCTTGAGTTCCCCTTATTGGTTGTTTTCTATGCCTATTACCATGGAGATCTGCAGTAGTCTCTCATTACACAAAGGAGTGACATTGGCATTGTATATCATATATTCAAGATTGCTTTGGCTTATAGATTTAATAGGTATCCAGAGAGCCAATTGATAAATGTACGCTTAAAAACAGAAATAAGTAGTATCAGTGGAGCTGGTTGAACTTCACATGAGGTGGCAACACATGGCAGCAAATCAAAACTGGAATAAAGCACTGCAACGAAATAGCCGTCAACTTGCAGACAACATTGACACAGTTTGCTTTTAGACAGCATGGTCACAGTTTGCTTTCATACTTTCATCTCATTTCAGACCGAAAAAAGAGGATTGTTTGATATCAGACAATGATTATCTGATATGTATCTGATCATGCGATCGTTTAAACCAGACAATTGAATTGTTCAAAATGTCGAATAATTTGTTTATTTTTTTCCATTGATTGTATGCATGGTCTAGACAATTCAATTGTCTGGATTAGACAACCACTTTCATCGGACACATATTAAACAATCATTGTCTGATTCACAAAATCCTTTTTTTTCACTGCAAACAAAATAAACAGTCACTTAAATCACTTTCTCTTACGCAAGCACCTTCTTCGAGTACTAAGTAGTAATCTTAGTGTTCGTTGCACCCTGACGAGAGACCATTCCCAACGAAAACAACCGCTTCATGACTTAACGACAGTCTCACATGATGGCACCACTGCTGTTGCCTGTTTCTTCAGGAAAGTGTATTCAAATATCGACGGAAGTATCTTCTGAATTGCATTTTTACAATGTCCTTGACATAAAATTACAATAGCTTATACCATTAGTCTTAGAGTGGTGCACATGCAACATAGTCATTGTCTGAGCTTTGGTGAGCTTGGATGATCTGTTGTCTCTAAAGAGATGCTTTGAATTTCAATTTTTATTCTTCTAAGTAAGCTTACTGATACTTTAATGACACAGTAAGGAGATTCTGAAACAATTTTAGTGTATACGCCAGTGATTAGAAAATGCTAATGGCCACTCGTATCATATTACAGGGATTTTATTGGACACCAGGCTCTTGGTTAAACTCTATCCCCATAATATGCTGCCAATGCCAGTCATATCGTCAAAATGGTGCTCTCCCTAAGGTAATTTATTGGCAGACTGCGTCAGTGGCTTCGAGGAAAACATAAATAACCACAATTGATCGCCAAAAAAGTGATTATATTAACTCCATCTTGTAGCAGAAAAGTATGAAGTTTATGCTTTTTATGAGATTATCTAAATACTTCGAACAATACACAGATACCATCAGCAGGTTCCAATGTCATGTAATGTGAATTTCAATTATCACGTGTCGAATCACTAAGAAGTCTTGTCAGGTTAGCTCCAACATTACATTTGTGAGAATAATACCAGGATTGTCAAGTTAGTTTCCCTGCCAAATGAGACCAAATGATGTTGCCTATTGTCTGATTTAAACGTTTCTTCCTTTCTGATAGTGTTTGCAAGGAAGTCACAATGAATTTTGTGATTATGTTATGTTTCAATGTGGGAAAGAAATTGAAACTATGCAAAGAAAATTGAAACCTTGCTGATTTCAATT
Organism: Platynereis dumerilii; assembly: GCA_026936325.1. Lineage (NCBI taxonomy): Eukaryota > Metazoa > Annelida > Polychaeta > Phyllodocida > Nereididae > Platynereis > Platynereis dumerilii. The sequence continues at coordinate 1,149,858 of JAPTHN010000037.1, read as the reverse complement.
GCTTGTGAGTGATTGGACTACACTTTCTAAATATCTCAAACAACCATATTTCTAGAAAAATAACTACCATATTTTCTTGAAAGTCAAACTTTTCGGGTAAAATAAGATAAAATCTATGCTTACTTTGACATTTCCTTAATCAAATTACACACAAAATTTCTCTGGATTGATAAATTTCTTGGCTGCTTTACACAAAAATTGCATGTTAAAAAACCAAATTTCAATGCTAAACCAACACAGATTTTTAAAAAAATCCATGTTGGTTTTTTGCATTGAAATTTGGCTTTTCAAAAAACCATTTTGAATCTAAAAAACCAATTTTGTCCCGATATTTTTTAGAGTGTGTGGTTGTGAGATGAGCAGGCTTTCATCTCAACTTGAAGATCAAATACCTAAACCCAATTTGCAGCACTTAAAGTTTTTCTTTTACGTTCTCTTTTAAAGCCACTTGCTGCAATCTCGCCTTAAATAACATTTGGTTCTCAGTTGATTTTTTTCACTACAGAAGTAAATGTTAATTTGAGATTAAAAATATACTGTCCACTGAAAAACAAGCAGGCTGTGAACTAATGATCTTTGTTGCAGGGAATACAATATGGCTACCTTGGGACATTTTTTGTCAGATATTGCATCACTAAAGCCGTCCTTCAAAACAGTCAATCAATATTTCCAAAATAGAAAATTAATCCTTGAGTTCCCCTTATTGGTTGTTTTCTATGCCTATTACCATGGAGATCTGCAGTAGTCTCTCATTACACAAAGGAGTGGAATTGGCATTGTATATCATATATTCAAGATTGCTTTGGCTTATAGATTTAATAGGTATCCAGAGAGCCAATTGATAAATGTACGCTTAAAAACAGAAATAAGTAGTATCAGTGGAGCTGGTTGAACTTCACATGAGGTGGCAACACATGGCAGCAAATCAAAACTGGAATAAAGCACTGCAAGGAAATAGCCATCAACTTGCAGACAACATTGACACAGTTTGCGTTTAGACAGCATGGTCACAGTTTGCTTTCATACTTTCATCTCATTTCAGACCGAAAAAAGAGGATTGTTTGATATCAGACAATGATTATCTGATATGTATCTGATCATGCGATCGTTTAAACCAGACAATTGAATTGTTCAAAATGTCGAATATTTTGTTTTTTTTTTTTCCATTGATTGTATGCATGGTCTAGACAATTCAGTTGTCTGCATTAGACAAACACCTTCATCGGACACATATTAGACAATCATTGTCTGATTCACAAAATCCTTTTTTTTTCAGTGCAAACAAAATAAACAGTCACTTAAATCACTTTCTCTTACGCAAGCACCTTCTTCGAGTACTAAGTAGTAATCTTAGTGTTCGTTGCACCCTGACGAGAGACCATTCCCAACGAAAACAACCGCTTCATGACTTAACGACAGTCTCACATGATGGCACCACTGCTGTTGCCTGTTTCTTCAGGAAAGTGTATTCAAATATCGACGGAAGTATCTTCTGAATTGCATTTTTACAATGTCCTTGACATAAAATTACAATAGCTTATACCATTAGTCTTAGAGTGGTGCACATGCAACATAGTCATTGTCTGAGCTTTGGTGAGCTTGGATGATCTGTTGTCTCTAAAGAGATGCTTTGAATTTCAATTTTTATTCTTCTAAGTAAGCTTACTGATACTTTAATGACACAGTAAGGAGATTCTGAAACAATTTTAGTGTATACGCCAGTGATTAGAAAATGCTAATGGCCACTCGTATCAAATTACAGGGATTTTATTGGACACCAGGCTCTTGGGTAAACGCTATCCACATAATATGCTGCCAATGCCAGTCATTTTGTCAAAATGGTGCTCTCCCTAAGGTAATTTATTGGCAGACTGCATCAGTGGCTTCGAGGAAAACATAAATAACCAGATTTGATCGCCAAAAAAGTGATTATATTAACTCCATCTTGTAGCAGAAAAGTATGAAGTTTATGCTTTTTATGAGATTATCTAAATACTTCGAACAATACACAGATACCATCAGCAGGTTCCAATGTCATGTAATGTGAATTTCAATTATCACGTGTCGAATCACTAAGAAGTCTTGTCAGGTTAGCTCCAACATTAAATTTGTGAGAATAATACCAGGATTGTCAAGTTAGTTTCCCTGCCAAATGAGACCAAATGATGTTGCCTATTGTCTGATTTAAACGTTTCTTCCTTTCTGATAGTGTTTGCAAGGAAGTCACAATGAATTTTGTGATTATGTCATGTTTCAATGTGGGAAAGAAATTGAAACTATGCAAAGAAAATTGAAACCTTGCTGATTTCAATTGCTTGTGAGTGATTGGACTACACTTTCTAAATATCTCGAACAACCATATTTCTAGAAAAATAACTACCATATTTTCTTGAAAGTCAAACTTTTCCGATAAAATCTATGCTTACTTTGACATTTCCTTAATCAAATTACACACAAAATTTCTCTGGATTGATAAATTTCTTGGCTGCTTTACACAAAAATTGCATGTTAAAAAACCAAATTTCAATGCTAAACCAACACAGATTTTTAAAAAAATCCATGTTGGTTTTTTGCATTGAAATTTGGCTTTTCAAAAAACCATTTTGAATCTAAAAAAACAATTTTGTCCCGATATTTTTTAGAGCGTGTGGTTGTGAGATGAACAGGCTTTCATTTCAACTTGAAGATCAAATACATAAACCAAATTTGCAGCACTTAAAGTTTTTCTTTTACGTTCTCTTCTAAAGCCACTTGCTGCAATCTCGCCTTAAATAACATTTGGTTCTCAGTTGATTTTTCCACTACAGAAGTATATGTTAATTTGAGATTAAAAATATACTGTCCACTGAAAAACAAGCAGGCTGTGAACTAATGATCTTTGTTGCAGGGAATACAATATGGCTACCTTGGGACATTTTTTGTCAGATATTGCATCACTAAAGCCGTCCTTCAAAACAGTCAATCAATATTTCCAAAATAGAAAATTAATCCTTGAGTTCCCCTTATTGGTTGTTTTCTATGCCTATTACCATGGAGATCTGCAGTAGTCTCTCATTACACAAAGGAGTGACATTGGCATTGTATATCATATATTCAAGATTGCTTTGGCTTATAGATTTAATAGGTATCCAGAGAGCCAATTGATAAATGTACGCTTAAAAACAGAAATAAGTAGTATCAGTGGAGCTGGTTGAACTTCACATGAGGTGGCAACACATGGCAGCAAATCAAAACTGGAATAAAGCACTGCAACGAAATAGCCGTCAACTTGCAGACAACATTGACACAGTTTGCTTTTAGACAGCATGGTCACAGTTTGCTTTCATACTTTCATCTCATTTCAGACCGAAAAAAGAGGATTGTTTGATATCAGACAATGATTATCTGATATGTATCTGATCATGCGATCGTTTAAACCAGACAATTGAATTGTTCAAAATGTCGAATAATTTGTTTATTTTTTTCCATTGATTGTATGCATGGTCTAGACAATTCAATTGTCTGGATTAGACAACCACTTTCATCGGACACATATTAAACAATCATTGTCTGATTCACAAAATCCTTTTTTTTTCACTGCAAACAAAATAAACAGTCACTTAAATCACTTTCTCTTACGCAAGCACCTTCTTCGAGTACTAAGTAGTAATCTTAGTGTTCGTTGCACCCTGACGAGAGACCATTCCCAACGAAAACAACCGCTTCATGACTTAACGACAGTCTCACATGATGGCACCACTGCTGTTGCCTGTTTCTTCAGGAAAGTGTATTCAAATATCGACGGAAGTATCTTCTGAATTGCATTTTTACAATGTCCTTGACATAAAATTACAATAGCTTATACCATTAGTCTTAGAGTGGTGCACATGCAACATAGTCATTGTCTGAGCTTTGGTGAGCTTGGATGATCTGTTGTCTCTAAAGAGATGCTTTGAATTTCAATTTTTATTCTTCTAAGTAAGCTTACTGATACTTTAATGACACAGTAAGGAGATTCTGAAACAATTTTAGTGTATACGCCAGTGATTAGAAAATGCTAATGGCCACTTGTATCATATTACAGGGATTTTATTGGACACCAGGCTCTTGGGTAAACGCCATCCACATAATATGCTGCCAATGCCAGTCATTTTGTCAAAATGGTGCTCTCCCTAAGGTAATTTATTGGCAGACTGCATCAGTGGCTTCGAGGAAAACATAAATAACCAGATTTGATCGCCAAAAAAGTGATTATATTAACTCCATCTTGTAGCAGAAAAGTATGAAGTTTATGCTTTTTATGAGATTATCTAAATACTTCGAACAATACACAGATACCATCAGCAGGTTCCAATGTCATGTAATGTGAATTTCAATTATCACGTGTCGAATCACTAAGAAGTCTTGTCAGGTTAGCTCCAACATTACATTTGTGAGAATAATACCAGGATTGTCAAGTTAGTTTCCCTGCCAAATGAGACCAAATGATGTTGCCTATTGTCTGATTTAAACGTTTCTTCCTTTCTGATAGTGTTTGCAAGGAAGTCACAATGAATTTTGTGATTATGTCATGTTTCAATGTGGGAAAGAAATTGAAACTATGCAAAGAAAATTGAAACCTTGCTGATTTCAATTGCTTGTGAATGATTGGACTTCACTTGCTAAATATCTCAAACAACCATATTTCTATAAAACTAACTACCATATTTTCTTGAAAGTCAAACTTCTCCGATAAAATCTATGCTTACTTTGATATTTCCTTAATCAAATTACACACAAAATTTCTCTGGATTGATAAATTTCTTGGCTGCTTTATACAAAAATTGCAGTTAAAAAACCAAATTTCAATGCTAAACCAACACAGATTTTTAAAAAAATCCATGTTGGTTTTTTGCATTGAAATTTGGCTTTTCAAAAAACCATTTTGAATCTTAAAAAAACAATTTTGTCCCGATATTTTTTAGAGTGTGTGGCTGTGAGATGAGCAGGCTTTCATCTCAACTTGAAGATCAAATACCTAAACCCAATTTGCAGCACTTAAAGTTTTTCTTTTACGTTCTCTTCTAAAGCCACTTGCTGCAATCTCGCCTTAAATAACATTTGGTTCTCAGTTGATTTTTCCACTACAGAAGTAAATGTTAATTTGAGATTAACAATATACTGTCCACTGAAAAACAAGCAGGCTGTGAACTAATGATCTTTGTTGCAGGGAATACAATATGGCTACCTTGGGACATTTTTTGTCAGATATTGCATCACTAAAGCCGTCCTTCAAAACAGTCAATCAATATTTCCAAAATAGAAAATTAATCCTTGAGTTCCCCTTATTGGTTGTTTTCTATGCCTATTACCATGGAGATCTGCAGTAGTCTCTCATTACACAAAGGAGTGGAATTGGCATTGTATATCATATATTCAAGATTGCTTTGGCTTATAGATTTAATAGGTATCCAGAGAGCCAATTGATAAATGTACGCTTAAAAACAGAAATAAGTAGTATCAGTGGAGCTGGTTGAACTTCACATGAGGTGGCAACACATGGCAGCAAATCAAAACTGGAATAAAGCACTGCAACGAAATAGCCGTCAACTTGCAGACAACATTGACACAGTTTGCTTTTAGACAGCATGGTCACAGTTTGCTTTCATACTTTCATCTCATTTCAGACCGAAAAAAGAGGATTGTTTGATATCAGACAATGATTATCTGATATGTATCTGATCATGCGATCGTTTAAACCAGACAATTGAATTGTTCAAAATGTCGAATAATTTGTTTATTTTTTTCCATTGATTGTATGCATGGTCTAGACAATTCAATTGTCTGGATTAGACAACCACTTTCATCGGACACATATTAAACAATCATTGTCTGATTCACAAAATCCTTTTTTTTTCAGTGCAAACAAAATAAACAGTCACTTAAATCACTTTCTCTTACGCAAGCACCTTCTTCGAGTACTAAGTAGTAATCTTAGTGTTCGTTGCACCCTGACGAGAGACCATTCCCAACGAAAACAACCGCTTCATGACTTAACGACAGTCTCACATGATGGCACCACTGCTGTTGCCTGTTTCTTCAGGAAAGTGTATTCAAATATCGACGGAAGTATCTTCTGAATTGCATTTTTACAATGTCCTTGACATAAAATTACAATAGCTTATACCATTAGTCTTAGAGTGGTGCACATGCAACATAGTCATTGTCTGAGCTTTGGTGAGCTTGGATGATCTGTTGTCTCTAAAGAGATGCTTTGAATTTCAATTTTTATTCTTCTAAGTAAGCTTACTGATACTTTAATGACACAGTAAGGAGATTCTGAAACAATTTTAGTGTATACGCCAGTGATTAGAAAATGCTAATGGCCACTCGTATCATATTACAGGGATTTTATTGGACACCAGGCTCTTGGGTAAACGCCATCCACATAATATGCTGCCAATGCCAGTCATTTTGTCAAAATGGTGCTCTCCCTAAGGTAATTTATTGGCAGACTGCATCAGTGGCTTCGAGGAAAACATAAATAACCAGATTTGATCGCCAAAAAAGTGATTATATTAACTCCATCTTGTAGCAGAAAAGTATGAAGTTTATGCTTTTTATGAGATTATCTAAATACTTCGAACAATACACAGATACCATCAGCAGGTTCCAATGTCATGTAATGTGAATTTCAATTATCACGTGTCGAATCACTAAGAAGTCTTGTCAGGTTAGCTCCAACATTAAATTTGTGAGAATAATACCAGGATTGTCAAGTTAGTTTCCCTGCCAAATGAGACCAAATGATGTTGCCTATTGTCTGATTTAAACGTTTCTTCCTTTCTGATAGTGTTTGCAAGGAAGTCACAATGAATTTTGTGATTATGTTATGTTTCAATGTGGGAAAGAAATTGAAACTATGCAAAGAAAATTGAAACCTTGCTGATTTCAATTGCTTGTGAATGATTGGACTTCACTTGCTAAATATCTCAAACAACCATATTTCTATAAAACTAACTACCATATTTTCTTGAAAGTCAAACTTCTCCGATAAAATCTATGCTTACTTTGACATTTCCCTAATCAAATTACACACAAAATTTCTCTGGATTGATAAATTTCTTGGCTGCTTTATACAAAAATTGCAGTTAAAAAACCAAATTTCAATGCTAAACCAACACAGATTTTTAAAAAAATCCATGTTGGTTTTTTGCATTGAAATTTGGCTTTTCAAAAAACCATTATGAATCTAAAAAAACAATTTTGTCCCGATATTTTTTAGAGTGTGTGGTTGTGAGATGAGCAGGCTTTCATCTCAACTTGAAGATCAAATACCTAAACCCAATTTGCAGCACTTAAAGTTTTTCTTTTACGTTCTCTTCTAAAGCCACTTGCTGCAATCTCGCCTTAAATAACATTTGGTTCTCAGTTGATTTTTCCACTACAGAAGTAAATGTAAATTTGAGATTAAAAATATACTGTCCACTGAAAAACAAGCAGGCTGTGAACTAATGATCTTTGTTGCAGGGAATACAATATGGCTACCTTGGGACATTTTTTGTCAGATATTGCATCACTAAAGCCGTCCTTCAAAACAGTCAATCAATATTTCCAAAATAGAAAATTAATCCTTGAGTTCCCCTTATTGGTTGTTTTCTATGCCTATTACCATGGAGATCTGCAGTTGTCTCTCATTACACAAAGGAGTGACATTGGCATTGTATATCATATATTCAAGATTGCTTTGGCTTATAGATTTAATAGGTATCCAGAGAGCCAATTGATAAATGTACGCTTAAAAACAGAAATAAGTAGTATCAGTGGAGCTGGTTGAACTTCACATGAGGTGGCAACACATGGCAGCAAATCAAAACTGGAATAAAGCACTGCAACGAAATAGCCGTCAACTTGCAGACAACATTGACACAGTTTGCTTTTAGACAGCATGGTCACAGTTTGCTTTCATACTTTCATCTCATTTCAGACCGAAAAAAGAGGATTGTTTGATATCAGACAATGATTATCTGATATGTATCTGATCATGCGATCGTTTAAACCAGACAATTGAATTGTTCAAAATGTCGAATAATTTGTTTATTTTTTTCCATTGATTGTATGCATGGTCTAGACAATTCAATTGTCTGGATTAGACAACCACTTTCATCGGACACATATTAAACAATCATTGTCTGATTCACAAAATCCTTTTTTTTTCAGTGCAAACAAAAATAAACAGTCACTTAAATCACTTTCTCTTACGCAAGCACCTTCTTCGAGTACTAAGTAGTAATCTTAGTGTTCGTTGCACCCTGACGAGAGACCATTCCCAACGAAAACAACCGCTTCATGACTTAACGACAGTCTCACATGATGGCACCACTGCTGTTGCCTGTTTCTTCAGGAAAGTGTATTCAAATATCGACGGAAGTATCTTCTGAATTGCATTTTTACAATGTCCTTGACATAAAATTACAATAGCTTATACCATTAGTCTTAGAGTGGTGCACATGCAACATAGTCATTGTCTGAGCTTTGGTGAGCTTGGATGATCTGTTGTCTCTAAAGAGATGCTTTGAATTTCAATTTTTATTCTTCTAAGTAAGCTTACTGATACTTTAATGACACAGTAAGGAGATTCTGAAACAATTTTAGTGTATACGCCAGTGATTAGAAAATGCTAATGGCCACTCGTATCATATTACAGGGATTTTATTGGACACCAGGCTCTTGGGTAAACGCTATCCACATAATATGCTGCCAATGCCAGTCATTTTGTCAAAATGGTGCTCTCCCTAAGGTAATTTATTGGCAGACTGCATCAGTGGCTTCGAGGAAAACATAAATAACCAGATTTGATCGCCAAAAAAGTGATTATATTAACTCCATCTTGTAGCAGAAAAGTATGAAGTTTATGCTTTTTATGAGATTATCTAAATACTTCGAACAATACACAGATACCATCAGCAGGTTCCAATGTCATGTAATGTGAATTTCAATTATCACGTGTCGAATCACTAAGAAGTCTTGTCAGGTTAGCTCCAACATTAAATTTGTGAGAATAATACCAAGATTGTCAAGTTAGTTTCCCTGCCAAATGAGACCAAATGATGTTGCCTATTGTCTGATTTAAACGTTTCTTCCTTTCTGATAGTGTTTGCAAGGAAGTCACAATGAATTTTGTGATTATGTCATGTTTCAATGTGGGAAAGAAATTGAAACTATGCAAAGAAAATTGAAACCTTGCTGATTTCAATTGCTTGTGAGTGATTGGACTACACTTTCTAAATATCTCGAACAACCATATTTCTAGAAAAATAACTACCATATTTTCTTGAAAGTCAAACTTTTCCGATAAAATCTATGCTTACTTTGACATTTCCTTAATCAAATTACACACAAAATTTCTCTGGATTGATAAATTTCTTGGCTGCTTTACACAAAAATTGCATGTTAAAAAACCAAATTTCAATGCTAAACCAACACAGATTTTTAAAAAAATCCATGTTGGTTTTTTGCATTGAAATTTGGCTTTTCAAAAAACCATTTTGAATCTAAAAAAACAATTTTGTCCCGATATTTTTTAGAGCGTGTGGTTGTGAGATGAACAGGCTTTCATTTCAACTTGAAGATCAAATACCTAAACCAAATTTGCAGCACTTAAAGTTTTTCTTTTACGTTCTCTTCTAAAGCCACTTGCTGCAATCTCGCCTTAAATAACATTTGGTTCTCAGTTGATTTTTCCACTACAGAAGTAGATGTTAATTTGAGATTAAAAATATACTGTCCACTGAAAAACAAGCAGGCTGTGAACTGATGATCATTGTTGCAGGGAATACTATATAGCTACTTTAGGACATTTTTTGTCAGATATTGTATCATTCAAGCCATCATTCAAAACAATCAATCAACATTTCCAAAATAGAAAAGTAATCCTTGAGTTCCCCTTATTGGTTGTTTTCTATGCCTATTGCCATGGAGATCTGCAGTAGTCTCTCATTACACAAAGGAGTGACATTGGCATTGTATATCATATATTCAAGATTGCTTTGGCTTATAGATTTAATAGGTATCCAGAGAGCCAATTGATAAATGTACGCTTAAAAACAGAAATAAGTAGTATCAGTGGAGCTGGTTGAACTTCACATGAGGTGGCAACACATGGCAGCAAATCAAAACTGGAATAAAGCACTGCAACGAAATAGCCGTCAACTTGCAGACAACATTGACACAGTTTGCTTTTAGACAGCATGGTCACAGTTTGCTTTCATACTTTCATCTCATTTCAGACCGAAAAAAGAGGATTGTTTGATATCAGACAATGATTATCTGATATGTATCTGATCATGCGATCGTTTAAACCAGACAATTGAATTGTTCAAAATGTCGAATAATTTGTTTATTTTTTTCCATTGATTGTATGCATGGTCTAGACAATTCAATTGTCTGGATTAGACAACCACTTTCATCGGACACATATTAAACAATCATTGTCTGATTCACAAAATCCTTTTTTTTCACTGCAAACAAAATAAACAGTCACTTAAATCACTTTCTCTTACGCAAGCACCTTCTTCGAGTACTAAGTAGTAATCTTAGTGTTCGTTGCACCCTGACGAGAGACCATTCCCAACGAAAACAACCGCTTCATGACTTAACGACAGTCTCACATGATGGCACCACTGCTCTTGCCTGTTTCTTCAGGAAAGTGTATTCAAATATCGACGGAAGTATCTTCTGAATTGCATTTTTACAATGTCCTTGACATAAAATTACAATAGCTTATACCATTAGTCTTAGAGTGGTGCACATGCAACATAGTCATTGTCTGAGCTTTGGTGAGCTTGGATGATCTGTTGTCTCTAAAGAGATGCTTTGAATTTCAATTTTTATTCTTCTAAGTAAGCTTACTGATACTTTAATGACACAGTAAGGAGATTCTGAAACAATTTTAGTGTATACGCCAGTGATTAGAAAATGCTAATGGCCACTCGTATCATATTACAGGGATTTTATTGGACACCAGGCTCTTGGGTAAACTCTATCCACATAATATGCTGCCAATGCCAGTCATTTTGTCAAAATGGTGCTCTCCCTAAGGTAATTTATTGGCAGACTACGTCAGTGGCTTTGAGGAAAACATAAATAACCAGAATTGATCGCCAAAAAAGTGATCATATTAACTCCATCTTGTAGCAGAAAAGTATGAAGTTTATGCTTTTTATGAGATTATCTAAATACTTCGAACAATACACAGATACCATCAGCAGGTTCCAATGTCATGTAATGTGAATTTCAATTATCACGTGTCGAATCACTAAGAAGTCTTGTCAGGTTAGCTCCAACATTAAATTTGTGAGAATAATACCAGGATTGTCAAGTTAGTTTCCCTGCCAAATGAGACCAAATGATGTTGCCTATTGTCTGATTTAAACGTTTCTTCCTTTCTGATAGTGTTTGCAAGGAAGTCACAATGAATTTTGTGATTATGTTATGTTTCAATGTGGGAAAGAAATTGAAACTATGCAAAGAAAATTGAAACCTTGCTGATTTCAATTGCTTGTGAGTGATTGGACTACACTTTCTAAATATCTCGAACAACCATATTTCTAGAAAAATAACTACCATATTTTCTTGAAAGTCAAACTTTTCGGGTAAAATAAGATAAAATCTATGCTTACTTTGACATTTCCTTAATCAAATTACACACAAAATTTCTCTGGATTGATAAATTTCTTGGCTGCTTTACACAAAAATTGCATGTTAAAAAACCAAATTTCAATGCTAAACCAACACAGATTTTTAAAAAAATCCATGTTGGTTTTTTGCATTGAAATTTGGTTTTCCAAAAAACCATTTTGAATCTAAAAAACCAATTTTGTCCCGATATTTTTTAGAGTGTGTGGTTGTGAGATGAGCAGGCTTTCATCTCAACTTGAAGATCAAATACCTAAACCCAATTTGCAGCACTTAAAGTTTTTCTTTTACGTTCTCTTCTAAAGCCACTTGCTGCAATCTCGCCTTAAATAACATTTGGTTCTCAGTTGATTTTTCCACTACAGAAGTAAATGTAAATTTGAGATTATAAATATACAGTCCACTGAAAAACAAGCTGGCTGTGAACTAATGATCTCTGTTGCAGGGAATACTGTATAGCTACTTTGGGACATTTTTTGTCAGATATTGTATCACTAAAGCCGTCTTTCAAAACAATCAATCAAAATTTCCAAAATAGAAGAGTAATCCTTGAGTTCCCCTTATTGGTTGTTTTCTAGGCCTATTGCCCACGGAGATCTGCAGTTGTCTCTCATTACACAAAGGAGTGACATTGGCATTGTATATCATTTATTCAAGATTGCTTTGGCTTATAGATTTAATAGATATCCAGAGAGCCAATTGATAAATGTACGCTTAAAAACAGAAATAAGTAGTATCACCTGGTAGGCTGTGAATATCACTGTTTACAGTCAAAATATCGGGGCCTATGATATTGTAAAAAATACCACCCTTCAAGTGCGATATCTTTTAACAATTGTTATGACATGACCAGCATTTCAGCTGCCTGATGACGTCACAAACCAAACTATGGCCAAAACAATGGGATTATGATGTCATATTCATTTTTGCTCCATGGTGACATCACATTTTTGTAATGGCAGAAAATAATCTCTCTTTATATCTAAAAATTTGAGGTAAAACTAGGTGACAAAAACAAAATAACCACGCATCAGGGCACTTCGTACAACATCACTCGCCGTCATGTAAATTAATATCACTCGCCCTTCAGGCTCAAGTGATATTAACTCACACAACAGCTTGTGATATTGTTGCTCAGTGACCCTGACTTTGGTTGTTTTGTTTTAGTATCACTGGAACTGGTTGAATTGTATGAGGTGGCAACACATTGCCGAATATGAAAGCTGGAATAAAGCAATGAAATAGCCGTCAACTTGTAAACAACATTGTCACAGTTTGCTTTAATCTTTTCATCTCATTTCACACCGAAAACAAAAGGATTGTTTGGTATCAGACAATGATTATCTGATATACATGTATCTGATCAAGCGATCGTCTAATCCAGACAATTGATTTGTTCAAAATGTAAAAGAATATGTTTATTTCATTGTATTGATTGTCTAGACAAGACAATGAACAGTACAAAATAAACAAATTCTTCGAATAATTCAATTGTCTGTTTTAGACAACCACCTTGATTGGGCAAATCCTGTTTTTTTTTTCAGTTTAAACAAAATAAACAGTCACTTGAATCACTTTGTCTTACGCGAGCACCTTCTTCGAGTACTAAGTAGTAATCTTAGTGTTCGTTGCACCCTGACGAGAGACCATTCCCAACGAAAACAACCGCTTCATGACTTAACGACAGTCTCACATGATGGCGTGTACACACGCTGTTACCTGTTTCTTCAGGAAAGTGTATCCAAATATCAACGAAAGTATCTTCTGATTTGCATTTTACAATGTCCTTGGGATCAAGTTACAATAGCTTATCCCATTAGTCTTAGAGTGGTGCACATACAACATAGTCATTGTCTGAGCTTGGATGAGCTGTTGTCTCCAGAGAGATGCTTTGAATTTCATTTTTATTCTTCTAAGTAAGCTCACTGATACTTTAATGACACAGTAAGGAGATTCTGAAACAATTTTAGTGTATACCCCAGTGATTAGAAAATGCTAATGGCCACTCCTATCATCTTACAGGGATTTTATTGGACACCAGGCCCTTGTGTAAACTCCTTCCACAAAATATGCTGCCAAGGCCAGTCATTTTGTCAAAATGGTGCTCGCCCTAAGAAAATTTATTGGCAGACTGGGTTAGTGGCTTTGAGGAATACATAAATAACCACATTTGATCAGAGAAAAAGTGATCATAATTACTTAATCTTGTAGCAGAAAACTATGAAGTTCACGCTATTTATGGCATTATTTAAATACATCGAACAATACACAGATCCCATCAGCAGGTCCCATTGTCATGTAATGTGAATTTCAATTTTCACGTGTCGAATCAGGGTAGCTCCAACATTAAATTGGCAAGAATAATACCAGGATTGTCAAGTTAGTTTGCCTGCTAAATGAGACCAACTGATGTTGCCTATTGCCTGATTTAAATGTTTCTTCATTCTGATAGTGTTTGTTTGCAAGGAAGTCTTGAATTAGCAATTATTTGACACAATGAATTTGTGACTATATGTTATGTTTCAATGTGGGAAAGAAATTGAAACTATGCAAAGAAAATTGAAACCTTGCTGATTTCAATTGCTTGTGAGTGATTGGACTTCACTTTCTAAATATCTCAAACAACCATATTTCTAGAATAATAACTACCATATATTCTTGAAAGTCAAACTGCTCCAGTAAAATCAGATTGTTTTCACATTTCCTTGATCAAATTACACACAAAATTAATCTGGATTGATAAATTTCTAGGCTGCTTTACACAATAATTGCATGTTAAAAACGTTAAATTTTAGACGGACACCAGCCAGACTGTACTTGTCCCTCTATATATTAAGCCTCCACCGTCTCAGCTCGCACAATATTCTGAGGGAGCTTCTTCTTACTATTGGACTTCCCTTCTGTGTAAGGAGCACCCCAAATGAAGGAACCTTATGATGTTGTGCTTTTTGCTCAAGCACGGGTGGAGGGGGGCGGAAGCAGTCTGGTCTCAGACTGGGCACCTGCTATAGCGTTTCTAGTATCTGCTTACTGTCTTTACAACATGGGTCCTCCCTGGGGATAAGATTGCAAGAACCACCTTCTACTCAATCAATGTGTCAGTTACATGACCAGTGTTTGAGAAAAATCTAAATGACACTTCATTTTACCTTTGCCTTGATAATTATAATTGGTGTATTTTATGAAAGAAGGTTTCACAGCTTCGACAAGGAGTCTTCTGTCCCACTTTCACAATAATCATACTCCCAATACAGGACAATAAAACAATCTGGGATCATTTTTATTGCTAAGCACTGCAGGAATTCTTTTATTACAATTATACATTATTTATCCATACAGAAATATCAGTGATTTTAGAAATTAAACTATAAAACTATTAATGGTAGAGTTGTTTTTCATCAATTAAGAGAATTATATAATTATGGCTCAAAAAAATGTACAAACTAGTAGTCTAAATTTTATATGTATACAAATGCCAGAAACTTAGCTTTTTAAAAATCCGCGTACCTTCAGTTAATTTCAAAGTTAATGTTGCAACTGCCCAGATGATGCATTATAGTCTGTCCGTTAAAAGGGTCAGGCAAACTTTTAGATGTGACCTATTATGGAGACATGACTAATAAATAACTTTCTACCTGAGATCACTTCATTTCACAACCCAGCTATATCATATGTCAAGGATTTTTTTATAGGTTGATAGATAATTTTACTCTTTGCTCCTTTATATAAATTTTGTGCAGTTGAAATGATAGCTCAGTCAAAGGCAAAGGATAGTTGATGTCATTGATGCAAAAAAAGAAAGACAAAAACGAAATAGAACTCCAAAATATCAAGGTGCGTGGTACAGCTAGCATTCCACTGGTGTTTCATCTTTTCACTTTGAAACACTGCGCCTGATTTCAACAGGTGTTTGTCATGATGACAGGCGAGACTCACCCAGAGAATCTGCTTTACTGAAGTGGCGAGATAAAAAATTATTCTTTTTTTTTTGTAGTTGTTGAAATGTAATATCTCCAACCACTACTCACTTCCATATAGCAGAGTGGTTGGAGGCCCAAATTGGGGCTGTGACTGCCCCCGCTCTGCAACCTCACAAATTGTATATCAAATCGATCCTTATGACCTGAAGTTTTTAAAAAACCCGTCTGACGTTGAAAAATTAACGTGGCACTTCGCCGTCTCAGGGGTCAAAGGTCAAGACCTCCATAGAAAAATGCCAAGTTTCAAGCACGGACATGAAATTCACTTTACAGACTCTCCTGTGTGATATGATTCAGATACAGAGGCGTATGATACATCAAATGAAAGGTCACATTGAGCTCAATCATTTGATTACAGCCACTTGACCTTTGACCTCATTTGCATATCGCAGGAGTAATAAATATGTCAAAAATCAGTAAAAAATTACCTAATTTTTTCAAATGGAAAGAAAGAAAGTTTCCCTACTATGTTATTTTCACAGGTCCAACCCCTAAATTTCATGTGCACACATCACAGGACACTGTGATGCAAATTTATGCAAATTTATTCACCATAGGTCACAACAAGGTCAAAGGTCACATAACTCAAACATAGCTCCCGTATTTCTCAAAATATCAGCAGAAATGCATTATTTCAGGCCCATTGTGTCATAGGCAATTTGTACATGGTCTTATTGTACACCATGTGAATGGTCTCAATGAGTACAATAATTTTGTGATACTCAATTGACCCTTGACCTCATTTGCATATCGTAGAAGTCATAAATAGGTCAAAAATAAGTATAAAATTACCTAATTTTTTCAAATGGAAAAAATGAATTTTCCCTACTATGTTATTTTCATAGATGCAGCCCCTAAATTTCATGTGCAGGCATCAAAGGACATTTTCATGAAAATTACGCAAATTTATTCATATTTCCATAGGTCACAATAAGGACAAAGGTCACATAACACAAACATAGCTCCCATATTTCTCAAAATTTCCGCAGGAATGCTTCTTTTCAGGCCTATTGTGTCATAGGCACTTTGTACTTGGTCATGTTGTACACCATATTAAGGGTCTCAATTAGACAATAATTTGGTGATACTCCATTGACCTTTGACCTCATTTGAATATTACAGGTGTCATAAATGGGTCGAAAATCACTAATCATTTACCAATTTTTTTCAACTTGTAAGAAAAAAAGTTTCCCTTCTATGTTTTTTTCATAGATTGTACCCCTAAATTCCAATTGCATTCTTTACAGGACATTGTGATACAAATTTATGTTAATTTATTTACCATAGGTCACAACAAATTGGGCTAACAAGCCTCTCGAGGTTTTACGCCTGCCAAATTATGTACCGCTGTACGTATCGATATTTAATGATCAATAATAAAAATAAAACAAGGTCACAGGTCACATAACCCAAACATAGCTCCCATCTTTCTCAAAATTTCAGCAGAATTGTATTATTTCTGGCCCATGGTGTCATATGCATTTCCTGTACGGACTTGTACACCAAATGAAAGGAATCAATGGGTACTATAATTTGGTGACGCTCAATTGACCCGTCCTGTGACACTAATCTTTGTTGAATGACAGTATGGTATGAGACCGGCAGCATCCCTAGTCGTTCGTTGCTGAGGATGTCCTGTGATACCTATCTTCGTTGAATGACAGTGTGGTATGAAACCACTACCGTCCTGGCATACTTAGCTTTGTTGAATGACAGTGTTTTCTGAAATGGCACAGTTTGTATTAATCAAGTGCCAACATTTTGGGTTGTCTATAGTTGACATGACTTAGTGATACATCTTAATCGATTTGACGTCAAATAGAACTGTTTGTTTATTATTCAAGCACTAGCATATCTTGCACATCTGGTTGCTTATTTTGTTATACAAATACAATGAAATGGCACTGTTGTATTATCAAAGTGCCAGTATATCTGGTCGTTCATTGTTGATATAATTTTGTCATACAACTTAGATGATGTGAATAGCACTGTTTGCTGTGTTATCCAAGTGATAGTATCTGGTTGTTTATTGTTCTGATGATTCGTTGGTAAAACTTAATGGCACTGGTTGTTATATTATCCAATTGCCAGCTTATCTTGCATATCTGATTGTTTGTTATTGATATATTTTTGTGATACAACGAGATGTAACACGAAATGGCACTGTTGGTTGTTTTATCCAAGTGCCAGAATATCTTGGATATCTAGTTGTTTGTTATTAATATATTTTTGCGATACAACTTAAGGTGACTCAAGCGTGGTACACTGCACATACTTCTGAGCAGCCTGGTTGCCTAGCAACATTGCGTCACCACTGCTGCAGGCCCTGAAAAAGTTGTGACGTTACCATTTTCTGCTATCTTTTTTTTAGCAGCATGGCAGCCAGTAATTTGCTATTTAAAGGAGATCTAATGCAGCTAGAAGCGTAATTATTTTTTTATTGAAAGCAGTAACATCTATTCTATGCTAGTTTAAAGTTTCAGCTTCTCAGCTTTATCCAAAAAATGTTCTCAGTTAATTTCAGTCAACTGTGTCAAAAATTGTCTTTATTTATTCAAATTGACATTGGCACAGTCATGGTACTGCAGTAAAAAAATGACTCGGTGAATTTTTTTAATTTTTTGCCATTTGTTTGACAATAACTTGTTTATGATATATGCAAATTTTTAAAAAAATCTGTATGATCGTTTTCCTAAAATTTGATTACTGCCAAAATTGATGCATGCAAATTCTGCAATTAATTAGTGTGTTGGAGCCCTTTGAGCTCTTACAGAAAAAAGAATTTTAACCTTTTTCTTCAAATTTATGTGAAATGTATTGGTGTAAATCCTTGGGAAGACATTTCTGACGTGTGTAACAAATGCATGTAATGCTTTATTCTGTGGTACATAACCAAAAACTCAATTTATGACTTTTAAGCAGGCAAAACTTGCTGTTACCATGGCAACCAAACGAGTCGGTGAACTTTTTTTAGTTTTCATTTTTGAAATGTATAGGTCCCATAGAGTACCTGTGCAAAATTTAAAAAAAATCTGTATGATCGAACCACCATGCTTGAGTCACCTTAATGTAACATGAAATGGCACTATTATCCAAGTGCTAGATTTGTTTGTTACAAGTCTGTTGCTGAGATGATTTTGTGATGCAACTTGCAGTATTATGATAACTGCAACATATCTGGTCTTTTTATATTGATATATTTTTGTGATACAACTTAATGTAACATGAAATGGCACTGTTTGTTGTATTATGGTTGCCTATTGCTGAGATGTTTTTGTGATACAACTTAATGTAGTATCGAATGGCACTGTCTGTTGTATTATCCAAGTGCCAGCATATCTAGCGTATCTGGTTGTTTGGTATCGAAATATTTTGTGACTCAACTTAATGTCACATGAAATGGCACTGTTTGTTGTATTATCGAAGTGCCAGCATGGTTGCCTATTGCTGAGATGTTTTTGTTATACAACTTAATGTAACATCATGTTACTAAAATGAAATGGCACTGTTTTTGGTAGTTCCCCCGTTGCCTAATTGGTAAGTGCGCTTGTCAACTGGCTTTGAGTGCGTGGGTTTAAATCTCACCCCGGGAACTCACTTTAGTCCGAGCCCATGGGACATTAAATGGAGGCGGGTTGAATCTAGTATTTGATGCTGGGGCAACTGGAAGACCCTGGGCATCCCTGAATTAATAGGGTCTGTGCCAGACTCACAGTCTTCTCATCTCATCATCATAAGGCAGTCGCCTGCTTCGATATAGATGCTGCAGAGGCGTAAAACACAAACAAACAAACAAACAAACAAACACTGTTTGTGGTAGCATATTTGGTTGTATATTGAAGTACCATAGTACGAAATAGAAAAGATGATGTTATTGTTTTTACTTGATGAGCAATTGAGCATATTACGAAGCCTTGAAGTTAAACTGCTCTTAAATCTGAAAGGAAATCACAAAAACAAATTCTGCCTGAAATTTCAGGAAGTATGTTCTGTCTTTGTTCATCCTGTAATAAACTTTTGTAATAACAGCCATGAAAACCCTGATTCATATTTTTATTAAGCAATATGCCAATACCGTCAAAGATATAATTCATGCGTAAAAATATTATAGTATGACAATTTTATAGGTAAAAAATGTTCAAAAGAATCACAGTGCTCATTAAAAAAAAAACGAAAGGCAGATTTACCAAATTTATTGATTCTTGCGATTTGCAGACTGGGGTATACCGTCAATCTTTCACCTGTTGTACAAGAAACCAAGGCAGAAAAAGAACGCATGTGACATGAAGGGCCTAAAAAATAAGCATTTCTGTTTAGATTTAGAGAAATACCGGGTCATGCGACCTTTGACCTTGGTATGACATATACTGAAAAAATTAGCTAAATTTTAGTTGACAACATAACATAAGTATGCGCATAAATCTTAGGTGTAAGATCTATGAAAATAATGTAGCATTCGTGTCTTTTGAAATTTTGATCACTCTTGTAATATGCAAATAATGTCAATTGTCAAATGAGTATATCAAGTAATTATAGAATTTATCTAGACCTTTCTTTTGGTGTACACCAAGTTCGTTCAGAAAATGGATATGGCACAATGGGCCTGAAATATTGCATTCCTGGTCAGATTTAAAGAAATCCGGGAGTTATGGTGACACAGGAAAGTTATTCTAAACAAAGTAGGTATGGGAGATACACTTGGGTCACGTGACCTCTGACCGTTGTGTGACCAATATCAAATAAATTTGCAGAAATATAAGTCACAGCATTCCGTGTTGAAGGTACATCAATTTAGGAGGTAAGGTCTATGAAAAATGATATGGTCAGAGAAAGTTCCCTTCTTCAAATTGGAAAAAATAATTTTTTGTGACTTTTTACATATTTGTTACTTCTGTAATATGCAAATGAGGTCAAAGGTTAAGTGAGTATCATTCAATTATAGTACTCATTTTAAAACACCCTTCATTTGGTGTTTGACAAGTCCATACAGGAAATGCATAATTGTGACATCATGGGCCTGAAATAATGCACTTCTGCTGAAATTTAGAGAAATATAGGAGCTATGGTTGTGTTATGTGACCTTTGACCTTGCTGTGACCTATGTTGAATAAATTTGCATAGATTTGTATCACAATGACCTGTGATGCATGCACATGAAATTTAGGGCTAAAATCTATCAAAACAACATTTAAAAAGGGACACTGTGTTCCTTACAAATTGAAAAAAAAAGGTAAATAATTAGTGATTTTCGACCAATTTATGACTCCTGCAATATGCAAATGAGGTCAAAGGTCAATTGAGTATCACCAAATTATTGTGCTAATTGAGACCCTTCATATGGTGTACAATATGACCAAGTACAAAATGCCTATAACACAATCGGCCTGAAACAATGCATTTCTGCTGAAATTTTGAGAAATATGGGAACTATGTTTGGGTTATGTGACCTTTGACCTTATTATGACCTATGGAAATATATGAATAAATCTGCATAATTTTCATGACAATGTCCTGTGATGCATGCACATGAAATTTAGGGGCTGCATCTATGAAAATAACATAGTAGGGAAACTTTCTTTCTTTCCATTTAAAAAAAGTGGCTAATTTTTTGTGATTTTGACCTATTTATGACTCCTGTAACATGCAAATGAGGTCAAAGGTCAATTGGGTATCACCAAATTATTGTGCTAATTGAGACCCTTCATATGGTGTACAATATGACCCAGTACAAAATGCCTATGACACAATCAGCCTGAAATAATGCATTTCTGCTGAAATTTTGAGAAATACGGGAGCTATGTTTGGGTTATGTGACCTTTGACCTTGTTGTGACCTATGGAAATATATGAATAAATTTGCATAATTCTCATGACAATGTCCTGTGATGCATGCACATGAAATTTAGGGTCTGGCTGCATCTATGAAAATAACATAGAAGGGAAACTTTCTCTCCATTTGAAAAAAGTGACTAATTTTTGTGTGATTTTGACCTATTTATGACTCCTGCAATATGCAAATGAGGTCAAAGGTCAATTGAGTATCACAAAATTATTGTTCTTATTGAGACCCTTCATATGGTGTACAATATGACCAAGTGCAAAATGCCTATGACACCATGGGCCTGAAATAATACATTTCTGCTGAAATTTTGAGCAATATGGGAGCTTTCTTTGAGTTGTGTGACCTTTGACCTTGTTGTGACCTATGGTGAATAAATTTGCATAAATTTGCATCACAAAGTCCTGTGATGCATGCACATGAAATTTAGGGGTTGGACCTATGAAAATAACATAGTAGCGAAACTTTCTTTCTTTCCATTTGAAAAAATCAGGTAATTTTTTGCTGATTTTTGACCTATTTATGACTCCTGCAATATGCAAATGAGGTCAAAGGTCAAGTGGCTGTAATCATATTATTGAGCTCTATGTGACCTTTCATTTGATGTATCATATGCCTCTGTATCTGAAATAGATCACGCAGGAGAGCCTATAAAGTGAATTTCATGACTGTGCTTGAAAATCGGCATTTTTCTATGGAGGTCGTTACCTTTGACCCCTGAGACGGCAAAGTGCCACATTAATTTTTCAACGTCAGACGGGTTTTTTTAAAACTTCGGGTCATAAGGATCGATTTGATATACAATTTGTGAGGTTGCAGAGCGGGGGCAGTAACGACGAAAACTAAGCCACTTTTTGGCCTCCTGCCACTCTGCTAATATGTGTACACGTAAATTCCTACTAAAGATACACATTTGAAAAGAAGCAAGCTAAAGGTCTTACTCTGTCCTTTTTTTGGACACTTTGGGCAAAACTGCCCTCGGTAGCCATCCTGCACTCTAAAAAATTTCAGACAAAATTGTTTTTTTAGATTCAAAATGGTTTTTTGAAAAACCAAATTTCAATGCAAAAAACCAACATGGATGTTTTTTTTTAATTTTTTGCATTGAAATTTGGTTTTTCAAAAAAATCCATCTTCTTCTTGTACTGTGTAGCATACTCAGTGCTTGTTGCACCTTGAAGAGAGACCTTGTCCAACAAAATGATCGCTTCATGACTGAATGACAAATTTTCAATGGGGCACCCCCCAATTATGTTCCAATATATGAAAAAAAAATTCAGTAAAAATTTGGGCCAAATCGGACAAATTTTAGCGGGTGCTACCGCAATTTGAAATATAACATTGTATTGCTATGGGCGAAATCCCAGTTTTATGGGTGATGGGTGAAGGTAGTTATCCTACCACTAGAGTGATTGTAATTTTTTTTCTTATTTATGCCTTCCACTATTCTCATCACAAATCCATTCATATTTTGCCAATATCCGGTCATTTCAGGCTACAGGGCACTCTTAAAGCAACAAATTTTGCCCGATTTTTACAGTATTAAGGTTATACGCGGTATTGAATAACATAACCAGGAATAAAGGTACACAAATTTAAGTTACACCATCTTATTAAGTAGGAAAAGAGCTTTAAATTTGAATACCAACATTACTATGTTGCTATATTCTACAGTATTACAGCATTGCCTTGAATATTGGGAATTTTCGCAAATAATTGTTAATGACAAATAACCTAATTCAATGGGGTCAGAATATAGCAGTGTTGGTATTCAAATTAAAGCTCTTTTCAAGCTCCATCTATTGAAGTAACTTTAATTTCTGTGACATTAAAACCCGCAATGTAATTAAATATCTCGAATTTGGTATATTTTGACTATTTTATCTTTGTTAGTCTGGTATGGTGGTAGCAGCATGGTGAAGTAAAAAATAATTCAAATTTGTATTGATCCGCTGTTCTGACAACCAGACCCAAAAATTATGACCATGTTGCATTGGTTTGGTGCACCAGGTATAGTTGAACTCGCTACATGCCAAAATATTGGATATTTTTGTATTGAATACTAATGTTAATTTTCATGATGCGGTAGCACCCTCTAATTTTTTTCCGATTGAGCTCAAATTTTTACTGAATTTTTTTTTCATATATTGGAACAACTTCAGGGGGTGCCCCATTAACATTTCAAAACTTCACTTTTTTGCATCACCCTAGGCACCACTGCTGTTGCCTGTTTCTCCAGGAAGGTGTATCCAAATACTAACACAAGTATCTTCAGATTTGCATTTACTACAATGTCCTTGGAATCAAGTCACAATAGCTTATCCCATTAGTCATAGAGCGGTGCACATACAACATAGTCATTGTCTGAGCTTGGATGAGCTGTTGTCTCCAGAGAGATGCTTAGAATTCCATTTTTTATTCTTCTAAGTAAGCTCACTGATACTTTAATGACACAGTAAGGAGATTCTGAAACAATTTTAGTGTATACCCCAGTGATTAGAAAATGCTAATGGCCACTCCTATCATCTTACAGGGATTTTATTGGACACCAGGCCCTTAGGTAAACTCCTTCCACATAATATGCTGCCAATGCCAGTCATTTTGTCAAAATGGTGCTCTCCCTAAGGTAATTTATTGGCAGTGGGTTTGAGGAAAACATAAATAACCACATTTGATCACCAAAAAAGTGATCATATTACAGGTGTTTTCATTACCATGCGATTCTTGTCATTCACACTTGGCTCTGAGGAATCAATGCTAAACAAACACAAACTACGTTTGATAAATCAAATGTGTGACATTCTGTTGTTTCTAAACCAATCAGATTAACTAAAAATGGCATGTATTTGGTGGGTCTAGAACCCAAGAATCTTGTACTAATGAAATAACCTGTAACTCCATCCTGTAGTGGAAAAGTTAAAGCTTTTATGGCATTATCTAAATACAACGAACAATACACAGATACCACCAGCAGGTTCCGTTGTCATGTAATGTGAATTTCAATTTTCAAGTGTCGAATCACTAATAAGTCCTGTCAGGTTAGCTCCAACGTTGAATTTGCAAGAATAATTATCAGGATTGTCAAGTTAGTTTCCCTGGAAAACGAGACCAAATTATGTTGCTTCCTGTCTGATTTAAATGTTTCTTCGTTCTGAATAATGTTTTCAAGGAAGTCTTGAATTGCTTTAGCAATTATTTGACACAATGCATTTTGTGATTATGTCATGTTTCAACGTGGGAAAGAAATTGACACTATGCAAAGAAAATTGAAAAATTCCTGATTTCAATTGCTTTTGAGTGATTGGACTACACTTTCTAAATATCTCGAACAACCATATTTCTAGAAAAATAACTACCATATTTTCTTGAAAGTCAAACTTTTCGGGTAAAATCAAATGAAAATCTATGCTTGTTTTGACATTTCCATATTGAAATTACACTACTAGTACTAGTCATTGATAGACATGGTATATCAGGGCTTGTTAATCAATTTAATCCATCCATATACTAGCATATGACAAGTCCAAGAAATGCACTGGCCATGTGCGTTTTGATATATTCATCACTGATTCTATCACATTTGACAGTTGACCATGAAAAACATTTTATCAAAATTCACAGTTATTGTTGGGTGTTGTTAATTCTATAAGTTGCAGATTCTTATATATTTTTATCTCATGTCTAACTGCTAAAAGCACACACAGTAACAAACAATGTATAACAGTTTGTGATCACTGTTATGGTTGTATTCTATTTGGAATTTGTCGTGTGACTTTGGAATAGGCTCCCACCAGTTTTGTATTTCTTCAAAATATGCAAATACTGTAAAAGAAAAAATACTTTACATGCCAGAACATTATCAAAATAAGTGAGATGCACAAGGTCAACTATTGCATTTGCACCATATCTGTGTGTTATTTGCAAAATGGCTCTGCTCCTGCAATCTCCAAATTCTAATTGCGTACGCATATATTGTCTATAGGGTACTACTGGTACTCATGCGAGTGCACAAAAACCAGTCCACCCCCGTTTTAAAGTGTTGTCATAAGGTAAGTAACCACTATCTTTACAATATGTGTCTACCCTGGGGATAAGATTGCAAGAACCTCCTTCTACTCAATTAATGTTACAATTACATGAACTGCATTTGAGCAAAATCTAAATGACACTTCGTTTTGCCGTTGCCTTGATAATTGGTGTACTGACATTGTAATGAAAGAAGCTTTCAAAGCTTCGACAAGGAGTCTTCTGTCCCACTTTGGTAAAAATCATACTCCCAATACAGGACAAAAAAACAAACTGGGATCATTTGTATTGCTAAGCACTGCAGGCATTCTTATATAATATTTATACATCATTTATTTATACAGAAATATTACAGTGATTTTGAAAATGAAACAATAAAACGATTTACGGTAGTTGTTTTTCATCATATAAGAGCACTATGTAATGATGGCTCTCAATTGTACTATCCGCAGGTATTTTGCAATCTGCTACAATGACCCAGATAAAAGTTCTGTCAGCTATGTGCTGGCAAAAATCGGTGTGTTTGAAAACGTACTTCACAAAAATAGCTATGGCTATATCAGTGATCAACACAGCTTAATGATTTCAAAAGCGAATATTGTAGGGCTCATACTTTACACCCCAGTCTTCAAATTTTGCAATTACGTTCAGCTTTGTCTTCTGCACGCATTCGAAAGTGACAGTGTATATCAACTTGCTACAGCTTTTTCCGTAAGCTCTGGCCATTGATTAGAGGTATATGGTCATGTAAGTTACACTTTTACCTTCATTACTGCAAAGTTTGAAGGAAATTGTACGAATAGGGGAAAAGTTATGGTAATTTCCAAAGTCACTCTCATTTGGTTAAAAATTTGCCTTGGTGGACAGGCTGAAAAGCTGAGCCTCTATATGTGAAGTGCCTGGTTTAATATCAATAGACCTATTCATTTCCTGCTGCCTTGTTACTTTCTCCTGTCCCAAGGAACCTAACAAATGCATAAATATGCAACATTAAGCCCCAGTCATCAATCCTTCTTTTCACTGACAATAGATGTCGTAAATGGACAATAGCTGCTTTGCAATGTTTTAGATTTTGGTTCACATTAATTGAATTTACCTCAGAACTTCTGAATGGTATTTATTGTTTAAATAAGTGGTATACTTCACCGTGTGTTTGTTGGTTGCCATTAAAAGTCAGGTTCAGCTATAGCAAATGAAGTTATTTGTTAGTCGACCGAAGGCACTGAATTTGATAACCATCTGTTGAAAGTTTCATTCAATTATCTTCATTTTCAACAGAGATATGAAGATCACAATCGTTGATCACAGACTTTTTGCAATTACAATGCTGAAACATGGCAAATTATTACTTCATTTTTCGACTTCTTTAATAATTTACATTAAGGTGGTTCTAGTGGCTACTTTTCTTTTATTGAAGTGTCTTTCATATAAAAATATTTTAAATGTGAAATTCAAGATTTAATTTTTTTTGCAACATACCTACTATCCGACAAAGTACAGGGTGACCCACCTCAACTTGTGCATTGATGTTGTAACCAAAACAGTGTTTACTGAAACTGTTTAGGATTTCCAATGCAAACACCAAATTGGAGTTTCAGTGACAAGAGCCAAGAGAAGAGTATTATGCAAGTTTGGTTCATTTTTGGTTAAAATTGGACTCAGAGGAAGAGTTCAAATTTTCGCATAGCTTTTTTTCTGATTTTTTACAATTTAACTCTGTCAACCTTGGAAAATTTTTTTGGCTCACATGTAATGCATGTACTGTTTTACAGAAGCTATAACAAAGCAGTGCCAGGGCTTTTCTTTGAAGGAGGTTTGGGTTTACCAAGTCAGGAAGCCCAAATAATGTCCTGATGCAGTGCACCATTTTCATACCGGTAATTTCCTGGGGTCTATACCAATGATGGGTAGGCAAAAATTGTTGTTACCACTCATAATAAGCATTAGAATAGCTTAATCTTACATGGGAATATCATTAATCACTTTCAATTTGAGCATTGATGTGTGTATTCCTCACTTTATCAATTGTTCCAATAATGCACATAAAATGTTAACAATGAATCTTACATCTCCAAGAAAAATGACTTAGCTTGGATTTCTAGGCCAAATGACATGGTGAATTTGTTGAGGGGAATCTTCTACACCTAATAGTATTGAAGAACCATGTGTTTTCATCACAAATGTTGGTCAAAATACTTTCTGGATGACACAAAAAATAGTTTTTTGAAGAAGTGTTGCTATACTTTTTGTCTTTTCTTTTAAAACCAGGGTGTCTTGTTTTACGTTTCTAATGACTCTAACAATCATAATACCTTACTATTTTGTGTTGGCAATCAATTGACTGTCGGTTATGCTAATTGTTTTGCCATATTTTGACTTGTTTGTCTCCGACAGGTTGCCATTTTGAATTTGCTGACTTGGTAACATACACTGGACTCTAAATCTCACAAACAACATCCATTCCCTTCCCTAAGAGCCTCCTTTTGCATATCAAAGTCATTTCAGGCAGTTTTGGAGGGTTTTGTTGATGCTGGTGCACTTTGAATTCTTCTCAGCTTATTTTTTGGCACAAAATAAAACAGCGACACATTTTCACTTGCCTGTCAGTTTTGATAGAATTACTGCAGAGGCTTGTAACTCGCTTTATTTAACAGCCATTACTACCAATTCGACAAATATGTCATGCACAAGTTGAGGTGGGTCACCCTGTACACGTAAATTCCTACTAAAGATACACATTTGAAAAGAAGCAAGCTAAAGGTCTTACTCTGTCCTTTTTTTGGACACTTTGGGCAAAACTGCCCTCGGTAGCCATCCTGCACTCTAAAAAATGACAAAATTGGTTTTTTAGATTCAAAATGGTTTTTTGAAAAACCAAATTTCAATGTAAAAAACCAACATGGATTTCTTAACCAAATTTCAATGCAAAAAACCAACATGGATGTTTTTAAAAATCCATGTTGGTTTCTGCATTGAAATTTGGTTTTTCAAAAAACCATTTTGAATCTAAAAAATCAATTTTGTCGCAACATTTTTTAGAGTGTGTGGTTGTTAGATGAACAGGCATTCATCTCAACTTGAAGATCAAATACCTAAACCCAATTGCTGCACTTAAACTTTTCTTTTACGTCCTCTTAGCCACTTGCTGCAATCTCGCCTTAAACAACATTTGGTTCTCAGTTGATTTTCCACTACAGAAGTAAATGTAAATTTGAGATTATAAATATACAGTCCACTGAAAAACAAGCTGGCTGTGAACTAATGATCCTTGTTGCAGTGAATGATATATAACAGGGCTATTCTCAAATTTCAGGACAACGGCCATAGGAAAAATGTCCTGTATAGGAGGGGACAATGTGGTAACGGAGTGGAATTTTGACGTAAAAAACCAACTGTAAGAACAGCAACAAAAGGAAAAACAATGAAAGATTGGTGTAACTTTTATTTTCAGAAGTACTTCATCTCGTATCAGTAGATTTTTTGGCCCAAATGTCGATTTTTTGCTCATGATCTGGTAACGGAGTGGACGGTAACGGAGTGGAAAAATTTTTTGCTTTTCGCTCTATACTGCTTTTTATTCTGGTGTTTAGATAAAAAAATTGCAGACTATTAAAAGCTGCCACACTCAGCAATATATAGATGAAATCACTCTTTAAAACTATCATAGGTAAGCTTTGAAATGAAGGAAACGGAGTGGACATTTTGTGAGCCCAAAAAACATTTTCTATGAATATTATGTCTTAATTTATTGAATACATGTTTTATGAAGTCTGCAAGGCAGTGGTACTATGGCGCACATGCGTCTGATGATATTCAGTGAAAATAGCTCATAAAAAACAATAATGAACTGAGCTATGGCAAGTAACGGAGTGGACAAAAATTGACTTAAATTAGTGAGACATCTATTCTATCAATTTAATCAATGAAATTATACCAAAAAAAATTTAATATGAACTAGATATGAATTCAAGTCTATATTCTCGTGAATGCTGCAAAGAAACTTTGAAAATAATGGTATATTAGGAGGAAAATGAACATTTGATTTTGTCATGTCAGGTCCAGTGACCGTGAAAAACCATTGATTTTGAACGGATTACTGGAAATAATGCACAAAAAAAGGTCTAATGAATGACTTCAGTGGTTCTAAATAGAAAAATGAGTAACAGATGTAGAGTGACGCTTCAGATATTAATCGCATTCAAATTGATGCCAGGGAACCAGAGTGACACAAATTATATCGAAATTTGAGAATGACCCAGCTATTCTTTGGAGATTCATTATCGTTTATTGTGTTACTAAAGCCGTCTTTCGAAGCAATCAATCAAAATTTCCATAAAGGAAAAATAATCCTTGAGTTCCTCTTATTGGTTGATTTCTAGGCCTATTGCCCAGGGAGACCTGGATTTGTCTCTCATTACACAAAGGAGTGACACTGGCAATATTGCTCTTGGTTAGATTTTATAGGTATCCAGAGAGCCAATCGACAAAGTGTATGCTTAAAAACAGAAATAAAATATTGCATCACTGTTACAGCTTAATCGCACATGATAAAAGTTGCCGGAGCTCTTTAATGCACATTCTAGAATTCATCTCAATAATTGGTCCAATGGGTATACCGTAATAAATATTTCGAGTCAGGTTGTTTTTTCGTAGTTTCCACCTGTTTCCACTGTTTGCCTGGTTTCCTGACTCTTTGGAACAGAGGTTCGGAGGCCGAGTCTAGTTCTCCCTGGAAACTGAGATCTGCATGCTGCTTCCAACATGGCGCATATAGCGGCACAGAGCTAGTTTTGCTTGCTGCTCCAACAAAAAGTTCCAAATTTATTGCACATTCACACAGTTTATGTTCAATATTAAGATAAACCAAAGTCAGACGAGACAATCACATTCTCTGAGGCAGCAAAAAGGCCATCAGCACACTTAGAAACAGCCCTGGTTTCCTCCAGACAAAAGTTTTGTAAGTTCTTCTCACTTAGTTTCTGTTGACCACTTACTGGAGTAAATACAAATAGGGAGAACAGCATTAATATGAACAGCATGAACAATAACAATAATTCTTTTTTTTAAGCAAAAAGACTGTAGGGCTAATAATAAAACAAATTGTGGCATTAATATTATTTGATTAGGATCTTCCCTCAGTCTGTCTAATGAGACCATCTTCTTGTACTGAGTAGCATACTTAATGCTTGTTGCACATTGAAGAGAGACCATGTCCCACAGAAGGACCGCTTCATGACTGAACG
This sequence comes from Platynereis dumerilii, assembly GCA_026936325.1. Classification (NCBI taxonomy): domain Eukaryota; kingdom Metazoa; phylum Annelida; class Polychaeta; order Phyllodocida; family Nereididae; genus Platynereis; species Platynereis dumerilii. The sequence goes on along the minus strand of JAPTHN010000037.1, from coordinate 1,119,116 downwards.
ACAGTCTCACCTGATGGGACCTACCACTGTTGCCTATTTCTTTGGGAAGATGTATCCAAATATTAACGAAAATATCTTCTGATCTGCATTTACTACAACGTCCTTGGCGTCAAGGCACAATAGCTTATCCCATTAGTCTTAGAGTGGTGCGCATACAACATAGTCATTGTCTGAGCTTGGATGAGCTGTTGTCTCCAGAGGGATGCTTTGAATTTCATTTTTATTCTTCTAAGTAAGCTCACTGATACTTTAATGACACCATAAGGAAATTCTGAAACAATTTTAGTGCATACCCCAGTGATTAGAAAATGCTAATGGCTACTCCTATCGTCTTACAGGGATTTTATTGGACACCAGGCCCTTGAGTAAACTCGATCCACATAATATGCTGCCAATGCCAGTCATATTGTCAAAATGGTGCTCTCCCTAAGGTAATTTATTGGCAGACTGCGTCAGTGGCTTTGAGGAAAACATAAGTAACCACATTTGATAACCAAAAACAAAAAAGTCATCATATTTACTCAGTCTTGTAGCGGAAAAGTAACAGTTACACACTGTGTCAGATGGCTGATCAGAGCAGTGTGCATGTGTCAGGCTAAAAAAAATAGGCTGTGAGGACACTGATCACAAAAGAATGCAACAGGTCTATCCCATTACCAGTGACGTTGCCGAAAGGACTGATCAAACCTCCTTGTACACATCTCAAATTATTTTATATCGATTGATATAATGAATAATCGAGTGATAGATTCTTTTATTCAAGTGAAAGGTATACACATGTTATTATTTACAAAAATCTGAAACAAGTCGATATTACCCAACCTTACTATAAACCAATTGTTATTTATCTAAATATTCACCAGGGTTAAAAGGTGTCATATTTGTTAGAACCGTATGTTTTTTACATCATATTGAACTTCAGTTGTCTAAACAACACTTCTATAGATAACAAATATCATAATTCTGACATTAATAATATAATTCTGACATAAATAATTAGTTTCAAAATAAAAGAAATGTTTCCTTGATACGTAATTGGACATTTGATATAGATTATGAGCAGGAAGAGCACTCCTTCAAGTGATCCAATAAAAAGTGAATATAAATATTGGTGTCTGCAGACATGTGCTGTTTGTCACACGCACCCCAAAATAATATGTAATACACATTATTATTATGACTTGCTTATTAGACCTCATATAAAATGGAGAGAATTATTTTTAATCATGTAGTTTATGAACAACAAAGTTCACTGGTTATCGACATGGCAATATGTGCATTGCAGAAATAGCCAGCTATTGCATCATGGCGTATGACCTTGTAATACATCAAAAATAAAGGAAACAATGTTGCTCACACCTTGTCTTGCTCCCTACGGATACAGAAAGACCGGGATGCTGCCCCACACTATAGCATTTTCAATGTAATAAGCAATAAGTTAACTTGACTGTCCAATTATGTGACCGTCTTAGACCAGCCACTCTTTAGATACAGTGATGGCATTGCTACATCGTATATTGTGTGCCACAGATGGCCAGATGCACAAGTTTTGCTACAAATTAATGCCTTTGCACTCCCAGCTTTCTGTTCATCTGAAAGATATTCCATGAAACAGTGACACATCATGCACAGGGTGCAGGGACTCCAAAGAAAATTGCTGCTCCAAGTGCATGTGCCACACGAAATTGCCACTCTGCAATTACCACTGCATCCTAAGACATGGAAGGATATGCATGCAGCTACATGTCCTTTCTTTACTGAGAACAATGAGGCATTATCATTTAGTTTTGCTGATGATTTGGGTTGTGAAAGGAGTATTGTTCTTTGCAATTAACAACTGCTACTCATTTGGCAACATCTTTTCTTCAAATTGAAACCAAGTTATTGTCAGAGACAGATCCAGTGCTGTTGGTTTACTTTGAGAAATTCGAAATAAGACAAGGTATGATAATTTTCCTCATTTTCTTGAGTCTCTGTTGTACCTGGAATAATAGCGTCCTTTGTGCATTTTCAACTTGATGTTGATAAAGTTTCCGGGTAGACAGTGAACTTACTGTCAGGTTCAGTATAAAGATTAGATTTGTGATTCTGTCAATATTATTAAAAAATAATCAATATGCAATTTCTTCTTTGTGATCATCAATTGTCCGTTTAATATCATGCTTGTGTGTATCAAATTTCCTTAAATTGTACATTAAAATACTCTAGTGAAAGTGCTTTTGCAATATTCTTTATGATGTGTATCAAGTATTGTGTGCTATTTTTTAATGTATAAGTTCACAGGTATGTATATATATATCATTACATGGATTGTTTTGTATTGTCCCGAGTATTCTCCCTGCAAGCCCATATGGGCATGATAAGCATGATAAAAACATTATAACATGGATTGTTTTGTATTTACCCGAGTATTCTCCCTGCCAGCCCATATGGGCTGGCAGGGAGAATACGAGGGTCAATTCAAAACAATCCATGTTATAATGTTTTTATTCCATGACCTCTTCTGAATTTTTATAACCAGCAAAACTATCAGGACTTATGATAGTGTTAGAAAAATCATCCTCCATGGTTGATATTTTAGCAACTGTATTGTGACGTCACCAGCAGTGCTGATGATGTCACAATCCAAACAATGGGACTATGACGTCATGGCCATTGTCACAGGATTGTAATTGCAGAAGCTGGTGATCTTTTGTAACTGATTTTTTGGTGAATCAGATGATAAAAACAAAACCACTCCTTGACATTATTGCTTGCTGAACATTGTGTGAATAATATTGGTGTCATTCTCACCATTTTGGCCAAATAATTTTAAGCCAACATGTAGTTTGTAAATTAGCACAAGAGGGCTCTGAAGGTAACGTCATCTGAGGGAAATAACAACGTCTTTTGAGGGACAATAACTTGTATTTCCCTGAGATGACGTTGTTATTTCCCTGGGCAGGTTTGGTGTTATTGGGGACAATACATGGGTAGTCATGGAATAAATATATAGAAAGTCAACTAACTGCGGTTAATTTGTGATTGCGCCAATCTTATATTAAAAATGACCAATATATGCCACCTTTTCTTTGTGATCATCCATCGTTCATTTACCACCTACCATGTTTGTGTAAAAAGATTAGACCCCACTCAGATAAGAAGAGATTAATTTCTAATCTTGCTCAAATTACTCCCAACACTCATCAGAAACAGATTTCTCATGTGTTACAACTAACAATGTTGCTGTAAGATCCAGGAAGCGTAGCAATTACATGTTAATCTTAATTATCGCCAACATTTATAGACTACAGATTACTTCGAGAGTGAAAAAGGGCCAAACCCCTGCCCCCTTAAGAAACAGAATATAAATATCACTAACATTCAGGGTTAATCCTATTTCAAGGAACTGACTATCAGCAGCGAGACAAATTGTATTGCTATATATTTATACTTTACTTACTTGAATAAAATCTAAATGTAAAATCTATCAAAAAGGAAGCAGCCCTCTTCGAGGTTTGAAGAACAGCTATTTTCTGCTCAGTTATGAATTTTCACAAGTTATGAATTTTCACAAGAAAAAATATGCCTAATACGTGCTACGAATTTAATTGATCCATAGAATTACTAAACATACATATTGTGTCCACCTGTACGCTAAACATGTATAAATTAGTAAGCAATATTTCACATTCTTGGACCAAGCTGGCAATATGGATGTCAGGACCATGTGACTATAGATGGTTTGAAGCAGAATAGCAGTTCAATTCAGAGGGTGTGAGTCTAAAATGTCCAGTACCTTCCTCGATCTAGGTAATCACGATTGATCTCATTGACAGATTGCATGACACGTCTGATTGCTAATTGACGAAGTTCAGAATGGATTAATCTTGGTTCTTTTGCTGTCACTTTAACAAAACGCTGCTGTCATTGAGTGTGTCATGGAACAAGCTACTGACTAGACATCTTTTGTAATAAAAATGTGAGCACAGACTTTCCCTTTCTATATACTGTACAAGCCACTTCCAGACAGGGCACTGTTCTGCCAGTGTTCCCTGTTTCATTGATGTACTCTCTAAATGTTAGTTGCATTACTTTCCCATTATGTAATTCAAAGTCTTTTACGGCTTTAGTGTGGCATCTTTATCTGAAGAGTAGTTATTGTAAAATCATCACACACTTGGATAGTCAAATTATCTTGTCAAACCAAGCCTGACTTATTTCATTGACAATGTTATAGTCTGGCGCAGCGTCCCAGCCTTTGTGTTTCAGTAGGGAGACAAGGTGTGAGCAACATCATCTATTTTACCTTTGATTAATCATAAGGTCAAATGATTATGCTACCTATTTCTACCATGCACCGTGCAAGTAATGTCATACACATATTAAATTGTGACTTTCATTTCCTGCAAAAGGTTTGGCAGTAAATTTGACTCAGTGAGTTCATAAACATTAATTTATCAAACAATTACACAGGAACAACATCATGTTATCTATATTATATACTGTATAAATGTGGTGATCTATGATATGAGCAACACCAATCTGCAGATTTTGAAAGTCACTAGAAGGTTGCACTGATTCTCTTATGTTTCAATTCATCATATTATTTAGAAATATGTATTAAGATGAGTTCCTTGATGCAGTTGAGTCCAATGGCCTGTCTGGGAGTAAAATCATGAAATGTTCAAACAAGGCAAGTAAAGTGATAAGACACAATATAATTAATGGACTAAAACTCTTATGAGGTCATGCTAGTTGTTTGCCATTGAGTCATACAACTGAAAATCACACATATACACAAAATGCCACATCCCAGCTGTTTTTCTTTTTGCTGTATTCTAAGACATAGAAAGAAAAACACAATGTCACGAGGCTGTCGAGCTTCTTTTCTTTACTTCGAACAATGGCACTATTTAAAGATTATGCCGTGTGTCTTTTTCATAATTATACTTGTGTTTTAAATCAATAATGATATTGTCGGTTAAACATCGTGTTGGATTTTATTACTTCTTTTCTATCCCAATACGAAGACATTTTGTACGACCAGATTTAATTGCAATGGGCCTACACATTATTTGAATAAAACATTTAACTCTATAAAATGTTACGATTACATCCATTTTCTGTTCCCAGAATGCAGCTTGTCTCATTACTATTAAAATAATTCTCCGAAAAACTCATCAGTCACGCACACAGTGAAATACAGAACATCTTACAATTACACCCACAATTATTCCACACTTGCTATTGTTCAGGTCAAAATGAGATAACGTGTTTGCAACAAACTGTTCTGTGGAAGACATAACCATGAGACATGATTATGAAGATACATGCTTTCAGTTGAGTACTATTCAATGCAATTAGCAACCGCCACACATTTTTGACAACAGTTTTTCACCAAACTCATGATTGCCAAAGAGTATTCTGTTGAACCAATTAATGAAATTGTTGAATCTCTTATTAATCACAAATTCATAATAAGAAAAGGATTGGAGGCTATCAGGAAGATGATATTTCAAACCAGACTCTCTGAATCAGCTATAAATTGTCATCCAAAAATTAATAGACAATTAATCTTGTAACAATCAGCAGCTAATGTGCATAAGCGTAACATAACCAAGTAATTTCATGTATATCTTATACCTTATGAAAATTGAATGACGTTTTTCAATAAGAGCTGAAGTGCTTTGCTATTACCCAATTCCTGTAGAGGTCCATGAATTTACCAGTATTTCTTAATGATAGATTGTATGCTCAGAGAATAATTCTTGAATTCTTCTTCCGAAGTCCATTGCAAGGAAAAATAACTTTAACAAATGACAATTGGACACTGCATGTTTTTGATAAATTTCTTTTGCTATTCACTTATTACTTATATGCAATTTTATTTAAAGTATTGCCACATTTCTTGTCTTAATTTTGATAGCAACTGTTGTTGCTTTGACATTACATACAGTGTCATGCACATACACTGTAAAATTAATTGTTACATGAACGTTTGTGGTTATCCTGCAGAATGTTGTACAAGAATTGTGACAAATGATACCTTTGCACTCCCAGCTTTCTGTTCATCTGAAAGATATTCCAGACACAGTGACACATCATGCACAGGGTGCAGGGACTCCAAAGAAAATTGCTGCTCCGAGTGTATGTGCCATATGAAATTGCCACTCTGCAATTACCACTGCATCCTAAGACATGGAAGGATATGCATGCAGCTCACATGTCCTCTCTTCACTGAGAACAATGAGGCATTGTCATTTAGTTTTGCCGATGGTTTGAGCTGAGTAGTGAGTATTGTTCTTTGCAATTAGCATTTCCCTCATTTTTCGCAAATGCTCTTCCTCAATTCAAAATCAAAGGATTGCCTGAGGGAGTAGCGTTGCTAACTTTAAGATAAAATACAATCTAATAAAATTTCATTAATATGCATACATGTAACAAATTAATAGTCTATCATTAACTGTCACACATTTGCATGTATTTTGGTATGCCCTGTACTCATTTCTAATTCTTGAGTGTCTGCTGTACATGTATGTGGAGTAATACTACTTAAGCGTGTATTTTCAAGCATTATTGGCTTTTAAACAATAATAAATGTCCAGACATTAAACTGACTGCAGTGACATTGAAAAAAGATGAAATTTGTTATTCCACCAATCTAATTAAACAAATAAGTCAATGTGACATTTTTTTCCAGTGATCATCAAATGTCCTTTAACCACCCACATGTTAGTGTTAAAAAGGACTTAAACCCCAATCAGACACACAGAGATTAATTACTAATCTTACTTAAATATCTGCAACGTTCATTAGAAACTCATTTCCCAGGTGTTTTAAGAAATTGCTGTTTAAGCTCCCGAAAGATATTGTGATTAATTGTTAATCTTAATTTTCATCAAGATTCAATTTATTTACTAGAGATTGTTTCGAGGTTGAAAAATGGCTAAACACCCCCCCCCCACCCCAAGAAACACATTAATCTGCAGTCTACTTCAAGATTTTTTTGCGATTTTTCCTTTATCATTTTCAAGAAAGGAGTCCTCTAAAGCCCCGTTCACATCTTGGTGATTCCTAATTGGGACTGGTGCACGACAGGAATTGCTGCTGGCCCTGTTCATTCAACCATGACATCATGGATCCATGTGGAGTCCACTTGGAGTCCACAGTGCGATGCTGTGCGTGCTGTTCCCGAAATTACAACAGAAGCAGTTTCTCTTCAGCCTCCCTGTGATGATCAGACTCAGAAAGTCACTCAGCAACACAGATATTTACAGGCAGTGGACGTGGCTAATGCGCGCACCTGACACAGACTGCACACGAAGTTCACGGCAACTGGATGTGCGTTTCTATGGTGACAAATATTGGTCTCAGAGTATACGCACGTCTGGCATATGTGTACATTGTGTTGAATCTAAGATGCATCTGGGTACACTGGGTTTATTTTATCACAGCCCTGTCACCCTCAGAATTTCAACCAGCGCAATTTTTTTCCTAGACCCCATGTCCACTCTGTGCATGCCTGCTACATGCTTCATTGACCAGCGTCCACCTTACGTAATGCTGAGTCTCTACTTGACAGTAGTCCACGTCCAGTCTGTGACAGGCAGTGTGCAGTCTGTGTCAGGCCCTGTCCATTCTGGAACAGGCCACTTTGCTTGACGCAGACCACTGTCAATTCGCAATCTCCAAGGTGTGAATGGAGCTTAAGAAAAATCTTTGAATACTATCTTTCTCTTCTCAGATTACCCTTAATATACCTGACCAGTTTAAGATTTTGACCTCATTAACGGAATATTCACATAATGCACAAATATATCCCAACAAATTAGTTCACATTATACAAAATATATAATTATATCAGGCTGACAATATGGTTATAAACAGGACCTTCTGGCCATATCAGTGTTTAAACACCAAATCAGTGTAACGCAGACGGTGCGAGTCTCAAATTTCCAATACCTTCCCATCGCTAATTGATTACGATTGATCTCATTGTCGGATTGCATGGAATGTCTGATTGCTAATTCAAGAAGTTCAGAATGGATTAGTCTGAGTCCTTTGCTGTTGCTCTGACTGAAGGCTCTGTCATTGAATGAGCATGGAACAAGCTACTCACAAAATATATTTTACTATAGAAATAGATATACAATTTTCTTTTCCATAACTTTACCAGTCCCATCCAGACAAGGAGCTGTACCAACAGTGTTCCCTATCTTATTGATGAGAGCTGTATTAACCTTACATTATAATTGAAGAGTCTTTTATGGCTTTAGTTTAGCATAATGCCATCGCTATGCCAGAATTGTGGCTAATGTAAGACCAATTGCATGCCTCGATAGTCAAATTATCTTGTCAACTCATGCCTAACAGTTACTTCATTAACAATGCTAGTCAAGAGCAGCACACCAAACTGTTGTAGTAGAGAGACAAGGTGTGATGAGCCACACTACAACCAAAGTCAAAAGCACAGACTCAGAACACTAGACGTAACTGAAACAAGGTGTGATGAGCAACGTTACAACAAAAGTCAAAAGGTCAAAAGCAACGATTCAGAACATCGTGCCTTACCTGCATCACAGTGTGTAAAGGCATGTCTTTGCTGCATGACACTAGAGGCAATATTATACATTTTATAAAAACTGGCACAATATATACATCTTACACATCTTATAATTACAATACATATCATTATAACATGTGAAATTATTGCAATTTCCATTAGTCCTGTCACTGTAAGGTGGGATATTTATGTTAGACTGTATCCAATCTGTTAATGTGCCAGAGTGAAGAAATTGTGTTTTTGATAAAGCTACAAGCTCATTACTGAAGTGTACTGTCAGCTCAGGCTCAAGACTTCCACACCCACACATACATTGCTCTGCAACTCAAGTTCTTTCTTGGAAATGAAATATCAGACCTGGATCTCCAATTGGGCAAGAAGCGACTCACTCAGACACCAAATAGCAAAAAATTGGTTTTGCAGCCAGTTACAAATTTCAGTATTCCAGAATTGAGTTATCAGCCATTATTACTGAAAAATGATTGCTTTATCTCTTAGGGCTTTGGAGTCTGAGTCGTAGTCAGAGTCAGGAGTAGGAGTTGTTGAGTCACAGGTTTTCGGGTGGAGTCAGAGTTGAGTTAAGAGTCAAACTTTGGTTTTCAAAAATAATTCTTGTGACTCCTGAGTCCTAAATATTAGTTTATTAATGAAGAAAGTTCATTATAAACAAGGTGTTTTGTATTAAATTTAAAAGACCAAACGCACAAAAATACTTAAACTGATATTAATGAATAGAATCTGGAGAAGACATTGTGGAATATTTTTCTTTGCTTACCACATGAAACTTGCGTGTAAATAATGGCATAAAGAGGATCGGAGGTTGGAGTAAAGCCCGTTGTCAAGGTCGAAATTCAAGAGACCTAATATAAGGAGCCCGAGTGGGAGTCATTTTTGAGAAAGGCAAATTAGTCGGAAGTCAGACTTCTTAACATTCTACACAACTTCGAAGCCCCATAAATTACCTGACAGAGGAAGGTAATTTGTATTATAATTTATATATAAGTAGCCTATGCATGCAACACACTCTAAAAAATGTCGGGACAAAATTGGTTTTTTAGATTCAAAATGTTTTTTTGAAAAACCAAATTTCAATGCAAAACCAACATGGATTTTTAAAAAAATCCATGTTGGTTTTTTGCATTGAAATTTGGTATTTCAAAAAAACCATTTTGAATCTAAAAAACCAATTTTGTCTGAAATTTTCAAGCTACAAGACATTTTCTAACTATATGCAAGTTTGTGTCATTATTTGGGAATCTTCGTGGATACTAAGTTACTGTTCATTAATTTTGTACATATTCTCCTCAAAGGTAATTGACAGCTTTTTCAACAAGTTTGTCTCTGGCTCGATGCCAGCAAAAACTGTCTCTGCGGAAGTTTTGTGTAATTATTACATGCATGGCAGGTCAAATTACATTGTGAACACGGCTTTACAAAGTTTACATGTCTTTCTTTTAGGAGATTCCTTTGAAACATCATCCCTTTTAAAAGGAAAAGTGTTGTTACAACAAAGATGGTATTTAAACATGCAGCAACACCCTGTTAATGACACACAAGAAGTGTATTTTTTACAGTAGATCCATTCTTGATGAGGAAGAAAAAGACAGTTTTATCGTGAAAATAAAACTTAGCGATTCCTGTGGCTGACGATTTGTCATGATCATACCATTACTTATTTTTAATATAATATGGAGACTGGTATCTAAACAATGAAACCACTACTTATCTTAAATTGAAATGAGTGGTAAATTATTCATTGGAAACCATGACACAACCATGGTATGACTCAATCACTAACTTGTGCTTACAACTTTGCATGAAATATAATATTACCTTACACACTCTGGTCAAACATCAGTCACTGTGGATACATGTACATGTTTGAGTCATCAATGAAGTGGTAATAATAGGGCTTACGTTCTAACAAAGAACACTTTTAAGTATTTCAGTAATCAATTATATTCCATGGATGTAATAAGACATGTCATTACCATGGAGATGTGTGGCTAATTTTTTCTCCCATTGGAAGTGGATTGTAACGAGCAATGGTTACATGCTTATTATTAAATGCGCTTGTTATGGAGATGTGGGATTGGTAGTCATTTGAAGACACCATTATTTTCTCCATTGCAAGTTGTGAAGTGAAATGAATGCAAAATCATTCTCAGATACATTAGGCCTATCCCTCATTACATAGAGTTCAGATGGAAATTGTCATGCTCTTTGTAAGTGAGCAATAGATATGCAATATCAAAATTCAACATTTTAGACAAAAATACTCTCTGAGCTATGAACATTTTTGTAGTTTTTCTAGTTGAGAAAGTGTGATATGTAACACGAAAAATCACATTTCATCTGGATAAAATCGCAATATTTTCAAAAGTAAAAAATTATGATATCTTCAACAGGATGAAATTACGATATCTTCAAAAAGATAAGATTACGATATCTTCCCTCTTTGAAACTTGATATTTGCATGTGATCTAAATCTTAGCTGTTGATTTAAATTTTCTGTACAAGTTGTAGATATTATTTTTAAATGGATCACTCATAAATGTTGTGAATTTACAATGTACGTGTAAAGAAAGGCCTTACCTTTGCAAAACAACCTTGAACAGTTTGCAACAAGATGGAGCCTGTTGAAACTCTTTATCTTACTTAATTTGCTACACTGAAAAAAAGGTTTTGTGTAAAACTAACAAAATGGACGTTACCTGGTGTTCGTCCAAAATTTTGTGTATATCAGACACGTTTTTGTGTGAAAGAGACAAGAAAATTGTCAATCCTGGTCAATTTTTTGTGTGATTTGATAAATGAAATGTCATAAATATGCATACATTAAATTTTGTTTTAATTTCGACACAACATTTTTGACCGACACCAGCTGAGGTGTTTTTTTTTTCTGTTTCACACAAACCATTTTTTCAGTGTATGTTATTCATCCATGCTAGTACACAAAAATTTGCATGAAATAGTTTCTGTTAATCTGAAAACTATTCTATGACATATTGACACAACATGCAAGGACCCCACCAAAAATAGCTGCTCCAACTGCATGAGTCACACAAAATTGCTACATTGTAGTAACCTCTGCATTTTAAGACATGGAAGGACATACATTTTGCTAACACCAAGGATAGAGTGACCTTTACAAGGAGCAATGACCTTTTATTCTCTGTAAGTTTTACACATGTGGCAGATGCATGAATGATATCGAGCTTTGTATCCAGTATTTATGCATCATGGTACGCTAATCAAGACAGGAGGAGGATACAAAATAAGGTGAAGAGTGAAACTGCTGTCCAACACTGGTTCAGGTGACCCGGATTAAGCTGGATTCGAACCCAGAACACCGTGATTGGATGAAAGGAGCCAACTTAGCCAATACCTGGTCCAGGAATTCTGCGGATTGCTTGATACCCTGAAAGGTCAAGAGTCTAATGGTTTGGTTTCAGTAAACTATTATTTAGAATAGTTATCAGAAGATAAAACTGGGAGTGTAACAATTCATCCTAGTTTATATGACAGAAGTTTATTCTTTAGAAATGCTAATAGAGCAAAAGTTAGAAAGACACTTTGTAAGAAGCAGCCATCTTAAGAAGCTCGAGATGTTTGTATAAAAAAGAAAGCAAGGCGTTGAAAATCTCAACTGTGTATGAGTAGTAACCCAAAAAGTTATTAAAAGATTTCTGGTCGCCTAATCACAAACAAGAAAATATTATCACGTTTTCGTGAATATCCCTGAACTTCTTCTATGAAATATCTGAGAATGGAAACCATTATGTAGACATCTAATACTAGAATTAGCTTATCCAATAATCACAGGGAATGCAACATTCTGCTGTCCTATCTTTCTAACATTACATATTCAAGTAAATTGGAGCTTTTACAGAGAGTCTTCTTATAGTTACGTTTAGTTATTTGTGTCGGTGGCTGCAAATTATTCTGATTAAATTAGCTAAATTAATGTTTGGTTAGTAATTTCTCTCAGTCTCAAAGCATTCCACGCGGAAAAACTATATCCATGTGGATTGTGGAAGTATTGTGAAATCATTACATGCATGGCAGGTCAACTTGTTTTTTGAATATGAGCTGATTGGGTTCACAAGTCTTTGAATGATGGCGAGAGACTGTGAGAGATCATGAGTGGATGTGATGATTGCCATGGAATGTGATAATCTTTGTGAGGGAATGTGAAAAATCACAAGAGAACATAGGTATGCAATATTTGTGAATTATAAATATAATACTGGATTTTCAACTTACATACAACGTTTCATCTGCAACCTGCAGACTTCATCAGGTGAATGGCAAAATCAAGGATGTTTCATTGTTTGATGTAACTGTTGGTGTCAGTGAAAACTGTGAGAGATTTGAAGCGCCCGGTCCCAGGTGTGTGGCAGTTTAAACCGCAATCCTCCTGTCTTATTCAGTGTTGGTCTTTCTGTACGCTCGTAGATGGCTTCCTTTACCCCTCTTTTAAACCAATCTTCCTCCCTATCTAGTACCCTGAAGTCTGTGATGTCCACTTTGTGTCCACTTGCTTGGCTGTGGCTGTAGATGGCAGAGTCATACGTATCACCACTGCTGGGTCTCCTGTGCTGGCTCACTCTTGTCTTCAAAGCCTGTTTCGTTTCCCCAATGTACTTTGCATTGCAGTTGTCTTGTTGGGAGTTGAACTGGTAGATGATGTTAGACTGTGTGTCTTTTGGGGGCTTTTCCTTTACCTTTACAAGTTTTCCATGCAGGTTGTTGACTGGCTTAAGGGTGATGTTGATTCCCTGTTTTCTTTTGTAGTCTCTCCGAGGTTCCTCTTATGTACAGGATAGTGATGTTGGTGAACCCCGTTTTCCACTGCACTTCTTGTTGTGCTGGTTTGCTAGCTCCACGCCGCTGGACCTTGAGAAAGGCCCATTCAGGGTAGCCGTTGTGTTGCAAGGCTTTCTTTATATGATGGTGTTCCTTGTTAAGCTCACTCGGGTCACTGACGACGGAGTTGGCTCTATACTGGAGCGTTTTGATGACACCTAGCTTGTGTATGAGAGGATGGTTCGATTCAAATGCCAGGTACTGATCAGTGTGAGTTGCGTTGCTATACACCTTGGTGTGTGGTCTGTTCTCCTTGACCTGCACCAGAAAATCCAGGAAGGGGAGGGTGTTGTCGTCACTTTCCTCTTGGGTGAACTTTATGTTTGCATCTATGCTGTTGATGTGGTTGAAGAATGAGGGAAGATCTTGTTTCTTGATGATGACGAAGGTATCATCGACATACTTCAGCCAGAGTCTTGGTGGTGTGCCTGTATATGATGTCAGTGCTTTTCTCTCAAAGTCTTCCATGTACAGATTTGCAATAATTGGTGACACTGGGGACCCAATAGAGGGTTGCAAATGAAACGTTGTATGTAAGTTGAAAATCCAGTATTATATTTATAATTCACATATCTTGGATTACCAACTGGATGAATAATAATATACATCAATTTATAGGCATGCAATGTTGCATGTAGAAAAAGCTTAGTCTTTTTTCTGCGAGGAAGCAAATTTTTTTGAAAGATAAAACTGTAATATTGTGGATTCTAGATATGTGCATGTACTACTGATTGACCAAGACAGGCTAAAGGCTACGGAACAAATTGCACTTGACAAATGTATTATATGCTGGAATGATAATGCTGACTTCGAGAAGCCATACAGGATCTGGGTTGATTGTGGATAGCATGACATAGATATAATATGAACTTAGCGTTATACACACTTAGCCAGGTGACACAGGAATTTTATGGCATCATTAATATACTGTAACATCGGGAGATCCAGAAACTTTAGTCAAAAGATAGCAAAAAGTTTCACCAAAAGGGATGTATATTGATAAAGGGACAGATGTAGCTTGCTAGATGAAACTGCTTCTGTTACAGAAAATTCAAAATTGTAATAATTCAGAATACAGAATTTACTAAAATATAACCATATAGGGTAAGGTGGGGGAAATCCGCCCCCGGGGCAAATCCGCCCCTTGAGGAGAAAAAGTTCTCTCATGACCCAAAATATAAATGACAATAAATATTTCTCATGCAGATTAGTGCTTATGTGTCTAGAGACCACTGAAACACAGAGATTAGGCTGCTACATAGTTTTGTTTGGACTACAACTGAGAAAGAAGACATACATCTCATCACTAAGCAATTTCAATGTGCAATTTAAACTTTCAAAACTGAGGTGTTTTACAGGTACATGTTGTATAAACACATTACTTATTGTCATTAATAGCAATGTTTATTCAATGACTTTACATGTGCAAGAGATTTCACCAATCAATAAAATGCATATTTAGAAAATACCACCCTCATAATTTCTAGTGGTCGGGGCAATTCCGCCCCTTGTCCATGGGGTAAATCCGCCCCCTCTGATTCTCATGTTAAAAACATACAAACACGAGATATGTCTTGTAAGTCACTCTATTTTGTCATAAAGCTCCACTAATTGTGATTATGATTTTAATTGAGTTGAAGTTAAACATTTTTGCCATGTTTTAGTGTTTGTTGAATATGCCAAATGCAAACTTTTTTTATTCTCACACATAAATTGTGAAACGATCCTTACATGTTTGTAAGTACACCCAGAAGAGCCAGGGCTTAATTTAAGAATAGAATTTACTTCAGAAGCCAAATGTTTCTTGTCATTTGTAACCAAAACTCAAGGGGGGCGGATTTGCCCCACACTTCTGGGGCAAGTCCGCCCCCTGAGATTGAACATTCAAATGGTGATGTTGGCTCAAAGGTGTTGAATTAAAGCATGTAAGTTTCCAGATATGTTCAGATGTATATATTCCATCATTCCCTGAAATAAAATGTTCATTTTTCATAAAGGTGAGGGACTGAGCAAGGAATATATGTGAAAAGGGGGGCGGATTTCCCCACCTTACCCTACACTATGCAACTGAAGTAAAGATTTTTATGTTTTCAGAATGCAGAATTTTGTCTTATCAAAATTGATTGATTCTAGCCACACTTTGGCAGCCCTATGCAAAACTGCTTGAGCTCTCTTCTAAAATTCCAAATTCAGACCATCTTAAGATGGTGAATTCACTGCAAATGTCCATAAAATAGCAAATTCACTGCAAACGCCTTCATTAAACAATGTTAAACCTTCATCATCACTTGTCATTAGTTTCACAGTTGTTTTGTTACAGTAAGATTCAGAGGCCAAAACCTGTTGAAAACAACCAAATTTGCATAGTGTAATCCAATACACTTTTAAAAACTTTTCTTGAAGAAGTTTGGCATTCTCATTAACTTCAGAAGTACAGACAGGACTAGTGCAGCCTACTTTATAAGCCCAGAAGGGAATTGAAGTACAAGTCTATAGCTGGATGCAAATTCAATCTTCACAGATTCTCCAGTCACCAACAAGGACCGCAACATGCGCCACTGAAGAGGCTGCTAAGTGCTACAACCATCAGAGTAGCTTATGAGGTTTCAGTGGGATTTCATAGTGGTGCATTCATCTTTATTTAAGGAGACAAACAAAATTAGAATGACTATGATCGAGGGTCCAAATGTTATTGAATGAAATATAGTCTTTAGAAAGATGGTTGGATGTGCTGGAAAATGAGGGTGTATACAAAAACCATGGCCAGCAGTGCAGTCCAGTGGTGCAGATAAGGGGCACCGGTGGGGAGGGGACCATAGCTTACTGAAAATACTGAAATAAACTTCATAAACAAGCAAAAATTGTTGTTTTTTTATTATATACATCTCATAAACCTTCAGCATTCTAATTGGATATCATAATTTTCATTTAAACATTTTGATACATTGCCCTTTTTGAGATGAAGAGGCTGACATATCTTCTGAATAAAATTTGCAAGCGGTAATCCAGTGTACCAAATTTCAATGCAAATTCACTTGAGGAAGTATAGCATCCTCGTTTACTTCAGAATTACGGACAGGTGCAGCCTACTAAAATAAGCCCTGAAAGGAATTGAAGTACATATATAGCTGGATACAAATCCTTCACAGATTATCCAGTCCACTCAATAAAGACTGGCAAACATGCAATGTGTCGTATAAGAGGTTGCTACAACTATCAAAGCACCTTATGGTTCTTGTGGGATTTCTTAGTGGTGTATCTGTCTTATTTGGAAAGAAAAACAAAAAATAGAAAAACACACCACACAAAAAATAAAAAAAAATATCTCTGTGGGATAGTTACAAGGAGATAATAAGATTTCTTATATTAAATTTATTGACCTATAGACCAACCAATTAACAGAGAGACAGGTGGTTAGACTGACTTATTGATTGATTGATAGATGGATGGATAATTTGGATAGATTAACTGATTGATTGATTAACAATTAATAAACTAACAGTGTAACAAGGTGCGGACTCACTCCCAATCTCTCATCGGTCATCAACCTTTGGCGGTGGCCAGAACAAGCCTAAGAGGTCTACACTTTGAACATCAGATAACTTATTCTGTTATTTTCCCATGATAAATGTTGTGAACAATTGTTAGAATTATTTATAGGAAAGGGACGTGATGGCAATGTCGTGCAATGTCTAACGATGTGAAGGTTATTAGCATGATGTTGTGACACATGCAGTTCGAGTAGCAATTTTCTGTGGAGTCCTTGCATGTTGTGTCAATATGTCGTGGAATATCTTTTGGCTTTTGCAGAATACTTGTCAACTTGGCGGTGCAATGGCATTAATTTGCTACAATTCTTGCACAACACAGAACAGATTTTGGAATAAAAAATACTCACAACATGAAATGAAGAGCTCTGTGGAATGTGTTATGCAAGTAAACCATGCGGGCAATTTGTTGTCGTAGAATACATGTACGTAATGTTGAATTTAACATACAATCTGTCTCCTAACATTGCATTGGGGAGGGAATTATAAACAGGAAGGATTGTAAAGAAGAGTGTCAGCCTGATCTTGTTTCACAAGTCTTCCCCTTAATTATCTCCAAGAAAAGCTCAGTACAAGGCATTTTAATTGTTAATGAGGGTCTCTTAATGAGATGAGACAAAGAAAGTTTCGCCATTTATCCATTTGAGAGTGAGTAAATTTAATATATTTCTAACCATGTAAACATTAGTAAAATCATGAGAGATAGGATGAATGTTTAAAATAAAAACAAGAAATCAAAGTATTTGAGCCTTCATTGTACCAGTATGAGGTCAGTATCACATCATGAGGTAATTTAAAAACATAATGATAATATAATTATATAAATGCAATAAAAACTAACTCTTAATATCATGAGCATTTTAATTAGTAAGCAGAGAATATTTCAAGAATTTTAATGTAACCAAACACAAACTATATGCACTGTGATAAGCAATATCCGAAGGAGCTGATAAGTTTATATGAACTTTTGTTTTTGTATGGCAAACAACAACTAACTATTCTTTCGAGTGAAGACGAGGGACAATCCATTTTGCCTCTTCTTTGGTATGGGCAGTAATAAGTCATTCTCCATATTGTGATCATGATGATGATTACAGTTTGGGAGCTCTTTCTTCCAGCGCCTTTTGGACAAATCACCAAAGTGCTTTTTTGACTAGATTAGTCAAAACGACTAACTGAAAAGTTTTCAGTAGCTCAAGCTGACTGCAATCAACAACAAACTGAATACCTGCTATGATTATTCCAAAAAACTATTACATTGTGGTTCTATATATAGAGAAAGACCTATTACGCCGCATTCACCAACACGACAGGAGGTTGCATTGGAGTTTATTCATGTTTGACAAACTTGTCATGACACCTTCCACTTTAGCAGAGTTGTAACAAGTACCTGATAACCTGTGTGGAAATTAATGCTTTCTTTTGTTTTTGACACCTTCTGCCTCAGACGCCTCACTCACTTGGAAGTTGTCATAGGCAAACATCCACCAAGTAAAATAGTTCAGATGTTCTCTGCATTCTATGCTAACTCCTGGACTAACAAAACACCTCAAAAAGTTATTGTTTAAAGTGGTGAGAATTAGCTTACAAAACAATTGTGAGTTTTCAGTAAAGAGCGAAAAATAAAAACATACATTTTTTTGTTCAGTCTCAATCTCTCAAGTGGAGAAAGCCTGAGAAATATTGTTTGGGTTGCAAAGGCAATGGAGCATAAACTGATAAAACAAAGCAAATGTTTATACAATTGTTTGAAACCAAGTGTATTGGATTAAATACAACATTACAAAAAACATACACAAGTTCTTCATGTTTGTAGAAAAAAGTCTATCTATCTATCTATCTATCTATCTATCTATCTATCTATCTATCTATCTATCTTTTCATCTGTGAATCTGTCCATCTCTTTCGATTTATTGTCTGGTATCCCTGGAGATTGCTGGGTCCAGGGTTTCGATTCCTGCTGTGGCCAGGTCACCTGCACTTTTATTGGAGAGCAGTTTCAATAATCATGCACCTACTGCTGTGTCGTCCTCCTGTCCTCATGTCTTCCAAGCAAGTTCATCGGGAATTTTGTGGTACATGTATGTATTTTTCAATATTTTGCATGTGGACGAATTTGGGAACCTGCAAAAACGAACATGTACACAAATTTGGCTTTCGTGGAAGTGGCAAACACTGTCATTCACGAATTTGTATAGGTGTAATTATGAATATACTAACCCTAAACTTAGTTAAAACTAACCCTAGCACTAATTTTGACCCTAAAAATTTAAACCTTTAACACCTCCACGACTGTTGGAATTAGCAGATACACGAATGAATAATAAAGCACATCCACTGTTAGTTATTACATTATACATGAGCGCTTAAATGCTCGTTTTTACACATCCACGAACTAGTACATGCTCGTTTTTACACCTCCACGAATTCGTGAACATGCCAAATAATGAAAAATATATACATGGAATTTTGTGGGGTAGAGCAAAATTTTCGCAAATTTTGCGATCCGAATTTTATACCATGTCCAATAAAACGGCTAGAAAACCGTGATATTCAATAATAAATCGAATTTAATTATATTTGATCATCTGTCCAAAATTTTTAGCCTCC
Organism: Platynereis dumerilii; assembly: GCA_026936325.1. Classification (NCBI taxonomy): domain Eukaryota; kingdom Metazoa; phylum Annelida; class Polychaeta; order Phyllodocida; family Nereididae; genus Platynereis; species Platynereis dumerilii. The sequence goes on along the minus strand of JAPTHN010000037.1, from coordinate 1,099,544 downwards.
TTGCCCGAATTTAGGTCTTTTCTCAAAGGTTTGTGGGCAGCTACCCCCTCCCACCCCTATATGCTTTCATCCTTTCTTCCCTCTGTCCCTCCTTTCTTCTGTCTGTTCTTACAAAGGCATAGGATGCCTGTGTTGGACAGCTGTTTCAATCGTCCTTCTTGTCATTGCCACATCCTGCTCCTGTCCTAATTAGCCTTCCTAATACATAAATACAGGACATAAAACCCCCATCATCCACCCATCCCAAAGGAATTGGTTATTCAAGTCATGCTTTGCTCCATTACTATTATCAATCTAATTAAACCTAGCCAGTGCAAAAATGAGGGATGTAAATCCATATCACCCGGCCATCCACCCTTCCTTCAGTCATCCTAAATTAAGTCAGAAAATTTTGAGCATTATGAAAATTCCATTTATTATTAAATTGTGATCCCTTTGTTTGGCTTTTGTTGAAACTGTGAACTCTTAATCTGTAAGTTTGTTTTCAATCAGTCATGGTTGATAAGCTACCTGTACTCTGCAGATGACAAGTTTTGAAGCAGCCAAGCTTGACTATCTGACGTACTACTTCTGGTCAAAGCTGTCAAAAACAAAAGAATTGCTCAAGCCTGACACAACTTAAACTTGTCGTGTGCAAAGTTGTCAAACATGAATAAACTCCAATGCCACCTACCAGTGTGCAAATGGATGTTAATGTAACCAGCTTTATATTAAGGTCAAATATGACGTCCCTCTTTCTTTTTTTATGAATAGCTATCACTAAATAACAAAAAGATGGGTAGTCACTTTACAATAGTAATTTGTTACCTCTGTAGGTAACTTTTTAGATATGTTTTTCTATGTTTTTCTGTCATATTTATACTCGGTGGGGTGTTTATGAGTTTCATATTACTTCCATGAATGTAATTAACCAACTATTCCCCGAAACAGCATGATTTCGTTTTACCGATACATTGGAAGAAACTTTGGATTACCAAACGAATTCATTTAATTTCATATTACAGAGGTAGAGATGTTGTTTGTACAGTCGTATTACAATAAATTCTCTAACAACAGACTTATTCAGCTGCGGGGTGGGTTAGTAGTGCATCTTGTCATGAATCTCAAGACAGTTATAAAAAAAATAAAATATTAACATAGTAGATTCCAGTTATCCACATGTGAAAGATAATGCTGACATCATGAAGCCAAACAGGATCTGGGTTAATTGTGGATAGCATGACATAGATATAATATGAATTAGTGTACATACTATAGTCAGGTAATACAGGAAAACAATGGCATCATTAATATACTGAAACAGTAAGAGATCCAGAAACTTCTGCCAGAGTGTCCGGAGTCAAGGGGTGGTAAAGGATTCAGCAATGTGAAAGGGGCAATGAAAAATGGATAGATATTATTATAATAGCTTGCTAGATGAAACTGCATCTGTTATAGGGAAGTCAAAATGGATATCTTTCAGAATACAGCAATGACTTGAATATAACTTCATACAACAAAAGTAGGCTTAATTTTCAGAGGTAATCCAATGTACTGACTTTAACAGCAACTTTACTTGGAGAAGTTGGGTAGAAGCATTTACTTCAGAATTACAGACAGGTGCAGCCCACTTATGTACATAAGCCCTGAAAGGAATTAAAGTAAAAGTACATCAAGTCTATATAAAGCTGGGTACGAATTCTTCACAGATTACTGGTAACCATGTAACGTGCCACATGAGAGGTTACTATAAGCTAGAAAAACATACCAAGACATCCCATAGAGAGGCGAAAAGACATTGATTGAGTGTACAAATGTTATATGATGGAAATTACTGTCTTTAAAGGGTTGCTGTTTTTGAGACATGGACAAGAACCGAAAGCCAGCAGCACAGTCGGAAAAGCACTCAGGCGGGGAAACAAATATCTCTGAAGGATAGTTACAAAGAGAGAAGTAGATTCTTACTAGAAGGGGCTCTGTAAAAATCACTATTATCATTATAAATGTAGATTTACTTAAATAGATTGAATTATTGACTACTGATTAACAGATGGACAGATGGTTAGACAGAATAACTGATTGGCTGATTGATAGATGGATGGATAATTTGGATAGATTGACAGATTGATTGACAATAAATAAATGAACAGTGTAACGAGTCAGGGACTCACTCCCAATCTCTCATCAACCTTTGGCAGAGGCAAGAACAAGCCTATGAGGTCAACACTTTGATCATCAGATAACTTATTCTGTTATTTTCTCATGATAAATGTTGCAAACAATTGTTAGAATTATTTATAAGAAAGGGACGTGATGGCGGTGCAACGGCATTAATTTGCTACAATTCTTGCACAACACAGAACGAATTTCAGAATTAAAAATCTAGCAACATGAAGTGAAGAGCTCTGTGGAGTGTGTAATGCAAGTAAACCATGCAGGCAATACATGTATCTCAAAAGGATTACATGTACGTAATTTTTAATTTAGGATACAACTTGTCTCCTCACATTGCAGTGGGGAAGGAATTATGAAGAGGAATAATTATAAAGATGAGTGTTGGTCTAAAGCAAAATGATCTTGTTTGCTGACAACCTAATTGTGTATCCCAAGTTTTCTCCTCAATTATTTTTCAAGAAAACTCCAGGTTTTTTCAATTTTTAATGAGGGTTTCTTAATGATATGAGAAAAAGAAAGGTTCACAATTTATCCATTTAAAAGGCGAGCATATTTGAAGAATTTTTGAATTGGTGACCACTGTCACCAAAAATAAATTGTATAGCACCGTTATGGGTGGTATGTTAAGGAGCCGACCAGTTGATAGTGGGAGGCTATTGGTTTTACCCATGGTATTACCTTTTTTTTTTGCATGTCAGACAACAGCAATCTATTTGTTGGAGTTCAAACAAGTGTGTTGTTCATCATGTTTTGGCAAAGATTTTCAGTCAAGTCATCATTATTAGGGAACACAATGATTGCAAGGGGATGGGGAAGATTGCACAAGAATGCTGAAGTTATCATAATGAATCCTGATAGATTCATTATGGAAACCAGGAATTATCATGAGGGATTATGGAAATTATCATAAGAGATCATCAATTATGGTGTAAAAGCTTACAAGGGAATGCAATGATCTTGACGTTACACCTTAATATTCATAAGTAAATGCAAAAGATTGAGAGAGAACATAGGTATGCAATGTGGTATGTATCGAAAAGTTTTGTTTTTTTCCATGTAAAAAACACTTTTTTTGTTAGATAAAACAGTAAAATTGTGGATTCCGGTTATCCTGTCGATTGCGCAAGACAGCCTCAAGGCTATGGAACAAATTGCACTTGACAAATGTATTATATGCTGGAAAGATAACGCTGACATCAAGAAGCCATATAAGATCTGGGATGAATGTGTATAGCATGACATAGATATATAATGAACTTAGTGTTATACATACTAAGGCAGGCAACAACTAACACAGGAATTAAACCTTTAATTTCTTTTCAGTTGTCTTTCCTTTCATCATCGATTTGGTGCGTTAAGATGCACAGGTCAAAACCTTTTCTTTTTTAACACAACCAAATTTGCAAGAGGTAATCCACTTTACTGATTTTAAAACCAATGTCACTTGGGAAACTTTGGCATTCTCTCTTATTTGAGAATTACAGACAGATGCAGCCTACTTGTATAAGCCCTGAGGGGAATTGAAGTACAACAAGTCTATATGTAGCAGGATACAAATTCTTGGATTCTCCAGTCCACTCTACAAAGACTGGTAAAAATGTAATGTGCTACATAAGAGGTTGCTACTGTAAGTGCTACAACCATCAGAGCACCTTATGAGGTTTCAGTGGGATTTCATAGTGGTGCATCTGTCTAAATTTGGAAGTAAAACCACAAACAAAACCAGAAAAACACACCCAGACATCCCATAGTGAAGCGAAAAGACATTGATTGATTGCACAAATGTTAAAAGATGGAAAGTACTGTCTTTAATGGGTTGGTGTTCACTCTCAGTCTCTCATCAATCTTTGGCAGGGGCAAGAACAAGCCAAAGAAGTCTACACTTGGAAGATCAGACACCTTTTTCTGTTATTTTGCCATCGTACATGTTGCGAACAATTGTTGGAATTATTTATAGGAAAGGCACGTGATAACAATGTCGTGCCATGTCTAACGATGTGAAGGTTATTAGCATGATGATGTGACACATGCAGTTAGAGTAGCAATTTTCTGTGGAGTCCTTGCATGTTGTGTCAATATGTCATGGAATATCTTTTGGCTTTTACAGAATACTTGTCAACTTGGCGGTGCGATGGCATTAATTTGCTACAATTCTTGCACAACGCAGAACGGATTTCAGAATAAAAATCCTCCAACATGAAGTGAAGAGCTCTGTGGAGTGTGTAATGCAAGTAAACCATGCAGGCAATATTTCATCGTGGATTACATGTACGTAATGTTGAATTTAAGATACAACTTGTCTCCTCACTTTGCATTGGGGAAGGAATTATAAACAGGAAGGATTATAAAGAAGAGTGTTGGTCTAAAGCAAAATTATCTTGTTTTCTCACATCCTAATCTTGTATCCAAAATCTTCTCCTTAATTACTCCGCAAGAAAACTCAAGGTTTTTTCAAATTTTAATGAGGGTTGCTAAATGAGAGATGAGACGAAGATCCATTTGAAAGGCGAGCATAATTTGACTCGGTGACCAATGGAACCAAAAATAAATTGCATAGCACCGTGATGAGTGATATCTGAAGGAGCTGACTGGTGATAAAGTTGGTGGGCTATCGATTTTACCCTTGGTATGTCCTATTTTTTTGCATGTCAAACAACAATAAACTATTTTTTGGAGTTCAAATGAGTGGAAATCTATTTTACCCCCTTTTTAATATGGTCAGTTTAGATCGTTCTCCATATCATGGGGATGATGACGCAGATTTCAGTCCGGTGCCTGTTTTCTCCTGCGAGAGGTGATAGCCTGAGGGCATGAAAATGCTTACCCTTTTTGACAAACTTTACTGAAAAGTTTCCTGTGACCCAAGCTGACTGCAATCAACAACAAGCTGAGTACCTGCTATGGTGATTTCAAAAAGCTATCACAGCACGGTTCTATATGGAGAAAGAACCATTACGCTTCCTTCACCAACACAACAGGTAACATTGACACCCACCAGTGTGCAAATTAATGTTAATTATAAACCAAACTTACATAATTATATGGTCAATATGACCACCCTCGTTCTTTCTTTTTGAACGGCTGTGGAAATTACATAAAATGTGGGTGGCAACTTTTATAATTGCATTTTCGTACCTGTCATACCTGGCTGTTAATTATCCAATAATGGCTTCATTTAGTTTCCTATTATTTGTTTCACTGCAAAAGACAGATGTGGCTTGCATAACTATAAAGTCTCTAAGACAGACTTCTCAACTACAGGATCGGTGGCGGATCCAGGGAGGGCCTAGGGGACATGGCCCCCTCCTCCCCCCAGACCATTGAGGTGGAAATAACATCTTGATAAAAATATTTGAAAATGCGGGCCCGCGAATGCCAAAACGATGCCTGTGTGGGCCCGCAAATGCCGAAATGACACCCCGGCCCCCAGCCTACCATGGCTGGATCCGCTACTGAGAATGGGTAAGTATTCGCGGAGTAGTGCAACTTGGCATGAATCTTAAGAAAGTTATATCAGCTTTTATTTTGGAGAATAATTTGATTGATTTCATCAGCATGTCATCTTCAGAACATGTGCAGCATTTTTTGACACATAACCTCTGCATGCGAACTCTTCAGTATTCACGACAACAATTACAATTAGTAATATCAAATTGAGTCTACCTTTCAATACGATTTAAAACCAATGCCATGTCCGTAGTTGGGAGTATAACTTGATATCCAACAGGCTTTGGTATAATTGGAATTTAGTTCAAAATGCGACCTTGTGCTATTTTTTCAACAGTTTTACACCAAGCTGTGCATTTGCAACAACATTAAATGCCATGTAAACACTGAGCAGGCTTTCCAATGCAAACACGGAACTGGACAGAAATGTTTGGGAATGGAATGAATGAGTCCTTCAAAAAGACATTAATTTCTATGGCATAATTCGGGACTTGCGTGATATGCACAGCAGGATTGGTTAAAACGTGTCCTGTAATGACTCTTTATGGAAACTTTTCTTATATAACTACATTATGGTTGCCTGGTTAATTAACGTTTTATTGACCTAACCGAACATATTTGAGATTTTTATAAAGCAATCATGCTCAAATAAGTAGAGAGGCAAAGAGACTCCCTTTATATCAATGCTTACCATTAGATATTCGGAGGGTGGGGGGCAAGGAGTTTTTTCGCTTGAAAGAAATGTTTCTATTTTACAGAAACACCGGACGTAGATCTATGTTTCTGTCTAAATTGTGAAATTCGAAACATTTCACTCTAAATTAAACAACAAAGTGCAGCCATTTTATAACTGTAGAAATTCAGCCTGAAAGTGTTTTTATAACATGTCCTAGAAAATAATGTTCAGTGTCTACAATTATGAAATTGGCTGAAAGAAATTTACCAAGGATAGACTAGAAATGTCAACAATGCCTGGAAGGGATTTTATTCTTTAAGACCAAACCTGATCAAGAAATTATTCATTATAAAAAAAACTCCCCCTCCCCAACCCCTGGATATCCTCTGATTGCCCAATGCCCATATAACATTGATATACGAAATACACGCTACTTTGGCCCTGCAGACGAAGTGTATCGCCTGCAAGTATGTTTGTCACATCCACCAACTGTCCGACTCCTATAGTTACTTAAATTGCAAGAACAACTGCTATTTGCTGTGTAAACTGATCCGTCGATACATTCATTGCCTTTTAATTGCATCGTTTGTATAATTCTATGAATCATGCATGACTGTTTTACTAATAAATAGGAACACGTTCTATCTTTAGAATGTTTACCTCAATACAGAGGGCCCTTGTTTGTAAGACTACCACTTCTAAGCCAACTAGCCATTGAAAGGAATGGTCTTTTGAAAGAGATGCAACTAAATCACCTCCCTTCTTGTCTGGAGGATGAAGGCAGTCACATATTTCATGTCCATCTTACAACAAAGGATGCATCTATGATATAACACTTCATTAGAATTTTAGGTTGGATGAGCCAAACTTACATGAACCCCCTTGATCTCCATATTTCACTCTGTTGTACATGTATCTCAACCTGAGACTAATGCCTCAACATGAGTTTTTATCAGTGACATGTTCTTCCTATCACAGTCATTGGAAGTATAGTTACAGTTGAATTGGACTATCGTATGTCCAAACTGAAGTTGCCATATTTATCAATTTCTATGGAGGTTGCTGTAGCATTCCTGATTTATGAGAAGCTGGTATGAGTTAGCAAATGTGTGACTCCGTGGTACAATGGTTAGCATGTCCGCTTTGTACACAAGAGGGCGTGGGTTCAATCCCCACTCCGGCCATGTCCAGAGGTTATCACTGTAATGATTGGTATGATTTGCCATTCAGTATGGTGAGTGCCGGTGAGCAGATATATCTGAAATGGGCACTATATAATATCATACTATGTTATATTATTATTATTAATGAGGAAAAATACTTATTACAATAAAACTCTCTTGTGTTTAAAGACCATGGTCTGACCACGTATCCTGGAAGTTTCTCAGTTGACTTTTAGTTGTTGCGGAAAACTTACCTTTCAATGCAGACGGACACCTGAGTAGCCACGGAGGAGTAGACAGAGAAGACAAGTACATATCTCTGAAGACGACACCACACAAGTCCAAGAATCCAGCCTCGGTTGATCATGAACATCACTATGTCGGGAATGCCAAACACCATAACGAGCAGGTCGGAGAAGGCGAGATTCATAATGAAAAGGTTTGTTACACTCCGCCTCATTTTTCCATCACAAAGGATTATCAATATGACCAAGCCATTACCGACTATTCCCATGATACCGATAACGCAGAATAACATAGATAGGGAAATGACTGATGCAATCGGAACCTGAGAAGACCCATTAGTAGACACACTGCTACTATTACTATGTCCAGATAAAGTGCTAGTAATAGTGTCGTTGAGCAACTGCAACACGACCTCTAATCCTTCCTGTGAGGTGGCATCCGGTATCTCGTATCCTCTAACGGAATCCTTGCTCATCGTGTTGTAGTTCTCTTTCGATTCCCCAAAATAAGGTTTGTACTGGGTCCAGTTCATGGCTTGGCAACTTTAATACTGTTGTAGATTGTATCTAAAGCTGATTTCTCTGTGGTACTGTTTAAATATAAATGTGCCTAATGCAATCCGTGGGTATGCAGTGTATTTATAAAGGAATAGATAACCTTGTGACTTCTATCTGAGGTGTAACTCAAATGTTGCAGTCCAAGTTAGACAGTTCTTCAGTGACAGCTTTTAGTAGTCCCAAACACAATATATTAGTTATGCAGTTTTATATGATTCGACGAAAACTTTTGTCAGCAGCTTGTGTTTTGCATCCAGGATCACCAAAACTCTTCTCTAAATTGTTAGAAGAGTCCTGTGACAATCTTATTAAACATTGCCAAAGATGTTCCGGATATCTTTGCAGTTTTACTCAATGGGACGGATTTTACTGAAGTCCTACTCAAGATCTAAACAACAACTAGCAGTTAATCCAATGGACGGAGTAAGTACTTATACTCAGATGCATGGGTAAAAATATCATACAAACAAACACATCATGGTATTTTTCAGCAGCGAAATAATTCCAGTTACTAGTGTTCGGCTGTCTTAGATTAACTTCGGTCACAATCACTGGCTTCTTTTAAACACACACTGGTATATCCTGTGTTAAAGTTGTTTTAAAGTTGTTCCAATAGTTTGTCACACCCCGCTACAAGTCTGAAGCAATTGGAAAGCGAGACAGCCGGGGAATGGAACTGACAAAGCCGAGAGACAAAGTTGGACAGAAAAGAGTCGCAGTCCAGTGAGATGCCTGAAAGCTTTGAAAGAAATGTGGGCCTGCCAGGAAATGTTGCTGAAGCCATTCCTTTGGCCAGATCACAGCCCCCTCTGGTGGTGCTGCTGCTGCAGCTTGTACAGTGTGGTTAAGGCAGTTTGGTTAAGGCACCTTTGGCCACAAGCAACTCATTTATCACTGCAGCAGCAGTATTCATTTTGACAAACATTTTAAAATTAATAAGAGTTTATCACGTACGATTAGTACCTTTTTGGACTTCATTTTGACACTTGGATAGACACATGATCCTTATATATAGAGGCTGAATTCATAATTTCAGGCATTTCTTACCTCCTATTTTTCACTGCAAAAGAGCTTTGTGATCACAAAACATGTTATTAGATATAAAATCTGATATTGACCTCAACCAAAGTACATAATTGTATAATATAGGACATGATTGCTTTTACCTTTTAAATTTGTATTGTGTATTATGATGCATTCAGTCGCACAGAATATGCTGATATGTTTATTTTACGTAATAGTTAGACACCTCATTGTCGGGTTCTAACATGCATTTATGTCAGTTAGATCCCGACTGGGATCTTACAGGACTTCTTAAAATCAGATTTGCAGAAAGTGGAGCTGTTCACATTGAGCAAATGTCTTTTTAAAAGTGATTCTACTCAAGGAAGTCAAGTGTGATTTCAGCATTTGCTCTAGAATTACAACTGCGTGCAGACTACTTGCGTAAGCCCCATGGGGGATTGGAGGAAAACCGGTCTACAGATTCTGCCACGGTTTCTCCGCAGACAAAGACTGAGAAACATGTGCCACTTAAGTAGTTGCTAAGTGCTACAACCACCAGAGTAAAACTTTTAAGGTTCTTTGGGATTTCTTTGTGGTGCATCTGTCTTTATTTAGATCGAGTAAAGAAAGAAAGAAAGTGGGTATCCTTCTGTTATAAAATGGTAGCAATGCTCAAAATTATTGACGGATGGTATCTAGATACTATCTATAGAGCTTTCAAGAACGGATAACATATGAAAGAATCAAGAAAGAAAGATATAGATAAATGGAAAGCTAGACTGATTAAATGGACTGATAGATACAGATTGATAGCCAAAGCTATGACAAACAATTATTTCTGAACCCATGGTGAATAACCGTCTTATGCAATGAGACAAACAATCAAATAAATAAACTCTGTAGAATAAGTGGGCAACAGAGAATATGGGATTTTATCCCATGTCTAGCTACATTTCTTCCCTGATACTGTTCAATTTCCCCGGGAAATATTATAGAAGCCAGGAAAATATGGGGAGGATATGGGCAAAATGCGGGAGGATACGGCATTTAGCGGGAGATACGGAATATTAAGAGGGAAATACGATCTCATTAATATTCATTGCTTAAAACAACCTATCACAGAACAGAGATGTGTCACATGACGGCCGCCGACGCCAGAGGATTGCCGTTTGGCTAAGCAGAAAAAAAAAAATCAATAATCTTTTATTGCAATCAGAACACCCTCACTTGATTTAATTGCTGCTACAGTTGTTTGGATTATTTGTGTTAATTGTGTGCTTACAAGTTTTTGTTTTATTTGAAACCTGAAATGCAATCAAGCCAATCAGACCTTAATGGCAATTTGAAGGTACCCAAAAAACTGATACCTTTTTAGTATGGGGCCTATAATATAGACTTCTAATCAACAAGATTGTGCGTTTTGCTTTATTAAGGGAGGTTAACTGATGTTAAGTACTTTTAAATGAGGAGGCCATGCAAAGATTACTTTGTTTATACAATAGCAATTTTTCCTGTCATGTCTGCATTAAAAACGATTGATTTAAATTTCTTTTGAATAAATAATGTTTCTTTATTGCATATCAAATAGCATAGGCGTATGGGAGGGGGGGGCAGGGGGGGCGGTCGCCCCCCCAAAAGTTTGGGAAACAGTAAGATTCGGGCAAAAAGGCTAAAAAATTTGGGCAGATGATTAAAAAAAATATAATTAAAATTAATGATTTCGAGGCAATTTCATTTGAAATGGCATTAAATCTGGCTCTTGAAATTCGGGCAAATGTCGCTCGCCCCCCCAAAAATCGCGCGTCCCGTACGCCTATGTCAAATAGTGATTAATTAATTTTCCAGTTCAGATTTAGCATGTTAAATATGTCTTAAATCTATCAACTATATGTCTTTTAGAATGGCGGACCTTAAAATCCACCACCTCTCCAGCTGAAGTGCATGAATTTTAATATGTAATCTGCCAAAGCAGGAGAGAGCGGTAAGCCCTTACAATACCGTTGGAAAACTTCATTTGAGTGATTTCACACTTTTTCCAAGCATTTTCACGACGTTTTTTTCCGATTTTGTTTTCGGCCACTGGCGGCGCCACCGTCTATACAGGTGGCGTCCTCTCTTGTTCAACCTCAACTGCCACAAGTAGGATGTCGTAAAATCAAATCGGGAATTATTTTCGTTAATTACGCTTTTTAAAATTCGTAATGATGAGTATAGTATAACTGGCTCTTAAGGAAGAAGTCTGTGTGGTTGTTATTTATTTACAAAAATATTTGTCGGCACAATACGGCAGCTCCACATTTACGACAATCACAGTCCCATGACAAAATGACAATGACACGTTTTTCTGAGAAGGATAGACTACCATTCTTTTTCAGTACGCACATGACTAGTGTGGGAAGGATCGCTGAGCGATCGCAATTTGCCGCCTTCGGCGGCAAATTGCTCTCGCTTACCGCTCTAAAAATATCCCATAATAGCTGAATTCAAAATGCTGATTGAAGAATCGAAGTGTCTCGGAAAATACTTGGTCTCTGGTGAAAATATCAGGGAAATACTGGGCCAGCCATGGGATAACCTATAATTACGGACCTGACCGGTGATATTCACCGAGGCCGTTGGTGCTCAGCTTGCAATTTACCAAATCTGTATAATAAAATCCAGCTGGTCATACCTTGGTTATCTGCATTTATTTTATGAATGGTTGAATTATTGTGATCTTTGCGAACTGAACAATTGGTGCCCAATAATTATCCACCTAATGCATCTCAGCAAGTGGATAATATTTCAACCTTGAACTATTTATTCTATTTATGTAAGCTTCAAAATTTATCCACTTTCTTGCGAAACACTATAAATATGATAATGAATGACAGTGGATATCCTTTTCTTCATTATAATGATAATTTGGCCAATTAGTATCATTAACACGATCGATTCCCCTGATACATTTACTTGTTACTATTGGCAACATGTATTACTGAAAGAAAAATATTGGTTACAGAACAAAATTAATTTTCAACAAGAAAGTTACTTTTTGAGCCAAGCACATACAGTGATACTAAGTGCCTTCGAGTTGGCACCTTATTTTATAAAGGTCCAACTTGAGCTAACTTGAAGGCTTATTTATCAGGCATCTTTATCAAATCATTTCCATCTTTCCATGTGAGAATTTGATTTTGATATAAATATAATATGTCCAAAATATATAATACTTTTGTCACTCCTCAAGGTTGATTGAGAGACATAAGAGGAGTCTGCAACAATCTACCCAAGTGTGGGGTCTTTCAATTGCTAACACCAAGTAAATTCCTCTGTCAGAGTTATCACTACTATATTACTCAAAACCAAAGACTTTTTATACAGTGGAGTATTGTAGCAGTGGGGACCTAATGTCACAGCCAGAGTTCCTATTCCCAATCTCAATCAATAGTCACCATTGCCCTTTGTTTAAAGTTAAATATATGTGAATAAGCTACAAGATTTGATGTCATTTCATACATAGTCATTGGTCAGATTTCCCAGTTTCCAGATGATGAGAGTAAACCTCAGCTATACATCGCGGTCTTAAACTGATGTCAATTGAAAAGTGATTATATTCTCCCTTCCTGATCTATTGGCCAATCAGAAGTCTGTATCACTTCCAATATAATGCTATATTGGTCAGTAAAAGCTATATTGGACAATTGGATTACATAATCACTGATTGAAAAGTTATATTGGATGATTGGATTGCATAATCACAATTAAAAAAAATCTAAACATCAGTAAATGCCTATTTAAGCCCATTCCAACTTTCGTTGATTGTTATGATTAGGTTACATAACCTTAATATCAACAATACTTAAGTGTCTTAAGGGCAATTCTAATGATTGTTGGTGAGGTGCTGGAGTTTTAGAAAAAATAAATTGTTAAGTCACTTCGGGGAGGGCGGGGGAGTTGAATTTGTTAGAGAATAAAAATATCACCAGTGGAAATGTCAACACTTACTGGTCATTGATAATTACTGTGTAGGGAGGGCGGGGGGTAAGAAAAATACCCTGCTATATAAATCCCAAAATCAACTATGATCATCCACTCGAAATTATGGACTCTTTAGAACTTCTGAATTAATTTGAGGGTGTAAAATTTTCCAGGCTTAACTGTAGACACTATGTGTATACAAATTGTTTATTCCTTAAGCAAGGGTTGAAAATAGTGGATTCCTGGGGAAAGGTTGGGGGTCTAAATTTTAGGTGCTTGGGTTAGATTTGGTCAGAAATTTGTCCTATTGGTATATATATGCAGAAATGGAAAACATAGTTGACTCCCCCCACCCCCAAAAAAGAACTAGCAAAATAAGTACACCTCCCCCTTGAAAAATTAAGATCACTACCTGCACCCTCCCCCCCCCCCCACCTCCAGCCAGAAATTCTTTGAAACAAACATGGTCGAGTAAGTTCTCCAAGTAACATAGGGCTGGCTATATTGTAGATTTAACAGTATAAAGTGGAGAATATAACAAATGGTGGATGGTGAGTCGTCCAATATAGAGAATATTGGACTCAGAAAAGCTATATTGGACTCGGCTGGCGCCTCGTCAAATATAGCTGTTTCTTCGTCCAATATTCTCTATATTGGACTCCTCACCATCCACTATTTGTATAATATTCTCCAACTTTTTGGAAGATGCCAGACTTCCAAGAACAAAATTGTGTTTATACTACCAACCCTACTAGCAGGATACACTCCAGACCCAATTTTCATTTGACATCATATTGGTACTATGCATTAACTCACCTAAGTCTCTATTGCTTTACCGACGCCCTAAAGTGCAATTCGCATACGCTTGTACAACTCGATATCGAACTCCTAGTGCATCGCACAGCTAGGCTCCTCGGAGTAATACTGATGTTCCGGCTAAAAATAGTTGTCTTCTATGATGTGTAACAACCCTTTTTTAACTGACTAACTAGATATTTTGTGTGGTTCTTGCAGGTAAGTACCTTATAGTGGACTTGAATTACATTGGTTATAATATGCTCAGTACTTCCATCTGATCAGTCAACATTCATGAGCACCCAGAATTGGGCTTAGAGGGCTGCACTTACCATATCTATCATCTATCTATCTATCTGGCTTTGTGTCTATCTATCTATCTATCTATCTATCTATCTATCTATCTATCTATCTATCTATCTATCTATCTATCTATCTATCGATCTATCTATCTATCTATCTATCTATCTATCTATCTATCTATGTATCTATCTATCTATCTGTCTTCTATCTATCTATCTATCTATCTATCTATCTATCTATCTATCTATCTATCTATCTATCTATCTATCTATCTATCTATCTATCTATCTATCTATCTATCTAATCTATCTATCTATCTATCTATCTATCTATCTATCTATCTATCTATCTATCTATCTATCTATCTATCTATCTATCTGAAGTGCTGAAATATGATGCTTGAACATTTTTGCAAAGCTATGGAGTCTACAGCTTTCAGATATCAGATATTTCAGATCTATGCAACTGGACTACAGATCGTTGAACATTTCAAAAGATGGTAATTACTGCTTTTGAGAGCATGACCAGTCATTTAAACTCTTTGAATCAAGCAAAGAGGAGGTTTCTGATCTGATTGCCCATTCATACTTTGAAATGGTGCTTTCTTCAATTTTTTGGTGCTGAAAATTGTGAATTGAACCCATGCACTGATACTGATACACCAGTTAAAGTAACAGCCGATGAATGACAAGTTGCCTTCACACTCTAAAAAATGTCGGGACACAATTGGTTTTTTAGATTCAAAATGTTTTTTTGAAAAACCAAATTTCAATGCAAAACCAACATGGATTTTTTTTAAAAACAAATCACCTACTGACATATAATATGGATTATGCCTGTATGTCTTGGTATTATAATCTAACACAAGATCTATTTACAGGTACAACAGAAATCAATGATCAAGTTTATCTCAGCTAAAGAAAACAGGGAACACATAGGCCAGATAGAATTCAATCAAATCCATTGCACCAACATTGAAGATAGAGTCAATCAACTTGGCCTAAATACTGTTTATAAATTTTGTTAACTTCAAATTCCTGAACACTTGTTATGTAACTTTACTTGTGCAAGTGATGTCCATGGGTACAGAAAGATAAATTCTAATAACATCTAGCGGTAGCCTATATTATTGTGCCAAATTCTTCCTCAATCAATCTCGTCAAAGCATGGACAATCCATCTGACAATATCAAGAACATTGAAGAACATCAATCATTCAATAACAAGTGTACCCTCTAAGCACAGGGTGGTCAAGATGACCACTCTGGAGTGGTAATTCCTGGTGCCTAAACCGACGACTCCTTGGGTCAAAATTGCTAAAGGGTTGTCAATGTGACAAATATTGGATTAGTAAGCTGTACCACTCTCATAATCAAAGCTACCAGATGGTGATCAAATTGACTACCTTTCCGGCACTTACATAGTCAATGTGGTCATTTTGATTATGATAGAATAGTCAAAATGATTTTCCAGGAAGTCACTACCCAATTTTTGCAACCATTACTACCATAAAGTAGTCATAACCCTATCAGCATGCCTCGGCGGTCCAACGTCGGCCCGAAGCTGGTCCGAAACCAATTGGTTAGAGTGTATAAGCACCATTTAGTTAGTCTTTGTACATAGTGTAAATGTCACTTTACTAGCCTTTGTAACATGTCTTGTAAATATTTCATTAGTCAAGTCACTTAACTCCCTTGTTGCTGCGTCTTTTTGTGTTGTCACGCACGGGACATCGCTCGAAGTATGTTTCAGAACTTTCGCAGCCAGCAAATTTTGTGCTCTTTGAGGTTATTATAAAATACATATATTCACACATGTATGTATTGATAGCAATACTTTGATATTGTATGCTGCTATCAAATTATTCCATTTACCAACATTAAGAAATTCTTACTGACCTTGATCCAATCATTATTGAGAGGGATGGTATTTCTATGGTTGCATGCTGTCTGTGAATTCAATGTTTGTTTGAAAAACATGTTAATGCAGGGCAATTAGCAATTTCGATAAATGTTTAAAGCCTTGCTTAATGAGGGAACTAACTGGCCAAAGAGAAAAGGTGATGATGCCCTGAGAACTTCCAATTAGCCATGAAGACTATGTCATGGTGAATTGGTATTAAGCATAGTACCCGTGAAATTTTTTTTTATACAATTAAGGGACCAAACCCAGGTAAGGTTGTTGTAGGGAGTGAAAGAAAGGAGATTGCAAATTTTCATGGGTGAGGAATGAGTAGTTTGGGAGGAGTAGCGTAAAACATCCGTGACTACTACATTAGAGAACATTGATAGGCGTGCGTAAATGATTAATAAATGTAGTGGTATAATAAGAACAGTTTTAGAAACCACAACCACTTATGGTTGGTGTAAGACAAGAAATAATGTTGCTTGCAAAGTTTTAGGTTTGGGCATTAAGTAGTTTGGGAGGAGTAGCGTAAAGCATCCATGAATTAAGGGTATTATGGTAAATGGACATTACTGTCGAGGGACAGGGATGAGACGAGGTGTCAGTTTGGTACATTTATAAATTCTGTACGAAAATATTAATGCAATTCCAGGTCTTGTTTTTAACTTTGTACCTATGCATTGAGCACTAAAATTCGAATAGAAATGAACCATTACAGTGTGCAAAGTATGGGTTAAACTAAAGTCCAACCCCAGGGATACATGGAAGAGCTCACTTCTTAGATCAAGCCATTAAAAGCCAAGTGTGCTACCTCTCACAACAAGCAGACGAGTATGCTCAAAGTCATATCACTCAGAATGACATCTCATGCCATTGTCTCCATGTGACGCGTTTTGCAGCCATTTCATTTTGAAAGCTTGCACCTGCAGTTATCCCCAATACATTCTGTAGAATCTGTTTTTTTAATCATTTGAATTTCCCCATACATAGTATATAAATGTGATTAATACTACTTCATAATTGCATAATAATTCATTATTTTAAGTCGAATTCCATATGTGCATGTTTGCAGGAATGTTGTATGAAAAACAGTCTGAATCTAGGCTACCGTTCTGTCCACAACGCAGTTCCCTGAAAGCTCCTAAAAGACCTTGGAGACGTCCAATCAAATTATTGTGCAACTTCCCCTTCAATTTGGAATGAAGGGGTGTGACATTTCAATTCTATTCTGCATCTCTGCTTGCCTCTGAAACTTCAATCTTCCAAAGTACAGATCAAAGACCAGGTCTAATGAAACTGATAGTCTTACTGCTACTTGCAATGAAACAGCAACTCTACATTTCACATTGACAGACTAAATTGAACAGAACTATTCATGCTAGAGTATAGTTTTGGGAGACCCTCTTTCTTTTACTCTCTTTTCTACTTTTTGCATGATTATGTGCCTCTTTACAGCTGATTATTATAAATATGCCCAACAGCCTTTTGTTGGAATAATTCCACTGATTTCACCTTGTGAATTAGTGATCTTTAAATCGTTAGTGCATATTTCTAATTATCAGCTACGCATATATATCCCCTAATTTTTTCCTCTAATCACATTTCCTTATGTTAGAGTTACCCCAGAGGGTGGGGGTGTATCCTGTCACGATGCCTTCCAATGGGCTAATTTTTATTTAATTTGTGTGCATTACTATTTCCCTAGAAACACAGTTTTAGCCAAAAGTGGACAGATTTAACCTCCTTGACAATCTATACATGTGTCTTATAATTATGTCACAGGCAGCTGCCATTGAGGTGATGAGAGATAAGATCTAGTCAATAATCAATAGGGCCAGCTTGCAAAGCTTCCCACATCACTATTATTACGAGAAAACATTTAATCTGCCTGACATGAGTTCATCACAATATTTGACAATGTTTTGAAGTGTTACCTGCATATATTACATCTTCAACATCTTAGAATTCCTGTTTAAAGTGCTGGGTAAGGCTGAGAAGCTCATGAGAAATTCAGAAGCCCTCAGTGACATCTGCATGCTCCAGTTAAGTCAGTTGACCTGGGGGTCCTGAGAGGATTTCCTTGTCCATTAATTAGAAAAGGCCGTAACCATGATAACAGCAATTATGATTTGGCAGTTCAAGCAGGTGTGATGAGCTGTGGGCATGTTTGAGAGACCAAGCTGTGATTGACATTGGATCAATTGATTGACTGATGCACTGAACAATTTGCTAGGCCTTCCTATGTTTCAGTTTGTCACAGTCGTGTTTTCTCTGTTGCTTAATTATTTTGACAACAACAGAAACCTACACCAAAACAAAAACTGTCAATTTGGGGGATTATGTCAAGGTTGATCAATTTTTAAAACACTCCACCATTGGCTGAATGCTTTCATGACCTTTGATGGTCTGATTACTTGGCCCAGATCAGATAAACCAATGAGATGAGACATGGAAGTCATCCAGGGCTTCTGATAGGATCACCGATGTCAGGAGTGAGGCACCTTCTATGTGTATATTGACTAGACCTTAACTCATTACCTCAATGGCAGCTGCCTGTGATTATGTTTAATTTTTTGGTCTGCTAGTCCCAAATAGGACATTCAGCCTCAGAAATGAAATACACAGGTCAAACTGAAATTATGCCAGTTGTATCAGTTGTTGGCCTATGAAAAGGAATTGACAAAAAACTTTGACATCAAAATAGAGGAGTTACTCGCATACAACTTCTAAGACTATAATAATCTTTGCAACTTTCACATCGGTTTAACATGGTGAATCCTGAAACTGTCAAGAAGCTACTTGCTACCCACAAGTTTGTTGATGTTTTGGGAACTTGAATGAGTTATTTGGACACTAAAGAAAAAGCTGAAATTGCAGTGATAATTCTCTGTGGAAATGCAACTGCAGCTTATTTGTGGAGATTCCTTGCGTACAAGGCCATAAAGTTGGACTAAAAAGGTAGGTATATATCAAGGAATATACTGAAAACGAAAGAGTTAGAATTTCAATGAAAGGAACAGAGAGAAAGAGGAACAATTTTTTGAGAAAATAAGCCAACACAAGAACTTTGATTAAGTGAGTGACAAAAGAGGAATTGGAAGAAAAAAGAGAACAAAGAAGAAAGAACAAAGGAAAAGAGAAATGAGAGATGAACTAGTGAAAAAGTGTGAGAAACATTTTATGGAAAATCATTAAAGGTGTGATTTTCAACAGATGTTGCTCTGGCTTGGGTGGTCAACAAATTGTCAAATTACATGAGATTGCCCTGTTTATTCATGGATGAGAACAAGGCCTTAGCGTGCATTGAGGGCTTTAACAATTGGAAGCAGTTGCTTCTCAAGCATAGATTGCATCATTAGAGGATTCTGAATTGACTGATAAAGGTAGTAAGGGTTTTGTCAGGTTGATTCCTCTCTCTGAATTTGATATGCAATGCAGAAACATTGTGAAATTGTCTCTTCCGCTGTCTTGAAATGGTTAGTTTTTTAATGAAGTGCAGTGATGAGCACTGCAATTTACTTTGAGAGTCTAAGAGAGAAATTGGTAAGTCATATGATCAGGTGAGAGAGAAGCAACTCTGTGATGAGTAGCACATGGCCAGACAATGACAGACATTAAACCAACGTTTGGTCTATCACTTACCCATCAGAGACACAGATCTATGCAAGGGGTGATACATTTCTGAAACATTTTGTCTAAAGGAAATCCATATATATTTGATCTCAAAATTGAAATGGGGGGGGGGGGTTGGTCTAGTGGTAACGTGCTGGACTGCCAATCGCTGGGTCCAGGGTTTGAATCCAGCTCTTGCTGCGTCACCCGGGCCTATGTTGGACGGATGTTTCAATCATCCTTCGCCTCATTGCCGTGTCCTCCTCCTGTCCTAATTAGCCTACCAAGTGCTCAAATGGAGGATGTAAAGCTCCATTCATCCATCCATCCATCCAAATTGAAATATTTGGAAGAACAGAAAAGAGAGACGAATAGATGACTGAGAATTTCCATCATGTACTTATTTTTTTATTTGTACTTTGGTTGTGGGACAATATGGAGAGGAGGAGTACTCAGCAATGAGTTACCAAAGCAGATGGACACTCTCTGGTGTCCAAGCTAAACAAAATAAATTACGACTAGATGTTGCATTACCTTTTCTGAAATTTGCCACTTGCATGGATTTCTATACATAGTAGTAGGATTTATTTGGCTAAACCAATTACATGAAAATCAAAATTCAAAAATTCATCTATATAAAATACATAGCTTGGTCATCTCAAGATCTCATTGATGCAATAGTAAATCAATTGAACAAAAACAGAGAAAATTAATAAGGAATTTATCACCAGTGGTGTTGAACTATACAATGTTGGGCAATGTATTCCAGTAAAACTCACTTATGTTATCTTAAATCATCAGGTTGCACTCTACAGCTGAACATGTGAATGGTTGTGTGTTCATTAAAGTCAAACTGAAGCCACATTTGCATTAATGAAATACAGATGACAGGCAGGTTCTTATCCCCCATTAATGGACTTGTCAAGCTGGCAGGATTCTACAAGGCACTTGCAATTAATCTGCCTAATACACTGCTGATCAAATCCCTCCTGTCAACTGGTTTTCTATCTCATCATCTTGCACAGCATTTCATGGTCTACCTACTTTTCAGGAATCCAATCATTTAAAACAAAAGAAATGGGATTGCTTCAT
This sequence comes from Platynereis dumerilii, assembly GCA_026936325.1. Classification (NCBI taxonomy): domain Eukaryota; kingdom Metazoa; phylum Annelida; class Polychaeta; order Phyllodocida; family Nereididae; genus Platynereis; species Platynereis dumerilii. The sequence goes on along the minus strand of JAPTHN010000037.1, from coordinate 1,078,630 downwards.
CAACATGTTGGAATTGGTACCTTAAGGCAAACATCACACATGTTTACCACAGTAGAATAAGGGCTTGTCATATCAAGCAAAAAGGAAATTTTAACTTCCCAGGAATTCCTTTTGTCTTTAAAATTACCTGCTTAGTTATGGCCTAAGTATTTCAATGTAGTTTTCTATTAAATTACATTGTTTCGTTGATGTGAAGTTTATAGTATTATGAGAGGGGGCATTGTATTCTGATCACTTATAAGTCGCTTACATCCAAGGCCATCTGCAGTGGCGTAACTGGGGGGTCTCAAATGGGGGGGCACCTGGGGGGCACGCGATTCTCTGGGGGGGCACCCGCTATACTAATTGTATATTTTAGCCAGAGTTGGAAAGTTCATATGGGGGGGGCACCTGGGGGGCACAGGCCCATATGGGGGACCTGTGCCCCCCCCCGTGCCCCCCATAGGGATGCCACTGGCCATCTGGTGATAAATTACAATTATGTCCTCAAAACAAATCCAATCAGACACAATTTGCCCAAAGGCATACCAGTCCTGTAATATTTCAATATGCGATAAGATTACCTTGTGATACATTGAAAACAGACTAATGAAGTCGCCTCCTTGTCTTGACAATAATCATATATATGACAGACTCCTCGGTTGTGGAATAACCCTTTGAAAATTTCGAACTTCGTCCTGAGCCCCCTTTTATTATATAATAGGCTCTGTAATTTTTTGTCTTTCTCAAACTTCGTGCTGTGATAATTTCAAGTATGATTGGAAAATTGTCTTAATTGTCTTAGGCCTACAACATGACACACTTTGTACTTATCACATATATTGGAAAGGTCAAATAACATCCAGAAATCAAATAATAAAAATCAAGAGCCTTCATAGTGTCTTTTAGCAATATTAAGATGATTCCGTCAAGAGATATGGTATTTCTGCAGTCTGGTGTCTTCTGTGAATTCAGCAGTTTGCTATAATAGTTATTTAAAGCAGATTAAAAGGCATATTGCACAATGCAGTCGCTGAACAAAATCTTTCGATAAATGTTGGTGTAATTCAACACTTTGCCTAATCAGGGAACTAACTGTCCGAGGGGGAAAAGTGATAATGGCTTGAGAATTTCAAACCAGCCTTGAGGAAATGGTGCATTGGTATTATGGTACATGGACACTACTGGTGAGGAAGAGAGATGAGATGTTTTGTCTTACTTCCTGTATGTCTGAATGAACATAGTTTCACATCTTGTTTTTATCTAGTGGGAATTTTTAGAACAGACATGGAACACTGCAGTCTTCCAAGTATGAGTTTAAGTTCTGTCCAGCCCCAGTGATGTATAAGCTGATCTAAACCTTTAAGTTATTAGATTAAGCCACTGAACGCCCAGTATCCTACATGTATCGTTTGCACCTTTTTCTCATCACTCAGAGACATAATGACATCACATATAATCTGACAACTTGTAAAGATATTTCAATGTAAAATTTCTACAACAGACAACTGTTATCATTGATATCACCCCAGATGATACGTGATTAAAACATCTTCATAATGATATTGTACTTCATTATTTCTGCAGGTCTATTTCCAATGACTGCATGTCTGCAGCAATACTGATATGAAAATTCTGCATGAAAACTAGTCTATATAATTTATCTACACGTCTCAAGAGTTGAGTTCCTTGACAGCTCCTGATAGACCTTGGCGACTTCCAATCACACTCTAAAAACAAGTGTTTAAGAAACAACACTAAAATAAACACTTTTTTGTTACACTTAATAAACGCGTGAAAGTGTTTATGATTTTTAACACATATAAGTGTTTTTGATTTTAAACACATTTAAGTGTCTTTGATTATAAACACAAAAACGCTTTAATAGCTTGTTACACTTTATTAACACTAAAAAGTGTTTATAACAATAAAAGTGTTTGATCTTAAACACTCGATGTTTTTCCAGGATGACTGCAGAGAAGGTGTTTATCATATTAAAGTGTTAAACAAAAAGCGTTTATAATTAAACACTCTGGTGTTGCAGTATTAACACATTGTTAATGTACATCACAATATCAGTTGTTCAGCTGCTGTCTGAATAAATCACATGGTTACAATAGTAAAATCAAGTAACAATTTATAAAAAAAAACAGTACAAATGAAAATATAGATTTAATTGAATTTAAATACTTCATAATATTATGTAATTAAACTAACTATAGCTATCCTCATTAACTTCAAAAGGCTACTTGTAATAACCAGATGATGACTGCTAATATTAATGATGGAAGGATGGACGGGTGGTTGGGGCTTTACGTCCTGTATTTCTGCACTCAATAGGCTACCAAGTGAAGAGGTCACAGCAATGAGGCAAATGTTAATTGAAATAGCTATGCAACATAGGCCCAGGTGACCCAACAAGAGCTAGATTCAAACCCTAATACCAAGCAATTACTAATGCCACTTAATGTTTTTACACACAAAAAAAACTGGATGGTATGTATTTGTGCCTGCCCTCCCTCCAAAGTGCATTTTAATACATGGGATGTTGGAATGGATTAACTATTGAAGCTTAAATTCTTTTATTTGACACTTTCAAGCCACCATTAGATAATAAGTCATCACAAGGGCTGGATTTGCCTTAAAGTTTGGGATAATTTAGCCCCCTTTGAAAGCCAAAAAAAAATGACAAGAAAATAGATAGTTTGTGTACATATTTTATTCTTCAATTGAGCACTGACACGAAGGATATATTCAATCATTGTATAATTATAAAATAAAACCTTGCAAAATTCTCAAAGAAATTCAACAATTGAATCATATTCCCAATGAACTGGTGTTTCGTATTACTGCATTTGAATCCCCCCCCCATCTTACCCTAATGTGATGAAAAATAGAAGACCTTTTGGTTAGTACATTGGTGTACAGTCAAAATCTTACCATGTCATCATTTTGTCTGCATTTTAATGGTATCCCGTTACTCCACGTGATAATCCATATCATTGATGTAATGCCATTCAAAAATGTTTTGATTCTCAATGCAATCCATTAAGGGGGTGCAGAAAAAGTGACAAATTCTCACATAAGAGTCAAATTTCTTTTTATAGCACTTTAAATGTGTTTCTTTGAAAATGGATATGACTATTTTAGAATACAATCAAATGATTGTTTTAACATTCAAGAAGCTGTCCAAATATTACTGGATAGTCAATGTTCTTAACACAAGAAGTGCAGTGCCTCTGTAAAAGCTTCAAATATGATTGTGACAATGATTGTCCCTCAGCAACGGTATAAATCCATTTGAGAAAGTGACTGGAGTGCAAAAATTTGGAATGAGATGTTTCCAGATTGAGGAGCCTTCTTCAATGTTACGGCATTCTTGTCAATGTTGTCCACCTGCAAATGAATGAATCCTTGTTTACTATTAAATATTTAGGCATAATATATCATGAATATTGACATAATATCTCATCATACATAATTTTCAGAAATTTACTGAAATGGTGAAAAAAAAATAGGAAGTGCAGCTATGCAGATCTTTAGGGAATCGTGTATGAACGATATGACTTGCAGTTCATCAGTGAGAATCAGGGCATGCTTTCAACTTATTTTGCAGAAGAACTGTTCAGGGATAGTGGGGACCAGACAATAGTTTAAAAATTTACCCCATATGATCAGAATAAAATAAACCAACAATTTAATGGCCAACCTAAACAGTGTTCAAGTGACACTAAGTCTTTGTAAATTAACTTATATGAAAGTATTAGATGTATCAAAAGCAAAGCCACAGAACCAGGAGATTATAAACATAGGTATTATGACAGGCATGTTAACCAAATGTTAATTATGCTAAATATTTACCTCCAGACTTTGTGGCTTTTTCTTTCATTTTTCTCCGTTGCTTAATGTTGCAGAGCTCTGTCTTTTTGTCAGATCTTTTCGGGTCCAAATTGCTGTGGAAAGAAAAAGTTACAAAATACAAAACTGCAAAGAACAACTTAAATATCTTAAAGATATTCGGATGGATGGATGAATGGGGCTTTATGTCCTGTATTTATGCACTTGGTAGGCTAATTAGGACAGGAGCAGGACATGGCAATGAGGTGAAGGATGATTGAAACAGCGGTCCAACATAGGCCCAGGTGACCCGGCATGAGCTGGATTCAAACTCTGGACCAGTTATTGGCAGTCCAGCATGCTACCACTAGACCAACCCTCCCCCTTTTAAAGATATTCGGAAAAACTAGTTAGGGACTAAATCGGATGTATATAACATAAGACCTCCATCAAAAATCCCTGAAAAAAAAAAAGTCTGAAGTTCCTCCAGATGCACAGCATGCCCTTATGAACAATCATTTGCCCACCCCCTCCTAATCCAGTTCATCCCAAAATTTTAAAATATGATTAAATAATATGATTGCAGTTTGATGGTTTGAAATTTTAACAATTACATGTGTTTATAAAGATGGTTGATTGATGGTATCAAAATAGCGTTGCCTCTCTATAATGTGATATTTACCTCGGTGACTTGCTAGATACAGTGCAGGTGCGAAGTCTATATTATTTTGGTTTGTCTCAGATTGTAGCTGGATTCTTCCAAAAATATTTATCACACTCGATGAATTGAGTCCAGATATCTGCTGAAAATGAAATAAGGTTGTCTCGTGATTGTCAAATAAATTTGATAAAAGTTATAAACACCAATGAAAATTCAGGGCAAATATGGCCCCAACTCCCCCTATCTCTGCCCATTCACCAGTGCACAGTGCAGAAAATATATTACATGTGTTTGAAATCTAGAAATTAGATAAATAGACTTCCAAATGTTTCTGATAAAATGATAATTAACAATGTAAAAATGCATGTTATGCTGTGTACAGATACTGCCATTAACATGGTCTTCTTAGCAAACGTATGCATGTATAGTGTACATTTAATCAAAATGTAGTTAAATACCTTTCCTTGCTGTTTAATAAATAGCATTCAAATATATCATTTTAAGTTGTGCTTACCAGGTATAAGCTACTTCAGTGAAGACTTAAGTCACAATGCATGCCTTCTAATCTGTGTTAAGTACAGAAAGCTGTGATTTCATGGTCGGTCGCTTGTGATGTTGCTTTAAGTTGTCTGCCTCCTTAAAGATTAACGCTGAAAGTGTTTATCCGGCAAACTTGCAAAAACACTATGTGTTTAAAGGACTTTGAAATTTTCATTAAAAAGAAATAATACACATTTTCTTGCACTTGGGAGCATTCAAACAAAGATAAAAGACACAATATGCTACCAACTGACATTTTATGACATATTGTCATCTTATAACCAACATTTCCTGGTTTAAATTGATCATTAATTTCTGAAACCATACATGAGAAAATATTCTAAGTTTGATAAACACTTAAATCTGTTAATGCTGGTAGAAAGTGTTTATTTTCAAACGTGTTTATGTAAGTTAACACTTAAATGTGTTTAAAACAGGCGTTTGTTTTTAGAGTGCACGTTATTGCACAACTTCCCTTGAGATTTGGAATGAAGGGGTGTGATCTTTCAATTTGAATCTGCGTCTCCGCTTCCCTCTTAAACTTTCATCTCCCAAGTACAGATGGAAGACTATGTCTAATGAAAATGATGGCCTTATTGCTACTTGCCACGAAACAGCAACTCTACATTCAACATTGGCAGACTGAATTGAATAGATCTATAGTGTATTCATATTTCATACCACAGTAATGATGGGAGGACATAGGACCTTTTTTCCTATCTTTTCCCCTTTTTACTTCATAGCTGTAAAGGAAAATCAACTGATTCAGGTTTTTGAACTGTGCTTCTTCTCATTTTAAAAGCATGCCTTTAGTTTGGCAATAATAAAGTTGTTGATGACTCATGAAGGACTGTGTGAATCTACTAATCAGAGAACACTGTAAAATTTGAAAACTGAGTTGATGCAGTAATTTGAGCTGTCTGAGAATGTTAATAATTTTCAAGCTATGATAGCTCAATCCTGTAAGTTGTCATGGTATGATAGCTCACTGCTATCTTCGCCAATTATCTGTAAATCTTCGCCAATTATCTGTAAATTCTTGTATGGTCATGAACGAGAAGCTGTTTGGGCTGCGAGATTTAACCTGAAGGAGACCTCCTACTTTCTAAGAGAGCAGTTTCCAAATGTCATCAATAAAAGGAGATCGATTTTGTTACCTATTATGAAAGAGGCAAAAGCACAGAAGCTGAAGTCCCACATGAAGGCTGACAAGCTGATAATTGAGTCAAAGACTTACACTGTAGACACACTTGATCAGTTGCCTGCCAATTTGAGCCCAGCAGAAGTAGCAACAAAACGTTCCGACAAAATGACAGCATTTTTTTACAGGTGCAAGCCCACTCTCAAATTTCTTCCGTACTGAACATTTGCTTATTGATGGAGAAATGTACTCAACTGTGGAACAATACCTTCAGGCCCAAAAAGCATATTTTGCTGACAAGCCGATTTAGCCCTCAAGATAAAATCGACAGAGAATCCAGCAATCTGTAAAAAATTGGGTGACAGTTTAACAGTCGATGAGAATGAGTGGCTTGCAGTGGCTCGAAATGTGGTGTACACAGCATGTCGTACCAAGTTTGAGAATGACCCAGTAGCTCGAGATTTTCTCATTAAAACTGGCAATACACTACTGGCAGAGGCAGGTCCCAATTTAACGTGGGGCACTGGAATTCGTCTGAACAGTCCAGATGTCACTGACCCCGACAAAGTGAAGGGCAGCAATGAACTGGGAAAAATTTTGTTCAAGATAAGAAGTGAACTACAATAACTCTTGTGCAATAATATGTGAAGGGACAAGTATCAATAATTATTGTATTGTTTTAAAACTATATCCAATGTAAAACTACAACTAACAGATTCTTTCCTCCTCTCTCTCTCATTATCTACTTTGAAGTTTGATTACATATTGACAGCATAAATGTATATTGTGACTGATACATATATATAATAAATATAGGCCTATTTTTTTTTTTTTTTTTCACTAAATAATCATATGCATTCATTTATTAAACTGATGTGTTTAAGAACTGTTCCCCCTTTCTTAATTATTAAATTTCTAAAACATGACCTTATCTCGAAAGTGATATATAATGCATTGATGCATGTAAAATTTCAGTCATGTTTTGTTGTGTTGTGTTTGTATCTTAAACTATCATGTGTGTTGTGTTGTGTTTGCATCTTAAGCTCTATGTGTAATTATTGTGAATGGTAAAATAACTGCAAAAGCATATTGAGCAGAATATATAGGTCACAGCTGAATCAGTCTGTATAATTTGTGCGCAAGTGTGTTAGTCACTGAAGTAATTCAACTTTCAAGCTTATGGAAATTTAATACATTATAAGGTATGTTGTATATATACAAATATGTGTTACATATGTAAAGCATAGATATCTTCTTTTTTTTTTTTTCTTTTTTTTCTCTTTACTTGTTTAATTCAATTGCATTTAGAAATGTTTATATGACAATTTGTTTTTGATTGTGTTACTGATGCTATATTTTTCTCAAATCTGTCAGGTGTGAATTATAATCATTTTATTAAGCATCAGATTGATGTGGATAATTATCATTTATTTGAACAACCAAGACATTTTAGTTTTTGGTAAAATAGATATTTATATATTGTAATATAACCCCTAATGGACTACAATCTCGTACTGTAAATGTTAAATTTTCTCATATGTCTATATTTAGATTTTTTCATGTATTTTCAGAATTCAAATTTCACACAGGGATTCATACAGAGGAGTGACCGGCACATGCAATGCAATGGCAGTGTATCTGAAATTTTACTATTTTTTAATGAACATTTTCAATAGCTTTCAAGATTTATTAGATAATAGGGACTATGATGGGTATTCTCTTGAGGATATAGTAAATGAAAATTCAGAAGATGATGATAGTGAAGCTCCAGAATTAGTTAAACATTCAAATTATTATGAAAATGATGATTTTATTGAAAGTTTTAAAGATAAAAAAGACTTATTCATGATATTAAGCTTGAACTGCCAATCACTTAGAGCAAAATTTTCTCAGTTAAAACTTTATTTAGAATTGTTCAACAGACATGATATTATAATTGGTGCAATTTGCTTACAGGAAACTTGGCTGTCTTCTCAGGATGATACCTCCCTTCTCCAGCTTGAAGACTACAATCTCATCAGTAAAGGTAAAAGATGCAGTGCACATTCAGGTGTAGCTATTTATTTGCATAAAACATTTAAGCATACTGTTATTCCTCATATTGAATCTGACTTATGGGATGGATTGTTTATTAAAGTTTCTCAACATGGTAACGATATGGATATTCTAGCTGAGAAAAATATAATTATTGGTAGCATCTATCGACCTCCACGACAAATTGTAGACGATATTAGAACTTATACGGAGGAAATGGTACAGCTGTTTGATATGCTTAAGCAATACAAACATGTTCTTATTGCAGGAGACTTTAACTTAGATCTTTTAAAACTTAGGGAAAATAATCATATAAACAACTACTTTGAAACCCTTTTAGCGTCCAGCTTTATCCCCAAAATAACTCTGCCAACTAGGTTAACAGATCAAAACGGAACATTGATTGATAATTTTTTATACAAAATATCAGATGATTTTTCCAATACTACACAAGGCATATTGATTCAAAGTATTTCCGATCATCTACCTTATTTTATTTCATTTGATTTTCAACTAAAGAAACACAATACTGCTAAATTCATAAAATCTCAGAGTGACTATGCCCAGTCATCGGCAAATTTTAAACAGTATTTGCAGAACTCTGAACTCGGTAAAAATTTTGATGATAATATATTACTTGATCCTAATACCAGCTATAACAAATTAAATAACATTATTACAGATGGTATGGAAAAATGTTTTCCTGTTAAAACGATTCGTTTTAATAAATATAAACATAAAAAATGTCCGTGGATTTCTCAAGGCATTCTTATATCTATTAAATATAGAGACTCATTGTACAAAAGACTGAAGGCAACACAGATAAATGAGCCTAACTACATTCGACATAAGATAAATCTCCAGACTTATAACAGAATCTTAAAGCGCAGTATTAGACTTGCAAAATTAAAATATTTTAAGTACAAATTTAGTAAATTTAAGAGTGATGCTAAAAATACTTGGATTACAATAAATGGAATATTGAATAGATCAACTGATAAAAAGGAACTTCCTAGTTATTTCATGATAAATGATCAAAAAGTCTTTGATAAACCGACTATTGCAGATAAGTTTAATCAGTTCTTTGTTAATATTGGACCAAAGTTGGCCGAGAAGATAACTATGCCGAATGATTTTGATTTTAAACATTATCTTAAAGAGCCTATCGCAGAGACTTTACAATTTACCCCAGTGACACCTGAACAGGTCATCAAAGTAATTAATGACTTAAAATCTAAAACTAGTTGTGGTCATGATGGCATCTCCAACAAATTATTAAAAGATATAAAACACGAACTAGCTAAACCACTTTCAGTAATCATTAATTGTTCAATTGTGAAAGGAATATTTCCAGATCTTCTCAAATTAGCTAAAGTTATCCCCCTTCATAAAAAAGATAATACACACTTATTTGATAACTATAGACCAGTGTCAGTTCTTCCGAGTATTTCAAAAGTTTTTGAAAAAGTCTTATATAACCAGGTTTACGATTATTTTTGTGTAAATAAATTATTTTATCAAAGCCAATATGGATTCAGGTCAAAACATTCCACAGAATTAGCTGCCATAGAATTTGTAGATAAAGTAGTGAAAGAAATGGATAAAGGCCAACTTCCTCTTAGTATATTTTTAGATTTGTCGAAAGCATTTGACACAATAGACCATGACATTCTAATATATAAACTGAAATATTATGGCATCAAAACAAAAGCTCTAGAACTCCTAACTAGTTATTTGACTAATAGACACCAGTATGTCCAAATTGACCATATAAAATCTGAACCATCATTAATCACAACTGGTGTCCCTCAAGGATCAATTTTGGGACCCCTTTTGTTTCTGATTTATTTGAATGATATGTCAATAGTAAGTGACTCATTTTACCCTATTATGTACGCTGATGATTCTACTTTAACAACAACATTAAATAAATTTGACAGTCCATCTCTCAACATTTCAGAAAACATAAATAATGAATTAACAAAATATAGCACATGGCTGAAAGTCAACAAACTGTCCTTAAACTGTAATAAAAGTAAAGCTATGATATTTCATTCTCGACAAAGACAGGTTTTCTATCCAGAAGTTATGATTAATGGTTCTACAATTGAGTTTGTAGATTCCTTTAATTTTCTAGGCATCCATATTAATAATAATTTAAATTGGACATCCCATATTGACCACACTTCTAGGAAAATAGCTAAAGTTGTAGGCATATTAAACAGACTGAAACATTTCCTCCCTAGAGACATCCTATTAATGGTCTATAACTCTTTGATTGTTCCTCATTTAAATTACGGTGCTCTATTATGGGAAACTGTTTCTAATCGGCTGTTCATTTTACAAAAAAAAGCCATTCGGGCTGTCACATTAAGTAAGTATAATGCCCACACCGATCCGCTATTTAAAGAACTAGGTTTGTTAAAATCAAAAGATATATGTGCACTGCATGGTTTTAAATTTTGCTTCAGGCTGGAGAACGGGATGTTACCTGATTACTTTAACTCTCAGGTTTTTCAGAAAAGATCAGCTTCTCATGATTATCCTCTCAGAGAATCAGATCTATATACGCTACCTAGAATAAAACATGAATTTGCCAGACAAGCTATTTCTTATAAAATTCCATACATTTTTAACAGCATGAATCCTAATTTCAAAAACAAAATATATTCTCATAGTCTAGTTGGCTTCAAGCTTTATATCAAAAAGTCGGTCATTCAATCATATACTACATCATGTACACTTCAAAATTGTTACATTTGCAATAGAATATAATTTACTTAATAGTAGGCTACCCTTAATTTCTCTGTTATCTATAAAATACAATAGATCAATTATCAAAAATTAACCATTCAAGTTTTTTCCGAAAATTATATCATTCAACAACCACTGTTTATTTGCTTGCATGTGCGGACGCTCCTCTGTTCTTTCTTTTTAATTTTCATTGGGGGTCACTTGACAACGAAATAATTTTTTTCCTAAAGTGGCCTCCAGTCCCTGTTGCTATATATTTTCTCTTACGATAACTGTATTTAATTTTTATAATAACTGTACTGGGACAATAAAAGATATTCTGATTCTGATTCTGATTCTGATTCACTGCTGTAAGTTGTCCAAACGAATCATAACATTAAGCTGTGAAAACATGAAATCTTCAGTTGTTGCAGATAGCTTGACATCTCAGTCATGCCACATATATCGCCATCTATAACAAGCACTTCTCATAAGACTGCATTTAGTTTTAAATAATTATTTACTTACAAGAAAAAAGAACATTTATATTAAACTATCCAAGAGAAAAAATGAGTAGCACACCACTTTAGCTGGTTACTTTTTGTTTTTATCTCTCTTAAATTAATTTGTGGGAGTAATTAGATGCATGCTTTCACACGTCAACCAACATTTCCAAGTCAGAGTGTGTTCAAATATAGGCTTCTAGCACTGTATAACAACTGAGATGAGCCACAGGCCATTGGGATTTATTCACAAGAAATTAATTTTTAAATCTCCTTGTGATGCAATGGTCTTTGTTGAATGCATCTTGGGCCTGTCCATGATGTGCTGAAATGAAGCGTACGGGATCAGGTGGATCCCCTTGAGAGATCAAACAATATTTCGGGATTACAGCCCATATTCATAAATAACTTTATAAGACAGGTCACAAACATAAATGAAAAACAACTAAAAATAAGTCAACACAGCTCAAAATTTTGAGTTGTGTTAGCTTGGATCAATAAGTCAGCAAAACTCAATATTTTGAGCTGTAAGTCAACACAGCTCATTGTTTTGAGTTTTCTCAGCTTGAATACCTTGGTCAACATAACTTAGTATTTTGAGCTATCTCAGCTCGGTATTTTGAGTTATCTCAGCTTAAAACATTAATCTGTGTTAGCTCAATCAACTTGTGCAACCATCTTACTCAATCAATTGAGCTGAATCAGTGCCTCCGATTTTACAGTGAAGAGAATGTCAACAAAACACCAATTACTTTACGGCATGCCAGCTGTTCCCATTGTTAAGACACAGTTATTTGCATTATTCATTTGCTATTATCTTCATTCCAACTAGTTTCATTTAAAAGTGTGATGCTTTTGGAACCAGGATATTTCAATCTGACAGTGTAACAATGTCCCTTCTCATATCACACAGAGTTTTAATGTTATCATTTAGCGCAGTGGCGTGCGATGTAGATGATCTAATAGGACAGTTGTGAACATGGAACACTATGGTGAGGGGACTACCATTTATTCTCAAGGGGGGGGGTTGGAGTTTTATTGAAATAAATAATTTCCTGCTCCATTTTGGTGAAATAAATAAATTCTTCTCAGACAGTCTTGAAAAAAATAATTTCTAGGGTATTACTAGGACGATGCTTGATTTAGAAGGGAATATTTGGGGACGTCACACACCCGAAATAAATAATTACTGTCGGCGTTACCGTGAAATAAATAATTTCCCACCTAGGAAAACTCCTACACCCCTGATTATTAAATGGTTACCTCTAAGAGAGGAAGGGACATTTGGCATGGGTGGTTTGCATATGAAACAAATAAACAATAAAATGGCACATCAAATTTTGCACAGATTGCTTTACACTGCTGGCCTCGTTGTCTCAAGAGCTATAATTGAAAAAATTATAACTCAATTGATCAAAACAAGCAAATAAGAAAGTTGCAAACCAGCAGTTTCGCAACAATACAATGCAAATCACTAAAATAAAGAACAGCTCATTAGGCATTGTGCAGCACTCTTTCTTCAAATAAGTATATACTCCATGACAGTATATGTGAATGATTGTGTGTTCATTTACTAAGTCGCAATGAAGCCACATTTGCATTAATGAAATACAGATGACACAGAGCCTTTAATCTGACACTAATGGACTTGTCAAGGTGGTAGGATTCTACATGCACCTGCAAATAATCTGTCTAATACATTGCTGATCAAATCCCTCCTGTCAACTTGGTTTTCTATCTCATTATACACAGCATTTCACAGTTCACCAGGTTTTCATAAATCCAATCATTTAAATGAAAAGAAATTGGATTGTTTCATGACCATGTAGGAATTGGTTCCCTGAAGCTGACTGTGTTTTCATCACACATATTTATCACATTGGAACTAGTTTTTATTTGTCAAGTTTGGCGTAAAAGAAACTTCTATCTTCTCAGAATTCCTGTGGTCTACATGATTACCTGCTTGATTATGTTGGAAGTATTTCTGTGGCTTTACATTAAATTAGATGGTCTCTCTGAGATGAAGTCAATAGCCTTGTGTGAGGGGGATTACATTGGAATTTCCAATCATTTCCTTTTTGTTCGTCCCAGGCAATTTGGTGATAAATTATGTCCACAAAACAAATCCAATCAAATTAATACCATTTGCAGGGACAGACGCAGGGGGGGGGGATGGGGGGATGCATCCCCCCCCCACCAGACCAAAATTTATTTATTTTTACATGTTAATTTTATTAGCGCACAGTCACGTTATGTCGCGAATGATGTGTTTCGCGACGCGATAGTCCGATAGACCCCCCCACCGGAATTTTCTGGATCCCCCCTGACCATTTGCCAAAGGGCACCCAAGCCCTATATTTCTTCAAGGAAAATAAAATTACTGACATCCTGAAAGCAGCTGTATGTCATTGTCTCTCTTTTTTTTTTATTAATACAGACACTGTGGCACTCAACCTTTAGAGGGTTTCAAATTTGCAATATAATCGCAACTGTTATTTTCAGTTATTTATTATGGCTCTGTAACCTTTTGTCAGATTCCCCGATATTCCGAAGATTTTAACCTCAATATCTATGGAGGGGGATGCACTTCAAAATTATAATATCCTGTATTGGATTTTTTGTAACTTAATTTATTTTCTAAATTTGTAATGGCCATAGACGGATGCATTTTGCATTTGTAAATTGGAGATTTATGTTCCTGCGCACATGTTTAAATATAACCTAAAAAAATGAAAATAAGAAAATTAATGGCTTTATATTCTATTACTATTATTATAATTCTCTTCTTTTAAAATTAAATGAATATTGAAAGAGAAGATATTTCCCCATTTTCATGCTTTCTGAAAATTGAATGTTTGCTTAAAAAAGATGTTAAAGCAGATTAATTGGCAAATTGCGCATGCAGTTGATGCATGAAATCTTTTGTAAAGGTTTGTGCAATTTAATGCTTTGTCTAATCAGGCAACTAACTGGCCAAAGAGACAAGTGATGATGCCCTGAGAGGTTCAAATGGGCCTTGAGGAAATAGTGAATTGCTTCAATGCTTTATGCATGGCCATTGCTTTTGAGGGACAGGGATGAGATACGATATGATATGATAAGATAACACATTGATGGGGTGTCGGTTTGGTACATACAAGGGGTTTTCCAAAAGTTCTGTCCAACTTGCCATAACTTCTACAATATTTAATACAGAAACATGATATTTGGGTCATATAATATTGAAGTAATTTACAAATGATCCTCAAAACATCAGATCTTAGAAACAAAAATAAATGGTTAATTTGTTGCCATGGAAACCAAAAGTCATGAAATGCGGCCCAGGGCACTATTAGAGGCACAGATTCATTATATCCTGTCAAAAATGTATGTTTTTATTAGGGATACAGGACAAGTGACCTATTAAAAATAATCCCTAACATTTCACAAATTCTTGTAATAATGAACTGGACATTTCCTCATACCTTATAAATATCAATGCCTCATAGTCCTCATATCAAGATCTCAGTTGGTTTTTCGCAGACTTTTTGTTCGTTATGATGGATTTCCCATAAGTTCTGTCCAACCTGTCATAACTTTCGCTAGATTTCATACAGAAAAATGATATTTGGGTCAGTTGATATTGAGGTAATTTGCAAATGATCCGAAAAAAAAATCAGATCATAGAGGTGAAAATAAATTGTTGATTTGTTGCTATGAAAACCAGAAGTCATGAAATGCGGCCGAGAGCTTGTTAACAGACACATACTTGATATATCTTATCAAAATATGCAATTATTACACGAGATATGGGACAGAATCTTTTCAAAACATTCATAACCATTTCACAACTTCCTAAACTAATGACAGGGACCCTGTAAATAATTTACATTTCTCATACTTTCTATCCATGTCGAAATAATATATCTCATTCTTCATTTTAGGGTCAGTTTTGGCATTGCGCAGTCTTCTTTTTTGGGGGTTTCCTATGTGTGTTCTCTTCATTCAGAAAAAGTTTGTACAATCTTCATTTGGTTCTGTCACTCATACTGTCTTCCTTGTATGTATTATAAAAGGTTCTTACACTCTCTGCTAGTTTTTATCCAATTAGAATGAAGAAATGTAACAAGTATATATGATGTCATCCATATAAAAAAAATTGCTCATCTCGTAAAAAAACTGGGAAACCACATGAGGGTGAAAGCACAGTAAAGGCCTCAATTGCGTTTTGATCAGATAAAAGTAAATTTAGGGTCCTAGAAACCAATTTCTGACATAAGAAAAAACAGTGCAGTATTTAAGCTTGATCAACAAGTAAATCTGAGAAATTTTGGCATTTTTCATGAACATACAATTAAAACCATGCTCTGGGCAGACCTTTAAAGTGGGTATAATTTGTCAATTTTAGCATGTAACCAGTGGCCCTTTTTCTTAAGCACCGTCTATTGCAGCAATGCTGTAGCCTAATATTTAGTTCACATTCTGCCGGTGACATTATCTGTTTACTGTACCTCCCTGGCCTTCTTTAGGGACCATTGACTGACTATTCAATATGATGATTATGGCAGCCATGACGTCCAAAGGAAAGGTCTGCTTGTAACCATATTTTTGCAAATTTACAGTCAGGAGTTCAAAAGGCTGGCTGGAGGGAATTTTTATGTAATAATTAGCCAAATTTGGTGGTTTTGCCTAGATATGATATTGGTTTAATGAATTTCAGCAAAAAAGTTCCAATGACCACTGATGATTGTAAGATACAAGAAGCTTTAATGGCTAAAATCTATGTCCGTCCATTACGTCCACAACTGATTTTTTGCTGATTTAATTGAATTAAACACCAGCTTACACGTCAACTGAGATGGAAATGCATGTCTATCTCTCTCTACCTATATATGCAACTGAAAAAATTAAAAACACGATGAATTTAACTTATACATTGGACACCAGGCTAAAAAGTGTAAATGTCCGTCCATTACGTCCACAAAAATGTTAAAATTAGTCTGGGGACTGATGTTTGGAGGACTGATATGTCACAAATAAAACAGGGATACCATGTTTAGTGACAAATTTAGATTATTTTAGTGAATGCTGACAAGGCTCAAAAGTTGAATTTGTCACAGTTCATGCAAACTGTCCATATCACATCAGCGAAAACTGTCGAAAAGCCAATGGTCCATTTCAGCAGAAAAACCTAGATTTTCATGGAACTTTCATAATGTAGTTCATAGCAGCCCAGCAAATACCTGTCTTGATTTATTAGACAAACATAATTCTGTATTCTACACATTACTAGGTTCAAATTTATGTACTGCACTTGCACTTCTGATGAAAATAATTCTTAGGTCATAGGGGCCAAATATTGAGGCGCTTACTGTGCTTTCACCCATGAGTGATTGTGAATTATCTGAGATGTGACAATAATTCCAGTTTCCATTGTTATTAATGACTTTATAATTAACTGGTTGTATTTAATGAAAAAAAATATGAATATACTCTAATTCAATAGGTCAAGACACAGATAATGCAAGCAGGTGTTAAGTTCATTTTTAGTGAGAACTGCAAAGTCTGGGCCGCATTTCATGACTTCTGGTTTCCATGGCAACAGAATAAGCATTTATTTCTATTTATATGATCTGATTTTATGGGAGTTATTTGTAAATTACGTCAATATTATCTGATCCAAATATCATGTTTCTACATCAAATCTAGCGAAAGTTATGACTAGTTGGACAGAACTTATGGAAAACCCCTCGTACTTCATGTATGAGGAGTGAGTAGGGTTTCACATCGTGCTATTATGCACAATTAGACAGATTAGAATGATTAGTGGAAGAGACTAATGAGGAAAATAATGGATTAAAGTTAACTTAAACTGGCTTCCAAAATAAAGCTGGAGGCTGGGATCGAACCAAGGAGTTAACCTTTTACAGCCCTGCGCTACATCTGATACCACTTGCACCTAATTTTAGTTGAGCAAACATGTATATTCACTCAGTGTTACATCACAGGTCTCCATGTGCCTAAATGTTCACCCACTTGAAGTTGAAAGGAAGCAGTAACAACCAGCCATAATTACTGATATTTCCCCTGATGTGATTAAAACATATTCGTAATGATATTATACATCATTACATTTTGCCTGTCTATTTCCCTGAGTGCACGAGTAGTCCATATATCCATGGAGACATCCAATCAAGTTATTGCACAACTTCCCTTGCAATTTGGAATGAAGGGGTGTGATATTTCAATTCTATTCTGCATCTCAGCCTGCCTCTGAAACTTCCATCTTCCTGAGTACAGATCAAAGACTAGGTCTAATGAAACTGATAGTCTTACTGCTACTTGCCATGTAACAGCAGCTCTAGATTTCAAATTGACAGACTTAATTGAAGAGAAACCTTCATGCTATTTTGTGTGGCACAGGAGAACACATGAGCATTTTTCTTTTACTTTCTTTTCCATTTGTATCTGATTGAAAATTACATACCGCAGGACTTTGACCATCGTCAATGCTATATATCTTTTCAATAGACAGCAGTTCTGGTTGACACCTGAAAAGAACCATCATGACGTGTCTCTTGTCTGTATCAAAGAACAGTAAAACTCAAACTTCATTTCTGGCTCCTCAATGAATATCGTATCTGATTAATCATTTGAAAGTCCTTTCTGGCTTATCATTGAATATCAATGAAATGCAAATTTTTAGTGGTTGTCTATTATTCTCATACATATACTCTTATCTTCATTCCAACTGGGTCAATTGAAAAATCATAATCTCCATTTCAAGCTTGGATATTTTTACATGATAATCTTCTATAATTAACACATTCATATTTTTCCCCAAGGACATAATGTACCAAAACTGCAACAAATTAAGTATTTTGTAATGTATACGCTTAATGCCTGCTGAATGAGGAACATGAAATAATTTTTATTGCAGATAATCTCAATTTGCAGACCATTCAATTTTCCATAATTTCAAAGTGGGTGTAACATATAACAGATTGACAGTTAATTAGAATCAACAAAAATCAGCATGTTTTGTACTTTCCTAACTTTATTTTCTTTTATTATACCCTATGTGTACATATATTTCTTATTTATTTTTACCAATCATTTACTAAAAAGATTAGATGAAAAGAAAATAATATCAAGGAGTATACTGATAACAAAAGAGTTAGAATTACAAAGAAAGGAGTAAAGAGAAAGAGGTAACATTTATTGAGTTTGTGACAATTATTTTGATAGGTGAGGGACGGAAAAGGAATTGGAAGAAAAAAGAACAAAGGAAAAGAGAAATGAGGGATGAACAAGGGAAAAAAGTGTAAGACAAGTTTTAAGGAAAATCATTAAAGGTGTGAATTTCAACAGATGTTGCTCTGGCCTGGGCGGTCAGCAAATTGTTAAATTACGTGAGATCGACCTGTTTATTCATGAAAATTGGTTTGTCAAGCAAAAAAGGATTTGTACAATTATAGGATTCTGAGTGTACGTGGTGACTGGTGAAGGTAGTAAAGGCTTTGTCAGGTTGAATCTTTTCACTGAATTTGCCATGAAATGTAATCAATTTTTTTTCTTTATAACGTGCAGTGGTGAACACGGCAAAACAGTTTTGTTTGTCACGTCAAGCAGAGGACAGACATTTTGCCAGATATCTTAGCAACAAGTGGCCCAACAGGAGAAACACACGTACCTATAGACGTATGGCTTACCTCTTTTGTAATATGAATAGACCCGATCTCATTTTTGTTATCATCAGTGTTTTGGTGCCGTTTTTGTCTGATTTGCCAATTTATGAAAATGGCAGTCCAATTTTGCACAATTCTGACATTTGCGATGCTACCAATCTGACACACAATGGACATGATGTCACAAAAATGCACAACAGCGCCACCCCAGACTTAGTCCTACAAGTTTGTATCAGCAGATCCACCAATCTTATTGCTTTCATTTTTATGGACTGTACAAACAATGCTAAATTTCAGTCTCAATGCTTGACGTGACAAACTGTAGAGGAAAAGTTGTGAATTCTAAGATGAAAAAGACTCTGTTACAAATCGAACAGCACCAGACAATGCTTTACATTAAGTCAATGATTTGGCCCTCACTTGCCCAACTGAGACAGTGATGTGAGGGGTAAGCAACTTCTAAAATATCTCATCCAATGAGCAGTTTACTGGAATGGGTGCTACATGTATATAAGTACTTCATGTTGCTACTATTATTATTATGTTGCCCATCGATATTGTTAAACTTATATCTCATCAATAATGCTTAACTAATGTCCAATATGAAAATAAACCTGGTATACAAATGTTGACTGATACGAGGGCAACAGCAAGGTGACTGTCACTCCCGAGGGTCAAACAGATTGCACTGTTGCCCGAAGTAACAGTCAATAATTGTTTTGTTATACCTTAAATGCAATTCTGACAAAAAAGATAACTTTTGAGAGACAGGAAATTTCTCCTTTCTCCATCAGTTTCGAAATTGATCAGGTAGTCATCCAGATTTATGTCATATTTATGATAGTATCCACAAGTTCTGTTATCATTTAATATAATAATAATAATTATGAAGAGCAATGATCTAATTATAGCCTCAATGTGGTGACGTCACAACTGGATGACATCACAATGGAGTGGCGTCACAATGGTCACAAACACACAGTTAATCAGTTGAAATAAACAAGTGAGGCTGCAACAATGTCTTGGATCAAATCCTCTTTTGCATTTTCATCAGATGAAAAAGGTTTAGGTAACATCTGTGGTTCCAACACCCACTACTGTACAGCCATCTTGATCAGCAGTCAGCCTCAGCGTGAATTCGGTGAACTGTTGCCCTCTGAGAGGGCAACAGTCTTTTCTGATCCCTGTCATGTGACGTCATTCTGACCAATCACAGAAGAGGAATTGCATTTGAGGTGTAACAATAATGGCTGGTATATTTTGCAGAACAGACAGTAGGGATAGATAAATGATTGCCCAAGGATTTTTGTACTGTATCTATGTACTTTGGTGGTGGGATAAGTATGAGATGAGGAGAACAATGAGTTGCTAAACCAGGCTTCCACTCTTTGGTGTCCAAGCTGAATAACAAATTAACAACAAGATGCAACATTAATGTTTTTGTAATTATATCCTTTCACTACTTACATTACTTTGCAAACACTGACTCAATAATCGAAACAGACAAATAGGAAATTTCTAGACTAATGATGTTGATATAGTGCAATGGAAGTTAATGCCATGTAATAATACACACTGTGTACCGTTTCCTCTATGCGAAGCGATCTAGTTAATCATAAAATCTTAAATTTTGAACCAGAAACCAATTCATTTACACTATAACATAACCAGTATACTATATTTATGTATTAGACATGCTGTTGTGAAATTACAGGCATTAAATGTTTAGCAATCAAAAGATTTGGCGATTCTAGTAAAAAATGCACTAAAATTTACTAAAACTGTCTAATCTCCCAGAAAACTGTTTGTTTCCAATTTTTTATGTGTATTACTTGTACTATAAGACAGCATATTGGCTATAGTTTGTTGTTTGCTCTATATATGAGAACTAGCAAAATGTAAACAAAAAAATCTTTAATTAGCAGTGTTGGAGTCCTCGAGGCCGGCCTCGTCCTCGAGGCCGGCCTCGGCGCCACTTTTGATGGCCTCGGCCTCGGTCTCGGTCTCGGATGACCAATCCTTGGCCTTGGACTCGGTCTCGGGCCCTCTGGCCTCGGATATTTGTCCGAGGCACGTCCGAGGCCAGCGAAATTAATAAAGTACAATTTTGATTGAACAGTCAAACAAAATTTTTCCTGTCGGCTAAGTATAATTATCTGTCAGTTTATTTAATATGATGAACCTATTATCCTATATATTAGAATCTGATAGAATCATTTTCTGATTGTCTTTTAAGACTGTCTATATCTAGGCCTATCTTATGCTGGGTGCCAAATTATAAGCGATGCTATTTTTTGTGATAGATATGAAATTATAAATTGACCAACAGTATTTGAATATTTTAGAATTTTAATTTTCCTTCATTAATTGAGTTGAACATTACTTCTTGTAAATTTCTACCATAACCATTTGAAGTTTTGAAGATTTTGTTTATATGTGATGGGTTAGCACCTGATCATTAACTTCACACACCAGAGTGTCTGGCTTAAAACACAACTAAAAAAAAAATGGAATGGGACAAAATTTGTGACAGAATCTCATCCATGCCTCAAACAATATTCCAAATAACTTTGATATAACACAAATATGCCACTGCCTAATAAATTGGAACCCAGCAAAGCAGAATATCTATCTACATATATCTAGAAAGTGTAATTTTTAAAGCAGCTATAGGGGAACATGGGGACCGACGGGCCATGGGGACCGATGGGCCACCCTCTTAACTCCACATCAAAAACGTTTGGTTCGATCTAATTTGCATTTTTAGTATTGCCTATCACATCTATAAATCCCATATTGATGACTGATCGATAAGTTATAGCACAAGCATTTAGTGATCAAAATAAAATTTTCAATATCTAAAATTATTTTTTACTGATCCCGAAAAGTTTAATATCTCAAATGTGTGTAGACTCGAGGCAATATATTTCCTATGATTATTTTCCCTATATATTGGTGGCAATTTACACATTTAATTTTTGGAACAAGAACCATTTTTCTCCAAAATAGAGGGGTTTAAGTATTATGAAAGCTTTTGGGGACCGATGGGCCACCCAACATGGGGACCGATGGGCCATTATGTCTAGAGATTCTCCATAGGTGGCGTACTGGCATGGGGCTGGATATTAAAGTCTATAAGGGGAAAAAGCAAAATAGAACTTCAGTTTGCATCTTTAAATGTTAAGTTTGGACTTGAAGGAATGCTCTCAAATTACAGTGATGGATTTGCCTCAGTAATGGCCTAAAACACAATATGATGGAAATTAAAAAATTGATATTCATAAAAATGGCAAATTTTCAATTTAGTTAGTATTTGGGAAATAATAAACATAATAACCCTGCTAGACATTAAAGTAATCTTGAGTGTAAATTAAATTTTTACCAAAATATAACCTAATGAAGGGCAACTGATGAATTTTATTGCTTTGATTCCAAATTTCTCCTACAGGTGGCATACTAGTACAGTGATTGATGAAAAATTTTACTTTTTCCCTAAAAATCTAAATGGTCAACAAAAGTGATTAATTGATGGAGAAAAAATTTAATTATACTTATTTTTAATGTTCATCAACAAATTTGAGGTTTTAGGCAAGATTTTGATGGTCAGGGTGAGAGCCAAACTTCTGTATCTACCAAATATGAAATAATTGCTTTCTTCCTAATAACCGATGAACAAATCATTTTGGAATACTCTAATACAGTTTCTTATACATCTGTTCATGTACTGCTAAAATATCGTCTCAATAGATTTAATATAACTACCAAAAAGTAACTGATGACGTCGGTGAAAATTTAGCTTTTTTTCAAAGTGTAAAATCTGGGCATATCTATATGTTTTCAATCTAAAAATTATCATATACACTCAGACAGATCAACAAAACATCTTGGAACCAAATTTCGAATTTTTCCTCCACCATTTGGCAAGTTATTATTATTCCATCGGACCCCATGGCATGGCCCATCGGTCCCCATGGTTGGGGACCGATGGGCGACCATCTTTCTTGACAGTAAATGCGTTTTCTCATCTTTCTCCCTAGGTTGATCTATGTGAATCTTACAGTCAACACAGAAATTATTTGCACGCTTTGATTTTTCATCATATTTCACAGAAAAATGGTAGTATGATAAAAAGAACTGCCCTATGTTTTAGAGTAGTGTTAGTAGGTTAAGTTTCCATGCATTTCATTTTTTACCAAAATTCATTTTCTTGGAAAATGTGAAAAAACTGAATTTTGAAAACCAAAAAATATTTGCACGCTTCAGCCAACTTCCAGAAACTGACTTTTTAATGATGATACTCAATTTTTACTTTGGAACTACAGTTGTTTATGGTATATTTAGCTCATTTACTGTACATCATTTTGTAGCGAATTACACCAGCTAAAAGGGTGCACAGCATTAATGCTGTATCTGAAGCAGATTTGCCTCCATGGTCAATAATTCGTCAAGCGGCCCATCGGTCCCCACTCTCCCCTAGTAAAGCCCGAAATGAAAGTGATAAGCTGCTCAGAATGTTTTTAAAAACTAACCAATTTTTTCTCAGTCATGGTGAAAGGTTAATTAATTCTTTCCCAAAAGCGTTGCAATGAATTTCTGGTGGATGGCTATCTCAGTCTAAAATGTTTGATTTAGAAGTAGATAATTAAACATAATTGAGGTTGTCAGACACTCAAAACAAATCTAATCTGTCACTGTTTCCGTAAAAAAAAATTTGCCGTGAGATGAGTTCCATGCCCTGTTCTTTAAAAATGTAATGGTTGCCCCCTTATTGTCTTCATTTCAGAGTTTTACTTGAGTCATTGAGTGAATCTTTAATTGCACTGTTATAGCCTTATCGTAAGCGATGGCTCAATGCCGATAATATACCAAGCTAAAATAGTTTGGCAGTCAACTGTCAATAATTCGTCAAGCGGCCCATCGGTCCCCACTCTCCCCTATTAAAGCCCGAAATGAAAGTGATAAGCTGCCTCGGAATGTTTTTAAAAACTAACCAATTTTTTCCCAGTCATGGTGAAAGGTTAATTAATTCTTTCCCGAAAGCCTTGAAATGAATTTCTGATGGATGGCTATCTCTGTCTAAATTTTTTGATTTAGAAGTAGATAATTAAACATAATTGAGTTTGTCAGACACTCAAAACAAATCTAATCTGTCACTGTTTCCGTAAAAAAAAATTTGCCGTGAGATGAGTTCCATGCCCTGTTCTTTAAAAATGTAATGGTTGCCCCCTTATTGTCTTCATTTCAGAGTTTTACTTGAGTCATTGAGTGAATCTTTAATTGCACTGTTATAGCCTTATCGTAAGCGATGGCTCAATGCCGATAATATACCAAGCTAAAATAGTTTGGCAGTCAACCGTCTTCTTGTCGAGCCGGTCTCGGTCTTGGTCTCAGATGCTCATGCCTCGGTCTTGGTCTCGGTCTCGGAGGGGAATGCCTCGGTCTTGGTCTCGATCTCGGATGCTCATGCCTCTGTCTCGGTCTTGGTCTTGGATGTCCTGGCCTCGACTCCAACACTGTTAATTAGGTCACTTGGTTAGTACACAGTGTAATGTCAGTTACATTAAAACTTGATTTTCAGGTCTTGTCCAGCAATATATCTTAAATAAGTAGGTACATTGTAGTACCCTACAGATGTAAATGCAAATGATTGTTTGTTCATTCAAGTCAAAGTCAAGCCACATTTGCATTAATAAAATACAGACGACAGGCAGCTTCTAATCTGCCACTGTTGGATTTGTCAAGCTGGTAGGATCCCACAAGGCACTTGCAATTAATCTGCCTAACACAGTGGTGATCAAATCCCTCCTGTCAACTTGTTTTCTATCTCATCATCTTGTGGCAGCATTTCATGGTCTGCCAACTTTTCAGGAATCCAATCATTTAAGACAAAAGAAATGGGATTGCTTCATCATCATGTAGCAATTGGCACCTGAAGGTCTAACAGTTACGTACTTCATTGCACATGTTTTTGGGACATGGATTGTCATTACATTGTTAAGTAAAAAGAAACTTTTGTCTAGAATTACTTTTGTCTGCGAAGTTACCTACTTAATCATATTGTTAGTTGGCCAATTTGAATTTACATCACATTGTTTCACTGATGTAAAGTTCATTACATTATTCCATTACATTCCAATCACTTTCTCTGTTTTCATCCCTGGGCATGTAGTTACGAATAACGTTCACAAAACAAATCTAATCAAATACAATTTCCCAAAAGGCACCAGGATCGTTCCTCATAGCATGGTAAGATAAAATTGCTGACATCCTGAAACAACTGAAGGTGAGTGTCTCCCTTGTGTTAATTGTTACAGACTTTCCCAATCTGTTTAAATTTTGAAATGTGCATACGGAAGCCCCTTGTCATATTAAACATGGGGCTCCAACCTTCTCTCCCACTGCTGATATCCTGACAACTTTTAAAATTCTCAAAATTTTGGGTGCATGTACATCCAACTAAGAACATATTTCTCTTGACATTTTGCTATTTCAATTTGTTTTAAATGTCTATTTCTCTGATAAACTTATGTGGATGAATAATGCATTTGTAAACCAGTCAGTTTTGTGGGCGCCATACGTGAAACAGGGCATAATTATTGAATGCTATATGGACATGAAATGATAAGAAAATATGTTTAGCATTGTTAAGATGATTCTAATGTAAGAAAAATCATTATTGAAAGGTATGGTATTTCTACAGTTTCGTGCTGTCGGTCAATTTTAATGTTTGTTTAAAAAAGATGTTAAAGCAGATTAATTGGCAAATTGCGCATGCAGTTGCTGCATGAAATCTTTCGATGAATTTTGGCGTAATTCAATGCTTTGCCTAATCAGGGAACTAAGTGGCCAAGGAGAAAAGCACTGAATCCATAAAAGGTTCAAATGGGCCATAAGGAAATGGGACAGAGATGAAATCCAGAGTCATTTCTGATATACATGTAATTCCTGTGTGAATGTATGAGTTGGGATTTACATCCTGTTATTATTTCCTAATAAGTATTCAGAACAATAAGTGGAGAAGAGTAAAGAGGAAAGGGGGTTAGGCTAGCTTCCAAAGTAAAGCCAATGTTTGGGATCAAACTTAGCAGCAAACCATTTACAGACCTGTCCATGTTCTACCACTTACACTTGTTTCTTGGTTCACCAACCACACATGTGATCAGAAATTCTTCAAAACATTATTACAATAAAATTATTTTGTCAATCTACTTCCATCTACACATTTGCATGTACACATCTGACAACATCTTGAATTCTTGATTCCCTAACAGTTCCTGCAAGTTCCTGGAGACATTCAATCAAGTTATTGCACAACTTCCCTTGCAATTTGGAATGAAGGGGTGTGACATTTCAATTCTATACTGCATCTCCGCTTGCCTCTGAAACTTCCATCTTCCAAAGTACAGATCAAAGACTAGGTCTAGTGAAACAGATAGTCTTACTGCAACTTGCCATGAAAGAGCAGACTTTCCCCTGATGTCAAACTGAGTCAAAATGATCTCTAATCGAAGAATAGTCAACCCTACTTTCTGGCTTATAAGTGAATAATCCTTTCTGGTTTATCATTGAATATCAGTGAATGCAAATGTTAAAGCAGTTAACTTGTTATAAATACCCATTGCTTAATTTCTATGTATCTACTCTTGAAGTCAGTTCAAGTGGTCCAATTGAAAAATTGTGAATTGCATTTAGAGCTCGGCTATTTTGATATGATAATCTTCTGTAATGAATATATTCATGTTTTCCAAGGACATCTGTACAGAAACTGCAACAAATTAAGTCTTGCTTAATTTGTTAGATATTTATAATGCCTTAATTGAAGAACATGATATTCTCTGCATTGCCGATAATCTAAACGGACAAATTGATTTTTCCACAATACAAGTCATTGTAATTATATCAGAATCAGTAGTTTGTTTAGAATCAACAAAATAATAATTTGTTTCAGAAACGAAAGATCTATGCCTGTCGCTTATTTCAGCAGTTCCACATGGTGAAAGGATATAACAGTGCTAAGTGAGATGGCCTGGTAGAGGGTGCCATGAGAACAGACTGTAGGTTCTTCAGTGACTACTTTGCAATACAATGTTAGCATGCCTTTTAATAGACATTCAATGGAATAAAAGCTGAACTAATGGTCCAATGTTGTCTGTTTCACATCACTGACTCTAAGACAAGGAAAGCATAAGAAGGTGAAAGCAAATGAAACATTTTAAAACAAAAGGAAGAGAACAGAAATTAGAAACGTGAGACTATATAATACATGTATGTGAAATAATAAAGAAAGTGCAGAATAAACTACAACGAAAGAGAAGACAAAATGAAAAAGAGCAGAAAAAAAATAATAATAATAAAAGGACGTAGAAGTTGAAATGAAAAAGACAAGGCTGAATAAAACTATTGTGACTAAACTGAAAACAAAAAAGAGAATTTCTCAAGAAAGGAGGGAGAGGAAGAGGATACATTATTGAGAAAGAAGTCACAACAAGACATTCAATTCAATGCGGGATATAATAAGGAATAAGAGAAACACAAGAAGAAAGAATAAAGGAAAGTCAGAAAAAAATCATTCATGAAGAAACAGGGAAAAATTGTTAGACATGTTTTGCAGAAAATCATTAAAGGTGTGATTTTCAACAGATGTTGCAATGGCTTGGGTGGTCAGGTAATTGTCATATTACACGAGATTGCCCTGTTTATTCATGGATGAGAGCAAGCCATGTGCATGCATTGAGGAATTCAATGAGGAGGAAGCATTGGTTTCTCAAGCATTCATTAAAGGATTTGTGTAATTACTGGTGAAGGTATAGTAAAGATTTTGCCAGGCTGATACCTTTCACTGAATTTGCCAAAAGTCTCATCTGAAAGGTGTCAATGCACTCAGACTCAGACCCATTTACATGTAGGAACAAAAATTACACAATAATACCATTGATTAAAAATTTGATGCAAGACACTAAACAGTCAGCTACATTATTAACTTGATTCCATTTCAGCACTTATTGGCAATACATCTTAAATTAGGGGGTAATAAATACCCTGCAGATATACATGTGAATGATTGAGTGTTCATTTAAGTCAAAATGAAGCCTTATTTGCATTAATGAAATACAGATGACACAGAGCCTTTAATCTGACACTAATGGACTTGTCAAGCTTGTTGGATTCTACCATGAACTTGCAATTAATCTGCCTGATACATTGCTGATCAAATCCCTCCTGTCATTTGTTATTTATCTCATTATCTTGTTGCAGCATTTCATGGTCTACCAGCTTTTCAGGAATCCAATCATTTAAAACAAAAGAAATGGGAATGCTTCATCAATGTGTGAGAATTGGTACCCTAAGGTAAACTGTCATTTCATCACATTTCTAAAAAAAAAAAGAACTTGTCCTGTTAAGCACAAAAAAATCTATCTATTTTAGTCATACTCAACCTCCATATACACATGTTGTCATTTCAGGAGATGTCCCAATCTTTTATATGGTGGTAAACAAAGACCGATGCACAGTTTACTCCTGAGCACCCCATACATGCTGTCTGTGAATACGATGTTTGTCTAAAAATGATGTTGGAGAAGATTAATTGGCAAATTGCACATGCAGGTGCTGCATGAAATCTTTCGATAAATGTTGGTGTAATTCAATGCTTTGCCTAATCAGGGAACTAATAAGCCAATGAGAAATGTAATGATGCCCTGAGAGGTTCAAACCAGCTTTATGGAATGGTGCATTGGTTTAAAGATATAATATGGACAGTTCTGTGAACGACAGCAGATACGAAATATCACTTCAGTATAGTTCACATTGAACACAGTTATGAATGTATGTTTTCAAATGTTTTATGTGTTTATGACCTTCATCTATTTGCATTTAAATGAATATCATAGGCCAAAGACCTTGACAATGTGCACGCTGTAGATATATTTTCATGACCGCAATTTTGATTTATGATTGACAAAGAAATATCATATAATGTGCCTCTTCCCAATGGGCATCTGAGTCATTTTATGTTTATCCGACATCAATACAATGTCCGGGATGTCAGCTAACTTTCCCCTGACGTAAAATGGAGTTAAAATGCCCACAGGATTATCTCTAATTGAAAAACGAAAGTGAATAATCCTTTGTGATTTATCATTGAACATCAGTGAACGCAAATTTTACAGCAGTAATTCTTTTTTAGCAATTGCTTAAATTCTGAGTATTTACTCTACAAATCTTGAATTGCATTTGTGGCTTGAATATTTTGATTTGGTAATCTTCTATAATGATTACATTCATGCATTCCTCCAAGGACATCTGTACAGAAACTACAACAAATTAAGTATTGCGTAATGTGTAGGATAACATGATATTCTCTGCATTGCTGATTATCTTTATTGACGGACAAGTTGATTTTTCAACAATTTCAAGTCATTGTAATTATATCAGACTCAGCTTGTTTTGAATCAACAATTAACAACTTGTTTCAGAAACCAAATATGCCTGTCACTTATTTCAGCAGTTCCACATAATGGAAGGAAATAACAATGCCAAGTAAGATGGCCTGGTAGAGGGTGCTAAGAGAACAGACTGGATGTTGTTCAGTGCCTACTTTGCAATACAATGTAAGCATGCCTTGTAATAGACATTCAATAAGATAAAAACTGAACTAATGGTCTGTTTCACATCACTGACTAAAGAAAAAGAGCGCATTGAAAGATGAAGGCAAATGAAACATGTTAAAACAAAGGAAGAGGACAGAAAATAGAAATATCAGAATATATAATAAGTGGATCAACTTGAAACTGAAATAGGCAGGAAATAAGGTTGAGAAAGCTATAGAAAGTTTATTTATAAGTGTCGAATGTGAAAGAATAGAAAAGTAAAGTATTTACAATAAATTACAACGAAAGAAAGGACAAAATGAAAAAGAGCAGAACAAACAAATAATAAAAGGACATAGAAGCTGAAATGAAACAGATAAAGATGAATAAAAAGGACTCTCATGGACTAAACTGTAAATGGAAGAGTTAGCATTTCAAGACAGGAGTTGAGAGGAAGAGGATTTTTTTTTTGAGAGAAAGAAGTCATAAATTCATGAGGGATAAGAGAGGAGAAAGAGAAACCTTTAGAAGAATAACAAAGGAAAAGAGGAAAAAGAATTCATGAAGAAACAGGGAAAAATTGTGAGACATGTTTTTTGGAAAATCATTATAGACAGGTCTGAGCTAGGAAAAAACTACCAATTTTTCCATTCAAGGTTTTCTCAGTGGATTCTGGTGGTTTAAGATGTGCTCTTCAAAATTGGCCCTGGGGACATCTTGAATTTTGCCTCATATCCAAGATGGCCGCCACTTTCCAAAATGGCCGCCAAAATTCATTAAATGGGACCTGGGAGATACCTATCCGCTGAAATTAATTTTTTTTTTCACTAAAATTTTAGTATAATGACTATTCAACATGATCCAGCTGGTTGGTTGCCATGGCAGTGCTTTATTGGTGGTTAAATCCAATATGGCCGCCGCGGTTGCCATAAATTAAGTAAATAATTCTATATCCTGAACCGGTTGAGATAATTCGATAAAATTGGTGTCTATTCCTAGGTTTTCAGGGGTGAGGGATCCAAATATGCCATCAAATTTGAAATTAGGTCAGTAGGTCATCAGTTTTATCCAATATGGCCGCCATACATGTCGTTACTAAAAGAAAAAGGCTCTATCTCTTGATCTAGTATAGATACGGTTACAAAATTGGTGTCTATATCTAGGTTTTCAGGGTTGAGGAATCCATACATGCCATCAGATTTGAGATGAACTCAGTTGGTCATTAAGTAAATCCAAAATGGCCACCGCACACCTAATTTTGTCAAGAAACCAGCTGTATGTAACTGTCTAGTGGAGATATTTTCATAAAACTGGTGTCAATTCCTAGGTTTTTAGGGGTGGAGAACCTGAATATGCCATAAGAATTTAAATTAGGTCAGAAGGTCATGAAATTGATCCAAGATGGACCCTAACATCACTTTCTATAAATTCTCATTATTGATTTTCATGTTCACGGATAATTCTGAGGGCTAAAGCTGTGAGACAAATTTTTTCAGGAGTTCAGGAATATGTTCTGAATGCTAATTTTCCCTCCTGTATCATGGATTATTGGGCTCCTAAATGACATTGGTAATAGAACAATATTTTCAGATAGAAGATATTGGATTCTTGGTGTCACCCAAAAGTTCAAAATAGTAAGGTCACCCAAAAGTTCAAAATAGTAAGTTGTTTTTATTTTGGACTTTTACTTAAAATCTCAGGGGGTGATGTGAAGATAGCCTCCTTGACAGCCACAAAGATGTAGAATGACACAATGTCTGTGCATATCCAAGACCAAAGGCAAACTTTCTTTTCAGTGTTTTTCTTGGTCAAAGATATTATTTCCAAGTTAAAAGTTGATTACAATAAAAAATCAACTTTCCGTTTGAAATCATGTATAGACCAGAGAAAATTATCTTTATTGACATCAAATAGCCTGGAAGTGACATAATTATGAATGCTAAGATTTTTTTAGATAGAGTAATGATGCTAATTTTTTGCTTTAGTTTTTATTTATTCGTGAGATTGGGACCATAACTCTTGTAAAAAATGCCTTCGGTCAGTCTATTTACAACTCATTGGTGTAAATTTGACGCATTGCCTGCTTTAACTGATTTTTGGCTGCAGAGAAAAGCGTGGAAGTATCCCCCTCAGTGATAGCAATTCATTCTCCATACTGAATTCATATTAACAACTCAGCTTACAACTGTAATTGTCTGTGATGCACCAATTAATATATAGGTTTTATTAACTAAAACAAAGGTCACATTTGATATATACAGCTGTAGGTTTCAGTTTGTTGAGTAAAAGTACCTAATGGAATTCAAAAAGTCCAGTGATTACAAAGAAAGCATTCAAGTATATACTTGAGTATTGATGCCTGATGATATATATGGAAATACTTGCTTTACCTCCATTGTCGGCTTGTATTGGTTCTAGATGAAGAATAGCACCACAGTTTCTCTCACATTAGTGGATCAGCGGATGTACGAATTGGTTACAACTTTGACAAGGCTCGAGATCAAAGGCTTCTCTGTGAATGTCAATCTACACTCTACAGTCTGTATGATTAAATTAAATGGCCTTAAATATTTAAAAATATATCCAGGAATGCGCTTATCAACATACATGTACACTGTACAGTGATGCTTGAAAGTACAGTGAAACAGGTTATATACTGCCACTGGGTCCATGCTACACATCCCCAACCAAACTGCTTGTGAAACCCTGGATTCTCAACTGCTGATATGAAAATGTATTGCAACTTAAAGGCACATATGTTGGGTCAGTTGGCAAAAATGGCTGCCAGACTTGTCTGTTGTACTTTCTGGGTCAAAGTCTTTGATAAGTGCCATAAGTGAAACTGAACACCAATGTAATTTCAATCAAGAATCCACTTATTTGTAAAGATTTTGAGATTTGTGATCCATGCATATGTAACTAAATAAAGAAAATTGGCAGCCATTGCTTCAAATATCCTTTATGACACAATATGATTTCATCTGATTAGATGAGAATCAATACTTCCACAAGGCATTTGGTTAAGGATATTTTTGGCATTTACCCAATGGCAAAACTTCACCTATTTCACTTACTTTTATTCAAGTACTGTTAATGTTACCTCACAAAGAATTATTAGCTGTATTAAGATTATAAATATGATCTTTTCAACAATTTCTGGAAAAAACCATAATAGTGAATTGTCAACATTCAGTTGCAGTGTCTGGGCAGACTCCACATGAAAATTAACAGCTTTAAAATAATCTCAAATAGAAACATTCTCCAAATATAATTTGTTATCACTCCGAGATTTGCACAGCAATGCATTGCCAATAGACTGAAGGCATGATTGAAGGAAGTTGTGGTAACAAACTGAATGAAAACTCCAAAATGTATCAATATTACTTGATTTCAGACAAAAAGAGATCTTGCCATTCATAATAACATCATTTTCAGGCAATCTGATGTCAATTTGGATAGTTTCTTGTTGCTTTTTACATGGATGAAATCCCCCTTTAACCTGGAAATAATCTCCTTAACCAAGAAAAGCACTAAAAAAAGGTTTTAAAATTTGTCTTTGGTCTTGGATGTGTTCCTTCTACATCTGTGTGGCCATCAAGCAGATGCCATCTTTACATCAAACCCTGATATTTTAAGCAGTAATCCCAAATAAGTACAACTTACTGACCCATTTTACTCCTTTGGGTAATGCTAAGATTCAAATTTATTCCATATGAAACTCTTGTTTTATTGTCAGTGTCATAAGGAGCCCAATAATCCATGATACAGGAGGGAAAATTAGCTTTCAGAACATATTCCTGGACTCCTGAAAAGATTGTCTCACAGCTTTAGCCCTAAGAATTATTCGTGAACATGAAAATCAGTAATGAACAACTATTGACAGTGATGCTGATGGCCATCTTGAATCAACCTCTTGACCTACTGACCTAATTTCAATTCTGATGGTATATTCAGGTTCCCCACCCCTAAAAACCTAGGAATTGACACCAGTTTTACGAAAATATCTCCACAAGACCGTCACATACAGCTGGTTTCTTGACAAAATTAGGTGCGCAGTGCCCATATTGGATTTACTTAATGACTAACTGAGTTCATCTCAAATCTGATGGCATGTATGGATTCCTCAACCCTGAAAACCTAGATATAGACACCAATTGTGTAACCGTATCTATGCTAGATCAAGAGATAGAGCCTTTTTCTTTTAGTAACAACATTTATGGCGGCCATATTAGATAAAACTGATGACCTAGTGACCTAACTTCAAATTGAATGGCATATTTGGATCCCTCACCCCTGAAACCCTAGAAATAGACACCAATTTTACTGAATTATCTCAACCGGTTCAGGAGATAGAATTATTTACTTAATTTATGATATCCACGGCGGCCATATTGGATTTAACCACCAATAAAGCGCTGCCATGGCAACCAACCAGCTGGATCATGTTGACTAGTCATTATACTAAAATTTTAGTGAAAAAAAAAATTAATTTCAGCGGATAGGGATCTCCCAGGTCCCATTTAATGTATTTTTGCGGCCATTTTGGAAAGTGGCGGCCATCTTGGATATGAGGCAAAATTCAAGATGTCCCCAGGGCCAATTTTGAAGAGCACATCTTAAACCACCAGAATCCACTGAGAAAACCTTGAATGGAAAAATTGGCAGTTTTTTCCTGGCCCGGACCTGTCTATTAAAGGTGTGATTTTCAACAGATGTTGCTCATCCGAATGACATCAATGGACTCAGACTCGACCCATTTAGGAACAAAAAATGCACAACAATATTATTGATAAAAAGTCAATGCAAGACAGTAAACAGTCAGTTGCATTAACTTGATTCCATTTTAGTGCTTATTCAGCAATATATTCAGACTCAAATATCAATCCGGAGCTAAGAAATTATAAAAACTTCAAAACCGAAATACGTATTGAACCGTATTTAAATTGTGACCTGCTACTGAATTTTTCTTTGTTTTAAACCTTCGTATGTACATGTTGCTAATTGGACTGTAATGTTTTTTCTGCTATTAACTTACTTTTCCAGCATTATACTCTTTTGATGCATAATTTGGTGCTAATTTAAAGGTGCACTACTTGTTTATGGTGCTCAAATTGACATTCTGTGTATATATTGTCATGTGCTTATGTATGGACATTTAGATGATGAAAATAGAATGTGAGAGTTCCGTGGTGCATCCTCATAGAGGTTGCCACTGGCTCCGTGCTTCGGGGCTCTCACACCTTAAATGAACCAGTTCTAAACTTATAATTGCTCATAACAATAATCCTTAAATTCTATATTTTATATCAAATGTTCAGTATTAAGGCTGTTAAATTGTATATATATATATATATATATATATATATATATATATATATATATATATATATATGATTATGAATGTATAGCCTAATCCTATTAGATTGTAGTTGCCTGTTTTTATGCTGCATATCTGTACTTTATTTTATATTATTTTATGACATATGTATCATTGTATCTGTTTGATGCTTTAAATGTCAATAAAATTCTATATATATATATATATATATATATATTTATACCATGATCGCTGATAAATCCTTCAATAATCACCATGATATATATCGCTGTATATCACATATATTTAGTGGTCACATGACAAGTGGTGATGTCACAATGCACAAACACTGAATCAGCCAATGAGAAGCCAGCATTTGAATCATGACGTCATGACAGATGCCATTGAGCCTCACTCTGGAGTTTACAGGAGCTTTTGTAGCTTGAACATAATTTAAGCTGCTGACACTAGAATACTGATTTAAAAAATAAGTTATTAATTTTGTTAAATAAAGAAAAATTTTATGACCATTTTGGTATCTCTGGTAATAAAAAAGAGAATTTTTTAGTAAATCAGTCTTCATCTCCAAGCACATGATAACAAAATAATCCTCTGAAACAGCGAATAATGGTATAAATCAGTTATACCAAAGGCATATTTGTGGTATACGGGATATATACAGCCTCAGTGGTAAATATAACCCTCGGCTACGCCCTCGGGTTATATTTACCACCTCGGCTGTATATATCTCCGTATACCACATATGCCCATGGTATAACTACTATATATATATATCTTAAATCAGCAGGTAACAAATACCCTGCAGATATTACATGTGAATGGTTGCTTGTTCATTTAAGTCAAAATGAAGCCACATTTGCATTGATGAAATACAGATGACATGCAGCTTCTAATCCTTCACTAATGGACTTGTCAAGCTGGTTGGATTCTACCAGGAACTTGCAATTAATCTGCCTGATACATTGCTGATCAAATCCCTCCTGTCACTTTGCTTTTTATCTCATTATCTTGTTGCAGCATTCCATGGTCAACCAGCTTTTCATGAATCCAATAATTTAAGACAAAGGAACTGGGAACATTTCATCAATGTCTAGGAATTGGTGCCCTAAGGCAAACTGTCATTTCATCACAGATGTTTCTCACAGGAACCGACTTTGTCCTGTTGTGCTCAAACAAATGTATCTCTTTCAGTCATACTCAACCCCCATATACACATGTTTTCATTTCAAGTGATGTTCCAATCTTATGGTGGTAAACAAGACCAGTACGCGGTTTGCTCCTTAGCACCTTATACATTCATGACGAAGGACCATCTGCAACTGTAGTGCTTCCAGGCTCAGTCAATCGGTACCACAGTTTGTCTAATAAAGCATGTGAACCAAAATTTACCTTATTCTATAGGCTGTGGAAAAAGCAATGCATGAACCTAAAGCAACCTAACAAATAGCAAAATGGCTATTCTATCTGCGAGTATGTGTTTTGCTAAAGTCAGACTTTCAGATTCTGAGCTATCAGACCAAACACCAGTAAATGTTTGCATGTTGATGAGACATACTGTATATACATGACACTCTTCATAATTAATTACCATATGATATTGTAAAGGTTATATTACCAAGAGAAACCAAACAATAAAAACTGGTGCCTTTATAGTTTCTTTAACCAATGTTAAGATGATTCTCAAGCAAGACAGATTGTATTTCTACAGTTTCGTGCTGTCTGCGAATACGACATTTGCTTGAAGAGGACGTTAAAGCAGATTAATTGGCAAATTGCACATGCACATGATGTTGGTGTAATTCGATGCATTGCCTAATCAGGGAACTAATAGGCCAATGAGAAAAGTGATGATGCCCTCAGAGATTTAATCCAGCTTTACTGGTGCAATAGTTTAAAGTAATATGGACAGTTCTGTCAATAAGAGAAGATATGTCATATCATTATAGTTCAGATTGAACACAGTTTTTCATGTATGTTCTGTAATAGTTTGCTGTGTGATAACTTTTCTCAATTTTCAATATCATTCAACACTAGACAGTGACCAAATAAAAAAAAAGAAGTTGAAATGTGTTTTACATTAGGTCTCTTTTCAGAATAATTATGGTAAATAAATGTACGAATTTAGTGTATTTATGATATTAAACAAAAGCTATTTAATGCACATATTTTGAAATTAGGCTCAAATTATCCTTAACACAAGATGTAAAATTACCACATATTATTAGAATAATTTAGAATTAGAGCTATCACACCTGTGGATGAAATTTGAATGTGAAAAGGAAAATTGGCTCAAGAACGCAAAAAGATAATTGCATGCTGAAACAGAAGACTGCATTCTTAGTTGCCATACTGCAGCATGAATAGGCCTAGTTCTGTTAAATTAAGTGTGCCAATGTCAAATGTAGAGCTGAGCACTGTTTCATGGCAAGTAGCAGTAAGACTGTCAGTTTCATTAGACCTAGTCTTTGATCTGTACTTTGGAAAACGGAAGTTTCAGAGGCAAGCTGAGACGCAGAATAGAATTGAAATATTATACCCCTTCATTCCAAATTGCAAGGGAAGTTGCGCAATAATTTGATTAGATGTCCCCAAGGACTTTTAGGAGCTTTTTGAGAATAACAATTCATGCAGAGCTGTTGATATAACGACTTCTTCTCAGACAGAATTTACATAGTCATAGAAATTCACTTCGGGAAAATTGACAATAACATGTTATACATACATTATTAGAGCTTTATAAATTACAGCTCAGAAAATATGTGTGATTGTGTTTTGCTGCTTGAGAATGTTAATGATGTCACCAAATGCATGATA
This sequence comes from Platynereis dumerilii, assembly GCA_026936325.1. Lineage (NCBI taxonomy): Eukaryota > Metazoa > Annelida > Polychaeta > Phyllodocida > Nereididae > Platynereis > Platynereis dumerilii. The sequence continues at coordinate 1,040,794 of JAPTHN010000037.1, read as the reverse complement.
AATTCACATGTTTTGGAAATATTGTGGTCAATTTGTCACAATGCTGGCAAGCAATATGACTAAGCCACTTGCTCATGACATTGTAAGTACATGTATATGGCTATGGAAAAGATGTGACAAACCTTATTATTTTCCTGCTGTGTGATATCATTTTAATTTAATGGCTTCTTGTATTTTGGCAAAAGATTTTGCAGCAGGAGAAGTAACAGACCTACAATAATCATTGCTAACATTGCTGATAGCTTTAATTCTCAATCCCGTCATCCTTGACTGCAGGCATGAATGGTAACATTGTTGCCTCGATAGTCTATGAAAGATCAGCAAGTCAATCAGTAAACAGTCACTTACAACTATATCCCTTTTTAGTACTTATTCACCAATATGTCTTAAATCAGGGGGTAATAGATACTTGCAGAATACATGTGAATGTTCATTTAAGTCAAAATTAAGCCATATTTGAATTGATGAAATACAGATGACACGCAGCTTCTAATCCGTCTCTAATGGACTTGTCAAGCCGGTTGTATTCTACCAAGAACTTGCAATTAATCAGCCTGACACATTGCTTATCAAACACTTCCTGTCACTTTCTTTTTTATCTCATTATCCTGTTGCAGCATTTCATGGTCTACCAACTTTTCAGGAATCCAATCATTTAAGACAAAAGAAATGGGATTGCTTCTTCAACATGACTTTTTGTAGGAATTGGCACCTTGAGGGCTAACGGTTATTTCATTACACATGTTTTTGTGACAAGGATTGTCATGACATTGTTAAGCAAAAAAAAAAATTGTCAGGAATTGCTTTTGTCCGCGAAGTTACCTGCTTAGTCATATTGTAAGTTGGCCGATGTGACTTTCCATTACATTGTTTCACTGATGTAAAGCTCATTTTATTATTCCATTACATTCCAATCACTTTCTCTGTTTTCATCCCTGGGTTTGTAGTGATGAATTATGTCCACAAAACAAATCCAGTCAAATACAATTTGCCAATAGGCACCAGGATCATACATCAAAACACGGTAAGATAAAATTACGGACATCCTGAAACAGCTGAAAGTGAGTGTCTCCCTTGTGATTGTTGCAGACTTTCTCAATCTGTTTAAATTTTGAAATGTGCATACGGAAGCCCCTTGTCATTTTAAACATGGGGCTCTAACCTTTTGTCCCACTGCTGATATCTTGACAATTTCAAAATTCTCAATAATTCGGGGGCATGTACATCCAACTAAGAACATTTTTCTCTTGACATTTTGCTATTTCAATTTGTTTTTTAAATTTCTATTTGTCTGATAAATAAACATGGATGCCTAATGCATTTGTAGACCAGTCAGTTTTATGGGCGCCATACGCGATACTGGGCATAATTATTGAATGTTATATAGACATCAAATAATAATAAAATAAGTTCATTTACCATTGTTAAGATGAATCTCACTTGACAAAAATCATTATTGAAAGGGATGGTATTTCAACAGTTTCATGCTGCAGGTCTGTAAATTTAAGTTTGTTTGAAGAAGACGTTAAAGCAGATTAATTGGCAAATTGCACATGTAGTTACTGCATGAAATCTTTCGATAAATTTTAGCATAATTCAATGCTTTGCCTAATCAGGGAACTAAGTGGCCGAGGAGAAAAGCAATGCATAAAAGATTCAGATGGGCCATGAAGAAATAATTTAATGTGACAGAGATGAAATCAGGAGTCAATTCCAATATAAATGTAATTCCTGTGTGAATTAGTTGGGTTTTACATCCTGTTATTATGTTTCATAATAGGTATTCCGAATAGAGCAATGAGGAAAAGGGGTTAGGCTTGCTTCCAAATTGAATCCAAAGTTAGGGATCAAACTCAGCAGCCAACCATTTACAGTCCAGTACATGTGTTACCACTTACACTTTTATTAGTTCACCAGCTTCACTGTAAAAACCAGCTGTAACAGCACGCTGTAATCATTGGTATCTCCACATATGTGATCAGAAATTCTTCAAAACAATATTACAATTAAATATTTTTATCAATCTACATCCATGAGGGCATCTCTACAACAATATTGTACGAAAAATTAGTCGACACATTTGCATGTACACATCTGACAACATCTTGAATTCTTGATTCCCTAACAGTTCCTGCAAGTTCCTGGAGACATTCAATCAAGTTATTGCACAACTTCCCTTGCAATTTGGAATGAAGGGGTTTGATATTTCAATTCGATACCACATCTCCGCTTGTCTCTGAAACTTCCATCTTCCAAAGTGCAGATCAAAGACTAGGTCTAGTGAAACAGATAGTCTAACTGCAACTTGCCTTGAAAGAGCAGAACTCTTTAAGCATTGCCAGACTTAATTGAACAGAAACCTTCATGCTATTTTGCACTGCATATTGGAGGCAACAGGAACATTTTTCTTCTTCTCTCTTTTCTATGTTTTGTTAACATATATGTAGTTTTATTTAAATGAATATTATAGGCCAAAGACCTGGGACAATGTTTATGTTGTATATATTTTCATGACAGCAATTCTGATTTATGATCGACAAAGAGCTATCATAATGTGCCTCTTCCAAATGGGCATCTGACGTCACCTTATGTTTATCTGACGTCATGATGACATCTGGGACATCAGCTAATTTTCCCCTGATGTCAAACTGAGTCAAAATGCCCACAGGTATCTCTAATCGAAGAATAGTCAACCCTACTTTCTGGTTTATAAGTGAATTATCCTTTCTGGTTTATCATTGAAAGCAAATTTTAAAGCAGTGAACTTGTTATAAATACCCATTGCTTAAGTCAGTTCAACTGGTCCAATTGAAAAATTGTGAATTGCATTTAGAGCTCGGCTATTTTGATATGATAATCTTCTGTAATGAATATATTCATGTTTTCCTCCAAGGACATCTGTACAAAAACTGCAACAAATTAAGTGTTGCGTAATGTGTTAGATATTTATAATGCCTTAATTGAAGAACATGATATTCTCTGCATTGCCGATAATCTAAATTGAGTTGTTTTTTCCATAATTTTATGTCGTTGTAAAAAATATCTGGCAAAGCAGTTTGTTTCACAAATCAAAGGTGTAAGAGGTGAATCAACATGGAACTGAAATAGGCAGGAAATAAGGTTGAGAAAACAAGAGAAAATTTATTTTGTACATGTCGAATTTGAAAGAATATGAAAAGTCGAGAATTTAGAATAAATTACAACAAAAGAAAAGACACAGTGAAAAAGATAAGAACAAACAAATAATAAAAAGACATAGAATTGAAATGAAACAGATAAGGCTGAATAAAACTGTCATGACTAAACCGAAAACAAATGAGAATTTCTCAAGAAAGGAGTAGAGAGGTAGAGGATACAGTTATTGAGAAAGAAGTCAGAACAAGAAGTTTAATTCAATGCAGGATAAGAGAGGAATAGGAGGAACAGAAGATGAAAGAATAAGGAAAAGAGGAAAAAGAATTCATGAAGAAACAGGGAAAAATTCTGAGAAATGTTTTGCAGAAAATCATTAAAGGTGTGATTTTCAACAGATGTTGCTCTGGCTTGGGTGGTCAGCTAATTGTAATATTACACGAGATTGCCCTGTTTATTCATGGACGAGAATAAGCATGTGCGTGCATTGAGGAATTCAATGAAAAGGAAGCATTGGTTTCTCAAGCATTTATAAAAGGATTTGTGTAATAGCAGGATTCTGAAGTGATTGGTGAAGGTAGTAAAGATTTCGTCAGGCTGATGCCTTTCACTGAATTTGCTAAAACGTCTCATCCAAAAGGTGTCAATGAACTCAGACTCAATTTAGGAACAAAAATTACACAATAATACTGTTGATTAAAAAATTACAGCAAGATGGTAAACAGTCAGTTAAATTTATAGTATTATTGATTGTTATTGTTATTGTTTTTATTGTTTTATTTGTTTTGTCACATATAATAGCCACTGAGCTAATGTTTATATTGTCTACCCTGTGACATAAAATAAAGAATAAAGATTTGTATTATTATTATTATTATTATTAACTTGATTCCATTTCAGCACAAATTCGGCAATACATCTTAAATCAGGGAGTAATAAATACCCTGCAGATATATATGTGAATGATTGTATGTTCATTTAAGTCAAAATGAAGCCACATTTGCATTGATGAAATACAGATGACACGCAGCTTCTAATCTGTCACTAATGGACTTGTCAAGCATGTTGGACTCTTCCAGGAACTTGCAATTAATCTGCCTGATACATTGCTGATCAAATCCCTCCTGTCATTTGTTATTTATCTCATTATCTTGTTGCAGCATTTCATGGTCTACCAGCTTTTCAGGAATCCAGTCATTTAAAGCAAAAGAAATGGGAATGCTTCATCAATGTGTAGGAATTGGTACCCTAAGGTAAACTGTCATTTCATCACATTTCTCAAAGAAAAATATTTTGTCCTGTTAAGCACAAAAAAATCTATCTATTTTAGTCATACTCAACCTCCATATACACATGTTGTCATTTCAGGAGATGTCCCAATCTTATATATGGTGGTAAACAAAGACCGATGCACAGTTTACTCCTGAGCACCCCATACATGACAAAGGACCTTCTGCAACTTAAGGGCTTCCAAACTCAGTCAATTTGTACCACATATGTTTATAATATTATGTCATGACTATTTCAACTCTGTCCACAGTTGGGTTATGGAAATTCTCCCAATAACTTAGTTTGGACTTGTGGAAATCCACGTTCCTTCAAATTTTCATTGGCCTCAAACTCTGCTGTGGCAGTGCTGCCAAAAACCTTAATTTGCAGATTGCATTGTTACAAAGGTGCCATACATGAAAATATTCATAATAAAGTATCACATACTGTAAGCATTATATTACCAAGAGAAACCAAATAATAAAAACAGATGCCTTTACAGTTTGTTTTACCAATATTAAGATGATTTTCGCAAAAGAGATTCTATATCTGTTCTCGTGCTGTCTGTGAATACGATGTTTGTCTAAAAATGATGTTGGAGAAGATTAATTGGCAAATTGCACATGCAGGTGCTGCATGAAATCTTTCGATAAATGTTGGTGTAATTCAATGCTTTGCCTAATCAGGGAACTAATAAGCCAATGAGAAATGTAATGATGCCCTGAGAGGTTCAAACCAGCTTTATGGAATGGTGCATTGGCTTTAAAGTAATACGGACAATTCCGTCAACGAGAGCAGATAGTTGTAAAAGTACCGGTATGTTTTTAAATGTTTTATGTGTTGATGGCCTCCCTCAATTTGCATTATCATTAAATGACATATTGCACATGCAGTTACTATATGAAATCTTTCGATAAATTTAATCGCATTGCCTAATCATTGAACTGAATGGCCAAGGAGAAAAAGTGATAATGGCCTGAGAATGTCAAAACAGCCTTGATGAAATCATGCATTGGTTTTATTGTACATGGACATTACTGCTGAAGAAGAGAGATGAGATATGGTGTCTTACCTCCTGTATGTATGAATGAATGTAGTTTCACATCCATTTTATCCAGTAGGAATTTTAGAGTGTTCAGCAATGAAACATTGCTATCTACAAACTGCAATCTTCCTAGTATATGTCAAAATACAGTTCAACCCCAGTGATTTATTCAGAATCTCATCACTCAGAGACAGAATGACATCACATAATGTATGTCTACATGTGATGACGATGCAATAAAGCCAGAGGCTGGGATCGAACCAACGAGTTTACCATTCACAGCTCTGGTCATCTGAAACCGCTTACACCTAATTCTTTGTTGAGTTAACAAGTACTGTATGATTATTCACACAGTGTGACATCACGTGGATTTGGGCTTCAAAATTAAAAGCAAGCGACAACAACCAACTATAGTTACTGATATTTCCCCTGATGTGATTAAAACATATTCGTAATAATATTATACATTGTACATCATTACATTTTGCCTGTCTATTTCCCTGTGTGCACAAATAGTCCATATAACTACAGCTTTAAGATCTTGATTCCCTGATAGCTCCTAAAGTCCACGGAGACCTCCAATCAAGTTATTGCGCAACTTCCCTTGCAATTTGGAATGACTGGGTGTGATATTTCAATTCTATTCTGCATCTCAACCTGCCTCTGAAACTTCCGTTTCCCTGAGTAGAGATCAAAGACTAGGTCTAATGAAACTGATAGTCTAACTGCTACTTGCCATGTAACAGCAGCTCTAGATATCAAATTGACAGACTTCATTGAAGAGAAACTTTCAAGCTATTTTGTGTAGCATATATAGGAGAACACATGAGCATTTTTTTTACTCTGTTTTCATTTACATTTGATTGAAAATTGTAGAACGCAAGACCTTGGTCAGTGCTTTATGTCTTTTTCAAAAGTTCTGATTGACCACTGACAAAGAACCATCATGACGTGTCTCTTGTCTGTATCAAAGAACAGTAAAACTCAAACTTCATTTCTGGCTCCTCAATGAATATCGTATCTGATTAATCATTTGAAAGTCCTTTCTGGCTTATCATTGAATATCAATGAAATGCAAATTTTTAGTGGTTGTCTTGCTATTCTTCATTCCTTCTGGTCCAATTGAAAAATCTTGTTTTTCATTTTGAGCTTGGATATTTTCATAAGATAATCTGCTATAATGAATACATATGTATATAAAAACTGCAACAAATTAAGTATTGTTTAATGTATACAATTAATGCCTGTTGTTTGAGGAACATGAGATTATTTTTATTGCAGATAATCAAAATTTGCAGACAAGTTTAATTTTTCCATAATTCAAAGATGGTGACCATGAATCAGGTTAGGCAGTTTAGTTAAAATCAACAAAAAGCCGCTTGCACCCAAAACCAAGTCTCTTATTTCAGTGGTTCCGCGTGATGAAAGGCAATCAGGGTGAAAAGATGATGAACTGGATGACTATTTTGCAATAAGGAAGTCATTTAATAGACTTTCTTATAAGGAAAATGTTGAACTATCTCAGCTTATTCAGATGGCACAGGACCGGAAAAAGAAATAACATTTATTGAGAAAAGAATTTGTAACAATGATTTTGATTAAGTGAAGGACAGAAAAGGAATTTGGGGAAATATAGAAAAAAAAAGAAGAAAGAACAAAGGAAAGAATGTGAGAATAGTTCTATGGAAAAATCATTAGAGGTGTGAATTCCAGTAGATGTTGCTCTGGCCTGGGCGGTCAGTAACTTGCTAAATTACATGAGATTACCCAGTTTATTCATGGTTGAGAATACACCATGTGCATGCATTGGGGGATTTAACGAGGGGAAGCATTGGTTTCTTCTAAAATATCTCATCTGAATGACCTTCACATGTCCATCACAACTGAAAATTTCAAAACTGCATATAAAAGATATGTATGGGCGAGCACTGCAATAGGTTAAAATATATGTATTTGTCCTTTTTTTATGCTTTTTTAATACTGTTTTTATAGTTTATCAGGGCCGCATAACAATGCGTCACCCAGTCTAAATATATTTATAAATAAATAAGACATAAGACATAAGACATAAGATTTTATTAGCCTCATTAGACATGAGATTACAAAAAAGTAAAGATGTATAGATAACAAAATAAAAGCACCATCATGTAAAAACAGACAGGAGCATTAAAATGCCCTTAATAAAAGCTTCAGCAACTCTTTGTTTTCTTCATTGTAATTGTTTAAAAGAGAACGACAACTATCAATTACTCCATTATTGCGTGGAATTCTTTTAAGTTCTGAGCATACTCTTTTGCAATATAACCTGTCTGAGCAGATTTTAACAAAGGAAAATTGATTATTTAAACAAATGGCTTTGACTCTATCTATTAGACCGGTACTGTTATTTTTTCTACATGAATAATTATACAGATGAAACGCTCTAGTATTACTTAACATAATTGAGTTGAATAAATTTAGAGACTGACACCGAATCAAAAATTTCTCTCACACCTAGGGCAGACAGCAATGGTGAGGACCTGAGATATTTACTTAAGCCGAGAGAAGCCTTAATCAGCTTCGCTTGTAATTTATCCATGTCTGTTATTGATGAACGACTCAAGCTGAAACATTCATCAGAGTAGAGCATTATGGTCTGTAGGGCTGTCTGCCATAGGTGTGAGATAACAGTTGGTTTAACTCCATTGTTGCACATACCGGCACCTTGCAATGAGTAGAACGCTTGTCTACATTTTCTCAATCTTCTACACACATGATTCTTGCTATCATTACTAAGAACTGCACCAAGATAGTCTATTTCGTTAACATTACTTATTTTACAATTATTTACATACCACGAAGGACAAGGCTGCAGGTGACATTTTCCGAAAATTATAGTGTTCGATTTTTTTGCATTAAAAGATAATCCATGAGCAGACACATAATTATTTGCAAAATCAATTAGAGTCTGTAAGCCAGAGGCTGTAGCACTAGTAAGAAGCAAATCATCTGCGTAACAGAATACATTATAAGAATAATTACCAATTTTCATACCACCAGGTAGATCAGACAATCCACTTACTAAGTCCTGATATAACAAATTAAATAGGAAGGGAGAGGTTAGTCCTCCCTGACGAGTACCTTTATATAATCTGAACTGACTAGAAAGTTCATTATTCCACTTAACAGTAGCAGATAGACTAGTATACCAGGTGAACATCAGTCTCCACCAATGATTCTTTAATACTGTATTTGCTTTATATAATAATATAGAGTGGGGTATTGCATCGAAAGCCTTTTCGGCGTCCAACGAACAGGCAAAAACTGGGGTACCTCTATTATTAAAGTACTTAATTGCATCAATTGTATTACAAATAGCCATTTGGGAACTTCTTCCTTCCACAAAACCATATTGCAGGTCACAGAACTCATGTGTGGAGACATCGTCTAGAATAGCATATTCAAGAATTTTGGAGATAACCGAAGATATAATAATAGGCCTGTAATTACCAGCCACAGTAGTATCTAGACTGGGCTTCTTTAGTATTGGTATAAGAACACCAGTTTTCAGGGTTTCTGGAATTACACCATAATTTATGCAGATATTGAATATACCACACAGGAGCTCTGGGATCTTCGTACCAATTGAGAACTTCAAGTGCTCAGGAGTTATCCCATCGAGTCCAGGAGCACGTCCACTCTTAAGCTTTTTAATAAACTTTACCACGTTATTTATGTTAAACCTTTTTGAGTTGTAAACAATATTTTTCAGGTTACAGTACTTGTTTTTGACAAATTCATCAGCGACTCTGACCTTTTCAGGTTGTATTTGATTACCCACAGAAAATTTATCAGTAAAGAAATTTTTCAATGAATTTATATTAATATCATGACTATTTGTGTTACCAGCTGCTTTGCTGATTCGCACTCTGTTCCAGAATTTTTTCGAGTCACCATATTTGAACAAATCATTCATTATATTAAAGTTATATCTATGAAAATTATACATGGTTTGTCTACGTACATTGCGATATACTTTTTTTACATGTTTATATATGTGAAACACTTGTGTATTTCTACTTTTACCACACTTCACCCATAGCTGATGCCAAAAACGTGTTTTATCCCTAGCTATTGTACAATCTGATGACCACCATGGAACTCTACGTCGTTTTGGCATTGATGATTTATCCTTATTTATAGTTGAGCACGATTTGTGCATAACATTTATTAGTGAATCAATATGTTTGTTTACAAAATTAACAGCACCCTCGCGGTGAGAGACATTTCTCAATTGTCTATTAAATTCATCGACATTGCACAGTTCTCGGTTGATGTGTTGCTGGTATTCACAACAGACGCTGTCTTTGTCCCATTTGACTCTTGGAAAACGAGGAGCACTTTCATGTCCTTGCTGGCGGTTGATAGGATGAGGCGTGTCATTGGACGTGCAGAGTCTGAATTCTGTCCTTAGTGGGAGATGGTCACTAGCCCACTCAACGTCCTCACATACAATATCACATTTACCCACATCGTTGCTAGCATATGAAGAAATAAAAACATGATCTATGTATGATCTATGATCGCCCATTTCATAGGTATAATTTACAGCTTGGTCAAATGAAAAGTCTGCAATTATAAGATCATTATTGGACAAGAAGTCATATAAGATGTTACTATGCTGGTTAAAGGGACGGCTTTTATACCATCGTCTTGACAAAGTGCTATTCTTAGGTAAACTTGTGTTCATATCACCTAACAACATAACAGGAGCATCAGTACATTCATCAATGACACATTGAATCTGATCTAGTACATCAACAAATAGAGCAGTTTGATCAACACAACCTGTAAAGTAGGGAAGATAAGCACCAATAATATTTAGTAGGACTTTCCCTGAGTTTTTACTAACTAGTTTTACAGCAATAAGTCTATCGTTATCAATTTCTATTTGTCTATAAATTGTATTATCAACCTTTTTGCATACAAAACCTACACCACCAAAGGGTCTGCCTCGTAAGACTTCCTCCGGGTCCACACTGGACTTGAGGAAAGACACTAAATTTTCATTATTAAGTAACTGTTTAGTAGTATTAATCTCGTAGGGTTGTAACCAATGTTCACATAAAAATACAATGTCACTAAAATGTTGCAGTTCATACATAATATTATTAAAACAACTGTTAAAACCTTTGCAGTTAAAAGAAAACACATTTATGGGAAGAGTTTTCATAATAGTAAGTTTGTGAAACAGTCAATCGAGATCAGGTGAACAAATAGTCTGAGGTCATTGTTTAAAAACTTGTTGGCCACATAAGAGGGCTGAATCTGTTGTGGGTCACAGGGTTATAGAACATTGGGTGCATTGGATGGGGGGCTGGGGGCATCCAGGGCATAACAGTTTGTGGGGTCTGTCTCATTGACTGCAGTTGACAAGACTGTGCTTCATTATGGATCGGGGGAGTCACAGCTTGGGGGGGCGTGGGGGTCGCGGTTGGGGGAACAGTTGGGCGAGGGGTTGAGGAATGGGGGTTTGCGCCATTTCTTCTCTGCATACGGGGGCCACTGAAGGGTCTTGGGCCATTACGGTTTTGCTGGAATGTTTTTTTCTGAGACTTCTCCTTGAAAGGACGAATTTTGGCCCCACGTGGCCAAATATCAGGATTGTAGATAGCTGCTTCTGCCTGGTCTCCATCAGCAATCAGGCAGAATGACGACTGACCTTGAATTTTACATCTCAGATCGATGATGTCTGATATCTGGCGAATTCCCACTTCGCCTAGATGCTTGCGAAGTGAGTCAATGGTAGTGATATCAGAAAGGCGCCCTATGTACACAGACCTTGGTTGGATCCCAGCTATATCATCACTTTCCTGGATCCCACGTACGGACAGCGGTCGTGTCGCTTGGCCAAGCACCTCGTCTCTCTGTGGACCCACAAATGCACGACCTGACCTGGCCCTTTGCCTCTGGATACGCTGCATTTGGTACGGTGCATTGGGTTGTTGTCTGTCTGGCTGCCTGGCGTTGTTTGCTGTAGCTGCATCATTTACCCCAGCTGGAGGTGGAGTTTGGACTTGTGGTTGCCGATCAGCTGCGTTTCCATTTTCCATTACTGCACCAGGTACCTGATCTTGGACCTGGGGCTGCAGACCATCATTGTCCCGAGCTTGAGGTTGCACACCAACTTCCTCACGAACCTCAGGCTGATGATCATTGGAGTCGTCTTCATTCTGCGGCTGTTCTTGTGGGTGTGGTGGTGGGTCTAACTGGTCATTTGCAGCAGCTGTGGGTGGGATAACCGGCACACTTGCACCATCAGCAGTGACTGGATCACCTCTAAAGTGAAGTTCTTCTTTAAGTGCCATAATATCATCTTGGAGCTTTTTGACAGTTTTTGTAAGTTCAGTTACGGACTTTCTGAGATCCACACATACAGCGACAATTTCCACCTCAGCATTATTATCAGTGTCGGCCAGAGGAGGTTGGTGACGCTCATCTTCTTCAACATGAGCAACAGCTACATAGTCTTTGAATACTTTGTTAAGTCTGGTGTCTTCTGAGTTATTTACCACACAATAGCCCAGAATGTAGATGTCATTCACTATTTTCTCAGTTTTCCGTCTATTATATAGCTTCTTAGGAGCAAGCAGAGGAAATTTTATGACCAGGTTGTCATACAGCTGCTGACGTAGAGCTGTCAGAGCAACAAACTTCAGGTTGTCATGTGGCAGATTAAAAGTCATCAAAAAGTCTTGTATTTCACCAGCATCATATTCATAGACTAGTTCAATGTTGGAGTGAAATGCCTCAGCAAATTCATCTAGAGTCTTTTCCAATAGACCATCAAAGACATTTTGTTCCCTGGCTTCGTCATTGTTTACCTGAGCTGCCATGTTGGCTCCTTCTTCATGAGCTGACATTCCTGTGGTCACTCAAGTGGAACGAATTCACGATGTTTTAAATTCTCATTTGGCTGCTTTTCCACAGCTCTATCAGTCACTTATGGCTCTACAAAGACCAAATATCACCTTGTATATCTTCTTGCTTGATATTATGGTATATTTCGCACATAAATGAGTAATTAAGTAGTTTTTCTTCAGGAGCTGTTCCAGGCAGGTGTTGTCAGTCAGGCATGCAATAATATTTTTTTTATAAATAAAAGACATGCAACAAGCAGTTTACTGGAATGGCTGCTATATAAGTACTTCAAGTTACTATTAATATTATTATGTTTTCCATCGATATTGTTTAACTGATGTCCCATCAATAATTCTTAACTGATGTCCAAGATGAAAATAAACCTGAATATTTGGCAGAACAGACAGTAACAATGAACAAATGATTGCCCAAGGATTTTTGTTTTGTATCAGATGTACTTTGGTGATGGATAATTATGAAATGATGAGAACAAAGCGTTAATAGACCAAGCTTCCACTCTTTGGTGTCCAAGCTGAATAACAAATTAACAACAAGATGCAACATTAATGTTTTTGTAGTTACTGTATATCCTCCTGCCACTTACATAAATTGCTTTGCGAACACTGACTTGTCATCCAAAGACCTCATTGATACGTTTTCCTTACTCAATAATCGAAACAGACAAATAGGAAATTTCTAGACTAATGATGTTGATATAGTGCAATGGAAGTTAATGCCAATGCAAGTTAATGCCATGTAATAAAACAGTCAGTTACATTAACTGGATTCAATTTCAGGTCTTGCGCAGCATCTTAAATGAGTACGTACATTTTAATACCGTACAGATGTAAATGTGAGTGAATGTTTGTTCATTCAAGTCAAAGTGAAGAAATTTGCAATAAGGAAATACAGATGACTATCAGCTTCTAATCTGCCACTAATGGACTTGTCAAAAGCTCATAGGATTTGGCACAAGGCACTTGCAATTAATATGACTGATAAAGTGGTGGTCCAATCCCTCCTGTCACCTGTTTTCTATCTCATTATCTTCTTGCGGCATTTCATGGTCTACCAACTTTTCAGGAATCCAATCATTTAAGACAAAAGAAATGGGATTGCTTCATCATCATGTAGCAATTGGCACCTGAAGGTCTAACAGTTACGTACTTCATTGCACATGTTTTTGGGACATGGATTGTCATTACATTGTTAAGTAAAAAGAAACTTTTGTCTAGAATTACTTTTGTCTGCGAAGTTACCTACTTAATCATATTGTTAGTTGGCCAATTTGAATTTACATCACATTGTTTCACTGATGTAAAGTTCATTACATCATTCCACTACATTCCAATCTCTTTCTCTGTTTTTGTCCCAGGGTATGTAGTGATGAATTACGTCCACAAAGCAAATCTAATAAAATACAATTTGCCAATAGGCACCAGGATCGTTCATCATAGCATGGCAAGATACAATAACTGACATCCTGAAACAGCTGAAAGTGAGTGTCTCCTTTGTGTCTATTGCTACAGACTTTCCCAATCTGTTTAAATTTTGAAATGTGCATACGGAAGCCTTTGGCATTTTGAACATGGGGTTCTAACCTTTTGTCCCACTGCTGATATCTTGACAATTTCAAAATTCTCAATAATTCGGGGGCATGTACATCCAACTAAGAACATTTTTCTCTTCACATTTTGCTATTTCAATTTGTTTTTTAAATTTCTATTTGTCTGATAAATAAACATGGATGCCTAATGCATTTGTAGACCAGTCAGTTTTATGGGCGCCATACGCGATACTGGGCATAATTATTGAATGTTATATAGACATCAAATAATAATAAAATAAGTTCATTTACCATTGTTAAGATGAATCTCATGTGACAAAAATCATTTATGAAAGGGATGGTATTTCAACAGTTTCGTGCTGCATGTCTGTAAATTTAATGTTTGTTTGAAAAAGACATTAAAGCAGATTAATTGGCAAATTGAACATGCAGTTGCTGCATGAAATCTTTCGATAAATGTTGGTGTAATTCAATGCTTTGCATTATCAGGGAACTAAGTGGTCAAGAAGCAATGATTCCATAAAAGGTTCAAACACGGCCTTGAGGAAATGGGACACAGATGAGAAAAGGAGTCAGTTCCAACATACATGTTATTCATGTGTGAATGAATGAGTTGGGTTTTTTCATCCTGTTATTATGTTTCCTAATATTCAGAATAATAAGAGAAGAGCACTGAGGAAATCAGGTTAGGCTAGCTTTTAAAATAAAGCCAACGTTTGGGATCAAACTCAGCACTGTCAGCAGCCAACCATTTACAGCCTAGTCGATACATGATCTATACATCTGACAACTTCTTGATTCCCTAACAGTTCCTGCAAGTTCCTGGAGACATTCAATCAAGTTATTGCACAACTTCCCTTGCAATTTGGAATGAAGGGGTGTGACATTTCAATTCTATACTGCATCTCCGCTTGCCTCTGAAACTTCCATCATCCAAAGTACAGATCAAAGACTAGGTCTTGTGAAAAAGAAACAGAAACCTTCATGCTATTTTGCACTGCATATTGGAGGCAATAGGAACATTTGTCTTTTTCTAGCTTTTCCTTATTCTATTTAAATACACATAGTTTTACTTAACTGATTATTATAGGCCGAATACCTTGACCAATGACAATTTCTATGTTGTATATATCTT
The DNA here is from genome assembly GCA_026936325.1 of Platynereis dumerilii. Taxonomy (NCBI): domain Eukaryota; kingdom Metazoa; phylum Annelida; class Polychaeta; order Phyllodocida; family Nereididae; genus Platynereis; species Platynereis dumerilii. The sequence goes on along the minus strand of JAPTHN010000037.1, from coordinate 1,025,746 downwards.
TTCATGAGAGCAGGTCTGGTTTATGATTGCCGAAGAACTATCATAGTGTGCCTCTTCCAAGTGGGCATCTGACGTCACCTTATGTTTATCTGATGTCAGGATGACGTCTGGAACGTTAGCTCACTTTCCCCCGACATCAAATAGAGTCACAATGCCCACAGGGTTATCTCTAATCGAAGAACAGTCAACCCTGCTTGCAGAACCAAGATCTTTCTTCATTCAGAACAGGACAGGCAACCCTACTTTCTGGCTTATAAGTGAATAATCCTTTCTGGTTTGTCATTGAATATCAGTGAATGCAAATGTTAAAGCAGTTAACTTGTTATAAATACCCATTGCTTAATTTCTGAGTGTCTACTCTTGAGGTCAGTCAAACTGGTTCAATTGATAAATCGTGAATTGCATTTGGAGCTTGGATATTTTGATATAATCTTCTGTAATGAATACATTCACGTTTTCCTCCAAGGACATCTGTACAAAAACTGCAACAAATTAAGTGTTGCGTAATGCCTTAGATATTTATAATGCCTTATTTGAGGAACATGATATTCTCTGTATTGCCGATAATCTAAATTGATGGACAAGTTCATTTTTCCACAAATTCAAATCATTGTTATTATATCAGACTCCACAACTTGTTTTGAATCAGCAAAATAACAACTTGTTTCAGAAACCAAAGATGCCGGATACTTATTTCAGTGGTTCCACATGATGGAACCAAGTATGATGGCCTTGGATAGGGTGCTATGAGAACAGACTGGAGGTTGTTCCGTAAATACTTTGCAGTACAATGTAAGTATGCCTTTTAATAGACATTCAACAAGGATAAAGCTAACTAATAGTCCAATGTCTGTTTCACATCAAAGACTAAAGAGAAAGAGTGCATAAGAAGATGAAGGCAAATGAAACATTTTAAAACAAAGGAAGAGGACAGAAAATAGAAATGTCAGAATATTTAATAAGTGAACCAATATGAAACTGAAAAAGGCAAAAAAAAAAGGTTGCGAAAATTTATTTTATTCATGTGGAATGTGAAAGAATAAGGTAAGTACAGTTTAATAATAAACTACAATGAAAGAAAAGACACAGTGTAAAAAAGAGCCGCAAAAACAAATAATAAAAGGACTTAGAGGTTGAAATGAAACAGATAAAGATGAATAAAATGGACTCTCATAGACTAAACTGCAAACGAAAGAGTTAGCATTTCAAGACAGGAGTTGAGAGAAAGAGGATATTTTTTTTGTTGAGAAAGTAGTCATAAATTCATGAGGGATAAGACAGGAGAAAGAAAAACTTTAGAAAAAATGACGAAGGAAAAGAGGAAAAAGAATTCATGAAGAAACAGGGAAAAATTGTGAGACATGTTTTTTGGAAAATCATTAAAGGTGTGATTTTCAACAGATGTTGCTCTGGCTTGGGTGGTCAGGTAATTGTCATATTACACGAGATTGCCCTGTTTATTCATGGATGAGAGCAAGCCATGTGCATGCATTGAGGAATTCAATGAGGAGGAAGCATTGGTTTCTCAAGCATTCATTAAAGGATTTGTGTAATTACTGGTGAAGGTATAGTAAAGATTTTGCCAGGCTGATACCTTTCACTGAATTTGCCAAACCATCTCATCAGAATTACGTCAATGGACTCAGACTCAGACTAATACTTAGACAGATTTTTATTTAGCCCATTTAGAAACGAAAATTACACAGTAATATTATTGATCATAAAATTAAATGTGTCATGGAGAACTCTCTAAGATAAATATTTTATCGCTATAAAGAGACCAATAAAAAATTATAATATTAAAAATAATACTGATAATATAAAATAAATTATGATACTCCATTAATTAATCTTCCATTACAATAGAAACAGTCTATTTATACAATTGAGAAAATGAGAAACTTTTTTATGTACTATTGACAAACTTAATGTTCAATAATAAATCAAGAAATAAGGATATAATATGTTGCCCGTCAGTTCCATTTAACTGATCTCCAAACTGAAAATAGACCTGGAATAGTTGGCAGTATAGACAGGAGAGACAGTTTTCTGTGATTAGATCATTTTGTCACTTGCTTGAATTTTTTTTCACATGTAGCTTTGGATCTCAACATTGCATTGATAGATTAGTAAGTCAGTTGATTAAAACAGACTGAATTATACCTGTTGTGTTTTGAGTTGACATAATAAAATGCATGTTACAGTAGACGAATTTCAATATAAATGGTAAACTTTTTTTTTTGCTGCAAGATCTGGACTCATCGCAAAATTCTTTGAGGACAAGCTTTTTTGTTGCAGAATATCTCAGCTGCTCAGCACTTCATCAAATATATATTTTTTGTGTTAGTAGTTTTGTAACTGTCCAATTTATTGTGCAGGTGTTTCTTTTGTTTCAAATCAGAAACTCTGATTCAAGTCATACATGTTTTACTGATTATTGCCGTTTTGTTAATCTTTGAAATGTTTGGGACTTTGTTGGCCACCATGCACTTGCAGGCTCATTACTCATATAGCGGGGCAGGTATGTAAAAAAATAGTGCATTTATACATAGAAGCATGAAATTTGGGGCACACTTAAAAAACATCTATACAAACATATTTGGATAGGGAGCCACTTCAGATTTAGCTTAGGTGGCTACTGGCAGCCATTTTCCAAAATGGTGGTCAATTCTTCCATTTTGCAGCTTTCTCTGTAGTTCCTACTAATAGAATACATGTAAATATCGTTTTTTATTGCTTCTCTAAGTATTCAGTACATTACTATAACATTTTTTGGTAGCCTTGATCTATTTTTAGGCTTGTTGGAATCCTTTTTGTTAGAAATATTGATTCAAACACTGGATTTCGCGGTTACGGATGATTACACCAATTTTATATAAATCTCAAAATAAATTACATATTTGAATTCCTTGTAAGAAGAGCTTTCAAATGAGTACCCGCATCAATGGGTTTCGTAAACTTGGTGCAAAAATGGAAAAAAGGAAAATAAAATGATTTTTGAAGATTTTGTCGTTTCTTTAATTTTGACAAAAATTAATTGAGATTCCATGAAACTATGCGAAACCGCGAAAATGATACATTTTCTTCGACATTTCTAACAAAACGGACCCTGACTACCCTAAAATTCCTCAGGTCAATCCAGAAATCAATTGATAATGTTCTTTAGATCTGTAGAAGGAATAATGAGCACTGTTTCGATACTTTAATACTATTGGCACTTCACAGAAAGCAGGAAAATGAGAAAACTAGCCGCCATTTTGGAAAATGGCTGCCATTGGTCAACCAGGTCAAATCTGAAGTGGCTCCCTATCTAAATATTTTCTTTAAGACGTTTTTGAAATGTGTGCCAAGTTTCATGCTTCTATGTATAAATGCACTATTACTCCCCTATTCATGACAAATCTGCCCTGCTACATGCCAAGTATGGGGACTGACATCACTAACAGCCTGCAAGAGCATTTCTTGTAAGCACTTGAAATTCGTGTACTTTAATGCAAGGCAGTAAACAGTCAGTTACATTGACTTGATTCCATTTTAGCTCTTACTCAGCAATATATCTTAAATGAGTAGGTAATAGCCTGCCAATGTACAAATGTCATGTGAATGATTGTTTGTTCAATTAGGTAAAAATGAAGCCGCTTTTGCATTGATGAAATACAGATCACAATCAGCTTCTAATCCACCACTAATGGACTTGTCAAGCTGGTACAATTCTACAAGGCACTTGCAATTAATCTGCGTAATACACTGCTGATCAAATCCCTCCTGTCAACTTGCCTTCTATCTCATTATCATGTTGCAGCATTTCATGGTCTACCAGATTTTCAGGAATCCAATCATTTAAGACAAAAAGAAAGATTGCTTCATCAACATGTAGGAATTGGTACCCTAAGGCAAACTGTCATTTCATCACACATGTTTGTCACAAAGGAACACACAGTTTGTCATGTTAAGCACAAATTCTCCCACAGGAATTCTTATTGTTCATAATTCCTGCCTAATTGCTTCAGAAGTAGGTCAGTGTGGCTTTCCATCAAATTGTTTTACAGATGTGAAGTTTATGACATTATGACAGGTGCCATAGCATTTCGATGACTTACATTGCTTTCATTCCGGGACATCTAGTAAATTTTGTGAAAAAAACAAATCGAATGCTGTTGCCTATCAGCGCACCAGTTATGAATTATTTCATTGCATGACAAAATTACTTGATGACATCCTGAAAGCAGATGAAAGAAAACACCTCTACTTTCTTGAATTTAATCTTATTTATTTCGAAGACTCATGTTCCTGGATGACACATTTTTAAATAGGCTTTCAAACTTATATCCTCAGGCCCTTAATCAATTTATGTGTATGTGATGGGCTCTTTCTCTCTTTTAGCGGTACTCAACTTCCAACTAATATATGTCATGGTTATGCAAATCCACTGATAATTTTAGTTTTGACTTGTGCAAATACATATTATGTCAAATTTGTATCGGCTTCAGACACTCCTGTAGCAGTGATGCCAATTACATTGGTAAATTGAACACTTCCAAAGGTGTCATACAATACATTAGGGTGGCCTAAAAATGTACAGGAAAATTTTTTTTTCTGAAATTCACATCGCATACCCCCTCATTTTAGGAGAAATGGTGAAAAAAGCACCTTGTTAAAATTTCATGAAAATCAGTCAAGTCTAAGTGGTCTCTCAAGGCCCCTCAATTCTCACCAAAAAGAAACATTTCAACCATTTTCGCCAATACGCGGTTAGCCACAACTTTGTGAATTTTTAATGAACAACATTCTAATTGCAATGGTTGGAAAGGTATCAAAATTAGCTTCAATTTGCATACCAACATTAATGGTCTAGGATGATATCTTGACTCCCATGGACTCTTCAGCTGACAGTGCTAATGTGCGAAAGTGTTTACTGAATGACTAAACCTGTTCAAGAAAAGATTTCCATTAAATTTCACTGTCATTTAACATGTTCTTATTCTCCAAAAGGCAGGATGACCCGATAAAGCATAAAACTTTTTTTTTTACCATGGAGAAACCCGCTTTATGAGCTGTAAAGTTTTAATGTTAGATTTTGTCAAAAGTGCTGAAAACATCGGAGAGGGGCTGTTGCATTTCATAGTTTAACTTCATAAGAGTTAAATATAGGACAACATAATCTATATCATGTGAAACATAAGAATATTGTCTTTCAAGTGGTACCCATCATGGTGCCCTGTAATAAATTTGGATGAAGATATGAATTTGAAATACTACGATTCCCGACTGCTATTTTATGTGTTTGCGACAAACTTCAACATAAAATTTCATCACTCATAAACCGGGCATTCCCATGGTCAAATATCTTTTCTTTTTAAATATTTGGTCATTCTTGAACTGGGAAAATAAGAATCATGGCAATTTAAAGCAAAAAAAAAAAAAAGCCTGGCTTTTATCAGGATCGGTCGTTCAGCAACAATTTCATTCACGAAAAGTGTAAACTGAAAAGACCATGGGAGTTGAGATATTATCTTAGACCAATAATGTTGGTATGCAAATTGAAGCTCTTTTTTAGCCCTATCCAACCATGGTATTGGAAATGCAGTACTGTACAAATTGACTAAGTTATGAGGAACCGCGTATTTGCGAAAATGGTTGAAATTTTCCTTTTTGCTAAGAATGGAGGGGCCTTGAGAGACCCCTAAGACTTAACCGATTTTCTTGAAATTTTTACAGGGTGCTTTTTTCACAATTTCTCCTAAAATGAGGGGGTATGCGAATAGAAAATCAAAAATTTTGTTTTTTGGGCCACCCTACAATACATGACACTCGTCATAACTAAATATCAATTATATTGTAGAGGTTATATTACCCAGAGAAACCAAACAATGAAAACAACCACCTTTATAATTTCTTTTACTAATGTAAGATGATTCTCATGCAAAAAAGATTGTATTTCTAGTTTCGTGCCCTCTGTGAAAACGACATTTGCTTTAAGAGGACGTTAAAGCAGATTAATTGGCAAATTGCACATGCAGGTGCAGCTGCATGAAATCTTTCGATAAATGTTGGCGTAATTCAATGCTTTGCCTAATCAGGGAACTAATAGGCCAATGAGAAAACTGATGATGCCCTAAGAGGTTTAATCCAGCTTTACGGAATGGTGCATTGCATGGTTTAAAGTAATACCGACAGTTCTGTCAAAGAAAGAAGATTTGTCGCATTGATCAGTATAGTTCTGATTGAACACAGTTTTTCATGTACATTTTGTAATAGTTTTCTGCGTGAAAATCAATTTTCAATATCATTCAATCAAAACTAGACTGTGACCAAATAAATGTTGAAACGTGTTTTACATTATGTCTCTTTTCAGAATAATTGTACTAACTAAATGTATATTACGAATTTAGTGTATTTATGATATTAAACAAAAGCTATTTAATGCACATATTTTGAAATTAGGCTCAAATTATCCCTTGGAAAAGATGCAAAATTACTACATATCATTAGAATTATTTAGAATTAGAGCTATGTGAAAAGGAAAATTGGCTCAAGAACGCAAAAAGATAATTGCATGCTGAAACAGAAGACTGCATTCTTAGTTGCCATACTGCAGCATGGATAGTTCTGTTCAATTTAGTCTGTAAATGTAAAATGTAGAGTTGCTGTTTCATGGCAAGTAGCAGTAAGACTATTAGTTTCATTAGACCCAGACTTTGATCTGTACTTTGGAAGATGGAAGTTTGAGAGGCAAGCTAAGATGCAGAATAGAATTGAAATATCACACCCCTTCATTCCACATTGCAAGGGAAAATGTGCAATAACTTGATTGGACATCCCCAAGGACTTTTAGGAGCTTTTAGAGAATCAAGGACCTTCCAAGCTGGAGATTTGTAGACCATGAATGCCTCATACTGAATTGTTGTAGTCATGCGCACATAGAAATTGACAAGGCAAAAATGTAGAATAATATGATATTCATACATGATATTCATACATGATTAATATGTTAATGCCGCAGCATAGAAGACGGGACTTGTAAATACTCGATTGGTTGACAATATTCATAGGTAAATGCCAAGCATTTTTTTTTGCTAATTTTATTTTTTTGGGGAATTTTTTTTTTGTGGAATTTTTTGAAAATGTTTTTTTTTTTCATTTTGGAAATTTTATTTTTTTTCAAAAATTTTTTTTCTTCTCCCTTAATTTTTTTTTCTGGGAAACTTTTTTTTTTTGGAAAATTTTTTTTTTGTTTCGGAAATTTTTTTTTTTGGAAAATTTTTTTTTTGACAATATTTTTTTTTGGCGGAATATCAAACAGAAGAAGAAGAAGCAGAGACGTGTGAAGAGAAGCAAGTGTCAGGATCATATATTATGGGATGTCTGAATCACTTTTTTTTATTGAACCATCTGAAGCACTCAACTCGCCTGATAGCCATAATAAGGGACGAGACACCTCGCTTCAAATCAAATCAAATCAAATCATTTTATTTTGAGTCAGTTTTCGCAAAGTAAACACTAGCTAGATCAGCTAATATCACCGACTATCGCTCGGTGAGCCGGTGGCTCTGTCCCGTCTATAAGAGCTTTACAAATTAGAGCTCAGAAAATATGTGTGATTATGCTTTGCTGCTTGAGATTGCTAGTGATGTCACCAAATGCATGATATTATGGTTCTGAAATATTGTGGTCAATTTGTCACAATGCTGGTAAGTAATATGACTTATACCATTCGACACCTCTGTCAGCCAATCATATGTCAGCATTTCAGGGAAATAATTCCCATATTCTTTGTTGTCCACTTATCCTCTCATGTTAGATTGTTTGAGTGTTTGTCTCATGGTATAAGGAATATGTGATTATCACACCTCGAGCTAAAGCCCTCGGGTGATAAATCACATATTCCTTCTCCCGTGGTGAATAACCTATACTAAGCCACCTGCTCATGACATTGCAAGTAAATGTATATTGGCTACGGAACAGATTTAACATGACAATACTTACAGCCCTTGCAGAATCACATCTAATTCTTTTGCTGCCCTACAATATCATTTTAATTTAATGGCTTTTTCTATTTTGAAAAAAGATTTTGCAGCAGGAGAAGTTACATACCTATGATTATCATTGCTGACATTGCTAATCACTTTAATTCTCAATCCGTACATCCTTGACTGCAGGCATGAATGGTATTTTTTCATGAAGTAACTTAGTAGGCCTTGCTGTACGTTTTTGATTTTTTGAATCTGCAAGAAGGAGAAAAAAATTGCGGACTTATACGAAGGACAAGGGAGTTGACAGGGGGATTTGATCAACAATGTATTAGGCCTGTTAATTGCAAGTGTCGGGCAGAATCCCACCAGCTTGACAAGTCCATTAGTGTCGGATTAGTAGTTGCATGTCATCTGTATTTCACCAATGTAAATGGGGCTTCATTTTGACTTAAATGAACAAACGATCATTACAGATGGGTTTTACAGAAAAGTATTACAATGTTGTATTGTTTCAAGGTAACTGGTCCAGAAAGTTCTTATCTGTCTCTTCAGAGCATTTTAGTTTCTACTAATACAACAATGAAACCAGTTGACAAGGCAACACAGTGAAATATTTGACACAAGTGACACAAAGTTATTTATGTGCCCTGGCGACAAAACCGTCGATTCCAGTTTTCATTCCATGCATGCATTGTAAAATTTGAATTAATTTTTGGGTCAGCTTAAATAATCGAGTGATGTGGTTGCACAATTCCTTGGAACTGACATAGCTTTCTGTTTTAGTTATGATAACAGACATTTATCATAACTTAAAACAACAAGCTATGCTTGCTCAAAGGAATTATGTAACCATGTCACTCAATCATTTAAGCTGGCTCAAAGTAAAAATTTTACAGTGTGGTGGACAATTATTACATGGGACTTAATAAGGATTATATGACTTTTTAAAAAAAATGATTACCAGCTCCTAGACAACTAAAGTATCCTACAATGCTGTGTACAATTTTTTTCATGGAAACCTCTCTATCTGACTGTCAATTCACTTTCTAGCACTTATCTTTTTATATTGTCCCAGCATTTCACAGTCCACCAGCTTTTTAGGAACCAATCATTTAATAAACAAAAGAAATGGTATTGCTTCATCAACATGGACTGACTGGTGCCTGAAGGCAAACTGCAGGGGCGTATCTAGAAATGGCCTGAGGGGGGGCATTACATGGGGTGAATACGGGGTGCTCCGCGGCTTTTCCTATCTCTTCCATGTTAATTTTTGGCCTGGGGGCATGGCACTATGCCCCCCCCCCCTAAATACGCCACTGGCAAATTGTTATATCATCCTGTTTAGAACATAGTTTGTCACATGCTACATAGAAATAATATTCTATTTTCTAGGGAATCTACACTGTATGTAGTAACTACTTAATCATACGATGGTATTTTCAAGTGGCTTTCTATTAAAGAAGATTGCACAATCAAATTGTTCACTTCGTTGCTTCACTAAGAGAGGTTCTTTCTGATTTTACATTGACGTGTCTCTATAACATTATGGAAGGTGGTGCTGAACACCAATCACATTCAGTATTCCAATACTGGCCATCTAGTGGTAAATTTGTCAACAAAGTCATCTCCAGTTAGGTTGCAGATCTATGGAAAGCAATGACTGAAATGTAAGATGATGCAGAAAATCAAATCTCCACTACAGTTCACAGTCAGGTTTTATTTCATGTTTCTTGTTACTGCAGATTCAATTAGTATGAGTTTCTCTGGCTATGTTTCTCACTGTCTACGTAGCATTTTCAGATTTTCTGATTGGACCCTGAACAGTAAAACGTCCTCCAAATCTGTTAGTTGAACGTAGAATGCAATGAAATATGTATTATTCTGGTTCAGTGAGTTGTTGATTTTGACAGCTTGGTTAGATTAGTAAGTAAATACACTGTCAATACAGGCAGTGATTGCCATTTTCAGACACGTCAGCTGCAATTTTGATACGTTTTATGCTATTCAAATGAGTTTTATTCCATGTAATTCAGTGCCTCAACCAATCACTAGATCTACATTTGCTACGTTTTTCTACCAAATTGCAGAAACTCATACTTATTGAAATTGCAGTAAAGCAACGTCAAATGTCTGACAATAGCATGCGACGACATTGCGACGTTGTGACAACATTTCGCAACCATGTGAGAAAACGTCAATGTTGTGTTCACGTTGTGGAAACTTAACTTCTACCGTGCATTTCAACGTGACCAGCAGACGAGCCCTCCGCCAATTATCAACAATTTCTGCATGTTGATGAAGCAATCCTCTTTCTTTTGTTTTGTAAATGATTGTAGTCCTTAAAGGCTAATGTCCTGTATTTTGATGAAACAATCTTCTTTCTTTTGTTTTGTAATGATTATATTCCTGAAAGGCTAATGGACCATGAAATGCTGAAACAATATAATGATATAGGACAAAATGTAGAAAGGCAGGATTTGATCTGCAATATATTACTGTAAGGCAGATTGATTGCCAGTGTAGGGGAAGCTTGGGAGAGTTGGGCCGCAGGGAGGGTTGGGCCACCCTGATTTTCGAGGAAACTAAAAATATTTTGAGAAAGCTGCAGCCACCAAAATTTTATAAAAATAAATATCTTTCAATGGATGTAACATTTCCGGCTAATTTGCTTGTCACGATCTTTAGAGAGAAGAAAATTCAAATTTGGATGAAAAAAGGAAAAACTGAGCCATGTTACGAGTTTTTAATTGTCTGTCAGGCAACAAGGACTGAGAAAATTTTCTATGGCATGCTTGGTAGGCTTGACTATTCAGATGTTATTAACATATTTTGGAAAATTATCAGACAACCGGTTTTGTCATAATTGGGGTTTAGAGAAAAATGGTGGAATGGGGGAGAGTTGGGACAGTGCTAATACTGTCCCCACATGTGTTGCATTTACCAAGATTTATTTTTATTAAGACAGAAGAACTTGTCTAGAGCAACTTTCAACAGATATTGAATATTTTTAGGCCTTAATAATTATTCATGGTCAAATAAAATTAGATATCAGGAAATCTAGATGGGGAGAGTTGGGCCATCAGGCCGAGGCTTAAGTCTGACAGCAAACTAGAGTTGCAAGAGGCCTCAATTCAGGATTAGTGACTTCTATGACCACCACACTACAGGATAAAAATATTATGGCCTCAAGTAAAGCTTAACCGAACCTGATATATTGCAATGGCCCAAGTCTCCCTCCTGAATGGCCCAAGTCTCCCACTTGATGGGGAGAGTTGGGCCAAAATTTTTCCAATTTTCACAGGGCTGTAGCTCATATGTTCTTTGGCAAATATCAATGCAAACCTAAAAATATTTTTCTGAAATATTTCAAGATAAAATACATGTATTAAGCATGTTTATATAATCATTACTGTTAGCAGGAGGTGCAAGAATGTAAAAAGTGGCCCAACTCTCCCAAGCTTCCCCTACCTTGTAGATTCATACAAGCTTGACAAATCCATTGAATTTTTATAAGTACTAAAACAGTATTTTAAACCGTTTTTGATGATATAATATTGTAGCTTTTCATGTAGTTGTCTTTCTATATTCTGCTGTGAAGAATGAGTTGTTGTTCTTCTTTCTAAAAAACTCGTTATCAGGAATAATGCTTAAATCTGAAAACACCAATGAAATTCAGCATCAGGAAATTTCAACATTCATCAGGAAATTTCAACATTCATCTACCTCTTTTAAATATGCAGCGTTTGATATCAAAATCATGCGTCTGCAATCTGCATGCATTGTGTTGCTTTGCATTTTTGTCTTGGTGTCAGGCCTACTGTTATGTAACAGGAACCAAATCTGGCACTCTCTGTTTGGGCCACACAATTCCTTTTATGGTAAAATCACAGGGGTTTTTGCACCAAATCCTTTTGTTTTTATACAACTATATAATTATATTATAAACAGTTCAACAAAAATAAGTCCCCCTTTACGAAAACGTGAATATCTCAAAGACCTCTTCTCCGATTTTGGTGAAAGTTGGCAAGTTTGTAGGCCTGCATATTGACAGTCTGCGTGTGTATTTGTAGCTTTATTGCTAAATTTCTGTTTGCGCCAGCGGAACCCGAGTGCACGTACCCCTCTTTTCAAAAATCCTAAGTTTTGGTTTTTCCAAAAAAGAATTTACCAAAAGGTGTTTGAACTCCACTCAAATTACTTGTTATTGCATCCAAGGAACCTAAACTGTAAAACTGTTACAAAAGAAGTCCTTAGTTACCTTCTAAACACGATTGAGAAACAAATTTTATCCAGAAACATGATGAGGTTTATCAAGCTGGTAGCTCCCTCGCATGGTGAAATTGTTCATATCCATTGGAAAAGCCATGGATTTTTGAAAACAGGGGTAGGCTCACTCGAAGGCTGCTGGCTCAGTGAGGAATAATTCCACTGAGCTATAAATACACACTTGTAAAGTCGATATATGGGGCTATAATTTAGCCAACTGTCACAAATATCAGCGAAGGAATCTTTGTGATATTCCAGTTTATCCAAAGGGGGACTTATTTTTGTTGAACTGTTTATATACTTACACGACAATCATAGCTTCAAAAACCCCTATGGGTAAAATTACCAGTGCACTGCAATAACAACCTCGCGACCGGACCAATCAGGACTCATTCAAGGGCAAGTATTTTCGTTTGCCACATGGGCCCACATCTATTCAGCGTATTGCATGAGTGTTGTCTACATTCTGACCTGAAATGTGATCTCTATTCGAACATTTGATATTTTTATAAAATTGTACTAGAGATGACCATGACGATGTCAAGACAAACGGTACTATAAAATCATACATATATGGGACCCTATTAAATTTCAAGGACCCTTTGACATACTAATAATCAGTTTGGCAGAAAATTGAAAGCCTATAAATGTTTTTCTATGATATAGGTCTTCTCTGTATATCTGTTAGCTATTCTGAAATCAATACTGTTTGGTTGTGGTCTCATAGCATTTCTACGCCTGCTTTGATGTTCTTGTGCAATGCATCGTGCATAAATAAAATAATTTAATGACCCGTGTGACGACGGAAGCTGTTTTCTATCTCTCTTCAGTCTGCGATAGAAAATCATAGAATTGGAATTCTGCCATACAGCTGCTGGCAACAAGTAGAAAGTTTGTTGTCAAAAAAATATATGCTTTATAAGAATTTTACTTGAGCAGCAAGAAAGAAAAAATCAATCGACATTTTTGCGTTAAAAAAAAAACAGTTCGGAAAAGTTTCACTTTATTTATAAGCTATCCTTTATCATCCTATATGTAAGTCTTATCATGGGCAGATGTTTGGGGCTTTACGTCCTGTATTTCTTTCCTTCTAATTATGACAATGTGGCAAATAATGGTTCAAACTGCTGTCCAACATAGGAAACGAACCCGGGATCCAACTATTGGCAACCCAGTAGTCTGTCTACCAACTGAGTTAAGCTTCCCAATTATAAGTCATAAGTTTAATCATTTGTTAACTAGTTAGTTGTTAACTACAGTGCCGCCTGTAAGTAAGGGAAACGCATGAAATGGAGCCATTGCATCAAGCTAAACATACTGAGCAAAACTGCTTGTGGAAGCATGAATTCTCATCCGATGAGAGGAAAACATATTGGGTCACAAAGGCCGATATGTGAGGCATGTGGGATAACAATGGCAGCCAATTTTCATTGCTGTAGTTGGAGTTAGGTATGGGGCAAAGTCTTTGATAAGTAAGTGAAACACAGGCCCAATGTTATTTGATTGGGAAGGGTGACTGATATTGAATTTTATTGGCCTCAACAGGTAATATTGGTAAAACCGAATATTGGTCTCCTCACCATATCCACTATCTATGTGATATTACAATAATACACTTTTTAAGAAATTATGTGATAACTTCTTGCTTGGACCCTAGGTGTAATGTCATAATTATAAAAAAATCTCCAAGCCCACTCCTAATTATCTAATGGTTGCCCCTAACTGGGATATATCTCTGCCTGTTGCTCTGGTTTATTGATTGGTATCTAGCCTTTAGGTAGGATGGCATCAATATATGTCTGAAATGTGTGCGTCACATTTTTATTGTCAACGCACAACAAAATATTGATTACTTCTGGTGTCATTGACTCACTTCTCGGTTCCACAATTCAGTTCCAACTTGTGACCGTACCGGTTGCATTTAACAAGCATGACAAGGACTGCATCCCTTCTGGTTCTAGTGACAACTCTACTGACCTGTCTTGTCTCCAGGATTGAAGGGTATGCCAATGGGGCTCCAAAGTCAGCCTGCACGACCATGATTCCAACCCATGGGACTGCTCAAACCACCCCTTCACCCTACAAGATTGTGCTATCAAGCACCACCTTCATGCCAGGGGGAACAGTGAGCTGTAAGTGTTTACCTATTATTTTTAAAGACTTAATATATATTTTGCTGTTTTTGAAATGCTGTTGTACCACCAATGATTGAGATTGCTTATATAATAATAAAAATCAGGGACCGTTCAGAATTTATGACCCGGGGGGGGGGGGGTAGGAGTTTTGCTCGAGGGGGTACTAACTTGTCACACGTGTTTCAAGGGGGGGTATTAATTTTTGACAACACTTCCAGAGGGGGGGCAAGAAAATTTAACAAAGAAAAAATGTCATAAAACACGCATAAACTCACTTTATCTAGACTTTTTTACTCGCAAAAGTCCGCGAAATAACGCGAATCTGTATGCGTGATATTGTATTAGAGTATATGTGTGTATTGCTTTGTATGTCGAGGGTGGGGGGGTACTAAAAATACGCATGAATCTCAAGGGGGGTATCAATTTTTGACAGGAAGTTCCAGCAAAAACTCCCGTCCCCCCAGTCATAAATTCTGAACGGTCCCTAATAAAAATTTCTTGGGAAGGTGAGCGACATTTGCCGAAATGTCATTAGCCAGGTTTAGTACCATTTTTTTTTTCTAACTGCATGGGTGGCTGGAACCTGGATTAACTTAAAGACTACAATTATTTTATGTTTTGTATGTATTGTGTGTTTGTGAACTTCGTGGATATATCTGTGTGTATTCTATGTTTTTATTATTATTTTAGCCTATGTTGCTCCTAATTACTTTAGCCTGACATATCATTTTTGATATATGAATGTCTAATAAAATTTATATATATATATATGCATATCAAATAACATACCTTGCATGGGAAAAATGTATTTTCGTTGATGATAACCTGATCATCTGACCCAATTTGTAGCTTCCTTGCCCACATATTTAAGTGTCCCCAAAGTTTGTTTTTTGTGGGGCGGGGGGTGACTGCCCCCACTGCCCAACCTTTCCCCCCTTCCGCGAGAAAGTTTCCAATCTTTACTAAATGTCAAGTTATAGGACTATAATGCAAAATGTTTTCCCTATTCCAGTATTCACATTTTCACAGAAATAAAGTTGCTCAAGAAGCCTGTTTTGAAATGATGTAAATGATATATGAAAATTTCAATTCACATCTATGAATGAAGGCAATCACAAACGACCGTAAATTGTTTTGCTATCTTATGGTCTAAGTTGAAAACAGAAAGGGATTTAATGTTTTAGCACATGCAACCCCCAACAATCACGGTCAATTTGTAAAGAATGTTTCTTTCGAGCAACTATCTCATAAGATTAGAACGGTGACAAATACATCAATGTGCTTTTATTTTGAGTAAAACAGCCTGCCAGAGCGGCAGTGCACGCGAAAGCATATTGACTTTGGTCAGACATTTTGTCTGACGGAGAGAGAGTTCCCGTCAGAAAAATTAATGTTTTTGTCAGACAACATAATAAATTTAAACTACAATTTTTCAAAAGCTTGAAACGCGTTTTAATGGAATATTTTTCTTTGATTTTTAAAGGTGGTTTTACGACATTGCAATTAAGTTTCTTGAGGACTTACAATACAATTCAACATCAGAGAGGACTAGCGCTTCATATGCCTATACCCTGTAGAGATTTTTTGCCAGTAAATTTGTCTGACATGAATTTGCATTTGCAAAAAGTGCCAGTAATGTCTGATGTGGCTAACCATTATCCCGCGCACTGCAGAGCAGGCTTCACTGAGGTGGGGTTACATGCACTTGAAAGTACTGTAGTAATTCCTAGGCGCGCATGAGCAAAGCGGTACTACTGCAAATAGAACCAAAAATGCTTTCCTATTACAGCTGGACTTTGTAATGTTCTTGTCCATAAAATATCAGTGGAGAGTCCACGCCAATTGTGGTACAGAGGGTTTCCTGTCAGATTCCAGCAAATTATTCATTTACTAAATAATTAGGCGAAATTATGTTTTGTTATTCCAAATGTTTCCCAACATCATATCTCACTTTGTCAAATGCATTGGACCAAGTCAGATAATTTTAAATTGCTTATACAAATGTATTTAAATTGCCTAAATAGAATAAGAATGTCGGTAATCAATCGCATTTTCCCAGTGGCGTCCCTATGGGAGGGGGCACAGGGAGGCACGTGCCCCCCATTTTGGACGTGTGCCCCCCCAGGTGCCCCCCCATATGAACTTTCCAACTCTGGCTAAAATATACAAATAGTGTGGTCGGTACCCCCCCCCCCAGAGAATTGTGTGCCCCCACCCCAGGTGCCCCCTGCTCGAGAGTCGAGACACCGCAGTTACGCCACTGCATTTTCCCAACTGTCAAACGAGAGATACTTTCATTCTTTTTTGCAGTCCATGTGTCGGTACCACAAGGCAAGCCATACCAGGGTATCCTCATTCAAGCAAAAGATGCCCAGTCAAAGAAGATTGTAGGTTTCTTTACATCTATTACTAGCGATACTCAAGTGATGACCTGCGTTGCCAGTGGGATTAATGACACATTGACGCATAAGAATGAGAATGGCAAGGACCAGACAGACGTCTACACATGGAAGGCTCCAACAGGTGTCGCCAGTGTGCAGTTTTTGTGAGTAAAAGTTTCTTTATATTACATTTCCATGGTGGCTTTTCGATTTACCATTGATAATTTCATTCCCAATCCGATAACTATAAGCAGGATCTTTTATATGAAGCATTCACCCTGGGTGGGCGACTGGGCGTTTAGGGATGCAATATTTTTTCTTATACCATTTGACATCTCCATCAGCCAGTTGCAAGCCAGTATTTTACTGCAATTAATCCCAAATTCTTTGTTGTCCACTAATTGTACAATGTTTATATGTTTTAAAGTTTGTCTCATGGTATAAGCCTGTTATCCACCATGGGATCAGAAATATGTGTTTGTCAGAGCCCAGGCTGAAGCCCGCAATGGATAAATCACATAAACAGGTCGATGCGCTCCCGCAGATCGAAGTACGTACCTAAAACGAAGTACGTCCGTCGTTTTTAAAAAGTATGCCCTACCTCGAACGAAGTATGGTGCAGCTTCAGGGATCTGATGTGTTCAAGCTCTATTTTCGCCAATGTTAAGCTTTGTCCCACACAAGTTGTGTGGTGGACTTATAGCCAAGTATATTAAGGATCATTCCACACATAAATAACATGAAAAGACTTAACTGGAATTCCCGTAGAGCCTCCAATCTGAACCGCATCGTTCACGACCGTCACTAAACGGCCATATTTCGGCGAATTTATCACAGTGCCAGACGTTTTGACACATGAAATCGCTTGTAAAACATTCCAGACAAGTCTGTGTGTAATCCTGTCAATTGTCCATGTGGGCAAATAAAGTTATTCCATGTTTAAGTCAGCAGAATGCCATGCATACTTCATTCGAGGTACAAAAACTGTTGCGAAACATCCCGGCTCTCAATCTGATCTAGCCTCAAGATTTGGAGCCAAAACCAGGCGCACCGTGGAACGAGGTACAGGTGTACCTCGATCCAAGTATGCTTGTTACTTCTGTGGATTAAAGTCATGTTTTTGCAAAATGCCCACATAAAACGAGAAAAAGAAGTTGCTCACCTTCAAGATAAGTAATTAATCTAATAATCGAGACATTATTTTGGGCTGGCAGTGTTACAGTAATCCAAGGTGAGCGATTTTTTGGAGCATGTTGACATTTCGTCTACACTTTTCTGATGTTTTTTCGATGTTTCTAAAACACTTCAAGGGAATTGTTTTGTCAGATTGATTCTGCTGGATAAAATTCATGCTCACAGCATGTTTTCAGTGTGGAATTATCTGGGAAATTGGAGAAAACATAGAAATTGTTGTTCAGCTGTCTGAAAAATTGACCATACTTCAAACGAAGTACAGGCATACTTCAAAGGAGGTACGTACTTCGATCTGCGGGTGCGCTTCGACCTGATAAACACTCTCCCTACCGTTTGTTATGTCAAGATGTGAAGTGGTGTTTGGCCTGATATCTCAGCTTCTAAAAGTTGTACAGCAGATTAACACATACTCATGGATAGAACAGCCATTTTGAAATGTGAATATAAAATTTTTGAGATGTTTTAGCTCCGTTTTTGCCGATTTTCAAGCAAATGCGTACAATGGCAGCCTGAGTCACTTATTTACATTTATGATGCAACCTGACTGATAGCTATAGCGATGACGTCACAAAAGGAGCTGCAGCGCCACTCTTAATCTTAGTTCTAGTTCATGTTGGGTTGATGCAGTCCTCGAAATACGCTTCTTCTGTATCAGCAGATGGTCTCAAAGTAGTAGTGCTGGCCAGTTCATATGCTTGACGGGACAGACTGTATAGGTGAATAACCTATATGAATTTCATTATTACAACTTCATACATTATCAAATACCATATCTTGAGAACAATCAAATTTTATTGTTTGCATATCGACGGGCCATGACGGCAACCGCTATATTGTAACGGCATACTGTGCAGCAAACGTAACTTGCAGACAGCTTACAAAATATTATCTGATCTGATGCTGACAAATGTAGTATATCTGCCCAAGTTTCTCGTTGGAGCTGTATTTTAAAAATCACTGATCGATTTTTCTCACTGTCACTGATGAAGTACAGGCAGCGTAATTAGTGCAGTGCCACCACATATTATCATAGATTTTCCCCTTCATCAGCAACCAGTATATGACTGAGGGAGACGACTTGTTATCAGCGATTTACAAAACAATACCTCTATCAAAATCACATGACCTATGAGCTCTCCCAAGTTTAAATTTGGCAAAAATGTCTAGGTTTTGAGTTGTTTTCTTATGTGGCCTTTTGGCAGAAAATAGTCAGAAATGTTAAGTGAAAGTTTTGCAGCAGAGCCATAGAAGTTGGTAAAAAATTGTAGTTGGTGACCATTTTTTATGAGGCAAATTTGAATGGGGAGGAAGGATCTGAACTCTGAAGGTTCCAACTATAGTTTTGTGGGCCGAGAGCCACTTGGTAAATCGGCTCAAGTATAGGCTATGCACCACCCACGGGAGAGGGAATATGAGATTTATCAACCTATAACCAGCTTATAACATGACAAACTCAAACAGGTAAACACAGGATGATAAATTGACAACAACAAAAAATATAGGAATTACCGCAATGAAATACTTATATATATATATGTGATTGGCTGACAGAGGTGTCAAATGATATTTATAATATACTATGTACCCAGGTACAACATTCTGTAGGTAGCATAGCTACACAAGGACTCAGAGAGCTCCAGATTCTGATTCAGACAGTTTATTTACTTAAAGAAATTAGATACAGATACAATGTACACATGAAATAAAAATCATTATGTACAATAAGCTATTACTTCAAGTTGTTATTGTTATCATTAATTATTTCATATATACATTACTATACGTATAATATTTTTAATCATATTGTTATTTTACATGTATTTCAATTACTCATATTTTACTAACATGAGGCCTAGGCCCTCTTGTAAATAAACATTTATACTTATTTGTTTTAACCCTCATGAAATAAGGTTAATATAATTTTATTGTCAATCTTTCAGTGGAACAGTTTTAGAGACTAAGATGATATGGTGGAAAGTCAACTCATCGGTGATTCGAGCTCAGACAGCTGCAGGTATTTATGTCAGATTGTATGCATGGTATGGCTGAAATGGCATCTTGCCAACAGAGAGAAAACAAAGCAAAAAGGCAAAAATGATTACTTGATGTGCAAGAATGGGATGCATGAAAAATGACAAATTTGTCTGATCTAAACAATTTCTATCACTTTTGTCCTTACAAAATTAAACTTAGAAAGACTATCTAAAGGCTTCTGTTGACAAAAAGTCTCCTTTGGACAGCAGTTTTGTTTTATAATTATGTCATAACTCTTAAGAAACGCTCATTCATATTATCAACTTTTTTGCATGCCTGAACTGACACAAGTTTTTTTTAAACTTTGGTTCGCAGTTTAAACTTTGACATCATCAGGGTATTTGTGGATGTGATTGGTCTAATTCTGAACCTGTGACACTCAGTTTAGAATATGACTTCACATTTAATACCAAAGTAATGAAAATTGACTGGCAATGATATAATGTAGTTTAGTGTGTAAGATTTTGAGCCCTGTGTGACACTTTGCCAGAAGATTCTGTTTTAATGTTTCCCAAACAAAGTCTGTTCTACTATTTTTCACAAGACGCTAGTCATCACAATTTCAAATCACTTTTTAAAATTTTTTGTCAGTCAATCAACCAGTGCAGGTATCAAGCTAAACAAGCTAAAAATTCATAATCCATGTGTCGATGCATTTGGTCAGTTTCTAGAATCTGTGCTTGCGTAAGCAGTTATGCAACTTAATCTGTGAGATCAGAGTTTTGAAATGAAGCGAAGTACAAACTAGAAAAACACATAGCTATGAAACCGATAATAAGTAAACCAAACAAACATTTTATTGGTATTTATGCACTTGTTATTATCCATGTCATTGTGAAGACTGTATCTGTAGATGTTACTTCTAACAAACAGGTTTTGTAGTGCATGCAGAAGAAATAGAGACTGAACTACGAGAGGAAGAAATGACAAAGCAGCAGTGGCGGATCCAGACACGATAGTCTTGGGGGGGGCGGATGGGTTTCGACATTCGCGAGCCCGCGTTATCGCAATTTTTCCTTCAAAATGCCAATATTAATCTTGGTGGTCTGGGGGGGGGGGGCCCGGGCCCCCTAGGCCCCCCTCCCTGTATCCGTCAAGGCCCCCTCCCCTGTATCCGTCACTGAGCAAAACAGAAAGAACAATAAAAAGTTAGAGTGGATGAAAAGAAGAAGTATGAAAAGAATGAAAGAGGCACTGAAAAGAAAGATTTGAAAGAGGGGTGCTAAGTTTCATGCATGGCAAGACGTCTGGAGAGAAGTAACTGGAGAAGAATATATAACCCTTTCCAGACTGAGGAGAAAATTGCAAATTTGGGGTTTTTAACCCTTAAACCTAAATTTTCTCAATGAAGACTTCTGAATTCACATGGATAACCATATATCAATATAAAGCTGGGATGGTGAGCTTTGCAATGACATAATAGCAAAGACACCTGAGCACATATGAAAAGCACACCTGCCTTAATTACAGGTGAGATGATTAAAAAAGATCAAAGGCAGTTAAGCATGTTTCTTACAATGAGGCCTATAACATGAAAAATAAGCAAGACTTTTGATGCATTCCAGCACCAAAATATCACTAAATATGTTTGCAACAAATTAGATATAATTCCATTTGGTTATAAAGCTCAGGTATATACAGGTAAGTCAATTATGATTACCTGTGGACCATTTGGCTAGTGGCCGAAAATCGGACTAATTTCTCAGGCTGACAGCAATTCATTACATAGACCATTATTTCACTAGTAGGTGCCAGATTTTGTCTATACTTGGTTGTTTTATTTATTCTTTACTTCTTTGCAATGTTTTAAGAAGATTTTAGTTCATAACCTTATATTTATACTCTTCTGTTGGACCCCCGGAGGCAGGTACTGCAGGAAATGTTCGATTTTGCGTATATATTGTCAATTATCACTAAACAACACACCTGTAATTAGACCAGGTAAAGAGGTTATGGGGTTCAGGTCAGATGTGCAAATGCTGTTTCCCTACCTGTATAAGATCACCAAGAATGATCAAAATCTTGCAACTACTGGTGAAATAAAGGTCCATACAATGAATTACTGTCAGCCTGAGAAATTAGTCCGATTTTCGGCCGCTAGTTAACTGGTTCTGAGGTAATTATAAATGATTTACCTGTACATACCTGAGTTTCGTTACTAATGGAAACCATTTCTAAGTTACTCTAAACTTTTTTGACATGTTAAAAACAAAGTTTTAGTGTCATAAACTGATATTTATACTCTCCCATTGAGGTGTATTACCTGAAATGGTAGATTTTTGCAAATTTTGCTAAATATTGCCAATTAACACACCTGTAATGGAGCCAGGTAAATAGGTAATCGGGGTTCAGGTAGGATGTATAGATGCAGTAACCATACCTATATGCGATATTAATACTCCCCTAGTGTAAGTTATGGCAGGGAGTGTTTGATTTTGTGCCTTAAATGCTCAAAAACAAAGCCTAAGGTTGTTTTGCTCTGAGATGATATGTTCAGGGAAATTCCCGGGATTCCCCTTTTCAGATCCCACTTGGATTTCCCGTTCTCACGGGATGAATTTTTTAGAAACAAAAATGGCGATGGGCTGAATGAAAATCTTATTCCTTGTTGCACATTTTGTGTGAATTTCATGTTAATATTTCCATTCTAAGGTACTGTACAGGGGGCTAGAGATCATGGCCCAAATTTGGGCCACGATCCTGGGCACAGTCTGGAAAGGGATAAAGAGAGAAACACTGGCATTGAAAGAGATTGAAAATGGAAAAAAGATTTCCAAAGAGAAATAGACAATTTCTAAAACAAGATTAGAGATTGAATAAATATATGAATGCTCGTGCGTGATTGGGGTTGAAGTTTGACATTATTTGAGTGGTAGACAATAAGGCATTCCCCACAACAGCAGAATCTTGTAAATATATATTTAGAGAGATGTCACTTTCGATAAATTTAGAGGAGGAAACATGTTTATTTTTGAATATCATAAATCCCGAAAATTGCAGACTAATCGGAGGGTTGAGTGAATGTGTGGTGGTCAAGCAAAAATATAAATCTCCTAAAATTAACAATTCTAAACTTCCTACCAATTACATGTAGATCTAAACATCATATTATGACACACATTTTCATCTCATTCATTAAAGTTTAAATGGTTGCACGCTTTTGAAATGTATACATGTATGTCGATTCTTCATTATTATTGTAACTTCCAAATAACAGACAAAATAAAATCAATCAAGCAATCAATCAATGAAACATACAATCTATGTGGTTCCTCGACAATGCATATAAAAAGGAAAAGTCTCCAAATATTTTTTGCTCTCTCTTTTAGATAATTATGGTAAACTTGGTAGGATATTGTGATATC
The DNA here is from genome assembly GCA_026936325.1 of Platynereis dumerilii. Taxonomy (NCBI): domain Eukaryota; kingdom Metazoa; phylum Annelida; class Polychaeta; order Phyllodocida; family Nereididae; genus Platynereis; species Platynereis dumerilii. The sequence goes on along the minus strand of JAPTHN010000037.1, from coordinate 1,002,398 downwards.
TGCGGTTATTCTTTATCAAATTGATCCTACTTCTTTACTTTGTGAAATGCTCTTCTCTTACTAAACTGAGCCAAATTAAAAATGCAAAACTATTTCCTGGGCTTTCTTTTACTGCGCTTGCTTCAGATAGGCTATTAAGTCAATGCTTGTGTGTAATCAAATATCAAAGGACTCGGTTGCAAAAAATCATTCAAAGGTGACCTTTATTTGCTCGTCAGTGTACAAGTTTATCACATTGGCGTATGGCATGTGGACAGGGGCATTCGGCACCCCACAGAGTAAATCTAATGATTTCATGTGAAAGCTTGAAAAAAATGATGGAAAAGGCCACATAATTCACTTCAATAAGTGCCACCTAACTTATTAAAAATTTAGGTTTTTGGAAAGTCAGATCAGAGCTTTTCACACACAATGATACTCCAATGCAACAATGCAACAATGCATGTTCAACGGACACAAGTCCTCAAACAGCCTATACAATAGCTGTGGCATCAAAAAGTTTTATGGTCTATCAGAAAGGCCTTACACAACCTCCGTAACAGCTTCACAGGTAAACATTGGCATCTCATCGTGTGTGCCGGTGTGCCCTCCGTGTGCAATCAGCCTTCTCTCACATCTTGACATCTGCCCCCATGAGAAAAGTCATGAAGAGGGCACACTTGATACTGCTGTTTGTCCTACGGCTGCTATACAGGTTGTGTAAGGTCTTTTTGATTCCATAGTTGCATTGTTTCACTGGAATATCTTTGTGTGTGATAAACTCTAACATGACTTTTTCAAAAAAGCTAATTTTAACAAGTTAAATGATAGCAACTGAAGTGAATTGTATGGCCTTTTTCATCATTTTCTTCAAGCTTTCACTTGAAATCGTTAGATTTGCCGTATGGGTGTCCAGTGGCCATACCCCAATGTGACAAACCTGGCAACAGACATGCAAGAAATGGTCACAATTGAGTGATTTTATGCAACTGGGTTCTTTGACACCTGATTATACATATGCGTACACTCAAAAGCCCATCTGAAACTTATACACAAAAATACAGCCCTAGAAATAGTTTTGTGTTTTTAATTTGGTTCAGTTTATATAGATCTACATTTATCGCAACAGGTTATCATATGCGTGACTCTTAATTTTTTTAAGTTTTGGCAAAAAATTGATAAAGTTTGTTGCTATATTTAGTTACATATGTGTACTTATTTTTAGTAGTGCAATAAAAACATTAAAAATTGTCATTGCTTTCAGAGCGAAAAAAAAAGTTACTCGCAGGGTAAAGCTGCCCCTCTTTCCCCTTGCCAAGTATCATTCAGTCGGCCCCTAACAGTTACTGCGTAGGCTACAATGTCCGCCTCATAAAAAAATGTGATCAATAACAGGATCAAAATAAGTATATAAAGGAGTAGACACAAGGCAACAAGAAAACTATTCCACAACATTATGAATGATTTATTAGACTTAAAAGGTGTCTACAAACTACGTCATATATAGATGACTTTATAACAAGCACGTTATAGATTTCTTGAAATTCATTAATATTAAAATGAGAAGAGAATAAATCTTGATGAAAGAATACTTCTGTTTGTATTTATTGGATCTCATAATATTTGGTGTATCAACTTTTTCTTAAATCGAAGTTATCGCGAATTTATCACAACGATGATCTGTTCATAGTTTGTTGTGATCGATTGCATAAATAATTAATTCATATGGCCTCTGATAAAATCAAATATAATTAAGTTCTATAGATTTATAGATTTTGGTCATCTTGCTTATGAAGAGAGTCAGGGAGACTGGTTACATTTGTGCATCATGATCACGCAACAAACAATTAAAAGTAATACACAGTGTTTTGCAATAAATTTGTTCACAGAGCATGGTAATCCATTATGCCTCTATTCACTGTGGCCTGAATACCTATTGTGTTCCTTCCCAGGTCATTCAGTTGACATGGACACTTACATTCTGCCATATAAAGTGTGTCCCAATGTGCCCTGAGCTCAGTGTCCCAATGAGCCCTGATATGACTTTTACACCAAAATGCTGATTTCTCAGTTACCAGTGAGTGTGTTTAGCAGGATAGCAATTCATAACTGTTAGTTATGATGTATCAAATTTATATACAAGCATTGAGAAAGCCTCATTGTTCATGGTTTGTCCAGAGAATGGTTCTAATTCAGCCCTTCTGAAGTTACATTAGTGGTATGAAAACAAACTTTTCCTCACCATACTTCTGCATGTGGCTGTAATTTGTCAATAAAACGATAGAAACATCAGAATGTGAAATTACAAGATATGATGCCACTACCATATCATATACCTTGCTCGGAGCCAAGAAAACCCCACCTTCCCATAGTGCTCCGCGTCCCAATGTGCCCCGGTTCCCCCTACCTGTACCGAGTACTGCAAAGAAAATTGGCAGCATTCTTATCCCACATATAGCCTCAAATATTGTCTTTTCTGACCCAAATTCGCCTCATCTGAGATTAAATAAAGTTCCAGTTTCAAAAACAAAATTTTAACCCAGGAACTAACTGCATCAGAGCAGGCAAGCGATCTTATCACTATCATCGAGCTTTTTTTTTTTCAACAACGAGGTAGTGCATTTCAAAATAGTACTGCAATACCACAGATCTCTGTGTACTGAGTTGCTAAGCATTTACTAATTCAACTGTACTTTCTGTTTTCAAATATTGAGTTGACTGTTACAGTTTTCATCAGCTATACAGGTGGCTGAGTACATTTATTTTTATTTGGTTTCAAAGTACCTTCTGCTAAATGTGAATAATTGATCCAAGTAGCCATTTTGGTAGGCACAACTTCAAGGGAAATTGATGAGAAAAACGTTATTATGAAACTTGTGAAATTGTTCTCAAGCAATTTATATTCTAACAATATAGAAGAATGACAATGATAATTATATTCTAACAATAAAGAAGAACTATAATAATGGCAATACTATTATGCTAAGATGGCAATTATTAATTTACAAGAGCAAATAGATTTTCAAAACTGCTTTTGTCATTTACCTTACATATTTCAGTCATTTCTTTGACAGATATTTAAACTGATTTTGTCATTTTACAAGAAACTACAGACAATAGAGTTCCAGATTTATAATGAGCAACTTTCAGCACCAAGAAAATATGCTCTGATAATCCATTCCTGAGAAAACGACATTTTTGTAAGATGTAAGAACACAAAACTTATTAGTAAATTGCCCTGCTGCTGTTTCCTGCCCTTGCTGTAGAAGTGAAAACTCATATTGCATTCTAACCATGCTATATGAGTTTTTGATCTCCGGGAGGCAAAATTAACAAACCCTGAAATTTAAAAAAAGTCAGGAAGTGGCAAACACAGTTTCAATCAAATTAAATTTTGCAATGCTCATGGTTCTGAAACTATATCAGTCACATATTTTGCATTGATAACAACTTGATGGGTCTTTGGAAATTAATTATTTCTTTTAATAGATTCGGGGGGTACTAAAAATACACTTGAAACCAAACTAAGGGTGGTGTACTAAAAATGACTAGAAATCTATGGAGAAATAGAAAGAATGTTCGATTCCTGCTGCACGGTACATCATCCATAAGTAAAGAAAAATTGTGTGCAAAATCCATCACTTTATTTGCCATGCTTTTAGGCACAATTTTATCTAAAGGTTGCAGCTTAATGTCCTAGACAACATGCAAAAGCGTCAATAATTTCATGTACAGTGCCGCCTGTAAGTAAGTGAAACGCATGACATTGTGCCATTGCATCAATGCTGAACATCCTCAGCTAAACTGCTTGTGGAGACATGAATTCTCATCGGATGAAAGGGAAACAAAGTGGGTCATAAAGGCCGATGTGTGAGGCAAGTGGGATAAAATAGTAGCCCATTATCTTCGCTGTAGTCAGAGTTAGGTATGGGTCAAAGTCTTTGATAAGTAAGTGAACCACCCTTCCCTATGTTTTAACATTGGGCCTGCGTTTCACTTACTTATCAAAGACTTTGACCCATACCTAACTCCAACTACAGCAAAGAAAATTGGCTGCTATTTTTATCCCACATTCCTCACATATCGGCCTTTATGACCCAAAATATTTTCCTCTCATCGGATGAGAATTCGTCCTTTCAGGAGCATTTTGGTTAAGGATGTTTAACATTGATGCAATGGCACAATATCATGCGTTTCACTTACTTACAGGCGGCACTGTATCGATGGCAGCTAGGGTCACTCTGTTGTGAAGCTTATTCAGCTTATTCATTGTGCAACAATGTGGCAGCACTGTGCATGACTTCCTGTTTGATCAAAACATTGGCTTGGAAAAAGCACATGTTTCAGAAAAACTCAATTCATATAAAATCAAATTGCTATCAGCTATAGAAAACCACTAAGAACTGTGTATGTATAGTCACTGTCACTGTGGACCAAACCTATGCAGAAAAAACTTTGATATTTCATTAACTGCCTCCATAGTTTCAATGTGAGTTGGCAAAATATGCTGTGTTGACACGGCCAAAGGAAACTTTGTCTTACTTTGTCCTGTAAATTAGTGACCTCCAATTTGTCCTGTTAGTCATTCGATGTGTGCCATTTGGGATTGTACGAGAGAGGCCCCAATTTGTTGTCCCAGACTAGGATGATATTACCCGAATAGTACTCATGCAAGCCGAGGTTGTACCCAGAATATCGTGCATGGAACAAAACCTCAACCAACTCGGCAAGCAGATTCTGTGTAATTATGATTATTGGTGTGAGTAGCTGGGTGGTTTGATTTCAGCCATTTGAGTTGAATACAAAACTTAACAGTGGACCATCACAAGCAAATCTCAGCTAGTTGTTGTTCAGGTGTGATAGTAAATTGTCTGTCCCTTGTATCTGTACCAGTGCTGGGCGAGTCAAAGATTTCCAAAAGGCAGTAAATGGTTCAAATTTGTAGGATCCCTACTCTCTCCCATCTCATCACTCCTCATGTAATCTTGCATGAGCAGGCAGAACTGCATGACCTTCAAGGGCAGCATTTGGCCATTTGTGCTACGTGTCTCTCTGACTCTATATTTTTTAAAGAAATTGTAGAAAATAAAGAAATTGGAGAAAATATACTTTGAGAATGTTTCATATGTGTCGAAAATTAGTCAAAATACAAGATATTTTTACATATAATTTTGTTGCGTATTAAGTTGATGTGTACTTGTACAATGTATGTAAGTCACATGCACTTATACAAAATTCGTTGTCTAGGCCTACCATGCGGTTTAGGGTGCATCTGTTGCCCCTAACCTATTCCGATGTTGATGTCTATGTGATATGTTTGGAGGCTAGATAATAAGAGCATGGAAAAATAATTTCAGCTCAAAATTTTCATGGGAACAGCCACCTCCAGGCTCATCTTTATATAAAATCAGAGCATCCTAAAAAGTCTGAATATATCAGGAAACCACTTGGCCTAGGGACTTGGTATTGGGCTCAAAATGTGCAGAATGTCCATATTTATATTTACTTTAATCAAAACTATTCCCCTATCTCTAACCGTTTTTCCGTTATTTGACAAAAACACAATATAAATTCTGTAAAAAATGGGTATTTATTAAAATTTGACCACTACCCAATGTACATTGATCCTATCTGCATTGTTTCTACCTCAGATCATTCACTGTGGATTCATGTATCCATAGTGTACATTCCTGGTGATGGATCTTGTTCAGTCTGACTTCTGCTTCAACCCGAAAATAGACTTATTCAATACAAAAACAGTATTTCTGATCTTGCTCTGAAGCTATTGGTCCTAGTACTAAAGTTGCAATTGTACTGAATATAAACTTATTTATTCCGCACATTTTGAGTCCATTATCAAGTCTCTCGGACCATCGGTTCTTGAGTTATGATAATTTTGCGAAATATTGTAATTTAGCTTCATTGAAATATCGCTGAAATAAGTAATGCTCTGGAGGTGGCTGTTCCCATTGGAATTTCAACCTGAAATTTCATGTGCATTCTCAGGACACCCAACCTCCTTACATATCACATAGACATCAAAATCAGAATAGGTTGGGGGCAACTGAGGCACCCTAATGCGGTCTATATGTACAAACTGGTTTGGTTATGAGTAAACCGTGTATGCCATGCACTATAACTTGATGAAAAATGGCAGATTTGCAATATCGACAAACAGGTCAATGTTCCTTTATCATCAAATATTAATGGCACAAACCCACCGTTGGAACCAACACGTTGTTACATTGAATAGACGAGTATATTTTTGCACTCTCTCTTTCTTCCATTTATCGATTTTGTATTTCCAACAAGTTGCATGCCATAAAATCACAACAAAATTGGTTCGGCTAATGTTGGAAATCTTTTTTTTAACAAATTGTCAGCTCGCCTTGCAAGCGGTTTTATGGCTGATGCCTTCATTTAAACAGAAAATGTGACAATGCCACTTTTTATAAATTATTTCCAAATTAAAGCTTGGTATTATCGATTAGTGATGCTGTTGTAGTCATCAAATGGTGCAATATCAGTTAGACTGAAAAGAGGATTATCATTTCATAAATGCATATATTGTATGGCAGGATCACAGACAAATTAAAGACTAATGTGCCTTTGTCTGTGACATCAGTTGCAATTCACATTTCAAATTAGATTTTCACAACCGCAACAAAACAGAGACAGATGCCAGTCAACCAAAGAATAAATTCAGATCTATTTATAATGCAATCTAATCAATTATGTGCTCTTTAGTGTGCATGAATACTTTAAAATTTAGATCAATTCAATTTCATTCCATTCTTACATGTATAATTGGTTGATCATTTCTTGTAAAACAGATTGATGAGAAAAACTCTGATCCACCAATGTTATACTGGCCAGTCTTGGCAAACTTACTATATAATTTATAGGCCTAACTGACATTTTTGCTTTTAAGATATCTAAGCTTACGGAAAATTACCTAATCACTCAGGCTATAAAACATTAAGAATTCATGCTGGAAAACATTATTACTACAAACGCAGTTATAATTCTGTTAATGTCGGTCTCGCAAAAATGCCTATATTTTGCACAATACTTTTAATACTAAGCCAAGTGCCACTCTCTTGTCTCATTATGGGTTGGTCGAGTGGTATAGCATGCTGGGCTGCCAATCGCTTCCAAGGTTCGAATCCACCTCTTGCCGGTCACTTGGGCCTATTTTGGACGGCTGGTTCAATCATTCTACGGTTCATTGCTGTGTTCTCCTCATGTCCTAATTAGCCTACCAAGTGCATTAATACAGGATGTAAAGCATCCATTGATCCATCCATCCTGTGTCATTATGTGAACTTATCATATAACTTATATAAGCATAAGGCCTAATTATGGTCTCATGTCAAGCCTATCAATTATTGATATCATCACCATGAATAATGAGAATTTTATATGCCTCCTCATTTAATTAAATATACTATCATTATGGTATTGTGCTAGAATCATTAGTAGAGTGCAACCCCAAATACACATCAGGGAAAAGGGATAATGGGATTTCGGGGAAAATTCTGACCAGTATCAGGGCAGATCCACTGCCAGAGTAACATTTTAAAATTAGGGCAAAATATCGACAGCTCCCTGTGGCCTTTCAATAGCCGCTCTTTTGTCTCAGAGAGGTCTCCCCATGACGAAGAGACAAAACGTGATACTGATATGTTTTTTTTTTCTGTAAAAATGTATTATATATTATCGTATAGTAGGTCGGGGCAAGAAGCCCAGGTTAGGTGAGAGGCCCCCCCAGGCTTATATCTAAACTTACATTTTTGGTGCGTTTTCTTATTGTTAGGATTAAAGCTAGAGGCTTTTTAGGTGATGTCACAAATTTTCAAGGTGAACAGCACCAAACCAGAAATTCAAGAAACAAAAAAATGTACATGGTTTTTGTAACTTTGACTAATTCTTTGAAAGCTGTTGTCAGAAATAACCTTGGAAATTTTTTAAGGTATAATGGATATTTGTATTGCTTCACTTTAAAACCATTACATAAATATGATTTGGATCATGTTTTTTGCATTTTAGTTTGAAATATAGAGGTCAAATTAAAATATGTGGGTTTGGGGCGAGAGGCCCCACATGGCCAGGGGCATGAGGCCCCCTATACTGGGGCCTCAAAGCTGTTTCAGGAGCTATTTAATAATGTGTACCAACCTTAAATATTAATAGAATAGCTAATTAAAATAGAAAAAAAAATTGGCCGAAATTGAAACAGGGCAAAAAATATCAAAAAATAAATGTATGAACAGAAAACTTCTAAAAATTCAGAAAAAGGGAAAGCATGCCATCAAAATGATAGAAGAACAGCAAGAAATAAGTTTCAAGCTGAATGCACTCGCAAAAAAAATTTCCATAGGATTATCATACAATATCATACTTCTTGTCTGATGGGTGGGGTAAGAAGGCCATTTTCAATTTTTTTACAAAAATGGCCGTAACTCCTTTATTAAAATTGGTAGACATTTGTTTTGCTAGTAATAAATAGAGTCAAGTGATCCCTTCCTGACAACATAAGCATTCAAAGAATCGACCATAAAAAGTAGGTCAAATCGCACCTCGAAGTTAAGGGGGGCTGCATGCCCCGACCTACTCTATATCTTGTCTCTTTGTTATGAATAAATTTCTTGTTTCTCTGTCTGCTAAAACGGCTGTTCCATAAGCAAACAGAGTTAAAATTTCTTTTAAAAGAAACAACTTTTTTTTTTCATGATTATAATCTATTTTTTCAACAAGGAGACCTTTTGCATCCTATTCATTAAGAATTCATGCCAAACTCAACATGGCTGAGACCAGCAGTTACTTAGATGTACATATTGAATCAATATTGTATTGAATCTCCTTTATTGATTTTGTCTTGCAACAAGTTTTAGGCCATTAAATCTCACATTTACGGACTGAAACAGTCTGGACATCAATCATTCAACTGATGATATTACCTAACATAATATGATAATCAGCGTGCTTAACTCTTTTTATTGTTGTTGTAATTTTAGGGTCCACCGACCTTTAAGTGATAAATACATACTTAATTATTTATCCTCCACTGGTCGAACTCTACAAAACCATTACAGTTGAGGTCAGAAGTAAACATACATTGTATTTATACCGTTTGCCACTGCTGTCAGCCAATAACAAGCCTGTATTTCACTGCAATAAATCTGGTAAATATTCTTTGTTGTCCCATCTTAGCTCATATTCTTTATTGTCTCATGTTTGACTGTTTGTCTCGAATAATCCCGTTATTCATCATGGGACAATATGCGTTTATCACATATTCCCTGTCCTGTTGTGAATAACCAATACTTATACCATTCGACACCTCTGTCAGCCAATCACACACCAGTGTTTCAGGGAAATAACTCCCATATTCTTTGTTGTCCAGTTATCCTCTCATGTTTGACTGTTTGTGTGATTGTTGTCTCATGGTATACGCCAGTTATTCACCATGGGATCAGGAATATGTGTTTATCACACCTCGGGCTAAAGCCCTCGGGTAATAGGCCTAAATCACATATTCCCTCTCCTGTGGTGAATAACCTATACGTACACTTCAGCAATTGTCCATACAGGACTGATTATTACAGTGTAGCTCAGGGCGTTGAGGTGCCATTTGACCTACTTTTATGGTTGATTATTTGAATGCTGATGCCAGTTTACAGTCCTTGTCATACTTACGTGGAATCTCAAGTTCTTTTCTGTGCTGTTGAACTGTGATGTCAGAGATGACTCTATTCTAGCATTGCAATATATGTAAATTAACTACAAGCTGTGATGTCATTTTAAACTGGGTCAGATTCCCCAGCTTCTAACCAATGCGAATCCGCCAAACTGAGCATCACAGTTTCAACTCAGTGTCAGAGTGAACATTGGGTCTGGGAAAACCCATGCAAGTCTGACATCACAGCCTCTCAGCCAATGGGCTGCCAGAACAAATATACATAACATAAGCCATGTGTTTACAAACAAATTGTCAAAGCCTTCTGTTTATACCAACTTCCATCAAAGTTTAAAGTTGTAAGTTAGCAAGTTTGTAGATTAATCAAACAACTCTGTGGGGATTATAACAGTAACTGTTGTCTACTGTGAATGCTCACAAAGCTGCCATTTGGTAGGATTAGACTGGTGATTGCTGTGATAAATCATTGGGATCACAAATGTAATGCTTCCTTCTTTATGTCAATGTTTGAAATGTGATGCATAGTTTACTGTCAGCCCATTGGCTATGAAGCTGTGATGACGTAGTTGTAGGGGCTATCCCAGATAAAACTCCCAACTCTGACACTGTGTTGAAACTGTGACACTCAGTTCAGGAGGATCAACATTGGCTAGAAGCAGGGGAATCTGACCCAGTTTGAAATGACATCACAGCTTGTAGTTAATTTACATATATTGCAATGCTAGAGTAGAGTCATCTCTGACATCACAGTTCAACAGCATAGAAAAAAAAATTGAAATTCCACGTAAGTATGACAAGGACTGTAAAAAGCTACATACCAATTCAGGACATGTTTGTTTGAAAAGGGCAAAAGTGTTTTATTCCACCTGGCAGACAAGAGACCGCTCAATTATGATCCTGTGGCAACCTCTTGAGAAGCACATTCGACTTTAAAGCAATATTTGGGCTTCTACTCTCTTTTCTAAGCCCTCCTTTCTAAAGATTTAACTGAGATGATTCTTTTTTCAGAACTTCCGACTTTTCCTGTTGAAAACAATAATAATAATAAAAATGAGCATTTGTATAGCGCTAATTCCAGTAAACTGCTCACTAGCGCTTGTGCATGCTGGATTTATCTGTAGAAACTTTTAAATAGGTAAGTCTTAAGATTTCTCTTGAAACCTTCAAGTGTTTTGGAGGATTTGACTATCTCTGGGAGTTGGTTCCACATGTGCAGTTTCGGAGCGGCATGCGAAAAGGGCTCTGTCTTCATACTTGTTTTTATTGCAGGCGGGTGGCTCATTTTTTTATGCTTTGACTTCTATTCTAAATAATAATTTTGTTGACTATATATTGGCTAGTAACAATTAGGGTGCATTGCATGCCCCTAAAATGTCAAAACATAGGCCTAAAGTGCTTAATTGAACCTGTATAGTAAATTTTAGAAAAAGGCATTGCCTTTAAAGGTGACCCTAGAGTACTGAAATTTTAGTTACTTCTCTGATCTTGGTCATATATGAGGTCTCACCTATGGGGTAATGCCAGTACAGTGGTACCTGCGTTATAAGACCCCCTGTTGTAAGACCGATTTAGCTTATGTGACCACCTTTCTCCTTTACTTAGTAACTGGTATTTTTAGTGCATTTTGTACCCGACGAGAGACTGCGCCCGACAAGAGACTGCATCCCCATGAGAGACCGTTTCATGAATGCAGAGAGGGCTGTCTTTTAATGCAGGGACCAGTGAATAAGAAACAGTTATTGGGGGTAGGGAAATGGAAGAAAGGAGGTAAGGTTGGGGAAGTGAGGGCAAGTGGAGGAAGCGGGGCAAGTTTGGGGAAATTGTCAGAAGCAGGGGCAATTCGAGCGGGAAAAGAGGGGTCAACTTTTTTACGGGGATAAGAAAACTTTCATTTTATGAAATGGCAAAAAATGCTGATCAATCAGTAATAGCAAGAGCTTCAATTTTGATATCAACTTTTGTACACAAATATCCCATGGAATTATATCATGTTCATCAACTCAACACAAAAAATCCATTACCCCGGACAATTGGGTAACCTGTTCAGATAATGAGAAATTATTGATAATTTTTATAACTTCTTTCATATCAAATCAGCATGGAAATTTCATAACTCAACCCTGCATGACATAACCAGGTTACCACATAACACTGGTGATGCGACTCAAAGCGGTTCTGAATAATTTATCATTCCAGTTTTGAAGTCTTAGTGCAATGACCAAACTTATATGTAAATATTGACGTCAGAGCCACGTGACTAACTTATTTGCATAATTTAAGGCCCCTTCTGCAGTAAGATCTCGACTTTGTACCAGTGAAGGTGTGCAGCTGTCCTGTGGATTTTAAGCAGGGTTTCAAGCAGGATAAGGAAGTACAACTGTATGTATGATTATGATTTGTACTTTGGATGTATCGATTCCGAAACGAAAAATTTTTTTTTAGAAATTGAGTACATAATTAAAAGAATTCATTTTTGAGATTATGACATCCAAAATTGTTCTCGAAACACAAGAGAAATTTTTTTTAATTCGCGAAATAAATTAAGTTTTTAGTAAAACTTCATAACACAATAGGCAATGATTTATTCTATCTATTATTATGAGCACAGCGTTTCTTAAGTAATGCAACTGTCTTATCATTAATAATATTTACTTCAGGAATGTATTCAAATATTATATAGCACATTTTCTTCTGCACAAAATAACAAATGCGCCGCAAACAGTGACAACAACCCCAAAAATAAGACTTTATTGCTCTGAATGTGGCACACCACTATACAAAATTATCGTGCAAGGCTAGATAATATATTTGCATTACATCAATTGCTTTAGTTGTGAAATAATCACCATGTGTCAGACCATTCAGACTCTTATTAAAAGAGATTTCTTCTAAAATAGATGAACATGTTGAACATTTTGTAACTTAGTAGGCTTTTATAGAATAAATCAGCATTGCACAATTTCATTTCATACTTTTGGAATATTGTGTCTTTACAAAATCACAAATTTACTAAGCGATGAACAATATTTTTTGCAAAACTTACTCTATGCAGCACAATTGCCAAGGGTAGAGAGTAATGCATAGCTACTGCATGAAGTATTAGAAAGCCAGAACCATAAAAATGCTTCTATATATAGGCCTATATTACAATATCAATAAGCAACAAACATTGTGTACTCCCTGGAACCTAGAAACAATTGATTGATTGGCATTTGTAAATGAAGACATTAACAGCATAGCTTGGTGAAGTATATTTATAGGCCGTAGAGTGAATCGTTGATGCGTCAATTGCAGCTGCTGTGACAGTAAAGAAAATTGGATCACGCATTTCATGATTCACAATGCACTCTGCAGTGACAATGTCACAATTTTGTCACATTTCTCTCATACAAATTTATAGGGGCAGATCCAGTGAGGGGTATACCAGTGGCAGAACTACACAGGGTAGTTGGGGGGGGGGGGGTTCCTGGCGTCGTCTTGGCATTCGCTGGCCTGTGTGGGTGTCGATTCGGCATTCGCTGGCCTGTGTGGGTGTCGTTTCGGCATTCGCTGGCCTGCGTGGATGTCGTTTCGGCATTCGCGGGCCTGTGTGGGTGTCGTTTCGGCATTCACGAGCCTGTCTGGGTGTCATTTCGGCATTCACTGGCCTGTGTGGGTGTCATTTTGGCATTCACGGGCCTGAGTGGGTGTCGTTTCGGCATTCACTGGCCTGTGTGGGTGTCGTTTCAGCATTCACTTGCCTGTGTGGGTGTCGTTTCGGCATTCACTGGCCTGTGTGGGTGTCGTTTTGCCATTCGCAGGCCTGAGTGGGTGTCGTTTCGGCATTCGCAGGCCTGTGTGGGTGTCGTTTCGGCATTCGCTGGCCAGCATTGCTCCATAGTTTCTTCAAAATGTTATTGTTATCTCAGTGGTGTAGGGGGCAACCAGGCCACCTGCTGGCCCCTAGGACTTATTGCAACATAAAAGATAGGACTCGAAAAGGCATTACAATCGTTGTCCAATACATATAGCTTAAAGCGATACGAGGGCAGTTCAGAAAGTTTTGACCGATCTTTCTGATGGACCTTTAAGTCACCTTTTGATTTGAAGTAGCTCAAAGATGATTTCATAAATAACTGTAGACACTGAGACTGAATGTGGATTTTTTTCTAGGACATGTTATTCTGTTGGGCAAAGTGATGTCAAAAGTTTTTTGATATCGCTTTTCCCGATTGAATACATGTCCTGTAGAAAAAAATCCCATTCAGTCTCAGTGTCTACATGCAACTATGAAATCGTCTGTCATGACATTTTAACCTTACCAATTTTAGATATATCACTAACTTTCCGTTTCTAAAATATCTCATAAAGGCTCACAATTGTCCAAATATATTTTACTGAACCTTTTGATCAGCCACTAAATGCGACAAGACTCGCGAATATACTTCTTTTGCTGGTGCACAAATTAGTTTCTCTTTTCTAATTGCCTCTCTATTTGTAGAATAAATATGTAAATGCCAATCAGTAATTACTGCAGTTTTCCTTCCGCAGAATTGGAATTCATGAAAACAGGATCCGTCTTGCCCGGCCTTTTGTGGTCAGCAGTTTTTCTGCTGGCTGCCTTAGCCGTGGCACAAGGTAAAAGTATATTCTTAATTCTGACAATAAAGTGTCTTATGCAAGATGGGATAAAACTTTTCCTTTTGATGCAGATAACCAATGATATTGATCGATTTAACATTGATTTATACATGAATATGCATCTTACCGAAAAATAATATCTTTCGGTTGAAGGAGTATCTTTTCATCATCTGTTAATCTTCCGATACACAATCGATTCTTATTGAGTTTTCAAATTACCTTTTGAATATCATACACTGTATAATAACAGACATTCAGGACTTCTGAAAGTTTAAAGATACCTCTGATTGAAAAGTTGTATGACAATGAAAGATGCATGTACGTATGAATTGTTTAAATGTGCTGAAAAAGGAAATGAATGTCAGTTGGCACGAATCAATGAGTCTCTGGATGAATTATGAAATGAGTTAAATGAGTATGTCAGTGAGTGAGATGAGTAGGCCAGTATTGGATAGATTATGAACGTGTGTACATGTGATTCTGTTGACTAAGAGAAAATACAATATGTTTGTGTGTGTCCATATTAAAAACATTCAACAAACTTCCTCTCATAACATTTTCTTAGATTATATCATATAAAAAATTTGTCATGGATTATATTGTTTACAGTAATGACTCTAATGAAATATATATAAAAACATATGTATACAGTTTGAATGTCTACATATTCAAAATGGCCGTAAAAAGCTTGATATTGCGTCAATTGCTTCTTTTGTCATCACTAATGTTAAAATAAAATAACATTTATATCATATTTTTCGTTTCACTGGAAATGGTATACGAGATATTGTATTTTTCCATAAACAAATCATCCGTAATCAGCGAGGACATTTCCATGGAATCAAAATTGCTCTACTTAGATGAACTTTACATGTAAACTGAGTATATGTATGGAAGAAGGCAATTGGCTTTTTCAGTTGATAAATTAAACATTTTGTTCCACAATTCTAGGGGCAATGAAATGTCTGCAATGCAATCTGAATGTACAACCTGGGAAAGCACCAACAGACAACTGCTCGGACGCCACCAAACTGAGACCCATGGACTGCCCCAACAAGGAAATGGCATGTTTTTCCAAGAGCGTTTTTGATGCAAGTAAGTCATTTGAACTTATCATTTAAACAATTATATTATTGGCAAGTGTTCAGAAGGCTCTAGGACTAGAGCTCAAGCATTAGAGTTTTGATGCTGCACCGTCAATTGTTCAATTACTGTAGTAGCTTTCTTTATCATGTTTATAAATAACCTTTGCTGGATGATAGATATAGTACACATACCTGTAATAGTTTTCGTTTTTTAATGAAACCTTCACAAAATTTCTGGCCTCTGAAAAAATTAAGTAAAAGTGAAATAAAAGCAATTTAATTTTTTTCTATTACAGTTTTGTCATCTTAGAAAATGTTATGTGCATTATATTTTGATGCATAACTGAATTCCTTATCCCACCTCTCTGTAATGCAATCAGAAATCAATGCATCACTTAATATAAAAGGATAATTTCCAATAGAAACTTAAATGTTTCATTTTTGATGAAGGTACATATGTAAATTGTAATCTTCTCTGGTTTGCTTTAGGGTCAAGGAATTTCTCACATTACGTTCGAGGCTGCTTTAAAGCTCCTATGGGTTCTCCTAACATCACCATGAATAAGACCATGTGTGCGATGAACCACACTTCATGCATGGTTGTTTGCAATGGAACTGGCTGCAACAGCATCAAACCAAGTGAGTAAACTAAGCCTCTCCCATGTCTAGGACTCCAGGTACATTTCTTCCCTGATACAGCCTTTTTTCCCTGGCTCATTTAATCATTTAAGTAAAATACTATGAAAATACAGACTCAATGAGAATTACAGGGAAATACGGCAAAATCAATGAAGCAGAATGGGAAATATGACATTCAACATATTAGGAGCAATGTATCAGTGATGTAAACAAAGTCAGGTTTTTGATGCTTGCTTATTGTTGGTAATCAAGTCATAGTATTAGCTTTACAAAACCTTAGGGTATCGGGAAACATAGGTTCTTGGTGAAAATATCTTATCTGGGAAATACAGTCAAAGCCAAGTAACAACCTATAAATAACTAGTACATCCCGACTTTACTGACAAACTTAAATTACTATAATTTGTAACTTAAGTTTTCCTTCTGTCAATATTTGATCTGTCTACCTGTATAGAAAATAGTTATATAACTGCCGTTTTCTACAGAACAATGATTTTTTCAGCATTGAAATGCGTGGTTTGCGATGGCACTCGAGATCCCAACTTGTGCAAAAATGGGATGCAACCGAATCTGATACAACCATGCCCTGTTAATACAGTGGGCTGTGCAAGTACAATATTCATCGCAGACCAAAGTAAGATCCTTTATTCTTAAAGCTGGTGATATTTCAATGAATATTTAGCATTTTCTTATAAAAGTCACATTTTCTTTTGAGAGCTTGCTAAATGCATCAGATATTTTCTAAATTGGAATTCTACCACACTGGTGCCATGTAATGGACATTTCTTCATAATTAAACAAAAGCTGACGAATACACTTACCAACAGGATAAGGATCAGAAATTATTCTAGATTGTAGAAGTGCAACATTATGTTCCCAAAATGCTGATCTGTTCTTTTTTGTATCAGTTGCTGGGGCAATTATTTTCTGCGTAACTCTCAAACATGATCAATAATTTTTTTCTGCGTAAGCACTCTAAATCGATAAGTTTGTTAATTACGTTACCTATCCTTAAGATAAAATGGATTTAAAAACCAAAGTCACGCTTTTTACTTCTTTTTTTTAATGTTAGTGGGCTTGCTGGGATCCTGGTCACAAAATATTCAATATTTGAATCTTAATTGACACATTTCCCTCAAAATGAAAAAATCTTTTGAATGATTAACTAAAATACTTGGTTTGTCAAATTATCAATGCGACAATTGTGTAATAATAAAATTGAAATAATATAATCCATTTTTGCCAAATCATTTTATTCTTTTCAGATTATAAGCACCATGTCAGATCGTGTGCTAATTTCAAAATGATCAACATGAGTATGTCTTTCGCAAACAACAAAGGCTGCCATACTGACACCAGGACTAAGATAAAGAAATGCTTTGGTTACTGTGTCGGATCAGGATGCAACAATGACAATGCTACCAACATGGGTGATTATATATTGACCTTTCTTGAAGTGAATATATTTCTAGTCTATCAGGACCTTGTACCATGAAAGTAAAGTTCCTTATAACTGAAGTTGATACTTGCATATTTAATTTGGCTCGTACTATTGAAAGCCTATTGTAAAAATGTATAAGAATCATGATGTTTACTTTCCCCTTTACCAACCATGATGCGATTGATTATTCAATAATGAAAATAATGAATGACACAGGGGCTCTTCAAGATTGGTGCTAAATCAGGGTTCCCACAAAATCTTGCGACCGGAATTCCGTGACTTTTACTTTCCATGGCCAATTTTTGAATTTTCCATGACTAATGTTTTACTCATGAGGTTGAGATTCACCCCAAAATGAATTCTTGCGATGACCATCATTCACTGTCCGGCCATCGGATCAACCAATCAACTACCATACGCCCCAAATGTGTTAAATCTTGGCTCGAATGGTAGTCAATATTTGAATTTTCCTTGACTTTTCAAAATATTTTGATTTTCCATGACTTTTCCATGACTTTCCATGACCACTATTTTTTCCATGACTTTCCCTGACTTTCCATGACTGTGGGAACCCTGTAAATACTATTTAAGAATCCCCACAGCTCACTTCATATTGTGTCTGCAAATGCATAAACTCTATGCCATGACTGTTGTGATGAGATGTTTATAGCTGTAATTTAATAAAACAATTGAATCTGCATGTATCTGAATATATTCTGACTATTTGAACCTTTGTTGTTTCCAATAAAAAAAGAGAACTGATATGATTCATTTGTCCTAATACACATTACACAGATGCAACACAGAAATAATTTGCAATTATAGGTGATTTCCCCTTGCAATGTTGACAATGTCTCCAAGTTCTAACTGTGTGTAAATTTGCACTTAAATACTATGTATAATATATCATTACAGACAGCTAAGAATCAATTATGTGTGGCCTTACTGCTGCACTTATGAACTATCATGGTAATTACGATTCTTTTGCATTCTTACAGTTCCTGTGAGTTCATTTATGGCCAACTGCACTGACAAGATTCCCTGCAAAGGGCAGAATGAGACTTGTATGGCAATGGTGAGAGGAATGCAGACACAATGTCATTGCAAACAAGGGACCAAGCCAGATGTCATGCTTGTGTGCAAACCAGGTGGGTTTTATTAAAGTATTAGAGCATTTTGCAGATTGCTTGTTCATTTGAAAATATGGTAATTTTTATCTTTTCTATTTTCAAATTGGCTCTGCCATGCACGTCATTAAAACAGTCTCCTGTTGGTTTCCTCATCTTCTTATATAATTAGGCTAAATTTAGTTTGTTTATTGACACCTCTGCAGCTATGCTGCTAGATTAGCACATAATAATGATACAAACAAAATTTTAAATCATAAAGGCATATTTAAGCCAATCTGCTAAGAGCAATTATGATTGTCTACCAATCACAAGAAAACTGAAACTGAAAATTATTCTGGTTTTTTTTTCTATAAATATGGTACAGGTGAATAACATTGTATTTTGCTGTACATATTCTTGTTTTATATATAAAATCAATTATCAATTGTTTATGTCATTTATCCATGAAGTGACTTAAATCATGCAATAGGGAAAACTTCCAAAACTCAATAAACTCAAGAGTTTCAAACAATGCACTCTAAAAAATCTGGGGTCAAAATTGGTTTTTTAGATTCAAAATGGTTTTAAACCATTTTGAATCTAAAAAACCAATTTTGTCCCCAGATTTTTTAGAGTGTGCCACAATGTGACCGTTACAGTAATTGCAGTCTCCTTGGTCCTAGAGAGCTAATATTCTAGCGCTATTTCTAATTTCTAGGAGATGATTTTGCCAAATCTTGTGACAATACCTATCTCGGAAAATGTAGCTTCAGCTACCTTTTCAATAGATACGAAATGTCGCAAATAGCATTTTTTGTTAGCAGTCCAAAATTTTCAGATCCTCTCAGATTCTAAATACTTGGAATTTGAAAGAAATATCTTTCAAGTCTTCATTGCATAGCCCTACGTGGATGTAAGTTGTGTAATAATTGCATTAAAATATGAAGACATGCTGTGGGGAAAATGTTTCCTTTTTGTGGTCCATTCCCTGTCAGCTTACCTCGGCGGTCCAACGTCGGCCCAGCGTCAGTTCGATGTCAGCAGCGACGGACCAGCTTCGGGCCGACGTTGGACCGCCGAGGCATGCTGATAGGGATTTGGCCTGAAATGGCCTAATGGTGGTATTGGAAATAAAACAAATACGGCACTTATTATCGTGCGATTTAAATATTTATTTGATCTCGTTAATTCGTATTGAACGATCAACGTAAGTTTCCTCATGCAAATAAATTTCATATTGCAATGTGTAATTCTGGAGCTTGTTTAAATTTATTATGAAAAAGGGTGTACACACTCTTATTTGCTCTAAAATGCATCCTAAAAGTCAATATTGAAGTTAATGGCATAATCTGCATAATATTTCAGAAAATATGACAATGATGCCCCGTGTAACAAACACCGGTACAAACTCCAGTACAAACACTGGAGCCAACACTGGAACCAACACTGGGACCAACACTGGGACCAACACTGGAACCAATACTGGGAACAACACTGGGACCAACACTGGCACAAATACAGGAACAACAGGTATGTCAAATTTTTCCAAAACACCAGCTACTTTTAGCTTTTGTACCAGATGTTATTAATATGATATTTCAAGCTGAGTTTTTCATCAAATCATATGATACCACTGACAAGTCCCTAAAGTTCCCAGTAACAGCCCTTCAATTAACTTATTCCTGAGATCCAATGTTCCATAATATGGAGTGTACATATAAAGTCAGGTAACAACAATCTGAATGGTCTTAATTATTTTTCCACAAAACATTCCATTATAACATAGTAAACTGTTTTTCGAAGGTATGATGAAATGCTTGCAATGCAATATGAAGCTGGAGCCTGGTAAACCACCAGCAGACAACTGCTCGGACACCAGCAAATTGAGACCAATGGACTGCCCCAATAAAGAACCTGCGTGCTTCACCAAGAGCATTTTTGATGCAAGTAAGTCATTTACGTACATGTATGATTTGATACACATTTTAATATATCTTCCAAATGAATACCATGTATTTTTCAAGCTCTGCATGGTACATTTTCTGTTTTATTAATAAAAATAAAAATATTATCTCATATTATAATGTGATTATATATAACGCGCATTCCATATAAATTTGCTTACTGACTAATTTATTCGATTTTGCTACAACGAAAGTAGAAGATGTGGGCAAGGGTTTCTGTTGACCTACACCATGATATTGATAATTTTACTGTCATTGACACTATTACAAATTTCAATACCAAAATCAGGTTTCGCAGCTTAGTAAAATGATTATTCTATTTGGTTTTTGTCAGAAATTGAATGCTGTAATCACTTGAATGCTTCGAGCTAAAAAAGATATAATGATATTCCTCTTCCATCTTTTAGGGACAAGGAACTTTTCGCATTATGTGCGTGGCTGCTTTAAACCTCCCATGGGATTCATGAACAACACCATGAATAAGACTATGTGTGAGATGAACCACACTTCATGCATGGTAGTCTGCAATGGAACTGGCTGCAACAGCATCAAACCAAGTGAGTGG
The DNA here is from genome assembly GCA_026936325.1 of Platynereis dumerilii. Lineage (NCBI taxonomy): Eukaryota > Metazoa > Annelida > Polychaeta > Phyllodocida > Nereididae > Platynereis > Platynereis dumerilii. The sequence goes on along the minus strand of JAPTHN010000037.1, from coordinate 981,296 downwards.
TACTATTCTAGGTTGTTTCATTACAGTTAAAGCTAAAAATTTGCAGACTTAAAAGATGCTCTACTGATATTAAAAAAATGTCTAACATAATATTATTCTAGCTGATTGATCGATTTAATTTGTCATTGTATGTATATTACCGATATGACGATACATCTATTTAAAAAAATATATTAACAGGGAGTTTTTAATGCCATGAAAAACCCATGTTTTGTTTACATATCATGCAATGCAGGACTCATCTTGACTAAGCAATAAGCTTTATAACCCAATTAATTGCTTCCAGCATAGACCTTATTAGATTTTGTTTCACTAAAATATTTTAGATACAAGTAAAATACATCAAGAGGAAAGATTTTCAAATTTTTGTCAAAGTAAAATACATCAATAGGAAAGATTTTCAAATTTTTGTCAGAGTAAAATACAAAGGGAAAGATTTTCAAATTTTTTTCAAAGTAAAATACATCAATCAGAAAGATTTTCAAATTTTTGTCAGAATAAAATACATTAATGGGAAAGATTTTCAAATTTTTGTCAAAGTAAAATACATCAATAGGAAAGATTTTCAAATTTTTGTCTAAGTAAAATACATCAATGGGAAAGATTTTCAAATTTTTAAAAAATTAAAGGCCATCTCTAAGGTTCAGGGGTCCTGACTCAAAATACATAGTTTCTTATGTGTGCAATAGATTACTATTATTGATTTTTCCATAATTGTCATAAATGTTAACAAAACAGCCACTTTTAAGACAGATAAATTGCTCCTCAGCTGTCCTCCTAAAAAACCACACAAACTGGGCAGCCAGCTCATGACGTCACTAACTGGGTAGTCCAGCCTGAACCATTGTTATGGAGTAATGACGTCACAAAGACCAGTGAGCTGCAAGAGCAGCTGACACTAGCCCCAAACCTGTGACCCTTTGCTGTGTCCTGTATAATCATGTATTAGCTACATTTAGTCTCTAGCGATAATAAAATGTTTTTCTTTGTCTTTGGAGAACAATTAAGAATGTTCGGAACTTCAGGTTATTTGCTGTTCAGGGGGGGGGGGGGGAGATGCTCTCACTCGCAATAGGCCTATTTCAAGAGAGTTGCATAACCCCTGTCCAGATGTCCTAGATTTTACCCTCGCACCCATTGATAGCATGCTCAGGAGAAAGCACTGTTGAGTCTTGAACCTGTCAAAGATGCCAATGAAATTCATTCACATTTCTATAAAACCATGGTTTAACCTGGTGGTTTGTAGGCTTAAGAATGCATCAATTCATGGCACTTGCCCAAAGATATCTTATAAATTTGAGGCCTTTAAATTTATATCACTTGAACACGTAATTCCTGAATTAGACTGGGTGATGACATGATTTTGGAGGGATGCCCAGAGAAACTCGAGAGTTTGTTTTTTGGGCACCCCAGGTGACATGAAATGAGATGAAATGATATGGGCATGGATTGATGAAGGAATGATACAAAGAATAAATAAATATGATATCAAAAGTACTAAAAATTAAACATACAATGTTATAAATTTGTCAAATTTGGGGGGGGGGGGGGTTAGATACCTAATACAATTTATTAAGACATGATAAAGCCTTCAACTTGAAATAAATGAATAATGCTTTGCCCAGTTAGGAAGAAATATTTATCCAGGAAGTCTTGTTAGTTAGATGCTGTTATAATATGCAATTAGGCTGCCAAAGTCAGCAATGGCAGGCCTAATTTTATAAATTATAGCACTACGTGAATTGAAGAAGTGCGTCACTATAGGCCTACTATAGGAGCAGGGGCGTATCTGGAAATGGCCTGATGGGGGGGGGGCAGGGGCATTACATGGGACAAATACGGGTTCCTATGTTTTCCATGTAAAATTTTGGCTTAAAGGTGGGGGGGGGGGCAGTTTTGAAATCCTATTTGGTATAGGAAATTTTCAAAAGCGATTTTCGGTAAATTCCTTCTAAAAGTTTTTCCAAAATGACTTTGTTGTACAAAAACTGATTTATAAAAATTTCCATAGTGATGAGGACCCCTTTTAATTTTGTTATATTGTTTTAGACAGTATTTCATTTATAATGTTAAATTCTGTTTATTGCCAGTATCGTTTAAGCTCTTTTTTTTATAAGATGAGTTTCAGCTATGTTGTTCATTGATTTCAGAAACGTTTTTCTGCATTCCACTGCCGTTTTATTTGATTTCTCTGGATCTAATCAATCCAGATGCATAAAAGTTAATATATACTTTTATACATATAATATAACTATCAAATCCAAAATTTGAAGTAGATATCTCAAACACTCTTGCCACAAAAAAATTATAACTGGAATAAGAATTTTTAGTTTACAGCGTGAAATCACACATTTGAGTCAATGTATTTTCAAGGTCCATGGCCGTTTAATTCTATATCTCAGGATATAATTATAACAGCTCTATAGTATTCACGAGTCTTGTCTGTCATATTGCAAAGGTTACTGATACACAGACAAATACACTGAAGGGGGTTGAGGGGTTTGAACCCAATGCCTGACGTTTTCTGGATCTGCCCCTGACATCTATCTATCTATCAATGCAGGTCCCATAGCTATTCGAAAGGGGGGGGATTCAAATAAATAGGCCTGCAGTGATTTGATTGGTTGCAGGAATTGAACTAATGATGAAAGAAGTTGATTGGTAATCATCATTATATGAACAATTTTATAGGCCAGGCATATGTATAAGCCTAATAACTGTCCCCTATACCTCTCTTTGTAAAAATGAACCCACCTGCCACTCAGAATCAGTCAGTGCCCCTGCTGTTTGGTTGCGTCATCATCTATTTATAGATCATTTTCCTTACCCAGTCTGTGACGTCACGTCTCTTGACTGATTTAGCCTCGTTTTAAGACTGTGGCAGGAAAGGCAGGAATCCTGCACTTCAAACAGTGGTAGCACAGTACTGGGGGTGAGAAAAACTGCGGGAATCACCTCATGTGCTCTATATGTATCCGTGATGTCTACCTACTGCAAAAAATTGCAAAGTTTTTTTGACAATAGACCTCCTTTAAAATACATTACAGTTTGTCACATGAAGCATTGGGACAGAAATTTAGCATTGTTTGTACAGTCCATAAAAATCAACGCAATGAGATTGGTGGATCTGCTGATACAGTGTACAAACTTGAGTAGAACTAAGTTTGGGGTGGCGCTGCAGTGCACTATTGTGATGCCATTGTCCATTGTGTGTCAGATTGGTAGCATCACAAATGTCAACATTGTGCGAAATTGGGACTGTCATTTTCATAAATTGGCAAATATCGGACAAAAACGCTACCAAAAATATCACAAAAATGTAATATTTGTATTACAAAAGAGGTAGGCTATACATAGGCATGTGTATTTCTCCTGTGGGGCTTGTTGTAGCTGAGATATCTGGCCAAACGTCTGTCCTCTGCTTGATGTGACAAACTATAATAGGAAAGATTTTAAAATTTTTGTCAAACTAAAATGCATCAATGGGAAAGATTTTCAAATTTCTGTCAAAGTAAAATACATCAATAGGAAAGATTTTCAAATTTTTGTCAAAGTAAAATACATCAATAGGAAAGATTTTCAAATTTTTGTCAAAGTAAAATACATCAATGGGAAATAATTTCAAATTTTGTCAAGTAAAATACATTTATTGGAAAGATTTTTTAATGTTGTCAAATCTGCCAATGTAATAGCTTTAACAATATACGTAGTGCACTTTAAAATTCCTTTTTCTTTTTGGGTATAAAAAGAGGGAACTTAAAATTGTCTACAATATAAATGTAAACACAGAAAGATTCTGATACCCGATATGTATAAAATTTGTAGTCCCCACCTACAATAAATTGAATTAGATGCGACGCCCAACAGTAAAATTTTTTATTATTTCAAAATTCTAAAAAGCCACTTTAAAAAAGTTGAGATGTGAATGGACATTCAATAATAGACATAGGGCTCCACACCAGGGAGAACTAGATATTAGGTTTTAAAAGGAAAAGAATATGCATGCATGCACAGTAATATTAAACAGGTTCCTTCGCAGCTTTAAATTTGTGAATGTCACAGAACTTCTTTGAAGCACAGAAGATGAAATTTTTATTTATAGATATTTTGTAAGAAAATATTATGTTTCAAGAAGATTGACAGTGCCACTTTTCCGGTACTTTATTGCATAAATATATTGATGTTTTTCTTACTTTGCAGTGTTGAAATGCCTGGTTTGCAACGGCAGCAGGGATGCCAACTCGTGTAAAAATGGGATGGATAGGAAATTGGTTCAAACTTGCCCTGTCAGTACAGTGGGCTGTGCAAGTATCATATACACAACACCACAGGGTGAGTAAATTCTCTTGACAACTTATCCCTTGATCATTTACTTGTTAATAGGCCTATTTCTGCTTCAGATTTTGCAGACTGCAAGGTATTAAATAGCATAACTTTTTGTTCATGATCCGAGTGTTGTTTATAAAGAAAAATGTTGTCGGTCCCTGGCAACCATAATAATTAATGATAATAACCATTCTTTACATATTTATTTTGCACGTTTACCTCACTGAAGACTGTGAATGACTCTATGCAGAAGGTCCTAGCGTACTTTTGCAACAAGCTCAATCAAATTGCTTAATAATTATATTTCCGCACTTGAAAGGCATGTTTACTGCAAGCAATTCTAAGGATTGTAGTCTATTGCGAATATAGTGTCTTATGTCTTATGTGTTATAATGCTTTCTTTCTCCATGATTGTACTTCAAATGCAAAAGCCATAGCCCGATTCCACCAGCAAAGTTAAGCCAGGTCAGACTCTAAGCCTTAGACCTGGACTTAGAAGTTCCAAATTATAACTGTAGGGTAAATTTCATTGATAAAAAGGCAGTACCTCCTAGTAAGCAAAATAGTTAAAACCAGGTTTAACTTTAAGCTTGGTCTTGGCTTTTTTGGTAAAATCCGTACCTTATGTTAAAAGAAATTCTAACAATGATTGCGGTTTGGAATGTTTGACTCTCATATATAGTTATAGGTAACTCATGGCAAAAAATTCCATAAATCGGTACTTTGCTTTCAGTATAATTCATAAAAATTTTTGTTATGAATTTTGACTATCTTATAAGTGATTATTTCCAGGTTATGGCTACCATGTAAGAAAATGTGCCAGCTTCAAAATGATCAACATGAGTATGCCGTTTGCAAACAACAAAGGCTGCCATAATGACACCAGGACTAAGATAAAGAAATGCTTTGGTTACTGTGTTGGAGACGCCTGTAACAATGACAATGCTACAAACAAGGGTGACTAAAATCTATATATTACAGAATATAATACAACATTATAGAAAATGTATCTCTTATCATAATGTGATTTTTGTACTCTTATTGTTAGATTAAGCTGAATCACAAAAATCTTATCATATTGTTTTTCCTGGGACAACCAATTGACACACTAAAAAGCTGAATATGATGTCAATCCTTTATTGGTTTTCCGAAAGAAATGAAAATGATGGTAAAGTGCTTCTAATGTGTCTTTCTCTCTTGTCGGTGTTGGATAAAATTATGGATAATGAGTTATAACAATAGAGCTAATTTTTTAATTTCTCATATTGTGTTTGAATACATCTATATGGAATCTTTGTTACAGAAGTAGGGACTGAGTAATATCAAACAACCACGTATTTATTACTATTCATAGGTAATACTGATTCCAATCATAGAGGTGTAGTGATTGCCTTGTAAAAACCAATTTTTATTTGTTTATTTTTCAATTGCAGTGCCAATTAGTACATTTATGGCCAACTGCAGTGACAAGATACCATGCAAAGGGCAGAATGAGACATGTATGGCGATTAAGACAGGAATGCCAAATAAATGTCTTTGTAAACGAGGGACCATGCCCGACGTCATGATGGTTTGCAGACCATGTAAGTTTTTATTTTGTGAACGTTTACATTTTGAAGACTTTGATTTTAACTCAGGCACTGGAGTCTCTCAGGGTGAAGTTATTTCACCTTAACCACAATGAAACAGACTCAGGGTTTTGGAAGGTGACACAAAGTGCTGTTTTCATGTCATTCGTCTCTACAGTGGTCAGGGGGAATGGCGGCACAGTGAATAGATTTCGAGTGTCAACTATGTAGGCATGGGTTGCGCTAGGGATATTTTAAGAAATAAGAGAGACTATATTGAATTCAACGAATTCAAGCTCATTCTGCAACTACCCATCCACATTTCATTACGCGATCCAGCATCTTGTCGTTCTGCCAATTGCATCTGAATTTTATTCTGACGTCATGATGTGCTGAAGTATTTCAACAGCCTGTTTTTCTCCTTTCGGCCTAGGTCGCCTGTTAAGGCCTCCGTGATAAGTAAGAGAGAGGTGCATCACACTATAAAGAATCACGAAGCCTATTCAGTGAAGGGCTGATGCTTTGCGTCAAAAACCAAGTGACTCAGCCACTGTACCCTAATAGTGGGTCATATTTATTCACGGCAAAATTAATCAATGCCATTTATCTTTAATGAACTAAGTCAGAGAGACATAATTACAGCATAAATGCAATGCGCTTAATGTTTCCAAATACATTGTTTTTTCAGTAAATATGACAATGATGCCCCCACCCACAACTTCAGGAACCAACACAGGGACCAACACAGGAACCAACACAGGAACCAACACAGGAACCAACACAGGGACAAATACAGGGACAAACACTGGTTTCATTGGTAAGTCATCCATAGATCGATATATATTTAATTTAATTTTGCAATATTCATAGTTTCCGATCTTTCATGTGACTCCTATGTTGTTTTTGAAGGTATGATGAAATGCTTGCAATGCAATATGAAGCTGGAGCCTGGGAAACCACCAGCAGATAAATGCATGGACACCAGCCAACTGAGGCCAATGGACTGCCCTAACAAGGAACCTGCATGCTTCACTAAGAGCGTTTTTGATCCAAGTAAGTAATGTTTTGAATATCTGTATTACAACCTGTTGTAAATGCTGTCCAAGGAGGTACTATTAATTGTGAGTTATATTGGTATCAGCACACTGTCATGATGATTGTTAAGAACTTAATGTTGATAAAGAGTGGTTAAATAACTATATATTCTTAACAACAACCAAAAGTTAGGATCTCAACAGCTGGTGGAAAAAATTGAAATCTGAAGAAAGGAGTTAAGGCCAGACTTTTTTAATTTTTAGCTTCTCGGATCGACCGACCCAACAGATTTTCTGCCTAAGGAAAAAAGAAAAATTGAGCATACCCACAATTTTTATCAAATTGACACTATAAAAAATTGAGATTTCACCTTTTTTCCCCGTCCTACCGACCTACCCAAGAAAAAGTGCCTTGAGAAGATCCGAGAAGTTAAAGATCAATTATGATTGGCCTAATGATCTCAATTTGGTTTTTCTTATTGAACAACCTTGATTTCAGAAACGAAGAATATCTCACACTACGTCCGTGGCTGCTTTAAACCTCCCATGGGGTTTCCCCATGGTTCTCTAAATAAGACCATGTGTGAGATGAACCACACATCATGCATGGTAGTTTGCAATGGAACTGGCTGCAACAGCATCAAACCAGGTGAGTTATACTGTCTTGCAATTGTCATTACTGAATAAGCTGAAAGTCAATATTTAGACTGTTTTTTTACTTGCAAAAACACAGGTAGGCACCAGAGTATAAGACCGTTGTTGGATTAGTTCAGAGTATGATAATAATTTTCAATTTACATTATAAATGATTTTTAAAATCTCTTGTAACATTTATAGACAATATTAAAATATATGAAATTACTCGCAAAACAATTGAGCGGAACCCTGTGCTTCTGAAATGTCACTGTCAGTGGGAGAGTAAACTGACAATTTTGACAGCTTTAGATGTCAGTCTGAAAAATCTACTGTACCACTATTTGCATTTCTGATTTGATTTTTGGGTTTTTGCAGTTGTGAAGTGCATGGTTTGCAATGGCACCACAGATGCCAACTCCTGCAAAAATGGGATGGACAGGAAACTAATCCGAACATGCCCTGTAAGCTCAGTAGGCTGTGCCAGTGTCATATTCATTTCACCAAAAGGTAATATACAATGATTGATAACAAACTCAAGTCACTTTTCTTGTAAACATTTTATTGTGAAAATGAATGTTTATTCTTGTGTTACTATAAATATATTTGACTAATATATCTTTTTAAACTTGTTGTTCTGATATTAATTGGGAATGCCTGAAACAATAGCGATATAATCGGTGTGCAGAAATGAGTCAGATCGCAATTGTAATAAGTCAATTATTCTTTCAGGCTATAGCCACCATGTCAGGTCTTGTGCTAGTGCCAAAATGGTCAACATGAGTATGCCATTCGCGAACAACAAAGGCTGCCATAATGATACCAGGACTAAGATAAAGAAATGCTTTGGTTTCTGTGTTGGAGAAGCCTGCAACAATGACAATGCTACCAGCATGGGTATGTTATTTTTTCAATCTTGAATATCACAAAAATGAAGATTTTTTTGCTTCAGCAACAGGAAGGATAATACGAAGTTCAAAACCTTAAAATATATTGTTGCTTTTGCCATCATTTTAGTTGCAAGAACATCATATTATTATTTGTGCTATTTGAAAACTTGATAATCGCAAATCAATCAGTCAATAATTATTTCAATAATAAAGGCTAATCAAAGGTACAATACAATTGCAATGGCTTTTAAGCACTTTTGCAATAAGAATCCATACTGATACTTAAAACAAAGTCCTAAGCCTATCAACTAGGAACAAAAAAGTACTGTTCTTGAAACATAAATCATGCTGTTATCAGTAATTTTGGCAGTTATATACATGTTTTTTCACGTCCTGATTGCAGTTCCTGAATTAACTTAGCCCAGTCAAGTCCATTGAATAATCAATATTCAGTTGATGGTCGAGTCTGTTGGATATTGGATATTCAATCTTCTTTGTTTTAATTGGGAGGTCACATCCAAATATCAATAGTTTCCAAATTTGATATTCAGATTTGATCCAAGGGGGGCCAAGGAGAATAATGATTCTACGAATACAAAAAGAATATCCAATAGGGTGTGTCAATTTTAATTTTTTATGCAAATTCAAAAAGCACTAGTGCTTAAAATATGCATTTTGACCTGGGGAATCCAAATCTGTTCTCGAAATGGCGATACGACAATTCTTACCTACTTCAATTTTGGTTCAAAGTTTCAAGGTTTTTTTCGTTTTCGACCATATTCGCCGATCCGCGGTTCTCTATAACTTTATCAGTATTTGTCATACAGCATTATAATTGCCATGGTTGGAAAGCTCTCAAAAAGACCTACATTTTGCATACCAACAATAATAGTCTAGGATGATTTCTTGACTCCCATTGGCTCTTGGGTCTGCACTTTTTAGAAACGAAAATGTTGCTGACTGTCTAATCCTGTTAAAAAAGGGTTTTGAATTTTTTCACTGATAATTGCAGTGATTCACATTCTCCAAGTTCAAGAAAGAGCAAATAAAATATTTAAAAAATTTTTGGCCATGGAAAATCCTGCTTTATGAGCTTGGAAGTTTTAATGCTAAATTTTGTCTGAAGTATTGTAACAAATCAGGGAAGAGCTGTTATATTTCGTATTTTAACTTCATAAGAATTAAATATAGGACAACATCACTGGTACCATGAGAATGCTAAGAGTATTTTCTATCATGTGGTACCACTCATGTTGCCCTGCAATAAATTCTGATGAAGATATGATATGAAATGCTGCAGACCCCATCTCACATTTTACGAGTTTCCAACTGACATTAACAAAAAAACTTCATCACTCACAATCCATGCATTCCCACAGTAAAAATCAAAAAGGTTTTTATATTTTGTCATTCTGACACTTATAGAATGCAAATCACTGCAACTAATCAGTGAAAAAAATTCAAAAGTCTTTTTTTAACAGGATTAGACAATCTGCAACATTTTCATTCTAAAAAGTGCATACTGAAAAGCCATTGGGAGTCAAGAAATCGTCCTAGACCATTGAAGTTGGTATGCAAAATGAAGGTCTTTTTGAGAGCTTTCCAACCATGTCAATTAGAATGTTGTATGACACATACTGACAAAGTTATAGAGAACCGCGAATTGGCAAAATTGGTCGAAAACAAAAAAAACATTGAAACTTTAAACCAAAATTGAAGTAGGTAAGAATTGTCGTATCACCATTTCGAGAACAGATTTGGATTCCCCAGGTCAAAAAGCACCTTTTAGGCACTAGTGCTTTTTGAATTTGCACGAGAATTAAAAATTGACACACCCTAATATCCAATATCCAATGATTTGATATTGGATATTCGGCAAATGTCCAATATCCAATGGGAACCTCTTTTGATATTCAGATTTGATCCGAGGGGGGCCAAGGAGCATTTATTAAATATCAAACGAATTTCCAATATCCAACAATTTGATATTAGATATTCGGCTAATGTCCGATATCAAATGAGAAGCTCTTTTCATATTCGGATGTGACCTTTTAATTAAAAAAAAAAAGAATGTCCAATATCCAATATCCGACAGACTTGACCATCAACCGAATATTGAATATCCAATATTTAATGGACTTGACTAGGCTAATTAACTTATTAGTTATTTATGGGTGATACTGCGTAAAATCACACCTAACCAGAGCAGGCGTAGTGATTGCCCTGTAAAAGCCAGTTTTTTTGCATTGCAGTTCCTAAGAGCACATTGATGGCCAACTGCAGTGACAAGATTCCCTGCAAAGGGCAAAATGAGACTTGCATGGCAATGATGAAAGGAATGCCAATGAAGTGTCACTGCAAACAAGGGACTAAGCCAGATGTCATGTTCGTTTGCAGATCACGTAAGTTTCGATCATGCACAAAGCTAAAATTCTAGTCTGATTTGATTTGACGCCTTACTATTAATTGAGTGACTCAGTCTCCAATCTAAATACAGCGCATCTCATGCACAATATTCCTTGAATCAATAAGGCTACATTTGCCAACAGGGCCTTCTAATTCAGCGTGTGTGGTCCATCACTCTGGAATAATTTGCCAACCAGCCTCAGGGAAGTTGCAGATTTCAAGACTTTTAACAGCTGTCTAAAGACTCATATATTTAAAACTGGTTTTAGCTGTTAATTGTAAATTTACATGTTCTACTCTCTGTTTATAACTCAAATTTCAAATTATTGACAAATTTTATCATATATATATTTTTTAATTAACTTTTACAACATGTTTATTTTATAGACAAAAGTGAAGCGCACTAGAATGTTTTATTTTAAATATATGTAGCGCAGTATAAATTTTTTAATAATAATAATAATAATAAATACTGAGTGGGAAGTTTGCGGACTTGGGAGACAATTAAAACCATCTTGGTTTACAGATTATCTGACCAATAGTAGTGAACATTTTTCCATTTCCCATAGTATTTGATCTATCATCTACAGAGACTTATACATACACAATCACATCTAAGATAAAACCCTCTATTAAGCAAATTGAGTGGGAATTGAGTTTTCACATTTCAGTTCTTCGGTAAAGTAAAGTAGTTATTCACAAGCCGAAGGGCTTCTCTGGGATGTATCAATAACTGTTATGATGAAAATAGATCTGTGGTTTAACATGTTTTACAATATCTTTCAGCAAATATGACTATGCCAGCACATATGCCTGGAACAAACACTGGAACAAGCACGGGTACAAACACTGGAACAAACACAGGAACAAATACTGGAACAAATACTGAAACAAATACTGGAACAAAAACTGGTACAGATACTGGCAGTACAAACACTGTCTCAGGTAACGTTTCTTGAAATTATTGGTATTCAGCATGAACCCCATAATATATGTATATTTCAAACATCAAATATGGCAGATTTTGTCAGTGCCAGTAACACACTGAATGAACCAATGCAATATATTACATCAATAAGTACTGTTCTTCGAAGCTCTATAAAAAAACACATATGGCTGGTGCTAGTGCGGAACCAGATTGCTTCGCCCCACCCCCTTTTGAAATAACTTTGGCAACTAGATAATGGGATGATGCACACAGTTGAATAACAGTATGCTACCTTGCCACACATTTTCTACGAAATTAATACTCGAAGGTTTGGATATATAAAAGGGACAAGTATAGTCTGGCAAGGGCTATCATTGAAACAACCTCAGAGCTGCAAAATAAGTTTATTTTTCAATTACTTTTCAAAGCAATTGTACTGCATAACCCTTTGTCAGCTTCTTTGCTTGAAGGAATCCTACTATAAATTCATGGACCCGATGGTCTTTCCCAGCCAAGGTACAGGTTGCCCATTCAAAAAACCTTGGGTCAGTTGGGTGCAACATTTTTCACCCCTAGAAGGCTATTGGCTTGGTTTAAAGTTCAAAATTGTATTTAATATTTTTGCTCCTCTCCTACCCCCTTTGTTTTATTATGCTAATGTTACTAAAGACATGTTCAATAAAACACAGGCACCCAAGTTTGGCCCTGTGACAAGAAACCATGTGGCTCCCTCCACACATGCATCAATGATGGCACTTCTTCCTTCAAGTGTTACTGTGCTAACACAACGAAATGGACAAGGCCTGGTGGTACAAATGAGCCGTGTGTTGGTAAGAAACAATTTCAAGTGTCTCACTGATATGTAATTCATAAAATATTGTAGTCAATGAAAGAGAAGAATGACATTAGCTGAAAACAACGAATGAAGCTGAAAATGACAATATCATGAAAAAAGTGACGCCTACTGAAAAATCATTCAAAAATGACCAAATTTTTCATAACAAAAATGCATTTATCGAAAACAACAATATAATATCAATAATACATGACTGTCATGACTGTATGGGGCTAGGGAATGACAACATTAAAGTTTGACTTGATGAGAACAGTGGCGTAACTGGGCGGTCTCAAATGGGGGGGCACCTGGGGGGGCACGCGATTCTCTGGGGGGGCACCCAATATACTAATTGTATATTTTAGCCGGAGTTGGAAAGTTCATATGGGGGGCACCTGGGGGGGCACAGGTCCAATATGGGGGGGCATGTGCCCCCCCGTGCCCCCCATAGGGACGCCACTGGATGAGAATTAATTTTTAAAACAGACCAAATAATGTCACAAAAGAAAAATTTCATTACAAGATTGACTTGGGCTGAAAACGGCCATGTCCTTGGGCGCTGCAAGTAGGAGGCTTGGCCAAATTGGTGCTCGGCTATATTTGATGTCGAGCCACCGAACCGAACCCATAGGATGCCGAAACAGGCCGAACCGAACACGGACACAGGTTCGGTACATCCCTTCCGAAAACTCTTGGACAGATAGATGAATTTGGTAAGTGCAGCCCTTTAAGCCTAGCTCTAAATTGTCACGAAAATGCAAGTTTCAGCTTCATTCATTGTTTTCTGCTAAATTCATTCTTCCCTTGTATTGACATAATGACATTATTGCTTATAGATTACATTGTTTAAAGATGGGGGATGACAATATACCCGGGTAAAGCAATTAATTGGGATTCTTCCTCTCATTGGATAACTAGGATTGGGCTTTAATTGCTGCTATATATTTGTAGTGCAGCGGTCAATATGCCATGACTCTAAATAATAATCCGACTAGAATGAAAATTTCAGGATTTATGTTAATTGGCACATCATACATTTTTCTAAAAATAAAAATTACTATCTGCATTATTCTAAGTTTTTAGTTTTTTAAGAATTGCTGATTGCTGCTAATGAAGGGCAATTAAACTGTAATTAGGGTTTCTAATTTCAATGTAATTCAGAATTCCTTTGAAGTGGACAGTCCTAATGACCCTCAAGTTGCAAGTGTTCATAACCAATCAGCTCACAGCAGTTCATGTTCAATTTTTAGCTAGAATTTTTATTAAAATGCCATTTTCATGGTTAAATTACAATGCCCTGATATGCTTAAAACTACATTAATGTATAACTTCGCAACGAATTATGATGTGGTTGAAAATTGGAATTGTTTCATGCAGTATTATTGCTGTTATTGATGATTTTACCTGAGGAAAGTGGGAGATGTTGACTGTTTGAGTGCCAGAATCAGAATGAAGGCCATAATTTAAATAATCTTACCACTATATTTTCCAGATGTGAATGAGTGTCATAATTTAAATGATCTTACCACTATATTTTCCAGATGTGAATGAGTGTCATAATTCAAATTATCTTACCACTATATTTTCCAGATGTGAATGAGTGTCATAATTTAAATTATCTTACCACTATATTTTCCAGATGTGAATGAGTGTCATAATTTAAATTATCTTACCACTATATTTTCCAGATGTGAATGAGTGTCATAATTTAAATTATCTTAACACTATATTTTCCAGATGTGAATGAGTGTCATAATTTAAATTATCTTACCACTATATTTTCCAGATGTGAATGAGTGTCATAATTTAAATTATCTTACCACTATATTTTCCAGATGTGAATGAGTGTCATAATTTAAATCATCTTACCACTATATTTTCCAGATGTGAATGAGTGTCATAATTTAAATAATCTTACCGCTATATTTTCCAGATGTGAATGAGTGTCATAATTTAAATGGTCTTACCACTATATTTTCCAGATGTGAATGAGTGTCATAATTTAAATTATCTTACCACTATATTTTCCAGATGTGAATGAGTGTCATAATTTAAATTATCTTACCACTATATTTTCCAGATGTGAATGAGTGTCATAATTTAAATTATCTTACCACTATATTTTCCAGATGTGAATGAGTGTCATAATTTAAATTATCTTACCACTATATTTTCCAGATGTGAATGAGTGTCATTATTCAAATTATCTTACCGCTATATTTTCCAGATGTGAATGAGTGTCATAATTCAAATGATCTTACCACTATATTTTCCAGATGTGAATGAGTGTCATAATTCAAATTATCTTACCACTATATTTTCCAGATGTGAATGAGTGTCATAATTTAAATTATCTTACCACTATATTTTCCAGATGTGAATGAGTGTCATAATTTAAATTATCTTACCACTATATTTTCCAGATGTGAATGAGTGTCATTATTCAAATTATCTTACCGCTATATTTTCCAGATGTGAATGAGTGTCATAATTCAAATTATCTTACTGCTGTATTTTCCAGATGTGAATGAGTGTCATTATTCAAATTATCTTACCGCTATATTTTCCAGATGTGAATGAGTGTCATAATTTAAATTATCTTACCGCTATATTTTCCAGATGTGAATGAGTGTCATTATTCAAATTATCTTACCGCTATATTTTCCAGATGTGAATGAGTGTCATAATTCAAATTATCTTACCAATATATATTTTCCAGATGTGAATGAGTGTCATAATACAAATGATCTTACCACTATATTTTCCAGATGTGAATGAGTGTCATAATTTAAATGATCTTACCACTATATTTTCCAGATGTGAATGAGTGTCATAATTTAAATCATCTTACCACTATATTTTCCAGATGCGAATGAGTGTCATAATTTGAATAATCTTACCACTATATTTTCCAGATGTGAATGAGTGTCTTAATTTAAATCATCTTACCGCTATATTTTCCAGATGTGAATGAGTGTCTTAATTTAAATGATCTTACCACTATATTTTCCAGACATGGATGAGTGTCAGACCGAAAGACACAACTGTGATGGAGACAGGGCGATTTGTGAGAACAGAGAGCCATCTACTGTTGATGGTGTGGGTTTCACCTGCAAATGCAAATCTGAATACCTTGGCTCTGGCCTTAATAGAACATGCAAAAGTAAGAATACTGTACCTCTTACTCTGAAAAAAGAAAAAGGAGAAAAGTTGATATAGCCCAATAAGGTGCTGCAGAAAAAAGGATTGTCTGATATCAGACAACAATGATTATTGTACAAGATAATGTCAAATCAAGCAATTATCTAAACTAGACCATTGAATTGTTCAAATTGTCAAATAAGTTGATTAGTCCATTTTATTAACTGTTTGTTGAATTGTTCAAAATTTCTAATAAGGTGATTGTTCCATTCTACTAATTTCTAAACCAGACAATCAATCGAATTGAACAGACAATTAATAGAGTGGAACAATCAGACAATTAATAGAGTGGAACGATCAAGTTTGTCATTTTGGAAAATTCAATTGTCTGGCTTAGACAACTACTTGCTCGGACATTTTTGTACAATTATTGTCTGAATCAGACAATCGTTTTTTTTTCAGTGTAAAGCCAAACATATTGTAAAATTTTCAACTTCTCAGATCAACCAAACCAACATTTCTCTACCTGCAAAGATAATTCTAGCTCACCCGCAATTTTTATTAAATTGACAATATAAAAAAAATTGACATTGCTTTTTTTTCTTCATCTTAACAACCACCCCTAAGCTAAAGATAAATTATGGCTTACCTTAACCTAAAAATACTGGCCACTTCCTGGAGCAGAATTCATAAACCTGGACTCAGAAACATCTGACTGCCCCATGCATTTAACGATATCGCTATTTGAAGGTTTTTAAAATAACAAAGCCACTTCTGAATCAATGCTCATGTTTTCATCTGTAATCCAATGAATTCTTCACTGACATTGTCACATATATTATTATGTTGTTGACAGCTGACAAATATTCAAGTATCTTGAATTACACTCTAAAAAATGTCGGGACAAAATTGGTTTTTTAGATTCAAAATGGTTTTTTGAAAAACCAAATTTCAATGCAAAAAACTAACATGGTTTTTTTTTAAAATCCATTTTGGTTTTGCATTGAAATTGGATTTTTCAAAAACAATTTTGAATCTAAAAAACCAATTTTGTCCCGACATTTTTTAGAGTGTACACTTTCCTAAAATCACTTAAGTGACTGGTTTGAAACACATGTTCTACTTTCTCTCTGCTATTCATTGTTACTTAAACATAAACTGAACTCGCGTAATTAATATTATGTGTCTTTTTGAATTCAAGAGCCTTCACAGTTTGTGGCTGTTGATAGGATGATACACCTGAAGACATCGGAGTCTGGTGTCATTCAATTTCCCGGAGGAGTAACTTTTCCCTTCCACTGTGCTAATGTGGATAGGTTCAAGGTGGGACGATACGGATTCACTTATTTTTTTTAATTCGAAGGCCGCATATGATACAATTCAAAGAAGGGAAGACCACCATATTTAGTATTAACAATTCATTGGCTAACTTACAATTTGTTGAATTTCGTATTTTTGATTATCAAAATGGCCTGAATAGCAAGGAGTTAAAAAAATAGATATGTTACGTATAGTTTTTTTATTATTTATTTGTTGCGATATATATCACTATATGTGACTTGTTTTCGATATTTTTTCAAACTTCCTTGCTGCACATATTGCAGCGACAAGTCATTCGGTCAAAGTTAAGAAATAAACTCAACTGATGTCAGCGCTCGATCTTATTCACTGGCAGTGACGTTTTTCTCTGCACTCTAAAAAATTTCAGACAAAATTGGTTTTTTAGATTCAAAATGGTTTTTTGAAAAACCAAATTTCAATGCTAAAAACCAACATGGATTTTTTTTTAAATCCATGTTGGTTTTGCATTGAAATTTGGTTTTTCAAAAAACCATTTTGAATCTAAAAAACCAATTTTGTCCTGACATTTCTTAGAGTGTGGATCATCCACCGCACGCTTGGTGTGATGCATCTGTATACACATCAACTATTAAATAAGATCTTGTGTTTTCGTTCATTATTTTGTTTTAGATATCAGAGAATGGACACATATTCATGTGGTCCCCAAAATGTGGTGGAACAGAGACAGTTGAATGTTACGAAACGTTGGGAAGTTTCCCGAAGGGAAATTTCACCAAGAAGAATCTGTGGGAACATCCGGCTCAAGTGCTGCTTGCTCCTTACATGACTATCCAGAAATGTGACAAGGTGAGGGAATTTTTATTAGATTAGATTATTTATTTTTCCGAAACACATCGTAAATATATGTATACAATGAAAAAAGAAAAGTTAACACTGTGTTTGAGGTGAATGTTCGAAAGATTAAAATAACTGTAACAGGACTAGCCTGGCATGCACACAAATTTGATACAAAGTAACATAACAATATAACTGTTCATAATTCTGTAAAGTTCCAACGTAAGTATGACAAGGACTGTAACATAGGTTTGTATTTATACTTAACCCATGTCTAGCCAACTTTTGTCCCTCATTCTGAGCTTTTCCCTGGTCTTCTTCTTTCTTCTTCTTTGTGAGTGCAGACACTTATTAGTGTATTATCGCACTGTTTGGTCAATACAGATTGGGAGAGGGAAATACAACAGAAAGAAATACGGATATATTAAATTCAACCAATCAAATTCCTTTGACTTATTAGCCAGCAGGGATATATACTGAATGATAATGAACTAAACAGGGATATACTGGAACTGACCAATCAAAAGACAACAGTGCCCCTATATATCATGCTTATTAGCATGTAGATACCAGCATATTTGCTGATTGTCGTGATTTAAGGATTTAAGTGCTGCCAATTAAGAGTATTGATTATTTTTTGTAACACAGCTGCATTCACATTAAGTGCTTCAAACTGTTTTGTATTGATATAAAATAAAAGTATAAAAAAAAGACATGGGATAAAAAGGTCACATCATGGGTGGGGGCAGTATATCCCTAGTATTGTCACCCTCGACCCAGTATATCCCTCGACCCTTCGGGTCCCGGGATATACTGGGTCTTGGGTGACTATACCAGGGATATACTGGCCCCACCCATGATATAACCTCATAATATATGCTCGTGGCAGGCCGGTTCAAGTATTGGCCTTTCTCAACTCCCCGGGGAGTATACAGCCAATCAGCCATTCCAGCGCACACAATGCTAAGTCACTCTATAATTACCATCACTGCCTGTAGCCAAGTACTCATTTGGCTGAAGCTAAGAGTAACATCTGCTGCTAGGAAAGGATTGAGTAACAAGTTTTTGGTTTCAGAAACTGATATGAAAACTTTGACTTACCATATAATGCTATTATAATAAATAATATTAGAATCTATCGGACCTGCATAGGGTGTGCCCGATCTATTCATTCGCATGTGTCTGTCCTTCATTCTGTCTAGCTGTCTGTCAGTCCATCTGTCATCAGGATTTTTGAAAAATTGCTGAATGGATTCAACTGAAATTCACCAGGATTTTTCGATTCACCACAACAAAGAAAAAAGACGATTCTCCAGAATTTTATTATGATTTAGGAAATTGTGAATTTACTTACTTTTTTGTGCTGAACTTTTCAGACCAATGCTGGAAAAGGATTGAGTTACAAGATTCTGGTTCCGGAAAAAGATATGCAAACATTGACGATGATTAACGCTGCTATGAAAAAACGAGGTCAGAATATGGCGTTCACACATGCGCTTGTTGTTCAATGGATTGGATGCGCTGGCATGGGCGACACAACTCAGGTCAGTGAAAAACTTAAGATATTTCATGGAATCTAAAAAAAATATTGGATGCTTTGGAAGATAATCATATACTATGACAATGACAAAAACAATAACTTTATTAATCCTTATTCAGGAAACTCGATTGTAGACATGAAAATCAAGTTGTATAACAATAAAATTATGTAAAAATATGTAAAAACAAAAACATATGCGGTGTGAGGTACTATATTTAGGCTTATGAGGTATGAGGTACTATATTTAGCTTCTACAGGTGTCTCCGATTTTATCTAAAAATGTTATTATTACTAATAACCCCAAAAAATCATCATTTTAGAGTTTGACCTTTATGGAATATTTTTCTAGGGTCATTTTATAAATTCAACAAATCACCTTGTATATACAAAAACTGAAACAATATATCCCCACCAAGCAACTAATATCCTTCCTATCAAGTATGCTGTGGTTTCTGTGGAGGTCACAAAAACTAAAGTGGAATTCATACGTAATGGCACCTCTTGTGAAATTATATTACAAGTAATAATAATCATGACCATCTGAAGCATTTCAATTTATTTTGCGCTGACCTGCTTTGTCATATACAGTACAACCCAAAATAAAGTACGACTACCCCAGCAGGAAGGAACAATCAGCCACTACTTTACCCTTTCACACCTTTTGGCTGCCCCTGAATCACTTCCTACTTTTACCTACTTGAAGCTGCCTTTTAAAATTACATTAAAATGATATTTAAACAACATTAATCTAAACTCAATCACCCTAATTGTGTTTGATTTACTTGATATTTTGCACAGGCCTCTGCTAATTGCAGTTACATTGGTAGCTGTCTAAATAAAGTTCTTAATGTGGGCTAAGGTTGTTGTAAGGAGTCAAAGGGAGTTGTAAGGAGATTTGGGGTGGAGAGGAGAAAAGAGGGCAAAATAGGTAAACAGAGGACTTCTGACAGAAAATGTTCTTACTTTATGTTGGGTTGTACTGTAGCAGTTAATTTCTACAAGTAAAGTTTTTACTATATTAGCTTCAGTTGAAAAATTTGCCCCAGCATTTAATCTGATGAAAACTTGTGCAGTGCCGTTATACAGTGTGTAGAACTTTATGATTGACATTTTGGCGGTGTTACTTTATTGGCGATTTTTGAAATATTGTTACAGACAAATACCTTCCAACTCATCATCGGTACAAATTTGCGCCAAACCAAGGCAGTCTTTATCTACAAAGACAGGGGGATGAATATGAGATACAAGATGGCAAGTACAGAGACTTACTATCCTGCTCGCATTGGATATGTGTGCAAAGACCGGAAGAATGCTACTAATTCTGTGGTTAAAATGTACCCCTGTTCTGGAGCCACCAAGGACAACACAGAGTGCATTAAAAGAGTGGAGCTGCCTGATCAGTTCAACATCAATGGAACTAAAGGCAAGGACGTTGGATTGTAAGTGCAGCTTAGTTATCTTATACACTCTAAAAAACGTCGGGACAAAATTGGTTTTTTTAGATTCAAAATGGTTTTTTGAAAAACCAAATTTCAGTGCAAACCAACAGGATTTTTTTTAAAATCCATTTTGGTTTTTTGCATTGAAATTTGGTTTTTTAAAAAGCCATTTTGAATCTACACTGAGCGCCATTAAAACATGCAACATGATTAAATAACAAAATCTTCGAAGTTCTCGTTGCTCAATAACTATCAAATTTGGCATAAATAGACCTCAAGAATGACCTTAAGAGCAATTGCGGAAAAAACGTGAAAAACGGTTGACTTTTCACTACACACAACTCATTTTAGTGAGGTTGGTCTGAAACATCAATTCACGGACAGTGCTTCACTGGAAAATGAGGCAATGGAAATATTGGTTTTGTGGCTTGTTGGATGGGAATAATCTTATAAAATTTTCACATAACATGCACAAGACTTCAAAAAGCTGTCCCACGAACGTTTTAAAAAAAATATTGAGGATAAAGCAGATTTTGAATGAAAAACTCAAAATATAGGCTTGAGTATCTGGAAATGAAGCGTGTGAACCCAAACTACCGAACAATGGGGTTGTTATTCATTCGAAAGATAGAAACAAAGACACAGACAATCATTCCATAACCAAACTCGAAAAAAATCTGAATAAAACATCTTTTTTGAGGATTTTGACAAAAAGCTCCTGTAGGGGGCAGGCCAGTATTGACACTAAAAAAAAATTAATTTCATCATCTTTAATTGTGGTTGGGTCAAAATAACTCTTTCCGGCCCTATCAAGCAATTAAAATTGTAAACTATCCTGACTAATCAAACATTATGTGGAAAGTATATCACAGTTATTGAAATTAATGATCACAGGATCTTGAAATTTTGTGACTTGCATTTTCATCAATGGCCACGACGATTTAATTTGACACAGGAGGTTTGCTCTAAGAAATCTGTAAATTCGTGTTAATATACCTGATGGCAACAGCTAAGTGTGTGCAAAATTTCATCGTGATATTTTGAGGGGAAGTACCATTTTTTAGACATTTTGCAATGTTGCGTTTTTAATGGCGCTCAGTGTAAAAAACCAATTTTGTCTGAAATTTTTTAGAGTGTACTATTTTCAGGGTTCTATCATATATAATACATGTATATATAATATAAGTAATGTCTCTGAATCCAGGGGTGCCGGAAGGAAACAAAGGCAGTGGCGGTTGGTCGAGATAGGGCAAATCTAATTCGCGCGACAAAATTTTAATGTAGCGCCAATGATAATTTATTTATAGATTTTGCCATGTCCAGAGGTTATCCCTATGTATAATGATTGGTTTGATTGTCATTCAGTATAGCATGGTTAACTTATAAGCGACGGAGGACAGATTCATCTGGAATGGGAATTACGTATAAAAATCATACAATGCTAGTTACATCCGGCATTTGAGGGAATTCAAGATAAATCCTTGAAGTGCTGCCTTATTTAAAACTGAAAGAAACCATACAAGTTTTTTTTTTTTAATGTTAAAGAAAGAATGTGCATTCTTCATCTTTTTTTTTTTCAGCTATACCTATGATGTCAGTAAACCCATGAGTAATGGTATGACATCACCATCGCCATTAGCATGCAAGACAAACACGATGATGCAACACAACATAACAAAGCTATTGAGGAACATCTCGCAGACATGTCCAACCTCGAAAGAACTTTTGCTTAGTTATTTTGAAGAAGTTGACGCAAAAGCACAAGGGGTTGATGTGGATTGCTACCAAAAAGTTTGGGGAGTACCAGTCGGCACACAAGGAAAAGAAATAGTAAGTAAAATAAGATAAATTACTATTAGTAAGGTAAGACAAGATAAGGCCACACATAATTGATTCTTAGCTTCGCGGACCCGCCGACACAGTAGATTTACTGCCGATGGAAAAAAAAAATAGAAAAAAAATAATAATTTTTTTTTGACATTATAAATTTTTTTTTTTTCACCTTTTTTTTTGTCCTACCGACCGACCCTAGAAAAAGGGCCTTGAGAGGAATCCGAGAAGCTAAAGATCAATTATGTGTGGCCTAAGGCGAGCCTAGATAAGACCAGATAAGATAAGATTAGGTACGATAAGACAAGGCTAGCCAATACAAGACAAGATAAGGAGAGCCTAGACAAGACCGGATAAGATAAGATTAGATAAGATAAGACCAGATAAGATAAGATAAGGCAAGGCAAGACCAGATAAGATAAGATACGACTAGCTAAGATAAGATAAGATAAGACAAGGATAGCCAATACAAGACCAGATAAGATAAGATAAGACAAGGCTAGCCAATACAAGACCAGATAAGATGAGATAAGGCAAGACCAGATAAGATAAGATAAGATAAGACAAGGATAGCCAATACAAGACCAGATAAGATGAGATAAGGCCAGAGATAAGGCAAGACAAGACCAGGTAAGATAAGTTACGATAAGAAAAGGCTAGCCAATACAAGACCAGATACAATGAGATAAGGCAAGACAAAACCAGAGAGTACAAGACAAGACACCATGAGATAATCTTATATTAATTTTTCGACATATGACCAATTTTTTTGGCAGGCCTTTCTATTTGAAGTAACTAAATGAAATTTTCACGGAATTATTTTCGGATATTTTACTATCTATTTTGAAAAAACCAAAACTGTCAGAAGTATTTAAGTTACTTTTTTGTTACCATGGATACGGTAGGTCAGTGCACCCAGCGCAGCTCTATTTCTTCAAAATTCAAATTAGCTTTGTTTATAGTGATAGACTTCACAGTAATACAGTGGGATGGATGCTCCCTGGCCAATGTGTGTTCTTGTTGATTTTCTACATCAGAGGGCCAAATTAATGCATGAATGCTCCCAGGCTATAGTGTGTTTTGTTGATTGCCATAAATGCTCCCAGGCCATTGTGTATTATGTTGATTCTCCACATCAGAGCGCTAAATTCGGGCCATGGATGCTCCGAAGCCATTGTGTGTTTTGTTGATTTTTCTGCCGCAGATGCACCCTGGCCAGTGTGGGTTTTGTTGATTTTCAACATAGGCGGGCTAAATAAGTTCTTTGGCTGTTGCCAAGCTATTGTGTGTCATGTTGAAATAAAAGAGTGAGATTGAATAGGAAACATTTTATTGAAGTTTCAAACGAAGTACTTGACTATTAACTACAGACAAGGGCCAGTCTTTCAAGACAGTGGCCCCTCCCTGGCTCCCTGCCTCCATTGGAGTCCAGGGAAAACAGAACAATCATAACTACTCGACATTAGAGAAGATTGATAGTCGTGCATATTAAAATGACTAATAAGTGCACTGGTATGATATTAACAGTTTGAGAAACCACACCTGCTTATGGTTGTTTTAAGACATGAAATACTGTTGCTTGCAAATTTTTAGTTGTGGGCATTGAGTAGTTTGGGGGGAGTAGCGCAAAGCATCCATGAATTAAAGTTGAATCCCACACTTGGCAAGAAATCTAAAATCTATGAGATATTCATGAAACTTTGCCAAAAAGTTCTTCAAGAAGAAAGCTTTCAAACATAAGAAGAAATAGGCAGGCCATCCAACATAATTTTCGAACTATGATCTTTTCAAATCTTATGTCATTACATTATAACATACAGTAAAATACTAAAAAAGTATGGGATTTATAACGAAAAGCAGCGTCATTCGAACAATATCCAAGAGATATTTATGAAAAATTAAATGAATATAGCTGAAAATATACTTTATTGAAAAACAAGTCTTTGAAAGGGTGTAACCAATGTTTTTTGAGAGTTACATGGTGTACAATATGAGAAAATTATGAAAAACAGAAATAAGTCCCCCTTAAAATAAACTGGAATATCTCAAAGATTCCTTCTCTGATTTTTATGAAAGTTGGATTGGATTATAGGCCTGTATATCGACCCAAAATGTGTGTATTTATAGTTTAGTGCCATTATTCCTGACTGAGCCAGCAGCCTTCGAGTGAGCCTACCCGTTTTCAAAAATCTGTGGCTTTTCCAATGCATATGACCAATTTGACCAAGTGGGGGAGCCACCAGCTGGGGTATTTTTGTTGAACTGTTTAGTTACATGGAGTACAATAGGTGGAGCAGCTGTATTCTGTGGGATTCAACTTTAAGGGTACGATGATGTCAGAGTCAAGCCAGTGCGTGTCTTGTTCAATGTTCATTTTTACATCAGTCAGATTAAACAGTGTTTGTTACTCATGGGGCTGTGTCTTCTCCTTAATACACCAAAGGGTTTTTTACCAGGTGGTGTTTATAATTAAGTATAATTATGTCTTCTTGCTGAAAACTAGTTAAAGGCAATCTTCGTCGATTTATAACAATTTTTTAAAAAGAAGTTCATCTTTATTTGTCTCAAACTTCATAATAGTTTTTCAAGCAGCAGGGGATTATAATAATACCCATAAAGTCAGGCCATGAATTTGGGGTGGATGGTTTTATGATTATTGACATATCAGTTTGGAGCACCAAACCTCACTCAAAAAAATTTCAGACAAAATCGGTTTTTTAGATTCAAAATTGTTTTTTGAAAAACCAAATTTCAATGCAAAAAACCAATATGGATTTTAAATTTTTTTTTTTAAATCAATGTCGGTTTTTTGCATTGAAATTTGGTTTTTCAAAAAACCATTTTGAATCTAAAAAACCGATTTTGTCCGACATTTTTTAGAGTGCTGACTAGGGACACTGCAGACAGTTGTAGGATGCTTGCGAGTTTTCAGGACTGGAAAATAAGTATTTTGGTTGGAGTAGCATAAGGGGTTCATGAAAATAGTATTATTGTGTCAACAAAAGAAAATACTAAATCCAATTATCAAAGGTAGGGGAGAACGGGGAACGTTGGACCTGGGGGCACGTTGGACCGTCCCAAATATTTTTTTTATAAAACATGCACACTTTTGCACAGTTATCCAAATCCCCGGTGAAGAGACCTTTAGTGGTATGCCTTTTGGCCAAAACATTTCATGAGCATTGAAGGAAAAGTGTGAGTTCTATTCCAGGTTTCCTGATTTTCGGCATAAAAAGTGACTTTTTCTAAGTCTTCAAGGCTAGGTTACCCTTCTTAAAATATGCGGGTAAAGTTTGATATAATTTTCCCTAGTTCACATTAAACCTTGGCATCAAGGAATGCACATTTTCATAAGACGTTGGGACGAGGCAGGTTGGACCAGCATGGCCGGGAACATTGGACCATTGTAAACTGGATTGACTGACAAAAAATAATCTGCAAAATGCCAGCAGTGTAATTTTTAACATTAATAGACCACCTAAGTCACTCCTGTTCAATATGACGGTAAAATCAATTCAGTTGGTTGATCTGCCAGCCCTTCTAGCAGAATCAAGACTTATCAAAATTATCTGGGTAAATATTCCGACACAATCATTCTGCATTGACACACAAGTGTGTATTGTTATCTGTGAGAATAAAATGTAGTGTTTGCTTACTTTCTTTTACTTTCCTTGACTTTATGCCATGGTCCAACGTGCCCCACATGGCGGTCCAATGTACCCCGGGTCTGGGGCACATTGGACCATAAAAAAAAATTTCAAACTAATTTTTCTCCACAACTATGGAAGGTAGATCGACTTGGTTTGGCATAAAGGTACTGTAGATGTTCAGAAGTCAGTCAGCAAAAAGAGATTTTTCAAAGATTTAAAGCAGTTTTTGATTGAGAGCCAAAAAATAAAAAAGCGGTCCAATGTGCCCCGTTCTCCCGTATACATACCTGCGTATGGCCTACAAATTGACCAAAAAAAGCAGCAGCTCTTACAGATGATTTCATAATTGTAGACACTGAGACTGAATGTGTTTGTTTTCTAGGACATGTTATTCTATTGGGGAAGAGTGATGTCATGCGTTTTTTATGTCACTTTTGCCTTTTGAATACGTGTCCAAGAAAAAATCACATTCAGTCTCAATGAAGACATTTCAGTGTCTACTATTTTCAAATCATCTGTAGGCCCCTAAGGCCACACATAATTGATCTTTAGCTTCAACAATTCCTCTCAAGGCCCTTTTTCTAGGGTCGGTCGGTAGGACAAAAAAAAAAGGTGAAAAAAAAAAATTTATAATGTCAAAAAAAATTTTTTTTTTGCAATTTTTTTTTTCCATCGGCAGTATATCTATTGTGTCGGCGGGTCTGCGAAGCTAAGAATCAATTATGTGTGGCCTAATAGCTTTCATATTGACAAAGCCTTTTTGACATGTATAACAAAAGCGTACTCTTTTTTTTCAGTGGCCGGTCCTTCGATGTTGCTATGCTTCTGACGATGACAAAAGCGGGGCAATGACTAGCCCGGTATTCTCCAAAGGAGGCCTGCCCATAAACACCTTGTTACTTATAGGCCAAAAAACGAGACCAAATCCAGCCGATGTTACAAGGGCCGTCAATAAAACCAACATGGCTTTCAAATACTGTTGTGGTGACTGTGTTAGCGCCAGTCGGTGCAAGGAATTGCTGATGAAGTTCCCCATCACAAGTTCCGCATTGGCCGATAAACAAGTTGCAAGTAAGTGAAATTTTAAAAAAATATTTTGCTTCAGGGACACACAAGATAAACTGTGAGGGAAGAAGGAGAGGCTTTTGAAGTGACAACAAAAATTATTTTTTTAATCTTTAAGACTGCGAATGCTTTACATATGATTTCATAATTGGAGACCCTGAGACTGAACATGAAATTTATTTTCTACGACATGTTATTCTGAAGGGCAAAGTGAAGTCCTAACTTTTTTGATGTCACTTTTCCATTTGGAATAGGCCGTGATAGTGGAACTCTCCTTTTTCCAGCTCTCCTGTGTTGACGAGCAGAATAAAACTATTTCCGGGAACAAGCTGCCATTTTGTACCATTGCTTAGTCAGTGAAGCTGGCATTCCAGGCCCCAGGGCACTTTTAATCCATTGAAAACATTACGGATTTGCATTGCCGAGTCTTAAATGGAATGTTTAGCATGGATTGCCACCATATTCCAGTACTGTCAGGCTGATTAGACTTTGTTACGGCCCTTAGAAACCCGGCTCCATTGTAAATTCCCAGGCTGATGTTTCCGGAAAAAGTTTTATTCTGCTCGTCAATACAGGAGAGCTGGAAAAAGGAGAGTTCCACTAACGCCCGCTATACATTTACCAGAAGAAAAAAAAAACACATTCATGCTGAATATCTTCAATTATGCAAACGTTTGTAAAGAAAAGTGCAAAACAAACTTTAAATTAGCTTTCAGTGGTATAGGGCCTAAAGAAAAAACTTTTCTAAAATAAAAAATCCCAAAGCCCCAGATTTCATTGAATTCTCAATAATTCTCTAGAGATCAAGTTGTAACAAACGAAAATATTTGCTTCATCTGCTAAATATACTGTTATCTCACAGTTTACATAAATTAAGAATGTCCCTTCTGGTATACAATAGTTTTTGCAGTAAACGAAACTCAAGTGCTTAGAGAAAAGCAAAGGAATGTTCCCTGTGAGGTTACATCCCTATTCTACAATGTTATTCTGTACAAATAAGCATTCGATGAGGTCATATCCTGTACTTGCAATGCTGCTACGAGAAATCATTTAAAGGGTCACACCACTCATCAGCGAAGTCACAAGTTGCCTAATAACAATTTGACACTTCAACTCAATGCATTTGATGGGGCTTGTGATAAGGTCATTGATGTCCACTAGCAGATGAATGAAAGTACTTGTCATCCTTCTACGCAACATTATTTCGAGAATGTTACAGTAGACAAAAAAAAAGAGTGCTTTCAGAATTGGACGGAAATGTTCCTTGTGAGATCATGGCCCTATCCATGCCATGTTATTCTCTATGAGTCATAAGCAATCATGTCATTGAGGTCATCGCCTATACTTGCAATGCCATCAAAAGTAGTGACCGACTGAGTATCAATGAGGTCACAAGTTGCTCAACATTTGACAAGTTGACAGCTTATTTTAATGTGTTTGACAGGGCTTGTTGTGAGGTCATTGATTGCCACAAACAGCTTTTCTGTTAGCACTTGTTTTTCGTCTACTGTAAATTTTAACATGGCCTATATGCTTTTAAAGTACCATATGCTATTTCTTACTTAGGCTTGGCAGCTGGAGATCCTCACTTCACCACTATAGATGGACTACAATACACATTCAATGGACATGGCGAGTTTCTGGCCCTTCAAGCATCAAAAGTTCTCAATATGTCATATGAGGATAACTTTTTCCTGCAGGTGAGAAATACCACACTAAATATATAAAATTGCACACTGATAGGATGGGTTTCATTATCTATATGAGGAACACCGCTTTTGAAGGTTTCCTGCTATGCATTGCATTGCAGGCCATGTTTTGCGATTTTTCATGTCAATTTATCCAACTATAGAATGGAAAAACAGAGATTTCCAGGCAACTAAAGAAAACAAATTCAACAGAAAAGAAACTGACATTCTTTTAAACTTGTTCAGTGTTTTTGTCCCAGAAAAGAAACTGACATTCTTTTAAAGTGGTCCAGTGTTTTTGTCCCAGAAAAGAAACTGACATTCTTTTAAACTTGTTCAGTGTTTTTGTCCCAGAAAAGAAACTGACATTCTTTTAAACTTCCAGAAGAGAAACTGACATTCTTTTGAATGTGTTCAGTTTTTTCGTCCCAGAAGAGAAACTTACATTTTTTAAAACTTGTTCAGTGTTTTTGTCCCAGAAAAGAAACTGACATTCTTTTAAGCTTGTTCAGTGTTTTTGTCCAAGAAAAGAAACTGACATTCTTTTAAACTTGTTCAGTGTTTTTGTCCCAGAAAAGAAACTGACATTCTGTTAACTTGTTCAGTGTTTTTGTCCCAGAAAAGAAACTGACATTCTTTTAAACTTGTTCAGTGTTTTTGTCCCAGAAAAGAAACTGACATTCTTTTAAACTGGTTCAGTGTTTTTGTCCCAGAGAGAAACTGATATTCTTTTAAACTTGTTCAGTGTTTGTGTCCAAGAAAAGAAACTGACATTCTGTTAAATGGTCCAGTGTTTTTGTCCAAGAAGGGAAACTGACATTCTTTTAAACTTGTTCAGTGTTCGTATGCCTGAAAAGAAAATGACATTCTTTTAAACTGGTCCAGTGATTTGTCCTAGAAGAGAAACTGATATTCTTTTAAACTGGTTCAGTGTTTATGTCCCATAAGAGAAACTGATATTCTTTTAAAATTGTTCAGTGTTTTTTGTCCCAGAAAAGAAAATGACATTCTGTTAAATGGTCCAGTGTTTTTGTCCAAGAAGGGAAACTGATATTCTTTTAAACTGGTTCAGTGTTTTTGGCCAGGAAAAGGCTGACATTCTTTTAAACTGGTCCAGTGTTCTTGGCAAGAAAGAAACTGACATTCTTTTCAATTGGTCCAGTGTTTTTGTCCCAGAAAAGAAAATGAAATTCTGTTAACTGGTCCAGTGTTTTTGTCCCAGAAGAGAAACTGACATTCTTTAAAATTGTTCAGTGTTTTGTCCCTGAAAAGAAAATGACATTCTTTTAAACTGGTCCAGTGTTTTTGTCCTAGAAGAGAAACTGATATTCTTTTATACTGGTTCAGTATTTTTGTCCCCGAAAAGAAGCTAACATTCTATTAAACTGGTCCAGTGTTTTTGGCCAGAAAGAAGCTGACATTCTTTTAAACTGGTCCAGTGTTCTTGGCAAGAAAGAAACTGACATTCTTTTCAACTGGTCCAGTGTTTTTGTTCAATGCAGTGCAGTGGCTGATCCAGGGACGCCTAGGGGCCGGCCCCCCATCGGCCCCTCCCCCTTGACCACTGAGATGGAAATGAAATTTTGAAGAAAACATGGAGTAACGCGGGCCCGTAAATGCCGAAAATGAAGTGTCGCGGGCCCGCGAATGCCAAAATGACGCACAAGCCCCTCCCAGACTACCCTGCCTGGATCTGCTACTGCACTGTTTATAAAAAGCAGTGCTAAGTTGGGAGATTTTTGCATGGAAACCTAGTTTTCTTTTCTCATAGTTAAAAAAAAACACTGATTGAAAATGCTAAATCTATTATTATACATTGTACTATAGTAATAGTTTCCAATTTTCTATGTCATTATTACTCTTTTAAGGTTGGAACTAAACAGAGAAACGCAACAGAAAAGGCGACCGTGTTCTATAAAATTGCTGCGCAACAACAAGCGATGAACAATACGGCCAATGAAAGCAGCAGCTTAATTGAGTTTAACGTGGCAAATGGTGTCCTTGGTATGTAACTCATTTTTTCCTCCTCTCAACCGAAGGGTTTCATTTCATTTCATAACTGGACACCTGATTGATTGATTGCTGAATTAGTGTATTTTCTATTATTTCATCATGACGAAAAAATCAACTGTTGGATTGGTAAACTTTTTTGAGAAAATCTGTTGGCGGGGGGAGGGATTTGTTCAATACCAACTTTTTTCAAGATTGTTAATAGCAGAATTAGCTATGTCTGTGACTTCTCTTTAGAAGTTTTTTGCTCCATTTTTCTCACTTAACGTTCTATCAAGGGACTGTTCAGAACTTGTGACTTTGGGGGGGTAGTGCAGTCTGTTGTGTAATTCCGTAGGATTTGTTTGCTAAAATTGATTTTTTCGCAGAATTGGGGTCAAGAGGCATCTAATAACAAAATATTACGGGGGACGAATTTTCCCGCCATTTTTACCCCTCCTGTGGGGGTATTTTCAAAATGGCCACCAAAATCACAGACAAATCTGCTTTTTCTCATATTTCAGTCCCTAATTAAGATAAAGTAACAAGAAAAATATCATTTTCAATGTTTCTTAGGTCAAGGAAGTCATTCTGAAGGGTTTCAAAGCCATACATACAATATTTGGTGGGCTAAATCCAAGATGGCCGCCAAAATGGCTGCCCAAATGTTGACAACTTCAGCCCCTAATTGTCATAGATAAACAAATAAAGGGTCATTTTCTATGTTTGTTGGGTCAAGGAACTCATTTATGTACCTTTTAGAACGATAAATATGATATATGATCAAATATATCCATGATGGCCAACAAAACTGGCCGAGCATATGACCAAATGCTAAGTAAAAACCACGTAACTTCTCAGGTTTTTGCCGTCTTTGGGATATTGATGAATCATATCACCAATAGAGGAAGAATGAATGATATTAAAGTGTGGTTAAAGTATAAAGAAGTTGTTTATAAGCTTGGTTGAGGCAATTATGATGGCAGCCCAATTGCTAATATTTATGATGTCAAGAAATCTAAGGCACCCAGAATGGCCCCCGAACCTCACATCATTAACAATTTTGCCTAAAGTTTAACAAAAATTTTCGTCCAAAAACAGGTTGACAAAGATTTTGAACACATTCAGGTGACTTTGGTACATTAGAAATTATCTATGTGGAAAAATTCACACTATTTTGCAAATACGTAGTACACAATATTTCCACCATAAAGAGGACAAGCTATAATTGATAGATGCAGAGAAAAATTAGCCAGATGTTAGAACTGAAGATGTTGCAGGACGGCTGCAATGGTAGTTGTTTTTCAGATAATAAATAATAAATTAGCAAAAAAGGGTGTGTGAAATATAAACATTGGTAGGAATTTATAATTTTGAATGTACACTGATTACACAATGGACAGTTATCTCCAAAATAAAATAGTTTCTGTAGTGTTGGTAAACAGATCATCAGATTTGGCCACCAACTTTGTCATCTCTGTCAGGATCAGTTTCACAGAGTTGTGCCAGTGATGTTCAGTGCGGTCCGCAATAGATCTCACAACAGTACAGATACAAGGAAACTTTAAATTGTTGCTCAGTGAGACCTCCCCAATTGATGCCGTGGTCCAGGGGCACAATTTGGTGGGGGACAGGGGGGGCAGGACATACCCCCCCCCCACATTTTTGATCCCGGTGGATATAGTGTTAAATGTACCTCCCACTTTTTTTGTGCGAGAGCATAATCATGGCCTTCAGGCTCAATTTGGTAGGGAGCATTAAAGAGACGTGTGTGGAGGAAATTTTTCTCATTGGTGGAGGTAGACCATTCCAGAGTTTAGGGGCAGCGATCTCCATATGCTGAGTACCTACTACCTAGCCTGAGTGATAGGCAGGAGACTGTCATTGCTGGAATGCAATGCACATCCAGGGTTGTAGCTTGTCAATAGGTCCATGATGTATGATGGCGCGAGACCATTTAAAGCTTTGAATGTTAGCATAATAACCTTGTAGTCAATACGAAACTTGATGGGAGGCCAGTGAAGGTCTTTAAGAACAGGGGAGATGTGAGTATGTTTAGGCACACGCTTGATGACATGGGCAACACAGTTTTGGACTCGCTGAAGTAGATCTAGAAGGGTCTTGGGCAGACCTACAAGTAAGCTGTTACAATGATTCAGGAGCATGGTCACATTAGCTTGGACAAGCGTACGAGCTGCATTTTCAGTGATGTATTTTCGCACTTTATGGATCAAATGGATTGGTAAAATGCCTTTGTACAAATAGACTTTACATGAGATTCCATTTTCAACATAGAATCATAGTGTACTCCTAGGTCTTTGGCAGTGGTGCTGATGTCTATGTCTGAGCCGCAGATGTTCATTGATGTTATGTTGTGCGAATTCAGCGATGGTCTGGTGATGACAAGGATCTCAGTCTTATCATTATTCAATTTCAAAAAATGTGATCTCATCCACATGCCAACACTGGCAGTGCATGAGTCAACAGTCTGCAGCATGGAGTTGATTGAAGAGGCACACTTGGGGCTAAAGGACATATAAAGCTGTGTGTCATCTGCGTAAAGGTGGAATGACATGCCACTGGACTGGATAACCTTTTGTAGGGGTTGTGTGTAGAGGGAGAACAGCTTCGGCCCCAAGACGGAGCCCTGTGGGACACCAAAGGGAAGATTCCTCTTGAGTGGAGATGATGTTTCCAATTTTGACAGACTGATGGCGCTCTGTCAGATAGGAGCAAAACCATGCCAATGCTTTTCCAGTTATTCCAAATTCCATCCTTAGTGTTCTTAACAATACAATGTGATCGATTGTATCGAAGGCAGAAGACAGATCAAGGAGGACCAGAACAGCTCCTCCCTCACTGTCCACTGCCCTCAGAAGGTCATTCTGCACTTGCATCAGTGATGACCTGGCAGTTACCACTAAGTTTCAAGTAGCTGCCAGGTAGGACGTTGAAGTAGCTATCTTCCACTTGGTCTCAAGTATCTGCCAGGTAAGGGGGACAACTATTTCATATCAAATCCAACCCCTCAATATTAAATGGTTGCCCTCCAACTGCTAGGTGCCATTTATATTATAAGTTTCAAGTAGCTGCCAGGTAACTGCCTGGTAGCCAGTTCAAGTAGCTATCATCCAATAGGTTTCAAGTGGCTGCCAGGTGGCTGCCAGGTAGCCAGTTCAACTAGCTATCTTAAAACTAAGTTTCAAGTAGCTGACAGGTAACTGCCAGGTAGCCAGTTCAAGTAGCTATCTTCCCAAAGTTTCAAGTAGCTGACAGGTAACTGCCAGGTAGCCAGTTCAAGTAGCTATCTTCCCAAAGGTTTCAGGTAGCTACCAGGTAGCTGCCAGGTACCAGCTTGGGGTATCTAGCTTCACATTTCAGGCAGCT
The DNA here is from genome assembly GCA_026936325.1 of Platynereis dumerilii. Taxonomy (NCBI): domain Eukaryota; kingdom Metazoa; phylum Annelida; class Polychaeta; order Phyllodocida; family Nereididae; genus Platynereis; species Platynereis dumerilii. The sequence goes on along the minus strand of JAPTHN010000037.1, from coordinate 946,811 downwards.
GCCAGGTAACTCCCAAGTAACCAGCTTCAGGTAGCTAACTTCCTGGATCTAGCAAGGAGACAGGTGCATGGTTTAAGGAGGCACCCACCAAGGTATGTATAATCGACATAAGGAACAGAGGCACACAAGGAAGCTTCTGGAGGTGAGAGGATGAATGAGTGTTTCCCATTTTCCCTCTTCCCAATTCTTCCATACCCCCACATCTCTGTCATAAATATTTGCCTCAATCCTCCCAGTTCCTACCAGAAGAGTTGAACGTCTCAGTTTAAAAAGAGACTGCTTGCCATGTATGAAAAGTGCTTGGAATGAAAAATCATGGGTTCAAACCCTGGATGGCACATTATTGATCATTGACATTACTATTCAACAGGCCAATGGGTCAAGGCGAAGGTGAACTTTAAAACTGTGATAGAACCCGCTGGGGCTTTACTATTGATGGGAGGAGTTCCATGTTCTGAAGCTGAGAAAACCTATAGCCCTGCACTTGCATCAGCATCAAATATCACAAGTGCATATTTTCTCCCAGTCTCCAGTCAGTTGTTCAACTTCCTGTCCAGTCTCCTCTATTCTGACCTGCCCCCCCTATAACCAACCATTTAGTCATTTACGTTAATTCCTTTCTTTCCTCCCCCATGCATGCCACTTCTAATTATATATTTTTCTTTCTTAGCTCCTCCCATATTTCCTCCTATATATCCCTCCCTGCCTACCTCCAGAGGCATCAGTGTACGTGGGGCTGGTGGGGCATTTGCCCACCACTTTTTGACCAAACCATATGTTTCAATTTGAAAAATGTTGAGGATTCCACGGCACACCTTTCTGTAAAGGCTTCAGCCCAATTTGCCCCAACTCTTTAAAATGAAACTGACGTCCCTGCCTCCCTCATCGATCAGTGCCCTTCTTTCATTCCACATGACTCAACCTGCCATTGGCCTTCTTCTTCAATATATCGTTTCTGCAGCAATTCTGCTGATTCATAGATACTAGTCCTGGCTGACTCCGTATCTATAAGCGCTGTGCTGCAATGGCGAAACCTCATTTCCAACCACCCCCCTCTTCATACTTCTTTCCTCCATTTATTCTCAGAGCCTCTTTCTGTACCTCTTCCCTTCCGTCTTTGTGGTTTACTCCCATCCCCCCCCCCCATCTAAATGTGTGCTTGTCCCCTAGCCACTTTCATTCCAGTTTGATTACAGTATGTCTCCTCATCAGGCAGCTGGGTGAGTGTCTAAAGGTCTTCACTAAATATAATATCGAACCCAAGGTTGGGTACAGATTTTTCCGAGGTCTTTCATGAGCAAAATCAGAGCTGGATGTCGTTCAGGTGAGACATGAAATTGGTGGCCCCTTGTATCAGTGTCTATGGATGAGTAAAAGATCCTGCGCATGCACTGTAGTTAAGTCCCGGAACTGGACTGCACTTTTCATGTCTATTTGTCTATCTTCCGCTGCATATCTCCTTTGAATCTCCTCAACTCATCCTTTATCACCTGCCCTCTTCTTAGTTTCCCCTCAGCTGCCTCCCCATTGATATGCTGCCAGTACACTTGCAATTGTGATTAAATAAGAAGGTATGTGCTGGAGAAAAATATATGCAGGAATTTGCCGAATAACTTAGAGGTAAGGTTTGGCTATATTTTTGCAAAAATGTTATGTAATATCCCCAACAGATGGGGTATTCACATAAGATTTTGTCTGATATCTATCAAAGTCTGCTAAATAGGTTTTAAACAATTGAAAATCCCATTAGAGACACAATTTTCCTGGGAAAATTTTTAGGCAAAGTCACAAAGGTAATATTAGGTTTGGGAGCCACAGATTTCTTGCCTCCATAAATATTAACAATTGGGCCGCCACCATAATTCTGTTAATTCTATGCACCGGGCTTGTCAACAACTTTTTGGTAAGTTTCACACTTTATCCACTCTTTAATATCATTCATTCTTCCTCTATTGGTGATACGATTTGTCAAGACCCCAAAGACGGCAAAAACTTGTGAAGTTACATGGTTTTTACTAAGCTCTAGGAAGTATGTTCAGCGAATTTTGTTGGCCATCATGGATATATTGGATCATATATCATATTTATGGCTTTAAAAGGTGCATATTTGAGTTCCTTGACCCAAGAAACATAGAAAATGACCTTTTATTTGATAGTCTATGACAATTAGGAGCTAAAACACAGATTGTTGACATTTGGGCAGCCATTTTGGCGGCCATCTTGGATTTAGCCCACTAAATATTGCATGTATGGCTTTGAAACCCTTCAGAATGACTTCCTTGACCTGAGAAACATTGAAAATGATCTTTTTCTTGTTACTTTATCTTAATTAGGGACTGAAATATGAGAAAAAGCAGATTTGTCTGTGATTTTGGCGGCCATTTTGAAAATACCCCCACAGGAGGGGTTAAAAAGGCGGGAAAATTCGTCCCCCGTAATATGTTGTTATTGGATGCCCATTGAACCCAATTCTGCAAAAAAATCAATTTTAGCAAAAAAATCCTACGGAATCCATATATTGGACATATCAAACCACACTAGGGGGGGGGATTTCGGAGTTTGGTCAAAAGTTGTCATTAAAAATTCATAGTCCGGCAGTAGAATGCCATTTTTGGGCCTAACCCAAAAGTTCCGGTTAAAGTTTTTTTCGCTCTTGATCCTGTATCTATATGGCCCACGGAACATTTTCAGGGGGGTGTGAAACTCTCAACCTTGAGCATTCTGAGAAATCCAAGATGGCGTCCAAAATGGCCGCCGGACTAGCAATTGGTCATAAATTGGCTCCTTATTTAGCTAGGATGACAAATAAACATCAAAATAGGGGTTTTGAGGGTCAAGGATTCCATAAATGGATAAATCAAACTCATAAGATTGCAATTTCTAGCTTAAATGGCCTAAATTATGCATTGAAACTGTAAAATTAGCGTCAAAAATCAAGATTAGGCATATGTGACCTGTTCCACCAAAATGTGCTTAAAGAATAAGCAAAGTATCTATTACTGGGTTCTCCCTTGAATCTACTTGAAATGTGCTTTCAAATGATGGGTCATATGTGGGTACATGTCAATTGCTCCCAAAGTAATAACATACCAAAAACCTGAACAATGTAAATAGTGAAGCTGCCGAATTTGAGAAAGTGGCCTTTACAATTCAAGGCAAAGTGACAAAATTGTAGCTACATGCTTAGGCTAGAACTATGCCTCACAGTACTTAATGAACTTCACTATTTTTATACTTATTATTGCACTTCACCTTTAATGATGTATTTTACAAGGACAAAATGATTGCCGGGCGTACTCCAAAAAGCATCAAATCTCCTCAGAAAATTCTCTTGCCAAATGCTTGCTTAAAAATCTTTGTACATAAGTTTTTTCCTGGAGTAAGGCTGTCTATACCAATTAGTTATTACTCTAATTAATTGACTCATTCACATGAAACATACATAAACTTTGCACTCACAAAAGTTGCAAATGACAACAATTGAAGCAGATCAGGACAGGCGGAATTGAAAATGCATGGGAAAATTTTGTGTTTCCGAGGAGATTTTTAACACTGACAGCAACATTTTATTTAGCTTTTGGAGGGTGGACAGTTGTAGTAACAAGGAAACCAAGGTGCCAACTGAAAGCTGACATCAAGGGCTATCCATCCGCATCCAATTTGGTTAGTTAGGAAGGATTTATCTAGTGTTTAGGACGGTTGGAATCGAAAATACATGGGAGGATTTTCTGTTTCCGAAGAGATTTTTGACACTGACAGCAACATTTATTTACCTTTTGGAGGATTGACAGTTGTAGTAACAAGGAAACCAAGGTGCTAAATGAAAGCTGACATCAAGGGCTATCCATCCTCATCCATTTTGGTTGGTTGGGTGTTGGGTTTAAGTTACTAAGTGATTAGGATGGGGTTAATTGAAAATACATGGGTGGATTTTCTGTTTCCGGGGAGATTTTTGATGCTGACAGAAACATTTATTTAACCTTTGGAGAGTTGACAGTTGTACTAACAAGGAAACCAAGGTGCCAAATAAAGGCTGAAATCAAGGGCTATCCATCCATATCCATTTTGGTTGGTTAGAAATTAGTTATCTAGTGTTTAGGACAAGCGGAATTGAAAATGCCCTGGAAGATTTTGTGTTTCTGAAGAGATTTTTGACACTGACATCAACATTTATTTAGCTTTTGTAGGGTTGATAGTTGGAGTAACAAGGAAACCAAGGTGCCAACTGAAAGCCGACATCAAGGGCTATCCATGCTCATCCATTTCGGTTAGTTAATAAGGATTTATCTAGTGATTAGGATCGGTGGAATCAAAAATGCATGGGAGGATTTTCTGTGTCCGAGGGGAGTTTTAATAATGACTGCAACATTTATTTAGCTTTTTAGAAGGTTGACAGTTGGAGTAACAAGGATCCCAAGGTGCCAACTGAAAGCTGACATCAAGGGCTATCCATGCTCATCAATTTTGGTTAGTTAGGAAGGATTTATCTAGTGTTTAGGGTAGGAGGAATCGAAAATACATGGGAGGATTTTCTGTTTCCGAAGAGATTTTTGACACTGACATCAACATTTATTTAGCTTTTGGAGGGTTGATAGTTGGAGTAACAAGGAAACCAAGGTGCCAACTGAAAGCCGACATCAAGGGCTATCCATGCTCATCCATTTCGGTTAGTTAGGAAGGATTTATCTAGTGATTAGGATAGGTCAAAAATGCATGGGAGGATTTTCTTTGTCCGAGGAGATTTTTTAAAAATAATGACTGCAACATTTATTTAGCTTTTTAGAAGGTTGACAGTTGGAGTAACAAGGATCCCAAGGTGCCAAATGAAAGCTGGCATCAAGGGCTATCCATGCTCATCAATTTTGGTTAGTTAGGAAGGATTTATCTAGTGTTTAGGATAGGAGGAATCGAAAATACATGAGAGGATTTTGTGTTTCCGAAGGGATTTTTGACACTGACAGCAACATTTATTTACCTTTTTGAGGATTGAAATTTGTAGTAACAAGGAAACCAAGGTGTTAAATGAAAGCTGACATCAGGGGCTATCCATCCACATCCATTTTGTTTGGTTGGGTTTAAGCTACCAAGTGATTAGGATGGGGGGAATTGAAGATATATGGGTGGATTTTCTGTTTCCGGGGAGATTTTTGATGCTGACAGAAACATTTATTTAGCCTTTGGAGAGTTGACAGTTGTACTAACAAGGAAACCAAGGTGCCAAATATAAGCTGAAATCAAGGGCTATCCATCCACATCCATTTTGGTTGGTTAGAAATTAGTTATCCAGTGTTTAGAACAAGCGGAATTGAAAATGCTCTGGAAGATTTTGTGTTTCCTAGGAGATTTTTGATACTGACAGCAACATTTATTTAGCTTTTGGAGGGTGGACAGTTGTAGTAACAAGGAAACCAAGGTGCCAACTGAAAGCTGACATCAAAGGCTATCCATGCTCATCCATTTTGGTTAGTTAGGAAGGATTTATCTAGTGATTATGATAGGTGGAATCGAAAATGCATCGGAGGATTTTCTGTGTTCGAGGAGATTTTTAATAATGACTGCAACATTTATTTACCTTTTTGGAAGGTATACAGTTGGAGTAACAAGGATACCAATGTGCCAAATGACAGCTGACATCAAGGGCTATCCATCCACATCCATTTTGGTTGGTTAGAAATTAGTTATCCAGTGTTTAGGACAGGCGGAATTGAAAATGCATGGGAGGATTTTGTGTTTCAGAGGAGATTTTTGACACTGACAGCAACATTTATTTAGCTTTTGGAGGGTTGACAGTTGTAGTAACAAGGAAACTAAGGTGCCAACTGAACGCTGACATCAAGGGCTAAGCATCCCTATCCATTTTGGTTAGTTAGGAAGGATTTATCTAGTGATAAGGATAGGTGGAAGCGAAAATACATAGGAGGATTTTGTGTTTCCGAGGAGAATTTCGATAATGACTGAAACATTTATTTATGTTTTTGGAAGGTTGAGAGTTGGAGTAACAAGTACATCAGGTTTAAATGAAAGCTGGCATCAAGGGCTATCCATCCACATCCATTTTGGTTAATTAGGAATGAGTTATTTAGTGAATAGGACAGGTGGAATTGAAAATACATTGGAGGATTTTCTGTTTCCGATGAGATTTTCGCCACTGATAGCAATATTTATTTAGCTTTTGGAAGGTTGACAGTTATAGTAACAAGGAAATCAAGGTGTCAAATGAAAGCTGACATCAAGGGCCATCCATATACACCAGACAACAATAGCATGCCTTTGTTAGTTTGATAGATTTGGTGTTGATGACTTGAAATTTAACAGTCATTTATTCAGTTTCCGGAGCTTCAAATTAGCATGTATGATATGTTATTTCTTTTGATGCAATTGACATGTACCCACATATGACCCATTATTTTAAAGCACCTTTCAAGTAGATTCAGGGGAAGCCACAGTAATAGATACTTTGCTTATTCTTTAAGCACATTTTGGTGGACAGGTCACATATGCCTAATCTTGATTTTTGACGCCAATTTTACAGTTTTAGTGCATAATTTAGGCCATTTAAGCTAGAGATTGCAATCTTAAGAGTTCAATTTATCTATTTCTGGAATCCTTGACCCTCAAAACCCCTATTTTGATGTTTTATTTATCATCCTAGCGAAATTAGGAGCCAATTTTATGTTCGGCGGCCATTTTGGACGCCATCTTGGATTTCTCGGAATGCTCAAGGGTGAGAGTGTCACACCCCCCCTGAAAATGTTCCTTGGACCATATAGATACAGGGCCAAGAGAGAAAAAAACTTTAACCGGAACTTTTGGGTACCACCCCTCCACTGCCGGACTATCATGTCAATATAGTTATTACGATATAAATAATATAATTCGCATACTTTTGCATGTAAAATGCATGGATTAACTTGATGTGCGCGTATCATATCATGTTTTTACTTTGTTCAAATGTCATACTCCACCCCTCAGATATATATTTAAAAAAATTGGCATCACCCTACCTTGAAACACATGTGAAAAGTCAGTACCCTTTCCCTACCCAGTCTTAAATTCTGAGCGGTCTCTAAGGATTGGTAAACGTTTATTGCATTTTAAATCCCAAAGATTGTCTTTTAACTATATCTTGTTTTTAAACTTGCAGATGTCTATGTAGACAAAGTGAAAACCACCAACTTCAGCATGGTAAAGCAGGCTTCAGTCATGCAATTGTCTAATGTATCATACAGCGTGACCTTTCTCAAATACACATATACCGTCGTGGCCACGCTTAACCAAGAAGGAATCTTATCCTTCCAGTTGATTATTCCTGGACAAATACAAGGCATGATGCACAAAGGTGAGCCTCAGATATTTATTGGATTTTGTTTTGAAAATTTTACTGAAGCTATGTATAATTATGTGCCTTCACCATGTAATTATACAAATCAAGGGCTACTGCACTGTCTGCACACAGTAGGCCTATTGTACGTATCTCTCCCCCAGTGGTCTGTTATAAAAGGCACTTTATTAAAGCTACTTCTGGTGAATATATTCAAAGTTGATTAATTGAGGAAAAATTCAGATCTTTAAGTTTAAGAAATATAATTTTAAAGGTAAAGGTAGGGGAGAGGCAGGTTAGTTGAGACGTTTTTCAGAAAAGCTCGCCTCCAAGCTAAACGGACGATGATATTGGAATGATGAATAGTCATGTGCATTGAGAAATACATTGTTCAAATATATGGAGAAACTTGACTTTCTCTGTTGGATAGTTTTTACCCCAGATGGAGTCAAAGTAGGTCATGTCAAACGTATAAACTAACCCACACCCAGGCAGGTTAGTTGATACACCAAACCCTGATGGACAATGCAAAGAAAAAGTCACATAATTCCACCTTGGTAGGATACTATAAAACCATACGCCTTCACCGATCTGCTTTCTGTTCCCATGGATGCATATCTGCTACCATTGTGAGTCGGATCTGATGGTCGACCTGTTGGGAGGGGGAGATCTCATGATTATTTCAACCTCTAAGATTCATCTATAGAGCTTTTTCATGTAAACTACTGAGTAACATCTAGCGTTATGATTGTACTAATAGGTCAGGCTTGTTATTTTGACCAGGCCAGCCAACAAAACCTAACCAATCTGCTGTATCAACAAACCCATCCTCTCGATTATGTCAGAAAACAGCAGGTCTCCGGACCACAGGTTAACCTAGGTCATCTTTGATGGCTAATAAATAAGCCTTTTCACACACCTTATCCATATACTAAGTTACCTTGAATCATCCTTCACTATAGCGAAAGAAAAAAAAATGCAAGATTTCAGCACAAATTTACTCGGAACAGTGATTTTTTCATTTTATCCTGAATCTTGATTCTGATTCTACATTGACCAAGATGAGAAGATGTGTTTTTTTTATTCTGCTTCTTACAAATGCCAACACTTTCTCAAATGATCATTTCTATGACCAGGAGGTGGGGCGTATCAACTAACCTTGCATATCAACTAACCTGCCTTTCCCCTACATTTCTGCCAAATAAACATGCACTCACCATAAGACATGTTTGATCTATTTCAATTCAATACCGATTATGAAATGTGGGTATATAGTAACAGAATGTTACTTTGACGCACATTTTGACGTAATGTGGAACAAAAGATGTTGTTGCAAATTTCAACCAATGTAGTGGAGGAAATAACTGCATAAATACTGCAAATGGTGATACAGTTTTGAAATTTTGCATGTAGGTACATATAGCCAAAACGAAAAAAATTAGGGTAGTAGGCATTAAGAAAATCCAAGATGGCTGCCAAAATCCAAAAATGTTTTGCATACAGATTTTGGTCTAGATCACCAATGGTTTATCGGATTTTGATAAGTTTTAAGTCAAAATATAAATCTGAATATTTCGAATCTGAGGGTGCAATTAAAATGTGAAAATTATAGGTATTTCAGGGCTTATAAGGATCAAATGTAGAAAAAGTGAAAAAATAACTAGAAATTGTTATTTTTTGGGAAAACAAGGCATCCTTACCAATGGAAATATTGGTTTTAGGCTAAAAATGACTGCATTATGGTAAAATACTGCTTTCTTGAAACTGACACATGATTTTACTGCATATCAACAACTACTGTACAATAATGGCTTAATTTTTTCAATTATCGATATAAGGGGCCGACCAGATGATCTTTGGGGGGGGGGCTAAGGTTATTTGGTGAAAAAAAAAAGATTGTTTCCCACTTGACACTGAAAAAAAAAGGTTTGCTCAGCACATGGAAATAAAAAAAAAGTTAATTTCCACCTGTAGCTAGAGTACTGTAATGTTAAAATTCCGATAAAAAAGTTTGTCGCGACTGCGTATGCGAAAAAGATTGTTCGTTGACGCGCCGCGAACGAAAAAAAAAGTTCGTCCCGGTGGTGAAGTCCATACCCCCCCCCCAACTATCTTCTGGTCGGCCCCTAAAACTTGGCAATCAGAGTAATCTGATAAATCACCGAAATGTTACATTTTCCATGGTAATGACAAATAGAGAAACTTCAACTTCAGGACTGTCAAATGAGTGGACTCACAACATGATGATTATTTGCTACATTGCAGGTCTGCTTGGAAATAATGATGGAAACCCAGCGAATGACCTCAAATACAGAAACGGCACTCAACTGAACAGTACCTCTGCCACAGAATCAGACATCTATGATATGGGTCTTTCATGTGAGTATCACTGAGTATATGTCATGATATTAGATTTTTTTTTTCCTATTGATCATTCAGTTGCGGTTCATACAGCGGTATATAATTCAGTAGGCATAAAACTTTTCTAGAGAGGCTTGTTAGCCTAATAAAATAATTACACACGAATTAGCACACTTTTACCAAAGAAATACAAACTCATTTTAACAATTATTTTAGAAAAAAACATGTTAGTAGCAATAACAAAAAGTACAAACAGTTGCTTGAAATTAACACAGATTAAATAGATAAACAAAAGATAATCATATGTTCCTGTTACTAAAAAGTTGAAGTAAAAACATGACTCAAACATTTATTTCAAATTTTACTGTGTATCATTTAGTGGCTCCATTTATAACCCGACATCCAATAAAAATCACCTGTTCTGGTTTTCTGCAGGGTGTGTAAATCTGGGCCCAGAAGGAAGTCTCTTCAAGACCCCGACCAACCCTCCTTGCATGTCAAGAGCGCAATTCACGCCTGTCTTTTCTGACGCCTTGGACTGGACGGGCAAAGAAGCTTTGAAACAAGAAGCCATGCAAGCATGTAAAAACAGCACTCCCTGCATGCTTGATATTCTCGCCACAGGATCAGTCCAAACTGGAGTATCTACCTACAACACCAGCAGAGCATTTGCACAAGTTCAAGCTGTCCGGGGTGAGTCCTGAATGTAATGAAATATTTATATCAATTAAATTACTTTATGAAATTCTGACAATGAAGTGACCATGGACTCAAAAAATGAAACGCTTTAAAATAAACTGAACACAAGTTGTCCAACAAATGAAAAGGTTAAACAATCAATGTACTGATTACGCGTGCTCAAACTTTTGAAATGCTACATCAGTTAATTTAGAGAAACAGAAAAGAAAGATGAAGATTATTTTATGTGATGTGGTTATTCCGTACACTCTAAAAAAATTCAGACAAAATTGGTTTTTTAGATTCAAAATGGTTTTTTGAAAAACCAAATTTCAATGCAAAAAACCAACATGGATTTTTTAGAGTGTAATTGTTAATCACCATCTTGCAGACTTACAACAATCTTAGTCATTCTCATTTTTGATCTACAGCTAACAGGCCTCCAGTCTGGCCAATGAAGGAATTGATTATTAATGTGACAAAGGGGGTAGACTTTACTTACCTTTTGAACGCAATGGATGCCGACAACCAAACCTTGAATTATTCTCTGACGAATCAGCCAAGCCAGGGCTCAATGACGATTAAGAACAGAAATCAGCTCAGCTGGACGGGAATTCCAGATCTTGACGGAGTGACCGTTAATGCATTCCAGGTTATCGCCACAGATGGAGTAACCAATGTCCCTCTCACAGTCCAGATAAGGTTCTGCAAGTGTCATAAGACGGTGAGTGTTTCATTTACAAAATCATATTATCGTGTTTAGTTGAAACATCGGCCCACAATACACTTCCCGGATCCATGTACCATTGATGAAACGTATCCTATGTCCAGGGGTGCTGGAAGGAATCGCGGGTGGCAGGGGCGGTCAGACAAAAGAGGGCAAATCATACATGTATTTGTGCCACTTTTGCGTGAAAAAAATTTAAATAGAGAGTCAAAAGTAATTTTCAATATATAGATACTTACTAATTTTGCCAAGTGTAAAATAAGGCCTAATAATGTTTTTTTCTTTAAGATCTAAAGGTCACCCCTTGTCCCCCTTGGACAAGGGCAGGAGGGGCAATCCCCCCTACCCCCCGTGTTCCGGCACCCCTGCCTATGTCTTTTGGATTGAAAGTCGTGGTGCCCCAATCTCATACTTTGGAGGCACGCTTAACTTTTGCATCTTTGCCCGACTCAGAACTAGATGTCAATGCTGTCTTAAGCAAACGCTCTTTTGGGGCCTTCTCGCTAGGTGGCACGCTGGTCTGAATCCAGACTGATGTCAATGACATATGTGTCATAGAAATGTTTGAGTGGGGTTTTACAAAATTTATGTTGCTTTATGCTGCATGGTTCACTGTAAAATTTTAAAACTGTGTTGAAGCAATAATTTGAGCTGTCTGAGAATGTTAATTATTTTCAAGTTATGATAGCTCAATCCTATAAGTTGTCAAGGTATGATAGCTCAATGCTGTAAGTTGTCCAAACAAATCATAACATTAAGCTGTGAAAACATGAAAGCTTCAGTTGTTGCAAATAGCTTGACATCTCAGCCATGCCACATATAGCGCCATCTATAACAAGCACTTCTCATAACACTGCATTTGGTTTTAAATAATTATTTGCTTAAAAGAAAAAAGAACATTTATGTAACACTATCCCAGAGAAAACTGAGTATCACACCACTTCAGCTGGTCACTTTTTGATTTTTATCTCTCTTAAATTAATTTGTGGGAGTAATTAGATGCATGCTTTCACACACGTCAGCCAACATTTCCAAGTCAGAGTGTGTTCAAATAAAGGCTTCTAGCACTGTATACCAGGTCAGACGAGCCACAGTCCATTGGGATTTATTCACAAGAAATTATTTTTTAAATCATCCTGATGATGCAATGGCCTGTGTTGAAAGCATCTTGGGCCTGTCCATGATGTGCAAAATGAAGTATACTGGATTCAGGTGGATCCCTTGTGAGATCAACCAACATTTTGGGATTAGGGGAAAGTGGCGCATAACCACCCCCTAAGACAAAATGACTCACAGGATGATAATGACCATCACAATTAAGAACTCCAATTGGCAATATGACACACTCTTAGAGTACTTTCATATCCCCTACCTGCAGCATCAAATGACTCCCTTATAGCACAGGGATATGAAATAGTTTTCGGTATAAGGTGGGTGGTTATGCCCCATGCTCGGGGCATAACCTCCCACCCATGGGGCATAACCCCTCCCCAAGGTACCAGCAACAAAAATAACTGGAGGATTTCCATATCTGGTGGAAGGATACTATGTCCCTTTCTGATGAAAATGCAGGTGCTTTTGACTTGGAAAGTATCAAACCATATCAGTGTCCTCACTTTTGCTATGGTAATGACTTCTGAGATATTTCTCTCCGGGACGCTCCCGACAATACCAATCTTTTGGTTTTTCAAGACAGCCCAAATGACATAATCCATGCTAACCCTTCCCAAGTTTCTCACACATTTACAGTACATTTTTGAAAACCCCCCCTCCTGTTTCTGTCACCCCCAACTGTAATTTTTACGGGCAGGGGCGGGTGGTTATGCCCATATTGGGGTAAAACAGCCACTACCCCTATTATCTTTCATGACATGATTTAGTGACAGTTGAATCCAATTTAAAAATTAGTCAGAATATGAACCAAGACAATGACTATCACTGATATCTTACATCTCCTTTATGTAGAATACCTTTACAAATATCGTCAAATGTAAAAATAAGATGAAGCGGCTTGAAAAAGCTAAACAACTAAGAAAACTGAGCTGGTCAGTTTGGTTCTGCCTTTTGTTTGCACTCCCTTCTTTTAAAAAGTTGTCTTTCACAAGTAAAATCACCTGCACTAACAATATTTTCGCTATGTTGAACCAATCACCTGGAACCACAGGGTGGGTAGTTATGCCCCTGGGGGTGGTTATGACCAACTCTCCCCTACAGCTTATTCATAAATAACTTTATAAGATAGGTCACACAAATATAGATTAAACACAACTAAAAATAAGTCAACACAGCTCAAAATTTTTAGTTGAGTCAGCTTGGATCAATAAGTCAACAAAACTAAATATTTTGAGCTGTAAGTCAACACAGCTCATTGTTTTGAGTTTTCTCAGCTTGAATACCTCAGTCAACATAGATTAGTATTTTGAGCTATCTCAGCTCGATATTTTGAGTTATCTCAGCTTAAAACATTACTCTATGTTAGCTCAATCAACTTGTGCAACCGTCTCGCTCAATCAATGGAGCTGAATCAGTGCCTTCGATTTTACAGTGATTGTTTGTTTAACATCAATTGCGGCTTTATACCTGCAATACTGTCCTGACTGATGGGTAAATCCTGAGCTAGCAATTTATTTCAGCTATAACACAGCACATATCTGCAAATCTCTTTATATATTTTTTCTTCATTATCAATGCGTCTCATTTCAGCAAGGTTCGTGTAAATGGGACACAGGCACGGGCGATTTCTCTATCGTACAATGCCAGTGTCAAGCAGGCTACGCCTTACCATACTGTGATCTCAAGGCGGATCCGTGTAAAGAGAGCAAATGTTTCCCAGGGGTCAAATGTAATGCCACTGATCCAGCCGTCCTCAGCCAAAACTCCTCTGCTCCCAAGTACACTTGTGGATCCTGCCCACCAGGCTACAATGGGGATGGTGTCAGCTGCACAGGTAAGCTTATTGTTTGTTTGTTTGTTTGTTTGTGTTTTATGCCTCAGCAGCACCTTAGTGGGCTATATCGAAGCAGGCGACTGCCGTATGATGATGAGATGAGAAGACTGTGAGTCTGGTACATACCCTATTAATTCAGGGATGCCCAGGGTCTTTCAGTTGCCTCAGCATAGAACACTGGATACAACCCGCCTCCATTTAATGTCCCATGGGCTCGGACTAAATTGAGTTCCGGGGTGGGATTCGAACCCACGCCCTCAGAGCCAGTGGTTTTGCAAACAAGCACTCTTAACCATTAGGCCACGGAGGAACTCTGGTAGCATTGTGTTGTGCTGTAACTGATAATATCAGGGAAGGTGGATGTCTGTAGTGCCCCTGGTGAATATTTCACAGGCAAACTTGGTCCATATGTCATAAATAATTGTCTTCAGAGTCCCATGAATTCCTGGAATTTCAATTCAAATGTAATATTATAACTATTCTGGCATTCTTCTTCATTGTTTGTACCTATTAAAACTTAACCTCAACACTACTGAGCAGATTATATTGCCAATTTGAATTGGCAACGACATACATCACAAGGGAATTCCCTTGACAGCCAATCCGAACTCAAGTTTATGCCTTTGATTTCCAATAGAGGGTGCTTGACATGACGTATCATACAGATTGAACAGGGTAATGCTACAATTGGCCTGTGGTCACAGCTATGGAATTATGCATTATTAAAAAAATAAACCAAAGTGTATTTTTATAAGGCACAAACCCAAGTAAAAGTACATACGCAAGAACAATTTCCTCTATTTACCTACTTTTAACTTCTTTCTTTTTTATATACTATATATTTCTATAAATGCTGCTACAAGCATACCTTATAACAATCTATTGTAAATTTTAAAAAAATTATCTTGAAAATGTCATTTTTGATCCTTGCAGATATCAACGAGTGCACTGGTACTAATAATTGTGACAAGACGAACGGGGTGTGCACTAACACCCCTGGAAGTTACACTTGTGGATGCAAGACAGGCTACCTTCAAGATTCCAGAAAGAACTGTGTTGGTATGTATGGATAATTTTTACTTGTCATACAAGTAAATTATGTTACAAAGTAATAGAGTGTGCAAACATTAGCTTATCTCATGATTCCCATCATCATCTGCATTGAAAAGAGACCAGAGGATGCGTTTTCGTAAAATTGTTCTCTCTGTATTGCCATGTCACACACCTTCATAAAACCCACAACTAGAACTATATTATATTTGGAATTAAGATGCCGCTGTCTCATGGCGACATGCTGCTCAACTTATTGTACTACATGCATATTTCATAGATTTGGCCAAATTTGCCATATCAATATCTTGGGCAGATGGCCTCATGACTGGTCAGACAGGTTATATCTCTCGCTCCTTTTTCTTTTCCAAACTCCCATGATATCAGTTACCCCATTTTGCCCCTCGATTTCCCCCTACTTCCCTGCCCCCCCTTGCTTTCCCCCACTTGCCCCTCTTCTCCTCGCATAACCTCCCCTTGCCAATTCCTCCGCCTTTCCCCTCACTGCCCTTATTAACGTTTTCTTAAGTCGGCGTTACCCAATAGGATGGGGGGTGTATCCTGTCATGAGGCGTGGCAGATAAGTGCATTGACAAATGTATATCATATATTGTATGTCTCCACAAATTTGTCTTCGCCAGATGTGGATGAATGTAAAACGCAAACTCCATGTGACGTCAAAACTTCTACTTGCAACAATACAATGGGAAGTTTCGTCTGCATGTGTATGAAGGGATATTATATGCTCAATGGACAGTGTGCAGGTTTGTAGTAATACATTTTTGAAGACTAGAGTTTGATAATGGCGGAGTTGAGTTTTACTGCCTCGGATGGCTTTTTTGTACAACATAATTTTTTAAAGCATTAAAAATGTGTTTATGACAATTCCATAGTGTTTAAGAACAGATTAAAAGAGAATAGTTAAGTTCTAAAGAATTTCAAGTTGAATTATGAATGACATGGTAAACATAATAATTATCCATGTAAACTTGTAAATCTAAATTTAAAAGACGCATAAAATATTCTGCCTATTTCAACCTTTTATTTACTCAGTTTTTGTCTCTGTATTATAGACATAGATGAGTGTAAGACCAATCAAGACAACTGTAACAATGCCACCACCATGTGCTCCAACAATCCAGGTGGATTCATGTGTAATTGCAAGCCTGGTTTCAGGAAAGAAGTTGCTGGAGCCAATACTTGCGTCCGTAAGTGTACTATTTGAATTATCGGAAGTTCATCTTAAAAAAAATATATAGTATAAATGTGATTCTGACAGGGATAAACAGGACACTATGCACAGGGTCACCTCACAACTCACAGAGGATGGACAATGGACGGGACCAGTCATCTCACAATGGATCGACAGACACCCCACAGGAAGTAGACTGGACAAACTGAAGTTGATCAACTGGGCACTTTGAAGATGATGGACTGGACCTCCGATAGGGGATGGACCTGACATTCCACAGGGGATGGACCGAACACCCCATAGGAGATGAACTGGACATCCCAAAGTTTATGGACAGGATATCATCCCACAGGGGATGGGCCTGACATCCCAGACTATTGGACGTCCCACAGTGAATGTACTTGACACCCCAAAGTTGATGGGCATCCCACATATATATGGGATGGACTAGACACCCCAGAGTTGATGGCCTGGACAACCCAGAGGGGACTGACTGGACACCCACAGTTGATGGACTGGAAATCCCACAGTTGATGGATTGGGTGCTTTGCAGATGATGTACTGGACAACCCAAAGGGATTGACTGGACACCCCACAGTTGATGGACTGGACCGTCACCAGTTCATAGACTGGGTACTTTGCAGATGATATACTGAGCAACCCAAAGGGGATGGACTGGACACCCCACAGGTGATGGATCGGACAGTCCACAGTTCATAGACTGGGTACTTTGCAGATGATATACTGAAAAACCCCAATAGGATGGACTGGACACCCCACAGTTGATGGACAGGGTGCTTTGCAGATGATGTACTGGACTACCCAAAGGGGATGGACTGGACACCCCACAGTTGATGGACTGGACACCCCACAGTTGATGGACTGGGTGCTTTGCAGATGATGTACTGA
Organism: Platynereis dumerilii; assembly: GCA_026936325.1. Lineage (NCBI taxonomy): Eukaryota > Metazoa > Annelida > Polychaeta > Phyllodocida > Nereididae > Platynereis > Platynereis dumerilii. The sequence goes on along the minus strand of JAPTHN010000037.1, from coordinate 929,626 downwards.
ACAACCCATAAGGGATGGACTGGACACCCCACAGTTGATGGACTGGAAACCCCATGGGGATGGATCAACTCCATACATGCTATGGACTGGACTCCCTACTGGAAATGGACCCCACATCCAAGGGGATGAAATGGATGCTTCACCGTTGTCGATCGGATTTCTTGTGAAGGCCGGGCTAGAAACCTCACAGGGGACTGACTGGACACCTTACAATCTACTTTACCATTCCAGTCATAATATTATACAGTTTTTAGCAGCACAGCTGCTCTAAGTGCTCTTACTCCAAGAATTCCATGCAATCTTGTTAGCACTTTTTAGCACTGTCTGTGCTGCTTAAAGTGCTTGCACGTTATTTTTAAGTGTTCCAGTCTCGAGGTAGCTCATCGAGTTTTGTTGTGGAAACTGCTTAGAATGTTTAATAAAACTGTTTTGAAATTGATAAAAGCAGTACTGAACGAAAACACAATCAGTTTTGTTTGAGACATTTGAAGTCAATGTAATTTTTATCAAGTCGCACACGGATGAAATATCATTGTTGCTGGTATATATATATTTCTATTGAATTTAAACCAATTCACACTGTTAATTTTGTAAACTGTTCTGAATTACTTTGCTAATTGCAATTATGCCATGTAATCAAAAAGGTAAAGTGTTATGAATTTTGATAACGTTATTTTCGTGGGTTTTTTCTTTCTTTCAGAAATCGATGATTGCCTGAATGCTAATTGTACTCAGCGCTGCACAGATAAGTTACAAGGCTACGATTGCAGTTGTAATGCAGGCTATACTCCTGTAACTAATGAGCCATGGAAATGCCAAGGTAGGCAAATGCAATTGCACTTAAAAAATATTTCTCCTGATTTTTGGCTACATCACTCTCTTTGCAATTGATAGTAGAATCATGATTTGATGTTTAATTTAGGAACTTGATGATTGATAAACTTGAATGAAGTTGCTCTAAGCTTCAAACCTCAGCTGCTGGTCGGACAACTAACCAATTAGCAGCCGATTGATAGACCTCATAATACCATGCACCCGATTTTGAATTTTAGTTTCTCGTCAGAGTTATAGTAAATAATATTGAGGTGGCAAATATTTATCGGAATCGTTTATTGTAAATAAATAAATAAATAAATCGTTGATGCCATTTGTTTTTATTGCCGCCATGCAGTAAACCAAATTGACTATCTTTGAGTAAAGAATTCACAAATTGTAACTTTATATTTATAACTGCAACTGTTTTTTTTCTTTTCTGTCTTAGCCGCTGCCGGTGCAACATGTTCATCAGCCGAGGTGCAAGCCAGTTGCGTGAATGGAACCTGTGCCAAGCCAAATGGTACTGTTGTGTGTACATGCAAGAACACAGAAACTCTTGTTAATAACATTTGTGTTGGTAAGTATAATTATTACGTGACATACTGCATAAAATTGGGTATGTATTTGATAACTGTTTTTGTAGCAAATATTATATTTTTTATATATTGAAATATGTATATTCTCAGAGAGGAGAATATTTGTGTAGATAAGTAATTAGCCTACCAAGTGCATAAATACAGGACGTAAAGCCCCAATCACCCATCTATCCATGTTTTTTAGACAGTTGTTCATCAAAATTCAAATGTGATCAGTGGGAGAAAAACAAATCACATGTTGTTTGCCCTTCCTGGAGAAATATTTTTAAGTTAGCTTTTAGGCCAACTTGTTATCAGAAGTAAGATGTACTGTAATAAAATAATTATATACAATTAGTCATTTTGAACTTCAACGATAATCATAGGCCTCATTTAAATTTTAAGCTTGCAACTCCCAACTCACCGCAGCTTCCATTTGTGACTTCAGGGTGTGAAAGGAGTTGGATGGATGTACTGGGAGTTGTGAGAAATGCAAGAGTTAGTGGGAGTTACAAGGGTTAGCAGGAATTAGTGGGAGTTATTGTAGTAAGAAGGGAGTTAGTGGGAGTTCACAAGAGTTTGTGGGAATCATGAGAGTTAGCAGGAGTTATTTTGAGTTATAATAGTTGTAGGGGGTGGCAGTGAGTTAATGAGAGTTATGAGGGTTAGCAGGAATCAGTGGGAGTTATTGAAGTTAGAAGGAGTAAGTGGGAGTTAGTAGGAGTTTGTAGGAAAGATGTGAGTTAGTAGGAGATAGTTTGAGTTGAAATAGTTGTAGATAGTTGGCAGGGGTTATGAGGGTTTTCAGGAATTTGTGGGAGTTATTGTACACTCCTGCTCATAAATATGGAATACTTTTTTGGAATAGAAGTGTCAAATAGAATTAAATTTCAGAATGTGAATGTAAGCAAGGTCAAATGTGAAGGTCAGGTCATCTTCTCTAATCACTCTTTGATAGCCTCAATTACATTTGGTGCAAGAATTCTTAATTTTTGGTTAAATGAACCTCACCAGAAAATACCCCCTGAATTTCCATATTTGGTGCTGCTGTAACTTTTCCTGGGGTTAACGCTGTAGCATGCGTTGTAAACAACAGCATGTTCTTCTCTTTAGTGTTCATTGGAAGTAATGTTATTGAATCAAACCGTCATGTGCTCCAGCAGAAGTTGCTAAAGTTGTCAATTTCAATGCAGAATGTTGAAGTATTCCATATTTATGAGCAACGTTGTAGTAGGAGTTTGTGCGAGTTAGAAGGAGTTAGTTTGAGTTAAAATAGTTGTAGGGAGTTGGCAGGAGTTAGTGGGAGTTATGAGGGTTAGCAGGAATCAGCGAGTTATTGGAGTTAGAATTAGTCTGAGTTAGCAGCAGTTTGTAGGGCATACTTGGAGTAACTTGTACCAATTTTTTTCCACTATATGTTTAACAACAGTTCTTTGGGAATAAAATGTTTTCCGTAATTAATACATTCTAATCACTCCGTAACTTGTTGACGGACAAGAACTTCTTAGGAATATGTTTTCTACATATATATATGTTATAATCACTCTATTACTTGTTGACAGACAAGAACGAGTGCACAGATGGAACCGCTGTTTGCAAGGCAACTACCAGCACTTGCATGGACAAAGTCGGAGGGTACACATGTAACTGTAAAGCAGGTTATAGAAAGGACACTGATGGGTACTCATGTATTGGTAAGATTCATCATATTTATTTTCAAAATGTTATTTAAACTATACACTTAATCAATATGAGGGAGACCCATCTAAGGCCACAATTTACCTCTATCAATTGGCCACCCGTATACACAAAATTAAGAAGCAATACTAGTATTTTGATAAATTGTGGAAACATTTGATAATTCTGTCATGCTCTAATTGCACTTGGATACTTGTGCAGTGATTGCAATTGTATAGAAAATTGTGCAAAGACTCCAACGCTTTTTGTATTTTTAAACAAACAAAATAAGCACAACATATTTACCTTGAAATCACTATAAGCCATAAAATAGTTCATGTGTATTAGAATTAACTGACGGTACTTACAGGAAACCAAAATGTGAATGGATAATAATAATTTTCAGACCTGGTTTATTGTCTTTTTTTCGAATTCTCCAAATTTTCAATTGAACGTTTAATATATTCCCTCGAAGAAGTTATAATGTTTTACTTCCTCCTTAGATGTTGATGAATGTAAGAATGGCACTGCTAGCTGTGACAGATCGTATGGAGTGTGTACAAACACTGAAGGAAGCTACTCGTGCCACTGCCAGAAAGGTTACAAGCGTGAAGCGAATAAGTCCTGTTCTGGTATGTAGATGCTAAAGACTCTTCTTGAAATCACCATGCCTGGAAAAGGACATTCTCTTTGAAACAGCTGTAATTTGCTGATTCGTGCTTCAATTTACTGACTCCTGTTTCAATTTACTGGCCATTGTTTTGATTTTAATATTTAATTCTGATCTCTGTCAGTTGCAATTTATGGATCCATTTCCTATTTTGCTGAACCAGTTCTTCATTATGGATTGTTCTAATTTATTGAACAATTTCTTATATTTCCTGATTTATTTCCTAATTTACTGACCCATTTCTAATTTTTCCTGATTTATTTCATAATTTACTGATCAATTTCTTAATTTGCTGATTAATTTTTTTCTTTCCTTCAGATGTGGATGAGTGTGCAGCATCAAACATGGGAGGTTGTGACGCCAATTACGGTGTCTGCACAAATGTCCCCGGAACCTACAAATGTGAATGCAAGCCCGGATTCACAGGGGATGGCTTCACCTGTTCTGGTAAGGCAGTCACAAGCAGTTGTGATTCTATTGTTTTGTAATCAGAAATAGTATCCATGAGTCTGTATTATATTTCATATATTTTCGTAAACATAAAAACGCCTAAATTTTTATTGTTACCAGTCGTTGCTCAAATTGTCAAAGGACTCAGATAATGAAATCAAATATTATAACCACAGGAGAATCAACTGTTTTGATATGATAACTTGCTTTAGCAGTTGCTTTTCAGGATTTATGAGTCAACTGACTCAACTCTGAACAAATCGAAAAAGCAAAAACAATTTAGCGATTTAATTTGCCAGGCGGATGACTTGATACAAATCATTAAAAGTACCGAAAGCAACATTTTTTGGCCTTTTCTCATTGGATGAATACAAATAATTTTGTTTTGCTCTTTAATGCAGATGTTGATGAGTGCAACGCCGCAAATGGAGGATGCATGCACACTTGCACGAACACCGTCGGAAGCAGGACGTGTGCATGTCGCAAGGGTTTCACGCTATCTTCAGATGGCAAGACTTGTACCGGTGAGTGAACCATGTTACGGAAGCCAAGTGGCAAGTGCTTACAGAAAAGCACTGGAATGTTTCTTGTCAGGTCATATCCCTATCCCTGCCATGTTATTCTGAATGACTCATAATAAAAGCAGTTTGCGAGGTCATATTCTTTGCGAGGTCATATCCCATACCTGCAATGATACCAGGAAAAATAATTTAAGGTGTTACACCACTCATCAATGATCACAAGCTACCCGATGATAAATTGACACTTTATTTCAATGTGTTTGATGGGCTTGTAGTGAGGTCATTGATGTCAACCAATAAAGGAATGTAAGTACTCATCATTGGTCAACTGTTTGCTTACTCTATTATAAGCATTATGTCCGTTAATGAGTCATATCACCAACGGCTAATGAAACATGTCTCCCCATGACGAATAATAATTTACCAGTAGGGTGTTTCAGGTGCCCCCAATATTTTCCAATCCTGCTTGACCTTGGTCTGGTATTGCGGTTTATATAGTAGAAGTGACATGTAAAATTTTGGCCCATTCTATAAATACTTACCTTTACCAGAATTCACTTGAAGTTTATTATGTAATTCCCCATTGGTGAACTTGCAAATCCTGAAGATATTGCAAAATCAATGAAGGAATAGATATTTTTTCCTCAATTCATAGTTTCTGAGTAAGTTTTGGGAGGGCAATTCAAATCTGGCATCAGCTATTTTATAGGTCTTCCTAATGAGCTAGGAAGTGTCGAATTTCCTAAAATTCTGCTATTTTATGCAGATTTTCACAAATTTGACAGCTTCTGGCAGCTTGGCAAATAGGGTTATACAGAAATTAACGCCCGATTTAAATTTCCCTCCAAAAACTTACTCAGGAACTGTGGATTGAGAAAAAAATGTTGATTTCTTCATTGGTTTTTGCAATATCTTCAGGATTTGCAAGTTCGCCAATGGGGAATTACATTATAAACTTCAAGTGAATTCTGGTAAAGGTAAGTATTTATAGAATGGGCCAAAATTTTACATGTGACTTCTACTATATAAACCGCAATACCAGACCAAGGTCAAGAAGGATCGGAAAATATTGGGGCACCTGAAACACCCTATTTACCAGTACAAAAATAGAGGTCCAATTATTATCATTGATGTTAAAGATAGCATAATGCAGTGACATCGCTGACATCATTCAACAGCTGAATAAAATCACTTACATTTCCCCAGAGCTCTGTTAAATCGTTAGGGAATACATTAATCTATAACACAAAATTAATTATCTTTCTCCTCAGATGATGATGAATGTGCTAAGAAGACGCACAACTGTAAAAGCGACACTTATTGTACGAATATTGACGGAGGCTTCAAATGCTCATGTCCTTCTCACGAGATGCTGACATCGGATGGAAGCACTTGCGTTTGTAAGTAGTATCTGAATTTAAATTCCAATTTTAAACCCTTTGAAAGTTTGTCCAATACTTATGGTGATCATAGAGGTTTTTACGCAGTCAATTAATTTATTTTTTCTAATAGACTTACGCAGTCTACAAGAAAATTTGTTTTTTGAAATACCAAATGGTTTTTTTGAAGATTTTTCAGCTGTATATTATTTCCACAAACCCTAAATTCATGAACGGATATAGAAACCCAAAAACCAATTAGATCCAGCCCCAATCATTCATCCAACCAGCCTAAAAGCTTCTGTGTTAGGGGGAACTCTCTACTTTCGATATCACATCATCTTTCGTCACCACTCTCCGGTGGTCTCTACTTTCGATGTACCGTAACATAAATCTTATTCATTGTTGGCTTCAGCATGGAACGTAGTAAAATAAAATATTCAATCAAGCAATTCTTCAAAAATAGATGTTCATTTCCCTTCACCATGAATAAATTTGTTTTCCAGCCAAGGTTCAGTGCGCAGATGGTCACGGATGCTCATTCGCTTGCTCCAACAACAATGGCACCCAGACTTGCACCTGCAAAAGTGGTTATAAACTTGCTGCTGACAAGAAAAATTGTGAAGGTCAGTGCTACCATGTTTTGAAATAGGGCCTTTTTCGAAGTTATAAACTTGCTGCTGACAAGAAAAAATGTGTGGGAGAGTGCTACCATGTTTTGAAATGGGGCCTTTTTGAAGTTATAAACTTGTTGCTGACAAGAAAAAATGTGTGGGAGAGTGCTACCATGTTTTGAAATGGGGCCTTTTTGAAGTTATAAACTTGTTGCTGACAAGAAAAAATGTGTGGGAGAGTGCTACCATGTTTTGAAATGGGGCCTTTTTGAAGTTATAAACTTGCTGCTGACAAGAAAAATTGTGAAGGTGAGTGCTACCATGTTTTAAAATAGGGCCTTTTTGAAGTTATAAACTTGCTGCTGACAAGAAAAAATGTGTGGGAGAGTGCTACCATGTTTTGAAATGGGGCCTTTTTGAAGTTATAAACTTGCTGCTGACAAGAAAAAATGTGTGGGAGAGTGCTACCATGTTTTGAAATGGGGCCTTTTTGAAGTTATAAACTTGCTGCTGACAAGAAAAATTGTGAAGGTCAGTGCTACCATGTTTTGAAATAGGGCCTTTTTGAATTTTTCCAGTCGAACTCCAAAAGCATTCCGTATGAGTTTCCAATTGATTAAGTTAAAATTGCCCTGAAATGCAATTCCAATGGTTATCAAAATCCAAAATTATCCTGTGTTGCTAAAAGATGAAATTGGTTTCTTAAGTCGTTGTTATCTGGACGCAGTCCAGATACTGTCGCACAACGCGCTACTTCCTGTCTTTTCTTGTGTTTTTCAAACTTACTTTATGTTGCACACACTTGATCAAAGTGGATCAGACTGATGTAGCAAACAGATAGTGGATAGATCTACAGATATCACTCGGTGAATTGGTCCTTAACACCGAAAATAGCTAGAAATCTGTGTTGCAATCATGGACAATTGACTGGATTCTAAATAGGACAATGTACTAGAATTATAACTGATATACTGTCCCTATGGCACACCAGAGATATGCTTCAGCGCACACCCGTCGTCAACACACGGTAGCCACCTAGCATGCAAAATACGAACTAATGCTATTGGTTGAGAGAGCTATATAGGTTTGCAGGTGTTCAACAACTAGATCATTAGATTGAAACTGGCATGCATAAACAATTTAAAAGGGGGTTAAAGAGCCCTAAAGCTATTGACCAACTTGTGACCGACTTATGCTCAGACAGGATGAACTGTTTTACAACCATAGCCTCATTCACACCTCTTTCTGACCTAAAGAATGGCTTTTTGAGGAAGCAAACTACACTGGTCCATTTGTTTGACAATGTATAGAAACAAAATAAAAAGAATTCTCCCATGATGTATTTATGTTTAAAAAAGTGAAGTGTAGTACACATAATCAAATAAAAGTTTCACTTTTAATTTGAAGTTTATAAACTTTATACAGTGTACTTTTAGAAAATGCATGACAGTTACAAGGGTAACTGTCATGGTAAATGTAAGCTGCATATGCCTATACACATACACATACTGCAACATTGTTGGGTCATTTGAAAAGGGTGTGAAAAGGGGTAAATACATTTACTCTGCCCTTGGTCCATTTTTCTAGGCCAATGTGCAATCAAGTAGGGCAATAACCTCAGGGCTCTTTGACTTCATTTAAATTACGTTATTGCTTTCCCTCGAACATCTCAGATTTTCTTGAAATCGTAAAAGTGTGTCTGCTTCATGAAGATGAACTGTGTCTACCTTAGCTTAAGATGTCCAAAGCAATGATGAGCTGTGGGTGTGTATCTCCTCTGTCAGCTTAACACAACTATGTCAAGTTGTTAAACACATAACTCCATCACACACAATCAAAAAAAACTTCATGCATCGCTATGTAGCAATACATTTATTTCTCTCTCTTAAGGCCCATTGGCCATTATGCCCTGATAACTTCTGACTACTACTATCATAATTCAGCCAACCAGACTACCAGACCAATATTATGTTACAATGTTCAGGTCAATTATCAGCGTCCAGATATGCAAATTGCAATTTGCCTTCTAGTTGGCCTTGTTCAACTTGTTAAAATGGTTTGTGTTCTTCGTGCTCATATTCAAAATGGTTCTGATTTTCACATTCACTGGGGATACATCCCTTTGTTAAATGTCAAGAAAGAACCAATCTTCACAGGGTTGTCAGTCTAAATTTGTATTAAGAGGTTATGAAATGGCTGAATTAGTATATATCCTTCCCTGTATCTTTACCAATGGCCTGTGTCCTTCCGAGACGACAAAGTAGTTGAGGGAGGATACAGGTCGAGGGTGAAGATGCCGGGAAGGATGCAAATACAGCCATGTCATAACCTTTTTATCCCATACCATTTTGTTTTCTTTCATTTCAAAGTATCATTCTGTGAATCTTGCACATGTTGTCCATTATTATGTAATACCGTTCAAGCAAGATGTCTAGACCATTTGTTTTCTCCTGGACATGCATGACTGATTTAGTTAATGTCAAGCAGGGAAGGATATCACAACTCAGTGCTTGATTCGGCAAAGACAGGGAAGGATATCATTATGCGCCTATTCGATTGGCTGAACACATAGTATCCTTCCCTAAAAATATGATATCCTTCCCTGGTTCGGTGACAGTTGGGGGAAATGTGCTAATGTCAGCCCTGAAAATGCACCTCAACAGGGCAGGATAACCTGCATTTATAGGTGGGGGATAATGTGATGCTGTACAGGCTTTGTGTGGGTGTGTCTGAAAACTGCTCTCTGATTGGTTGTTTTCGGTATACTCCCGAGGTGGAAAATGTTGCTACAGGTCAGGTGACCATATAAGGCTGTTTCCGAATGCTGAGTTTTTCCCTCCTGTATTGGCCAGGGGAAAAACAGTATGGGGGAGAAAATGTGCCGGGACATGGAATAATAGTACTTATATGTCCCCTAACAGATTACTCATTACATGCTTCTTAAGCATTTTTTCTGATGTCTGATAAGCTGTTGTTTACTTTAGATGTGGACGAGTGTGCTGCGGACACCCAAAAAACCCTCTGTCCCGCGGCCAACAAGGTCGTCTGCAGTAACACTGTTGGGGCGTATGAGTGTACGTGTGCCAATCCCACGTACTACAAGAAGGACTCTGACAAGATGTGCAGTGGTAAGTAAAAGTCATCAGTTGTATTACAGTCAAGTGCTTACAAAATTGGACTGAAATCTTCCTTGTGAGGACATATATCCTATCATGTTGTCCTCTATCACTCATAAGCAATTTGTGAGGTCATTATCCTATACATCCAATGCTATTAAAACAAGTCACCAACTGAGTATCAATGAAGTCACAAGTTACTCAATGACAAAACTGACCGTTCATTTCAATGCAATGGATAGAGCCTGTTAATGAGGTCATTGAAGTCCACTAGTAGCTGAATGTAAGCGCATGTCTTTCGTCAGCTGTAATATCGTGTAAATATTAAGAAATCCTGAGAGAAGTAAAATGTAGCTATTATCTGTGATTAGGAAAAATGAAACGGTGACGGAAGACTGCTACTATAGTTAGACACAGATTTTCAGCTTTCTAACGTGAATTTTTGACAAAATGAAAAACATTAATTGATTTGACCCTTGTTTTGTTTAAAAAAAAAAGTCTTATAATATTACACTATTTATATATATATATATGTTAATTTTCAAAAATGCTGTTTTCCTCTTCAGACAAGGATGAATGTTTGAATAACCCATGCAAGTCGCCGGCCAAGTGTGTCAACAAAGAGATGGGCTACAACTGTGTCTGTCCTTCGGGGTATACCACTGATGCTCAGGGAAATTGTATTGGTAAGTACGAGAGGGACATTTTAATTTTGACTCCCACATTAAATAAAGATGTTAGATTTGGAGATTTAAAAGGTGCTCTATAGACATGTTTCTGCCAAAACTTACATATTCTGGCTCACTAATTAAGGGGGAGGGTTGGTCTAGTGGTAACGTGCTGGGCTGCCAATCGCTGGGTCCAGGGTTCGAATCCAGCTCTTGCTGGGTCACCTGGGCCTATGTTGGACAGCTGTTTCAATCATCCTTTGCCTCATTGCCGTGTCCCCCCTGTCCTAATTAGCCTACCAAGTGCATAAATACATGATGTAAATTAAGCCCAACCGTCCATCCATCCATCTGGCTTATTAATTGATTTAGTCATCTTGTTATCATCTGTCTCTTTTCTGCTTGCTTTTAGATATTAATGAATGTGCAAACTCCACTCTCGACAAGTGCCAGGCTAATACGAAGGCCAAATGCATGAACACCGTGCCCAATTTCTATTGCAAATGTGACGCTGGCTATAAACTCAATTCGGACACCTACTCTTGCTCAGGTAATTCAATTATGATTTATAAATTGTGACAAGCCACGTGAAAAGGGACCTTAGGGGTGAAATTATGAAAAATGAGTAATGGGTGGTATACAAAAGTATAATAATTGTAGTTCATAAAAATATAAAAGTTTTTGAAATACCTCACATTTTTGGTCAGATACATGGTATTTTAAGCAGGCATGTCTATCTGGCAGAAATCATCCCGAGCAAGCGTTTAAGAAAGGCCGAGAGATAAATAGGCATGAAAGCCAAGTCAGGAATGTAGGGTCAGAGGATCTCAATCAAACTTTGCATACATTCTAAATTTTTAGAAAAGTGATATTATTAATTTTTTTCCAAAAAATGTTTGTGGTTGCCATGGAAACGCGGTTGCTCCTAATGGAAAATATTTACCATTTTTCGGTCTTGATTCGGGTGATTTTCAACCTTTTTCCAACTTTTTTTAATGTAGTCTGAAAAGATTTCAGTTTACAGACAAATAAGTAGCATAAATATCACTTAAATCATTTTGTTCAGTGTATTTCAACAAGGTATAACACATTGGCACCTTAAAGCTGGAGCACAATGAAGCGCAAAAGTAACAAATTTGCATGTATCCGAAAGAGTGAAAACCTGATAGTCAAACACCGTTGTAAGAGTCCAAGAGAGCAAATCTGTAGGTCATGTTAATATCTGTGATAACTGTTTATATTTATTATAATATAAAGTTCCATTTTATTTCACGCCAATGTTACATTATTTCGAAACAAGAAAGAATTGGTGGATTGCCAAGCAGAGGTCGCATACTACAGTTGTCAGTAAATTAAAATACAGTTTGCCTCATTTAACACACCTTCAGAAACTATAAGGAGTATTCAGAATTACTGGATACAATGGGGTATCAGTTTTTCCAAATACCGACTATTTGCATGTGTTATACAGAGATATTACTAATTTGTGTGTATAAAAGGGTGTGGTGTATGAAATTTGAACAGAAGAAAAATATCATAAAACATTGCGCATGCAAGCAAAGTTTATCCATGCCTTTTTATTCACAAAAGTCCACGACACACTGTCCTTGCATGTCCTTGCTGCATGTATGTACCGGTATAACAGTATGTGTATTGTTTTGAATGTCTTGAATTGGCATAGTCAGAACTGAAGGGGTGATACTGAAGATCCAAATGAAATCTAAAGGGGAAGTATCAATTTCTACGACAACTTCTGACAAAATTCCCTGCTACTCAGGCCCATGCTGTTGTATACTCTGAAATTGTCTGAATGGTCCCTAATCTGGCAGTGGCAAATAAATAAATCAATAAGGTGTATGTAATTCATGCTTTATTCTTTGTGCACAATGAACAGTGTTCAACAGCAACTTCAATCATTGAACATTTCTTAAAACAGTAGACAAAGCAAAGATTGGATAAAAACCTGGGGTCCACATACACATTCATTTGGGGCATTCAGGGCGGCCACCGGATTTTGTCATTATGAGTCATTTTGCCTGTAAATACTTCAGAAAATTAAATTTTGCATACAGTTCACATTATCCCAATTTTTTTTAGTAATATTTAGAATTTTTTTGGGGAGTAAGGAGTCACCAGACTAATTTTCAACTCCCTCTCTGACTCGGACTCCACCTGATAGTCAAATTTCTCAGACTTCACCCAAAAAAACTAAAAAAACCTGACTCCACAACTCACTCCACAACTCCCGACTCCAAAGCCCTGTCTGTCACAGATAAGCCTTATTATTGAAGTCATTGTTATCATACATTATCCTTCCAGATACTTATTATATTATGTCTTTAAAGATTGTTGTATTTCATATACAAGCGCCACTTTGCTGCCACACACAAACATAATTTTGAACAAAGAAATTTGAAGTTGCATTTGTGCATGTATTTTTACTATTGATCTAGCCATCCCTTGCAGCTGTCTATCTATCTATTCTCTCCCTTCCTTCCTTGCTTGCTTCCTTCTTAATTCAAGATTTTCCAGTGTACCCAAAAATATTTCAGGGGAACATTGAGGCCAATTTCGGACACATTTGAGAATTTAAGTTGCATAAAGTTATGTGTCTTGTGAACTACACAGCAATGTTCAGCATGCATAAAAGTGTGGCAAAAACCATTCTTATTGAATATGTTGCACGCTGACACTGTCTTTGCATTTTCAATAATCGCTATGTTGTATCAACTTTTGGAATATTGCACTAACAATGCCGCAATTATTATGCCTCTGAAACATCCATGAACAAAAGTTTCTCCAATTCAAATACAAATTATGGCTCCTCTTCTTAGAGCACCCTGAAAGCCTCATATAAAGTGTCAACAAAAACCAAAACCAAATGGGAGATGTTTTAACATATATTTGATATATATTTGCCACTAAATCAACCAATTATGCACTGCCAATCATTTTGGTAACCCACATATTGACTCAGACAACCTGCTAATTGATACAAACAAACAGAAGTTATAATAAATACATAGGCAGCTTGGCCTTTTGTATTATGCAAATTATCCAATATAATGTACATTTTATTTCATTGTCCTTTATTGTATAAAATAGCTATATATGGCTTAAAGATAGGCCCACAATAGGCATTTCTAGGCCTAATATTAGTTGACCACTCTCACCTTTAGAAGTTGTCACTTATCAGAAGCAGTTGCTTTTAGCATTTTAAAATGTTCTGTGGCCGTTTGTTGATTGATCTTCCGGAGGTTATATTAGGCAAAAGTTTAAATCAAGTTAACATTTTGTGTTTACTTATTTTCTTTGTCTAAGTTAAACTTTTTTTTTTTTGCTGAAAGTTAAAATTGCCTTGCTGCTCATTGGCACTGGTCGATCTGTGATTATAGGTGGAGCCACATGTGGTGCAAGCAGCACTATAACTGACTCCCACATGAGAGTTCTTTAAACTGCGTTATAGTTTATCTATCAATAGGTATGATGTCTAAATATGAATGATGATATAGTTTAGACTATAGAAGTGATAACTAGCACAAAAAAGAGCATATATTTATAATCTCAAGTTAGTACAAGTGGTCTAAAGTGTGGCTAGAACAGAACCACAATCTTTGATGTGGACCAGGCATAAATCCTCAATGAATCAGAAATTCGCATCGCAAAATATTGCGATCCCAGGAAAGTCCCGTAGTTTGTAGTTTCTTTGTTAGCTGCGTGTAGTTTCTTTCTTTCTTAGCCTGCGGGATATCTATATTCGACATTTTATGTATTGTATGGACGGAGTGCACTGTATTGTAAATGCAATTAATGCATGTAACGCATGTTCTGCTAGCTTCTGCTCGTGACGTCAACTTTCCTGGGCACTTGCTGCCATATGACGTCACCACCCGTAAGGTCCCTTTTCACGTGGCGCGCCACATATATATTTTATGACATGCGAACACTACCAGGTGGTAATTAGGCCATTAAAGGTCAATTAGAGTTACCTGGCTGAAAGATTAATTCAAGGTTAAATTATAAGGTCAATTATAAGGTCAATTAAGAATTAATTAGTGCAATTAATGCTAATTGCAATCCCTTTGATCCACTCAAAGGTACCACCTAGTAGTGTGAAACTTTTATTTGTAGCTATGTGTGGACATTTAAAATGTCCTAAGAAAATTTAAAGAAGTTTTCAGAATCTAATTTTATTGTCAATAGTGAAAAAGAACAATTGTGATTGTGCATTTTTTTTCTTGGTGATTATTGTAATGTTGGCCTACAATCCTGATGACTATGGCCATTTTTGAATATGTTACAAAGTCATGTAATTTTACAGCCATCCATCTGCTGTCACTAAAAGTTATTGAATTTCTGTAGGGAAATGTTGTCTAAATTAAATAATTATATATGCACCAATCAATTGCACTTCTCAGATATATATATACGTAAACTGATTGCTGTTAATTGCAATCAATAGATGTTGATGATTGTCTGAAAAACCCATGCAATGAAATAATTGTATATGCACCAATCAATTGCACTTCTCAGATATATGCATATATATATGTAAAACTGATTGTTGTTAATTGCAATCAACAGATACTGATGAGTGTCTGAAAAACCCATGCGACCCTGTTGGAGGAACATGCACCAATACTCCGGGCTCATACACATGTGGATGCAAAACGGGATACAGTGCCATCAATTCAACTCATTGTCAAAGTAAGTTGATTTCTCATAATATGATATTGTATGATTGTCCAGGATAACTGTCATAGTCATACCACTGAAATAGATAGATTTTTATTTTGCCTCCAAAAGGAGAGTACATAAAACATGTATAACAAGTAAAAATAGCACAGTGTAAAATCGGATAAAATACTGAACAGGTTTCAAGTTTAAAATTAACTTAATAAATTGTTAACATTTGTAACGTTAAAAGAGGTTTGAAGTATGTATTTTATACTATCTGCGATACCACATGGCGGTCTACTTTTTATAACATTTTTACATTTTTGCTGGTAATTATCATCACATAGATATTGTGCTAATGAAATTTGGTGTTTTTTGCAAGTTTTAAGAACATCACTGACTAGATTTCTGTGACTTGAAAGATTGGCGCTAAGGGCACAAGACAATAAATGTTGATAAATGAACTACAACGTGATGTGGACAACAACATAGATCTTAACAGCGACAACTTCTTGATCTCAACAGACACAGATATACGGTCAATAACTTACGCTTGTAAAAGTGGAGAAGTTTTACACAATCTTTTAAGTCCTAATGCGGATTTTTAAAATTTAGCCTGAGCAGATTTGATAGTTTTAAAAGCAGTTTTATCCTGATAAATACATTCCATACCATACAATAGAAGAGGCCTAACTGCAACTGACAATATATGTGATATGGTACTGGGTCTGCAGCCACCAACACAGATTCCTGCTCCCTGCATGGAGTAAAAGACTCTTCGTGCAGAACGTATCCGGGCTTCTGTGTGACTTCTGTTGTTGTTGCAAAGGTTGACGCCAAGATGTTTGACTTCCTCAGATTCTGCCAGCTGAGTATTCTCCAGGTACCATTCTCGTTTAGACAGTGGGCTCTTTCCAAATGTGGTACAGGTGATTTTCGCAGGGTTAAAACTTGGACCATGTTGGATAAAGTACTTGTTGGCAGTATCTATCAGTCTCTGCAGACCAGACATGATTAGACTGCAAAGAAGGATATCATCGGCATAGCAGCAAATGTTATAGGTGGCTGACCCAATACGAATTCCACACCTCATGTCTGCGAGATCCTTCACCATGTCTTGGTATAGAAGATTAAAAATAAAAGGCGATGACAAGCCTCCTTGTCTAGTGCCTTTTCTGATGTCAGTATAGGACCAATGCCACAAGTTGGTAAAATTTGGAATTTCTGGTGAAATTGGCCAAAAAATCAATAATCACTGATATGCTTCTTATGTGTCATTAGATTCCAAATCCAAAAATTTGAGGTTGTATATGCGTTTTTTGTGACGTCTATGCCACATTATGCTAGTAAATTTAAACATGAATGTGAAGAAAATACTTTCTTAAAATGCAGTTTATTCAAAACGAAACTTTGTTTCTTCAAATACATCTGCAGCAAAGACTTTTTAAGATATCACTATGAAACTTGCACACGTTTTGTTGAATAATATTCTTAAAACAAACAAAAAACAAATTTGTCATTATTTGCCTTCTCATACCTTCTATGGTGTAATTAGCAGGTAATGCCGAAAGCAAGCTTTGCACTTTTTGTCAGCCATAAACACAGGGCCATTATACCATGATAGGTTTGACTAAAAACCATATTGTATATACCAATGGAAAGCTAAGCTCAATTGTAACAACACAATATCAAACAAGTGAAAATTCCAGCAAAGACTCTTTATCACAAAGCATTTGAACAAGACATATCTGAACATACATTTTTACAAAGTGTAAGAGTGCCACAATTGTTGTCAGTGACAAAGACAGGCCACTAATACCATGATAGGATACATTTACAAACGCGTTTTATAGACCAATAGAAACCTGGGCTCATGAGCAATAAAATCATATCAGAAAAGGTAACTTTCCTTCAAGTAGTCTTCGTCAAGAAGCATGTAAAGAAGAAAGGTCCTCATAAATATTACAAAATGTGAGACCTTCGAATTTCTTGTCAGTCTCAAAGATAGGGCTCTAATGCCATTATGGGTTGGACTTTCTACCCTATTCTATACACTAATACAAAGCCAGGCTCATGAGCATGACAATAATACCAAGATTGCAAGAATTCCAGCAACAAGCCTTCATCAGGAAGTACCCAAACAAGAGAAGTCCCACAGAATGTTTGCAGAATATAAGAACGTCGCGCTGTTGTCAGTCTTACTCAAGCCATCACAGCTTCTGACACAACAGCCTTATTTTATTAGCCACTTTAAGTGATATATTCCTGACAGACGAGGTCATGAGCAATGCATTGGTATATCAAATTTTCTGAAAATGTTTCAATCAGTGGTTTATCTGTGGCATCAAAAATCACATTGCACTTTTAAGCTTCACCCGGGACACACCAAATGAGGATTACAAAAGGTGTATTGAAAAAATATAGAAACATCCAATTGCCATTTTTATGGATTCACAAGATGCCCACCTAATCAGGGAACAGTAATGCATTGCAATTTTGATCCTAAATCCATCCCTTTTCCTGTATTTGAAAGTTGTATGCAAAAATTTTACATGCAGTGTCCAGGCGGGACACCAAAAAATTTCCCTGACTGCAATCATGTATCACTCATTATCTCACAACCAGTGACATATGGATGCAATTGCTGCTATTTACGTCGAAGTAGATATTTTTGGCTATCATTCGATCCATAATACTGGCATAAATTAATTTATAGGGCTGAGATATGACCTAAAATTCAAGTGCACATTGGCCCAAAACTGAAATTTTACCAACTCACGGCACTGGACCTAGTATAATGGCTGATGTTGTTGACCCACTTGATCGTCACTGTCAGTCAGCTATACCAGTAGATCAGGATTCTCCAATACAGTGTAGGGACAATACCAATCGCATTATAGAACATGATGCTGTGCGGAATGTCATCAAAGGCTGCTGAAATAGAGTTTGTACCTCCTAAGTCCTCACTCGCTGATCACTATGAAACAGATTGACATGGAAAAGGATGGCTGAGTAATACGTGAAAACGCCATTTCAAAACCCATGCAGGGTTTATACTTTGAAGACAAGGAAAGAAAATAACAAGTAATGTTGTTGTTTAAGTGTGATGTTATATGAAGACTGGATGATGTCGCAGCTGGCATATAATTTCATGCTGGGACCAACTGGGATGTATTACCCAGCCAAGCTCCCATCCAATGGGAATCCACCTCAACTTTGCATCACATTCTCAGCAAGTGAAAATTGGGTCTGCAATCGCCCATGCAAGTGCAGCATCACAGCTGTGTGGTCAAATGGTTGTTAATGCTATCATACATCACAGGTTTCATATTGAAGGAAGTGTTAGATTTATCTGTCAGTCCATCCCAAGCCTAATTAATCTAGATTGAAAATTTGTGAGCAGTAGTAGCAGATAACTGATATAATCCCAGCAAAGTTGTTTGTTTGATCCACAAAGTTGTTTGATTGATCACAAAGTTGTTTGATTAATCCACAAAATTGTTTGATTGATCTACAAAGTTGTTTGATCGATCCACAAACTCGTTTGATTGATTTACAAACTTGCTCATTTACAAATTTAAACTTCAATGAACAATTCTTTAGAGGTCTGGATTGGTGTAAAGCCTCTTTTGTTGTTGTTGTTGTCACCCCCTACTCTTCAACTTCCAGATCTGGATGAGTGCAAAGGGGCCCATGGCTGCCAACAGGTCTGCACTGACACACCTGGGAGCTTCAGATGCAGTTGTCAAACTGGCTACACTCTGGGAAATGATGGGAAAACATGCACAGGTAAATATTATACAATTATGGACTTCAGTTGAGGTCAATATCATTTTTTACGGACCTGTCCGGTGATATTCACCACAGCCTTCAGCCTCTCTAGGTCAGGTCCGTAAAACCTTTTATTACATGACCGCTATGCTAGAGCAATGCTGATTGGCCTAAATCAGTCACATGACAACATCATAAAAACTCACATTGCATGGTTCGAGTGCAATATGAGATTTTTCCCAAAAAAAAATTTTTTACAATATTTTTTTTCAGATTTTTTCATATTGCATGGTTGGAGTGCAATATGAGTTTTTATAAAAAAAAAAAAATTCCAAAAAAAATTTTTTTTTTCATTTTTGTTTTTTGTTGACTGAAAAAAAAAAAATTTCCGAAATTATTTTTTTTTTTTCGGAATTGAGCATTACATTGGAAGCATAGTGGTCATGTAATAAAACAAATACGGCACTTATTATCGTGCAATATGAAAATTTATTTGCACTCGTAAATTCATATTGAACTCGGGCTACGCCCTCGTTCAATATGAATTTCCTCGTGCAAATAAATTTTCATATTGCACTCATATCATGCTGTATTTGTACAATATTGACGGAAACTGAAGTCCACAATTAGTTACCTAATTTAACTATGATGGTTTTATCCTGACCTTTGGAATTCCATAACTTGTGATGATTTTCATAGCACAAAGGTCTCAGTTTTGACTCACCAGAGCTTTCGTCCATCTCTCATGGACTTCCTCAGCTGTCTGACAAATGCTCAACTGGTCACATGAACATCCCGAAGAAGAAACAAATGGAGCAACAGAAAGAAAAAGATCAAGCGACAAGGAAGAAGCAGTATCTAATTGGCCTCCCTTATGTGAAAGGAGTGTCGGAGTCACTTGAAAGAACGTTCCAGAAATATGGTGCAACAGTCTATCATAAACCCACCAATACCCTCAGACAGCAGTTAGTACAACCGAAGGACATCACCCCAAAGGAACATAAAGCGGGAGTCATATATCAAGTGAAATGCCGGAACTGCAGTCATCTATACATAGGAGAAACAGCTAGGCCCCTCAACAAAAGTTTGGAGGAACACAAGAAGCACACTTCATCGGCTATTAACGAACATTGCTCAAACACAGGACATGAGATGGACTGGCGAAATGTAAAGGTACTAGGGAAGGAAGAACACTGGGAAAGACGCAAAATCAAAGAAGCGATCGAAATACGGAGGATCGAACCATCTCTGAATCGGGACCAAGGTTGGGACCTCCCCCCCATTTTCTACAACACATGACTTGACCCTGGGCAGTCATGTGAGCAGTTGAGCATTTTTGAGATAGCTGAGGAAGTCCATGAGAGATGGACGAAAGCTCTGGTGAGTCAAAACTGAGACCTTTGTGCTATGAAAATCATCACAAGTTAAGTCCACAATTGTTTTGTTCCATGACAATTTTTTTTTGTGGAATGATTATTGTTAGAAATATTTTAATTTTTTTTTTGGAAATCTTTCATTTTTAGGTATTTTTTTTGTTTTTTTTGGGAATTTTTTTTTTGTTTTTGGAAAAAAAAAATTTTTGGGAATTTTTTTTTTAATTATGTTCCCTGACCCCAACATGGGGGTCATGGAACAAAATTGTTTGTTATACCTAAACCATGAATATAGACCTCTCATAGGCGGTGAGAAGGTCAACTGTAAGTCATTATTTTAGTGTATTTCCCTGCTCAGGTTCGCACAAAATGAAAATCCTGAAAGGGGGCCATCAGTAAAAAGTAATGCCCTGCTATAGTGCATGAAAATGATAATACAGTAACATATAAAAAAATAATAAATGGGGCCATTAGTGTCTGCAAAAAAAATTCATTAAACGTTGTAATAGAACAACGTTTTTGTCTGTTTATCTACACTTGAGGACAAAATTATTAGCCCCCTCTGGATATCCCCTTTAATTCCATTTTTCTCCAAAATGGGGTGTCACAGAACAACCACTTACGCTGTATTTTTATGGTATTTCTATTACAAAAATGTAAATATTAATAGAGATAAGAAAATAAAACAAAATTTACTTAGTCCAGAACGGCTCTGTGACAAGGGCACCAGTCTGGACCAGGAGAGATGATCCGGTATTACTGTTATAAAGATAGGTTTTTGATCTATGAAGTTTACATGCTAAATTTTGCTGATATTGAAAAAAAAGGAAAAGTAGAATTGTCTCAGATTTTCTAATTTCCTAATCCAGAATCCAGATTGATTCTAATATGCACCTAATATATTTATTACAGGATTACTACAGTATGATCACTGTATTTCGTAATTGTTTTGGAACTTTTTTTTTTAAACAAGATTTTAATTTCCTTTACAAATCACATTTTGTGCTGGCATTTACGCAATTTTTGTAATCTTAAATTCCAGCGGCCACGGCGTGTGCGTCTGGCCATGGGTGTAGCCAGTTGTGCGCTGTCGTCAGCGGTGCCAATGTCTGCAGTTGCTACAACAATTCTTACAGTCTGGGATCAGACAAGAAGACATGTAATGGTAAGGTTAATTCTTTATTGATGCTTATAATTAGAGCTCGGCTCAAGAATCCATGCAACGAGTAGTGACCTCCCCAAACTGAATAAATGGCAGGATTGGTTGAAAAGGTGTAAACAGCTGTGAATAAGCCAATCCTGCGGCTCATTCAGTCCAGGGAGGTCACTAATAGTTGGATGCTTGAGCCTTGAGCTCTTTGTAGATTGGCGGTCCAACGGAAAAATTAATTTTTTTATTTTCAATTTACAAACTGGCTTTGCCACATCATTGAGAGTTTCTGCTGGTCTCCTAATCTTCTCATTTGATGAAATGCCTTAAGTCATTCACTTAGTTTATTTTCACCTATGCTTCTAGATATGATAAGCACTGGATCAACTGATTAACCATAACAGACACAAATGAAACATTTCTAAGCTAGTGGCAACCAAGTTGCAAGTTAATTTTGAAACTGTCTGGACCACCATTCTGCAAACAGCTGTAGGGTACAAGGAAGCTAAGTTTACTAGAACTTGGTATTCATTTCATCATGCCAAATTGCATTATGCTTTAGAAAATTTATATATATTTTTTTTTTTACCTTATTATTAATAAATTATGTCCATCTCATATTAACAGGTGTGGACGAATGCAAAGCTACCCCCAGCCCATGCAAAGGAAATGTCACTTGTACTGACAAGACTCCTGGATTCACGTGTGCATGCACCAACAACTTCAAGTTGAGTCCGGACAAGGTGTCTTGTGTCGGTAAGTCAATTTAATAAAGCATCAAAACCTCCAGTTGCAGCCTGTTTTGAAGTAAAAATCATTCATCCCATGTTTACATTACAGTCTGTCACTTTGATATAGAAAAAATGAGGACCAGTTCAATGTGAAAATTGCATTTCTTGACTTATGATAGCCTATGAAGTGCCATCTCCTCTACTTTCAACATGGGAAACATAGAGGCTGTTTGATCAGTCATGATCAAGAGAAGGCCATTTGCCTTGTTATAACAAATTTTAGAGTGAAAATTGGATGCATAATCTTTTCGTTTGGCTGTCACCAACAAGTGGGATTAGTCTCCTTAAATTAAATTAACATTGAAAGTATTGGGTATGATCATGACAAATCATCAGTATGATGACTCACGAAGTGCCACTTTCACAGTGCAACAGTCCACTCTTTTCCTATATCAAACATCATCCCAAGTCATATCATGACAAAATGGCCCATAACCTTTGCTAATTCATGAATACTTAATTAACTGACCCGGTTTTGGCTCAGCAGATCAGGGACTGCTACATCACAGTTTGAAATTGTTGCTTCTGTTTCACACAGTTACAAATGGAGAAATTGTGTATTGTTGAAAGGTGCTATCACAGTTCCGAAAATTCTATTGAATTATGTATTTTCACAGTTCTGAAATGAAACTGTTTGAAAGTTTGCTTGTTTTACACTGTTTTTCTTAGTTGCCAGTAATCCTCTAAGTGTCCATAATCGGACTAAATCTGCATGCAAAATGCTTATGACCTAAATAAGCAGCCAATCACAGAAGAGGTTGGAAATAGCAGTCTTTTATTATATTTATGTTATTTGTTATAAATGTAGATAGTGGGATTACTAATTTACTAGCCTCGTGTCTAATGTTTGTATTTCTTTTCTCATATGACTATAAATAAATTGACTTGATTTGAAATGATTTGATAGGTTGTGCACTTTCACAATTTAGAAATGTTTGCTCAATTCAGATCGTGACGGCGCATGGTCCGATTGGACAAGTTATAGCTCTTGCTCCAAAGC
Source organism: Platynereis dumerilii (assembly GCA_026936325.1). Taxonomy (NCBI): domain Eukaryota; kingdom Metazoa; phylum Annelida; class Polychaeta; order Phyllodocida; family Nereididae; genus Platynereis; species Platynereis dumerilii. The sequence goes on along the minus strand of JAPTHN010000037.1, from coordinate 906,378 downwards.
GTGTGGAATAGGAACACAGACCCGAACAAGAACATGCACCAACCCCACAAAAGAGGGCAACGGAAATGTCTGTCCTGGATCAGCTTCGGACTCCATGAATTGCAATAACCATAGCTGTCCACGTAAGTACACATTCATGCTACACTCTAAAAAATTTCAGACAAAATTGGTTTTTTAGATTCAAAATGGTTTTTTGAAAAACCAAATTTCAATGCTAAAAACCAACATGGATTTTTTTTAAAAATCCATTTTGGTTTTGCATTGAAATTTGGTTTTTCAAAAAACCATTTTGAATCTAAAAAACCAATTTTGTCCTGACATTTTTTAGAGTGTACTACCTTAATAAACCATTTTAATCGTCTTTTCAAGCCGATTCTTACAATACCAAACATGATGGGGTTGCAAAAACCGGTGCCAAATTAATCTGAATTGTCCAAAAACCATAACCATTCTAATCCAAAAAGGCCAAAACCTAAACCATCCAGCGACGACAAAATACATTATACTTGTTACAACGCTGTATAATGTAATATAGTGGGTTCGGTATAACAGGTTACTCTTTAGCACTTGGCTTTGGGGGCCGGCCCTTTAGCTCAAATGGTTTGATAGCGGACCTTTAAGGGGAATGTTTTATTAATAACAATTAGAAATGCCCTTGGCATCAGAGTGACATTGTATACAAATATCAGTAAGTTTAGGCCCATATTGCAAGTGTGATAGAAATGTTTAAAATGGAAGGTTTTTTTAAAAAATATTTTTGCCACTTTTTCTAACCAAGTATTTTAGCTATCACCTTGAAATTTTGGAATTGCTCTTTTGTAACAATGTATTTGAAACTTGCATGCTGGGACCATAATATTTTTAAGAACCAATGGGTGCAAAAGTATGTTGAGATGTATCCCACCAGTTTAAGAGATCCTGAGTCAACTGTGCCCATGCTCCCTTTACAATGGCCTGGCCAATTGTATTATCATATGCAAGGCATATGTCAGGATTATGTCACATTTATGTGAGTATGCCGGGATTCAGAGGGTTCAGTATCTTTTTGGGTGAGGGAATTAAGGGTTACAATCTTCATGTAGGGCATTTTTGGTACTTTTTTGGTTATGCATACACTGTACGATTAATTTTGAGTCAGCTCAAATGGTTGAGTGAGGTGGTTGCACAATTCCGTTGTGCCAACATAGCTTGTTGTTTTAAGCTATTATAACAGACAGATTGTCTCGGCTGAAAACAACAAGCTTTATCAGCTCAAAGTAATTGTGCAACCATTCTCACTCAATCATTTAAGCTGACGCAGTGTATCCTATATTTTCCATCACTAAAACGAAAAATCTTTATAATTTAAAATCACCAAATTGAAAAATTCAGAAGACAAATGATAATTCACTGAAATGTTCTCTTTTTTTTTTGTCTTCTTGCAGTTACAAGCTTTGAGTTGTCTTTCGGAGCAGAGGTCAAATACCTGACCACAATGACTTTAGAACAGGTAAATTTATTTTATTTTTTTCAACAGAACTATAACAGCATTACATTATAATTTTGTCAAAGACAAACCACTGGTTGTGTTGGTAGAAGCTTTGGTCATTTGATTAATGATTTTTTATAAAGAAAACTTTCCAATTTGAGAAATTAAAGTTCTGTGATTTTTTATTATAAAAAATACACTTACAGCTGGGACATTTGATATTCAAAAGACTGGGCTAATGCTCTGTGGAACTGCCACTTTGTGTGTCATCATGCTGATGATTTGTCATGATCATACCCAATACTTTAAATTTTAATTTTAATTAGAGGACTAATCCCGCTTGTTGGTGACAGGCTAACAAAAGGATTATGCATCTGATTTTTACTCTAAAATCAGTTATGACAAATCAAAATTTGACCTTCTCTTGACAATGACTAATCAAACATGTTTTGCATATTGAATGAGGAGTTGATGACACTTCATTAGCTATCATGAGTCGTGAAGTGCAATTTTCAGAGTGCAACTGTCCACTCTGTTTGCATATCAAATTTCCTGGCAATTTTTTTTTAAAGTGTTGACTTCGCAGCATGCATGCCTATTGTTCAGCCAAGGACTAATTTGTGTATATATATATCTCTGGTTGAAGTTATGTAGCTCAAGGATAAGATTCTTTTTGGTTGTGAATCTTGTTAAATTTCCAATTTATATAACAATTTTGTCACACTTGGCCCCAGTGAATCCTGTCTTGCATTCACAGCTTCCAACTGAATTGCATTGTAGTGATTGTGAACCTGGAAAAGCACAAAAAAAGTCAAATTATTTATTTGCAACAATAGTTTTACCATGAACATACATGAGAAGTACATAGCCAAAGTGGTAGGCCTAATTATAACCCAAATATGTGGCCCAAGCGTTATATTGACCACAGAGGCTGAATATATCTGGGATATAATACTCATCTGTAATGCCTATTTTCACAGTTATTGCGATCATTATTTCTTTAAATTAAACGATGATAGATATTTTGTTGCCAAACGTGTCAAAATAGTCACGACAAAACGTCTGTAATTGATAAAATTAACAACTGAATTTTATTATAAATGTTCAAGCAATTGTTGTCAAATCATTAAATGTCTCTCCAACTGCAAGATAATGGTATAATTATATTGAAGGATTTCACCAACTGTGGAAGAAATATATATTTATAGTATTAGTTTGCTTTGGTTCAACATATCCTACTGGATAAACTCATTTGAATGCTATCAATTTCCTTATGATGCAATTGCAATACTTGCCTGCATCATTGCAATCGCAGGGTTGGCATGGTCCATTTGCAGTTGTACGGAAGTGCAATTGGAGGCAATTCTCGCAGTGAGGCCCCGTTGTGAATCCCCCGCACCCAACGCAACGGCCCCCATCTCCAGTCGAAGAGAACTGGTCCTCATCAAAATGGCAGATCTCAGAGTGGCCATAGCAATTGCAGGCTAAATGATAAAGATACAAACCAAATTAATTAGAACCTCTCCGATTGATTAAGTTACAGTAGACGAATGACAAGTACTTACATTCAGCTGCTAGTGGACATCAATGACCTCATAACAAGCCCTATCAAATGCATTGAAATGAAGTGTCAAATTGTCATAAGGCAACTTGTGACCTCACTGATGAGTGGTGTGACACTTTAAATGACTTCTCCCAGTAACATTGCAAGTATAGGATATGACTTCATTTAACTGCTTATGTGTCATACAGAATAACATTGCTGAATAGGGATGTGACCTCAAGGCATGGGCGTTATATGGTGGGGGACGGGGGGGGGGACATCCCCCCACATTTTTGACCCCGGGGGACATAATATGAAATTTCCCCCCCCCCCCCACTTTTTTGTGTGAAAACAAAATTTGTTGTCACTGATGTGGTAATTGCCCTTGGGTACAATTTGGTAGGGTGCTATTCTAAGAGACATTTCCCCACCTTTCTGCTTCGGCAGGTTACCATTCCATTCTAAAGTTCAAGAATGTAAAAAAACACTGACTCATGCAGTTATTCGCGAATCTGTCGGCCGACTCCGACGGCCTGACCACCTAGTCCCTCCCACATTTTCCGCAAAAATTACGCCCCTGCCTCAAGAAGCATTCCAGTGCTTTTCTGTTTAGTTTACTGCAAAGACTGATCTATTTTCTGTCCAGATGAAGTTAGAAGGAACAGGCAGAGCATGGCAGTTTTGAATTTAATAGTCACAATTAAGACTTGCTTCAAGCTTTGGCATGTGCCCTCAGACAGTACTTGTATCTCAAATTTTTCAAATGTACACTGATAATACTCCAACCTTTGCACACATTGGCATTATCCGGTGTTGCCGGTTTCCATGGCTCCTTATTGAACGAGTCTTGACACCTGTCACACATTTGTCCCGCGGTGTGGTGCTGACATTTGCAGATTCGCTTAGTTCCTCCACTTGGATCGGGGATACATTCATTTGCATGGCCATGGCATTTGCATCTAGGAAACAATCAATATTCAATAATGTACATAAACTGATAAACTTTTTAAAATATTTATGTCCAACTAGTTTTAGAGTGGAATAATGACAAGTGCTCAGATTCAGCTGCTTGTGGCCATCAATGACCTCACTTGTAACGGGCCCTATCCCTTGCATTGAAATAAACCGTCTATTTGTCATTGAGTATCTTGTGACCTCGTTATTGAGTGATGATTAGGCTAAGTAAGTGACAATCCATGTTTTGATAACATTGAAAAAAGAGCTATAATGATTGTCCTAACTTCAATGAGCTAGGATGCATTTATAGGTAAGTCTTACCTTCCGCCAATGTCGATGTTCGAAATGGAAAAATAGTAGGACTTCTTTGCCTTGGGATCAAATGCCTCGTCACCGAAGGTGTTCATTCGATTAAGAACCAGGCGTATGTCAGATGCGGTTATCCATTCCTGGAACGTATCATAGAATATTTTGGTGTGAATTCTAACAACATACCATTAGTAATAATGACATCTTTCAAAATTTTTGATTGTGAAATGTCAGTGAGATTTAATTTTAGAATATTGCAAACCTCCAATTCAGGATAGTCTGAAATGCTGCCCCGAACGTTTCTCCCTGCAAGAGTACTGAAACTGACACTGCCACCAGTTAGCGGTGAAATGTCGCTGTATTTGGCTGTGCAAAGAGCTTGTGCTCTATTTGTCCCCCCTCGTATCCTTTCCCTCTCCGATGTTCCATAAGTTCGCAGACAATCTCCGCTGTAAAATTGGAAGGCTTCCCAATCGGAGTTTGCGCTTGTCTTTTTGTAAATGGCGAAACTTTCTGGCCGACTAGTGTGGAATTTAATTGTGATATAGGTGATGTCAAAGGGAATTCCTGAAAATATGATAATTCTTGTACCACTTGACACCTCTGTTAGCAGACTCGAAATTCAAATGTACAGTGTAAAACAATAACAAAGGTCCAAAGAGATGCCAAAATTAGTAGCCATATTTATTATGTTATGCTTCACTTACCAAGACTAAGAGTGACATTAACTGGACCAGTTCCCCCATCCATCATTGTTTCAGACTGCCAACTTGTTCTTCGGTTAAAATCTGTCATAAGTGATGGAGGGTGTCTGAAAGAAAGCAACGTACAGGATGAAAAATTGTATTCACAAATAGTCATAGGGTTATCTCAGTGGCAGCATGCTGAACTGCCAATCGCTGGGTCAGGGTTCAAATCCAGCTCTTGCCCAGGCACTCGGACCAAGGCTGGATGGCTGTTTCAATTACATCATCCTTCGACTCATTATCGTGTGTGCTCCTCCTATACTTATTAGCAAGTACATAAATACAGAATGTCTAAGTCAAAATTTGACTCTGGTGGCAGAATTTTTTCCCTTTTAAAATTTGGAATGGAGCGCCGTTGCCGCACCAGCCAAGAGTTCCACCGACAAGAATTTTCCATTTCCATCACTGAGCTAAAGTATTTGATACTTTAATATAAATTAAGGACTGAAATGTGATTTAGGCTTTACATCTGTTATTTATGCATTTTGACCGGCTAATTAGGATGCAAGGAGAACATGGCAGTAATGCGAAAGATGATTTAAACTTATGTACAACATAGATCCTTGTAACCACGCCAGAGTTGTTGGTTGAATCGAACAGAGACCCTGAGATTTGAAGCCCAGTGTGCTATCAGCTGAACTGTCCTGCTCCCTCGAGCTTTGCAAAGTCGAAACACTATGAATAGCTATCTCTGGGTTACGTTTGGGTCGTTGCAACACTTTAAGCAGTTTAATGTGTCAAAAATTCGGCTCTCTGATTGGTCAGATTACAGGAAGTCGGCCGTTTCACTGTGTTGGCGACGACTGTCATGATTTTAACTTATACCAAAAATTTACAAAAAAAATTAGAAAAATTTAGATGTCAGTCATAATCATGACATTCGTCGGCACCTTATTATTGTCCTTATATTCATAGTGCGAAATGGAAATTATTAAGACAAGAAACTTTAATGGTACTTCTCTGGTTACCCTTTAGCTATATCGCTCGAATCACAGATGTGGCATTTTTGGGATCCAAATTTTTGGCAGTATTCCTGAGCTCCAGATGAACCACATGTACTGGTAGCTTCGACACCTCTTTCGTAAGCGCCATTAATGAACGGTGGTAGGCACCAGATTGCCTTTCCGCTTTTATCATAACATGGTGTCACTCTCTCACAATCTGATCCGCGAAAGAACGCAAATCCAAGCAGTATCAATTGAAGATTTGGTGACATTTTTGATGTGAAGGGTTTGTAGTTGAGGCCTAAAAAAGAAGAAAGATATGGATATGATAGTCGACAAATAAGGAGTACTTACATTTTGCTGTTTGTGAACATCAATGATATCCCAACAAGCCCTACAATGTATATTTTCGCATTGAAATGAAGTTTAAATTTGTCTTGGGTAACTTGTGTCCTCAATGGTGAGTTGTGTGACTCAATCAGTGACTTTGGCTAATAGCATTGAAAGTATCGGACATCACCTCACTACTGGTAGCGGCGTAAGATTCAAAAGAAAAACATCCCAAAAATAGGGAAATGGACGTGTCTATAATTTGAAATCAAAATTTTATACCATTCAACAATCAACACCTCTGTGAGCCAATCATAAGCGGTATTTCACTGCAGTAAATCCCATATTATTAGTTGCCACTTGGTCTACAATGATTGTATGTTTGGGTGTTTGGTTCATGGTACATATAAGCCAGTTATTTAATATGGGATCAGGAATATGTAGTTATCACAGCTCCGGCAGAAACCCTTGCTGAATAAATCGCATGTTCTCCCAAGATGAACAAGCTATACCCCTGTGGGCAAATCTACGCTGTAGCAACGTTGCGACAACATCACCCTGTTCGTCAAATGATGTAGAATTGTATGGTAGAAATTACGTTGCCACAACGTGTGAACCAACACAAAGATAACTAGCGTGCGCCATGTGGCGATGTTTTCACAACATTGTGAGGCAATATTCAATGGTTCAACGTTAGCTTGCGACATTGTGGCAATGTTGTAAAAAAAACCCGACGTTGTGTTCACGTTGTGGCAACATGATCTCTACCATACATATCAACGTGACCAACAGACCAGCAATGTCGGGGTTTACTTCATGTACCCACTGGGACTACTCTCATACTTGTGTCATATGTCAGTAAATCGTCAATGCTGTGCCCAATAACATGTCTTAATCTTTTTTGTAATGGTATGACTCTTTAAGAGAGTTATATTTCACTCTTTAACAATTATTGCACAACCTACCTTTGATGCTACACAAAGACCAAATCCAGGATATAATGCATCAATAGTCTGAACTGGATGTAGGACAAACTTTTGTCAGACTTTTGTTTTTATGGCCTGTTTGCATACAATGAATTAGGTTTTTAGGTCCTTAATCTCAATTACAAGGGCCAAATTACAGGAGATATCGTAATGTGAGGTACACTTGTCAATCAGCTTGGGGAAAAATTTGTTTCTAAATGCTTTTTTAAATGTCAAATTAGAACTCATAGCTCTGTGATGATATACTTTCCTGTCATTTATAACAACAACACAAAAAAAGAATGACGTAAATGCCACTCTTTTTGAGTTATAGAAGACTATTACTGTAAAATGTTGCACAATTAGTTTATGTGACGTACAGTTGTGCTTGAAAATTAGTGAACCCATAGAGATTTACCATTGAAGACAATGATAAAGTTCTTTCACCGTACTGGCCATACCATAAATGATATTGCACGAATCATTGAACCAATGACTGTATTATACCATTGAGGTTTCCCACTACATGTACTAGCCTGGCCATTGGATTTGTATCAAGGGTTTTTGTGCTAGATAGGGGTTATAATTGTGCAAAAGTAAGTGCACCCGAAGTGTAAATGTTAAAAGATAGGAGAAGAGGGTTCACTTACTTTTGCACAATTATAACCCCTATCTAGCGCAAAGTCCCCTGATACAAATCCAATGGCCAGGCTGGTACGTCTAGTGGGAAGCCTCAATGGTATAATACAGGCATTGGTTCAATGATTCGTGCAATATCATTTATGTTATGGCCAGTACGGTGAGACAACTTTATCATTGTCTTCAATGGTAAATCTCTATGGGTTCACTAATTTTCAAGCACAACTGTACACGTAGCTTGTTGTTTTAATATAATCTGTCTGTTATCATAACTGAAAACAAGAAGCTATGTCAGCTCAATGGAATTGTGCAACCATCTCACTCAATTATTTGAGCTGATTTCAAATTAAAATTTTACAATGACTGACTTCCAGAAACTTATTTTAGAGGGCCCCATATAGTACTGGGCGTCTGCCCCCCCCCCCAATGGTGTTGCTGGTTTTTAAGGTTGCCCTTTAACTCCTAATTTAGGCCCCCCCACTAGTTTCATGGAAAATTGCTAGACTCTGACAAGGCCCTGTGTCAATGATTTCTTCTCTAATTCATAACATTTATTTTTTTATCCTTTTGAGCGTTTTAATTCTCTAAACAGCTGGGGCACATATAAACTTGCCTAATATAAATTTAGAAGTCCATATTGAAGCAAGATAGAGGCTTTGTAAGTTATAACACTTCTAATGTTTTGTCTTGTCTTTTTTTAATAGAACTTTTGTAATGCTCTTTCTGAGATGCAGCAGAGCTATCGTGTTCGTACAAGTTTGCAATTTTGCACTGCACTTAATTACGGGATAGAATTGAATTGAATTGAACAAAATTAAGACATTCACATGTGTCTGAGGCTTCTTACAATCCCGGGGGGGGGGGGAGGTAGAGTACTTCGCGGACTTTTGCATAGGGAAGCGCCACGGCGATTTTGAAAACCAAAACCATTTTATTAAATCCGAGACCAACGCCAAAACCACAAACCATTTTAATCTTTTAGTAAAAATATCCAAAACCAATTTAATCTTTATGATTTTTATACCATTTTAATCGTCTTTTCAAGCTGATTCTAACCCTACCAAACATGTTGGGGTGAAAAAAAGGCAACCAAATTAATCTTAATTCATAAAAAAACAATACCATTTTAATCCTAGAAGGCCAAAAAACCTAAACCATCCAGCGGAGCCTCTATATACACCCTTTCATAGTGAGTACCCCCCCCCCCGGGCTTACAGTCTGAAATTGAGTGTTTTTAAAGCAGTGGCGTAATCAGGGGTTCGCAAGTTGAAGGGTAGGAGTGCCGGAACAGAGGGCTAATTGTCTCTCCTGCTTTGTCCGGGGGGGGGGGAGCCAAAATGTGCCTTTTCAGTTTTTGACCTAAAACAACATTATTAGGCTTTATTTAATTAATTTGAAGCATGAATTACTCAGCATATATATATACAAATTTGTTATTGACACTTTTTTCGCGAACATTTGATTTGCCCTTTTTTTTGCATCAGACCGCCCCTTATCCTTTCGTCACACGGGGGGGGGGGGGGGGGGCGAGGGGCCCCTTTGGGGCGTCAAATTTTGTTGGGCATAAATTATTGTAATATACACCACAATTTCCCCATAAGGGGGGGGGGTTTACTGGTATCCATATTGGAGGATGTATGCTCTCGCGAATCCATTTTCTGTGAACTGTTGAGTTGTTTCTGAAAGGGGCCCAAATGGTCTAAGGAAGGGGGCCCAAGGATGCTACACCCCCCCCCCCCCAACCATGAGGCTATGGGTTCGGCCCTGGATGTAAGTAGGCCTAATCGTCATTCTTTGACCGCTTAACAGGAAAGGACTTTTCAAATTTTGGGGGCCATGTTGTATTTTTTTTGCGATAACTCTACTGTCTTCAAGATGTCTTGTTTCTCAACGATGCTATTAAGAATTTTTTGTTAATAGGTGAAGTTTTCATTTGAACTGAAGTTTGAAATATGTCAAATAAAAAAAAACATTCTTTCATCACCCTGTATATATTCTTTAAAAAGGCATATGTTGTATTTGTTAGTATTTTTTTAATCATAAGATGAATATTGGGTACGATGTTTTAGAAAGTATTATTTAAAAGAATATCGTGAATTGAAGACGATTCAAAATTATGAATCAGAAGGTTATTATTTGTCTAACCGTATTCGATTATTGCAGTCTAAACAAAAATGAATAGCAAAATGCTCGAGGTGGTAAACCAGTTCTTTTAGGCTACACTCTAAAAAATTTCAGACAAAATTGGTTTTTTAGATTCAAAATGGTTTTTTGAAAAACCAAATTTCAATGCAAAAAACCAAAATGGATTTTTTTAAAAATCCATTTTGATTTTGCATTGAAATTTGGTTTTTCAAAAAACTGTTTTGAATCTAAAAAACCAATTTTGTCCCGACGTTTTTTAGAGTGTATTTCCTGTCTCTTGCTGCAATGAACCTCATGAATGTCAGGTTGCGGAAGAATACAACACGAGCCCGAAGGACAAGTGTTTATTCTGCAGCAGACCTGACATGAGTGAGGTTCATTGCTGTGAACCACACTCCCACTAAGTTTTATTTATATCCCACAATAAAAATAGACCTCCAGTCGATTAAATAATTACTAGAGGCACTATTTTGTTTGAATGGAAGCAAAAAGATCGCTAGCAACCACACCGACCAATCAGAGCGTTAATAAATTGTGACGTAATCACTTCACTGTCCATTGTTTACATAACCACGTTAGATAATGAGATGCATGTGGTTCACAACGATGAACCTCATGGTGTGAATCACATGGTTTTTTGCCAGAACTTCACTGGCAGTGAATCACTGCCTATTGTGGGATATTGTTCTTTTCAACCTTCGATGACACTGAAATATAAGAATATCTGCAGAAGTACCTCATTGAATGTAAAAATTAATATTGACTTGTAAAATGTTTACATTTTTTTCCTTTATTTTGCAGTACGACAAAATAAAGGCAAAAATGGAGGCTTTAGTGGCAGAACAAGTTAACTCCTTCTGCATAGCCAATAAGACTGCCTGTTGTGGGAGCAATGCCAGGTGAGAACGTAACTTATTCATTGTGGTATTCATTTTACTATCCTATTTTATAGACTAGAGGACCCCCATGCTTCTTGGTATAAAGATATAGGCCTGCAAATTAGTAGCAGGGTGCAATATTGTGCTTTATCATTGTAAGTGTGACATGTGTTGCCCTGTGGTGTAAATACAGCATTGATGTATGCCCGGGGGGGGGGGGGGGGTACTTCGCGGTCTTTTGCATAGGGATTCGCCACGGCGATTTTGAAAACCAAAACTATTTTAATTCGAGACCAGCGCCAAAACCACAAACCATTTTAATCTTTTAGTAAAAATATCCAAAACCAATTTAATCTTTATGATTTTTATACCATTTTAATCAACTTTTTAAGCCGATTATAACGGTACCAAACATGTTGGGGGTGCAAAAAGGGCAACCAAATTAATCTTAATTCATAAAAAACCAATACCATTTTAATCCTAGAAGGCCAAAAAACCTAAACCATCCAGCGGAGCCTCGATATACTCCCTTTCAAGGTGAGTACCCCCCCCCCCCCCCGAGATGTATGAAAGCTGAGATTTTGAGGAACAAAATGGTATATGGCTCATAATTTCTGCATCAAAGTTCCACAGGGTATAGTAGTCCGTTACATGTTCTAACGGACTACTATATCAGGACCAGAATGACAATGCAAACAATGCACACTGCTTCCAATTAGTATGCCACTAGGCCTATCTCATTATACCAAGAAGCATGGGGGCCCTCCAGTTATTGATAATTAAATTATCTCCCTTCTTTAGAATAAAGAAGTGGAATTACAACTTATTGCATTTTGCAGAGTATTATCATATTTGTAGACACTATATAAGACTTAATGACTTAATGAGAATGTTTCCTTGGACATGCTATTCTGTTGGGAAAAGCAATGTATATTGACGTTTTGTTATACTAGAAAACACATTTTGTATGATAATTGGATAGTTCTGTATATTATATAGTTATAATAAGATTTGAAGTGTTTTATGTCATATGATAAGTTGATATAAATGCAAGAAAGTAATCAAATATTGTAAATCCTGATGAATTGTTGCATTTCTGAGTAACTTTAATGATTGTTATTTATTTATTTATTAGTATTTTTTGGAATTGTATTTTGGTATTAATCTATGTTAGGGGGTGCATTCATCCTCGGGTCATAGTATATAATATATATACTCCAATGCACCCCCTTTTCACACCATTTTGTAATTATAAATAACATTTGATTATATCTATACTTGTAAAATAATGTACAAGGTGTTAGAAAAATTAAATAAATCTAAATCTAAATAATTTTTTTATGTCAATATTCCCTATAGAAAACATGTCCTAGAAAAAATGAACAGTTAGTCTGAGTGTATACAATTATGTGTTTACGTCAATTATTAGAACATATTTGCAAAAACCAGTTTTAGAATCCTTCATAAAGGCATGGAATCAATGAAGGGTAGGGAAAATGTTTAGGAATTTTACACGGTTGAGATTGGATTAAAATTTTTACCCTAAACACGCTTTAAAAATTAACCTTGACTTTTTTCTTTTTCGACAGGACAACAGTTGCATCAGATGCCAAATTCACTGACGCGAATAACGTGAAGTATGGCGGCTCCACTCCTGAAAGGGCCGGAAATTATCTCAGGATAGTTTTCCTTATAACTGCTCTGAAGGACAACGGCGTTTGTCAAGCAACTAGGGCCAAGCGATCCATCACTGCTCTCAACAGCACCCAGATGGCGTTGCCCCAAAGCGTCGTTCTTGCTATCATCAACTCTCCAAATGTGTAAGTATTAGAATACTAGAAAAGCCCATTGGGGGCAAATGCACTGTTACCTAAGCATGCAAATTCGGGGATCATGAAAAAAATTAGTGATATAAAAAAATGTTGACCAAAAAAAAATTTTTGGAAATTGGAAAAAAAAAGTAAGCCTAAATAGCTCATTGGGGCAAATGAACTGTTACATAGGCATATTAATAGGTCTATAGATATCTGTCCATGAAGACACAATTTTGGAACTTTACATATCAAAATTTAGTTAAAAAAATAAAATTGGGAAAAAAATAAAAAAACAAAATGAGATTTTTTTTTATGGGAAAAAAATTGAGAATTAACTTTGGAAAAAGAAGCTTTGGGGAAAAAACAACTTTTTAGAATATGATGCAAAATCTGGCAGCCATGTTGAATTTTTCTTTGGAAATAATATGAGCCAAACCGCATAAATTGTTCTGTATTTTTTGGTTTCTCAACCCTTTCAATATGAATTTGTGATTAATTGGCTAAGTTTTCAGATCAACATTAGTTAGCTTTTGCAGCCCTGTAAATATTGTCAGCCTATTTCTTTTTACAGAGAAGAATCCCTTCAATGTTATTGAACTTAATTGATCTTTATGCTAGGTTGTACTATAATTAATAGCCATTCCCAGCATGGTTATTAGAACCTGGTGTAAATGTTTTTTAGTCAGTCCAGCAGTGAGGCTTTGGGGAAATTCAAAAGTAATATGGCAAGGGACATAAAACCTAGGGTGGTCCACTTTCCTATGGGATAAATCAAATCTCCAAAAACCCCCAATTTGAAAGCAGAAATTGATGACCACATACGTAAAACAAACACACGCAAAATTTCAGCCCAATCGGTTAATATTTAGAGGTGGCACATAGCCCCTGAAGTTTATCACGTAGTCCCCATTCGCGGAACTGAAAAAATGGTCAATTTCCCAGATCTTTCTCCGAAGTAAATATTTTTTTGCGGTTTTTTAGTATATGATAAAGTTGGCATGGAAAAGTAATGTCTGGGGGTTATTTTGGATCTATTATTCATAGTAAGTGAAATATTTGCCTTTTTTTATGAAAAAATGTTTGAAAATTGACCTATATCATATCTATGCTGAACTTCCATAAAACTTTAAGTCAGAAAGAATATCAGGACTAGATTGGGCATCCTTGACATACTAAAAAGAGGTTATTTGATCAAAATAATTGGCCTTAATTGCAAGATTTGCAAATACCGATGATTTTGAGGTCTGCTGCAGGGCAATCACATGTTAAACTTCAACGGCTTTGTGCCTCCTCTAAATATTAATTGATTTTGCTGAAATTTTTACTCAATACCTTCTATCAATATAAGATCACAATGCAAGATTCAAATCAGAGAAATTTAGAAGAAAGTGTTTTTGGACCACCTTAATAAAAACCCCACCCAGAGCTGGAGGATGGGGAATTCAAAATTCAATGAAAAAACTGCAATGGGACAGGCAATTCAAAAGTAAAATTGCCAAGGGACAGAAGGACACAAAACCCGGTTCCACAGCATGTCACGGCCGAACCCATCTCCACAACCTGGTATTAGATGTAGATTGTTGGGGACGAAACCTCAGTTGTTGTCCCATAGGTATTCTAGTTATCCCTGATCTGTCTCTCAATAGCTGTGTGAGCTACTGTTCCCTTTACTCTAGTAGCTCATGGTAGTGGTGTATGCAATCATATGTCCAGAGCTAAACTCTTCAGAATTCCATTATTTATAGGTCTAGGTATGAAATTAGGTTGGTGTCACATTTCTCATAGGGGCCGAAATTTCCAAAATGGCCGCCACCATTTTTACGTTTTTTAAACATTTTTTCTCTAGATAAATGGGCCGCATCTCCAGAACCGTTTGAGATAGGAGGTTGTGTGACCACTCAAAATTTGCAGCATGTCAATGTTATAGGGAGTAGTTAATACATCTTTATATCAAAATATCAATAGTTTTTAAGACAATTGCAAAATACTGATTTTCATAATTTTTCATAATTAATAATGTCCGTAAAAGCTGATAAATTAACTGTTTTCATGACAAACATTGATTCAGCACCAGTACAATACAAAGATAAGTCATTGTGAATTCTATAAACATACATTGGACATCTCTAATTTATTATTAGGCATCAAAATAACCTTAAAATTACAGTAAAAATGGATAACACATGTTTTCTATGAATATATCTAACATTCAAAGCTAGCAGACAAATCTAGTTGTACAGTGTTTTAATTTATCTTTTTTGCAGTATAAAATTCAACAAATTTAATGTTTCTTTTGTTTGCATGTGCAGGATTAGGCTCTGCACCATAGTGTGGGGCATTTGCATGGTGGGGGCAGGTCATCGGGTCTGCATGATACTGGCTGTATCACTGGTCTTAGACCAAACAGTTTTTCTTCATGAACCATAGGCCTATTGCAGTGGATCTGGGTTAGTGGTGGGAGGACTGGTAGCTTACTGCCATATCTTGCACTGCAGATATGACCTCTTTATTGGTGGGATGCAAAAAGAGTAATTAAATCTGCAGACATATTATTCTATCACATTTTGGTACATTTCCATCCAGGAATTATACTTCTAATTTGAGAAATTGTTTCTGCCTGAAAGGCTTACCATTAAATGATGCCACAAAGATCTCTCAACCATGGGATTCCCCAACCAGGGAACCCCCAATGTAAATTACTAAATTTAGACACACATTATTGTCAAGTGGATACATTGACTTCGATTAGATTGGATCCCATCGCTTAGATAAACCTGGACTGGATTGCATAGAATAAATTGGATTAGTTTGGGTTGCATGAGACTAGCTTGGATTGGATTCAATGGGTTGGAAGGGATTGGATCAGATTGGATTGTGCAGATTGAATATTACTACATTTGACTGGACTGGATAGGATTGGATTAGATTGAACTTGCTTAGATTAGATTGGCTTAGATTAGCTTAGATTGGACTAAACTGAATTAGATTCGATTGAAGTGGATTACATGTAGCTTAGATTGAGTTATATTGAGTTAGATTAGATTGGCTTAGATTGAATAAAATAAAATTGGATTGATTGGATTACTCTGGATTCGATCACTTTATAAAAAAAAGACCTTATCACATTTGTTGAGAATGGCCCTGCCCTAGACCAATCAGATGCAAGTTAGTTGGTGAGTATGGTAATTAGAAATCAGAAGAGGCTGGTCTTTGAGAGTCTGTGACTGCCCAATTGTCTCCCCTAAGCAAATATGTTCTTTTGTTCAGAGATAACTCCTCCAGTGGGAATGTCTCGAAAGTGACTGATGACTGGCCATCCAATCAAAATGTTTTGATTTCAAATTTTCCCAGGGATTATGAAAATAAGTTATTCTTTACAGTCTGGCCTGAGTCTATTTCCCTGAGTGGATTCGATTGGACTTGATCAGATTGGATTCACTTGGATTGAATTGGACTAGATTGGAATGCCAATGGAATGGATGAGACTGATTGTGATTGAATTAAATTTAATTGGATGGAATTAGATTGGGTGGGATTTGATTCAATGGGATTGGATTGGACTGGCAGGAATTGGCTTGGATGGGATTGGATTTGGCTAGGTTGGACTATGTTAGGTTAGGCTAGGATAGATTGGATTCAGCAAGAGTTGTTTGATTAAACCCCGCGATTGGCAGTCTAGCGCGCTACCACTAGACAAATCCTTCCCCTAGACAGATAGATTTTTAGATAGATGGTGATGTTTATAAACAAATACATGGAAACACAAACTAGGGGAGTCCTGCTTGAAAGTGCCTTGGGCATGTACTGTTATGCTCTTCTTGAAGTTGAGCAGCATATCAAATGGTTCAAATGTAGCTCTACCTTCAAGCAGTGGTACTGCTCTCACCTGTACTCATCAAGTGTGATGCAGACTTTATGGCCTACAAAAGAAACATTTCTTCTTTGGTGACCAGTGCAGGAAGTAGCTCACCATCCGCAAAGCCCTGGGGTAAGAAAAGATTGCATTTAAGCGTGCTGGCCTGATAACCTGCCCCCACCATGCAGATAAAAAAAAACATCAAATTTGTAGCATTCTGTAACAAGGATCAGTGTAAACATCCAAATAGATAACCAAAATGGTCTGTGATCTTCAAATATTAGATGTATTCTTTGAAAAGATGTCTTATTCTAATTTTACCTGACCTTTAAGGTTATTTTTAGGCCTAACAATAAATCACAGTTGGCCAATGTATGTATATAGAATTAATAATGACTAATCATTGTATTGTACTGGTGGTGTAGCAGTGTTTGTTATGAAAACAATTAATTTTTCAGCTTTTACTGACATTTTTGATTACGTAAAATTAATAAAATCAGTTTTTTGCAATTTTCTTAAAACTATTGATATTTTGATATAAAGATGTATTAACTACTCCCTATAACATTGCTATGCTGCAAATTTTGAGTGGTCACACAATCTCCTATCTCAAACGGTTCTGGAGATGCGGCCCGTTTATCTAGACAAAAAATGTTAAAACAACGTAAAAATGGTGTCGGCCATTTTGGAAAGTTCGGCCCCTATGAGAAATGTGACACCAACCTAATTTCATACCTAGACCTATAAATAATGGAATTCTGAAGAGTTTAGCTCTGGACATATGATTGCATACACTACTACCATGAGCTACTCTAGTACTTGTTGTAAAAACCGATTGAAAATAAAACTTTGTATCTTTGGTCTTGTATCTTGAAGGCAAGTCTTACAACAGGACGTCAGGTCTGAAGTTCAAACTCTGAACTGAAATTATATTGAATTTTTAAATTTTTTTTAACAGGAGCAGTCAAGTAATAATAATTGTCAATAACCAGTTTGGAAGTACAGTCACTATAAATGCCAATGGAACGGTGGTCAGTGTGCCAGTCCAAACCACACAGACAACAACTCAGAGCCCTGGTACAAACAACAATGACTCTGACACGGTGAGTGCTTTTCATCCTACACTCTAAAAAATTTCAGACAAAATTGGTTTTTTAGATTCAAAATGTTTTTTTGAAAAACCAAATTTCAATGCAAAAAACCAACATGGATTTTTTTAAAACATTGTGTGCCCCTAGGGCTCATTGTTGTTTTTACTCAACTGGTGTCATAAACGCCTGTCAAACTTGGTAATGAAAGGATATTGTTTCCAAAAGTTAGATACGGGTACTTGGCGTTGAAAATTTATTCGAGCAAAAAAGATGTTGTCGACAGTCGAGACCAATGACACCATTTTCAAGGAAAACATCTTCTGCTGAAGTATAAAGCCACATGAAATTTTTCAGCTCAATTAATTTTGGAGTTTACCTGGGGGATTACATACAAATATCTGGGAGGCGGACTTTTGCTTGCCAGGTTTTCGTGTGAAGTAAATTAATTTTAGGCATGAATGATCTGTATGTTGGAGATTTCTTAACACTGTATTGTTTGATTTTGAAACAGTAATTGGCTGTTGATATTTTATTTAATTATTTGTGCATTTCTTTCTCCTTCAGGATGAAAAGAAGACCCCAGGTTGGATCATCCCTGTGGCTGTCATTGGAGCAGTTCTGGGACTTCTCATCATAGTTCTCATAGTCCTTATTGTCACCAAGAAGTAAGTGTCCACTTTATTTGTGCCTTCTAGAAGCAGGGGTGCCGGAAGGAATCGCGGGTGGCAGGGGCGGTCAGATAAAACAGGGCAAATGATATTCTCTCCAATTTCACGTGACAAAATGTAAATAGAGAGTGAATAATAATTTTGAATACATACTTACTAATTTGTGCCTAAAATTAGCAAAATAAGGCCTAATATATATTTTCTTCAAGATCTAAAGGGCACCCTTGGTCCCCCTTGGACCAGGGCAGGCGGGCTGCCCCAGATAGTCTCTATTAGCAGGCAGTCTATATTTTTTTGTTATCCCAAAAGATATGCAGACAAAAACATTGTCAAGCAAGCAATCATTTATTAAAACCGAATTAACTTTATTTCCAGGGACAATAAAGTGGAGGACACTGCTTAGAGAACATCTAAGCTAAACCGGTGAACTTCGTGTTCAACAAAAAGACTGTGATATTTCAAACCTGCTGATATCTGTTTTATATTCACTGTGTGATACCACAACACAAAAACTAATTGAAATTAAAAGGTGAAAGATGTTAAAACAAATAAAATATACAGAATTTATAAACAAAATATGACTTATAGACTCTACCTAATATACTACTTATTATATGTCTATCATGAGCTTCAGAATTATATTTATAAGATAAATTATATTTTATAATTATGAAATTTATATGATTACATGTAGATCATTCTGAAGAGCTAGGTTGGAATAGATTTTGTTAGCACAACTTAGCACTAGATGTATTGTAAAGACTATTGTGGATACTCTTGTAATGCTGGACAAAGACCATGTTGAATAATATTCATGTAATATAATGTCTAATCAGGGGCGGACTGGCGACATTTCGGGCCCCGTGGCAAAATAAATCGACGGGCCCCTACTTCTCTACTGTCGGTGTTATTTCGAATTAAAAAAGAAAAATTCTACATGTCTAATTTGGCAAATTAATAATATTTGGTTGTTGGCCTCCATATGAGAGGAGGCTGTCCTTTTCAAATTGTGTAGTTGCAAAACACAAGGATTAACTTGATAGCAAAATTTTGCTCTTCCTTAAATTCTTATTTTTTGACATCTCGTGGGCCCCCCTCAGTGGATGGGCTCGTGGCGTGGCAGTTGCCATTTTGCCACATAGGCCGGTCCGCCCCTGTACAGTCTAATGTTTATTGAATATTATGAAATGTGGAATCTGATGAAAGCAAAGAGTTTCACAATATTACTACTTTGTTTCAAAAGTACATCTCGTTCAACTGTGATATATATTAATGTGATAAAAATTTATATTCTTCTTTCAAAAATGTTATAATAAATACTGTGATAATTGTTACCAAAACTGCATATTCCAACAGATGTTATTGTTATCAATTTTTGTTAAGTTTATTTTTTCATCAAAGCCTGTGATAACTGTTTTCATGCTGCATAAATTATCCAAACTTTTATTTATTCCCAGTGAACCATTTTTTATCAAAGGCTGTGATAAATGTTTATGATACTTTTACCTGTGGCATATATATGATTTAATCAATCGACTTTAATTTCATAATAGATGCTGTGATGTGATTTTTTAGGTTTATAGCCTATGAATCACATTTAAGTTTTTCCTCATAATTCAAGAAGTCATGAATGTTGAGTTTTGTTTATTTCTATTGACTGTCATTCAGATTATTCTGTTGTAGCTCTTCTTTATCATGGGAGGCTGTGATTTTTCCAGACTGAAAAAAAAAACATAGCTTGAAATGCAGCATTCAGATGAGATTTTATTCTAGGTCCAGACTGTGAAATTAAATTTGTGATATTTACAATATTACAATTGTTGATATAAATTGTTACGTTATGTTCTTGTTACGCTCTGTTATTGTTGAAATTGTTGATATATGCAGTTTGTCTATTTGTAATTGTTCCCAGGCATATATATCAAGAATAATTTATAAGATGCTGTTATATAAATATTGTAATAAACACAACACTGTGAGCTCTATTGTGACACAGCAATGTGATAAACACAGAAAGGAATGAAATATGCCAGTTAATAGGTGACCACTGTAAACACTGACATTTATTGATTGGAAGTATTTTATTAGGCTAATTTGAAGCAAAATGTAATTAGGCCTAAATAATGTAATTTTTTAGGGACTTTAAAACCAATTTTGAAATCCTATAGCAGTGAGAAAAGTTTGTGTACCTGATGTCATCCGTTAACATTTTTATTTGGAACTTTTGGCAGTTTATTTTCCGTGTGATTTTTCTAGAAATATATATTTTTCTATTTAATTGAGAAGCTAATTTGGAATGTTATTTATTAATTTAAGTTCAAATACAAGTCATGTTCAGACTTGATGAAAAAAAAGGAACATGAACGGAATTGTGAAGGTCGAACTAATGATCTGCTATCAAATTTCAAATTTCCATTTCAAATTTTGATTTTCACATACCATATCTTGTTTAAATATTGACATGACCAATGCATATCTTTTCTATGAGTTGCCTTTATGATGCTGAAGGGGCCTGAAATTGTCTGGTACAAATTTTGTCATTATATATTTTTATGATTGAAAATATACGTAGTCTTGACATGGATACAAATCATATTGATCATATTGATCATATTTTTAGAATTGTGAAAAACATTTTACAAATGATTTAGAAATTTTGAATGAGAGTGAATTGTCAGTTTTAGAATAAATTACTGTAATTTGGCAATTGCAGTTTTTGAAATTTAACAGACAATGTCAACTCATTTTATTTTTTTATTAGAAAGTACTGACAAAGGCAATTGGCAGAACCTGGCAACCAAGGAAAGATATGTTTATTATCAAAAGTTTATCGGTGGACCTTGCTGGCAATAAAAAAGAAACAATATTCTTGTGTTATCTCGTTGAATTTGTGTGCACCCCACTCAATAATATGATATGGAGACATCTTTGCAGATCATCACAGGAAAATCTCATCAGAATTAGTGCCTGATTAGCGAAACAAAAAAAAAGTTGACTAAAACTAAGAGGCTTTTAACCACTTTCTCTGGGTTTGGCCTGGACTGCTTTTATTCAGTTATTGGTGAGGGTGGTCGCAGTAGGTAGGTCAGACAGTGACGCCTCAGGTGCCATTCCTGAGAGGCCACAGGGTGTAATTCACAGAAGAATCATACCCGACAAGTCATCATGTAGCTTGTCAATCTGCATAAGCAGATGACAGGCAAGAATTAAACCTACTGTGACACTGATAGTAGGTTTTCAGGGGTATATCAAGCTTCTTCAAATCGGAATTTTAGGTTGTGATGAGCCCCATGTTTAAATCACCTAAACAGAAAAGTGTGAAACATTTCCTTGGATCTGTGTTCATAAATATGCATTTTACAGGCAGTTCTATTAATCGATATTATTTTCATGAAGTTTTGTAAGAGATATACTACTAATTAGGACAAAATATCAGTACCACAGTTTTACTATAGGTATAGGTGTCGCCACATGTAGTGCAATGAGCCTGTAATGGCTTCATCAACTTTTTGAGTTGGTTGCTCCTTTCTGGATACTTCCATGACAGCAAAAGTCAAGAAAAGGCCAGCTGGTATTTATATCATAAAAATCACGGCATATTTAATTACTAAATTATGTAAATTCAAGACAATTAAATAATGACCAAATATGACTAAACTACTACTATACTTATCCACTTTCTGAATGCCCTTGCAACATAGTGACCCTTATAGCAATTAATCACGAAGTGTAAAGACTCCATGCAATACATGCGCGTTAGCAGACAGAGGTCTTTCAGGCAAGGGGATTAGGGGAAAACTGACAACCATTATGTAACAGAGCTCGATTCAAAACACATCATTGATTGTAACAGCTACTGGGATTATTGCGCTGCCTGCCCACTGGGTGGCAGGGCAGTGCCTTGGTTTCGTAAGGAAGATTTTTTGCACACACTGAAATGTTAACATTTAGGCCTAATTTTATGTAACAGCTACTGGGCACCTGCCACTACTTTCACAGCCCTTCTTCACTGTATGTTACGTTACTGTCATAAAGTTTGTCCCCGGAACTTTAAACTAACATTTAGTGGCTTTATTGTGACATTTTGAAAGTATTTCTTCCACAGTTCTACACACACTGCTCTGCTCTCCCAGCATGGCTATGGCTGCATTAGCCTGGTCTTCTGGCCTGTATGCATTCACATAGCAGGGCACCAGACTATGGCTGCATCACAGGCATCATTGAGGCGGGCACTTGCTTTCAATTCAGTATGAATTGTTTTACAGCTTTTTGGGTTCCTCTGACATAGGGGGGCTCTACTGGACTAATAAAATGAATTGAACTCACTTAATTCTGAAAAACATGCAATTGTGTTGATTGGTATTGTTTCATATCACCCCAATGTTGTGAATTTACCAGTTTGTGTTATTTTAATGCAAGTTGAATTCTATGTAGAATTGGCAGATCTAATTCTTTAATTTCAAATATAAGCACAATGATTCTTTTTACTTGATTTGTGCAGTTGGTCTATGTCAGTGCTTCCTTGTACTCAATTAATCTCAACAGGAAGTTTATTGAAAATGGTGCAATCATATTAAAAATCTAATGGACAATATTTCATGTGACATGTTATTTACTATTAGCTGACAATGATAAGAAAGCCTAAAGAAAACATACCTTAATTCCTGTTCACATATCAAGTATTCCCTTAGAAGTGAAAAAAGCAGGTCAGCTTATACTTTATACTTCAAGAATGTCCATTTATCACATGGAACTAGGTTACATGTGCGAGAAACATGACACACCTTGTAGCAGTCCTGTTTGATGTTAACTGTAAAAGTTAGCTGTTATCAACAACTTGTTTATACTAAATTTGTCCTAAAAGCATCCTAGTGCCAGCTAGATCCAGTGTTTACAAATTTGGTAGAAAGAATGCAGGAAGGAATGAAGAAAAGAAGGAATGAAGGAAGGAATGAACAAAGGAATGAAGGGAGGAATGTAGTGGGGGAAGGAAGGGAAGGCCTCGAGATAGATAGACAGATAGATAGACAGCTAAACACATAGATAGATAGATAGATAGATAGATAGATAGATAGATAGATAGATAGATAGATAGATAGATAGATAGATAGATAGATAGATAAATAGATAGATAGATAGCCAGTATGACAGCCCTCGAGGCAGAATCCAAACAACTAGGCAAGAGGATCGACCAGGTCTATAAGGACATGGATGACTTAAAACGTGAATTGACCGCAACGGCTGCCACCCCCCAAGGACCACAAGACATCAGCCAACAAGCCACCCTAGCAACAACAGTAGAATAAACAGTCAAGGCACAAGCCCTCGAAATGAAAGAAAGAGAATCAAGGAAAAACAACATCATCGCCTTCAAGATTCCTGAATGTCCAGAAGTAGATACAGCAGCTTCAAGAACATTCGACATCGACACATTCAAAACCATCGCCAACACCATCTGCGGGCAGAATATCCAGGACCAAAACATTGTGGACATAAAAAGAATCGGCAAAAAGGAAATTGGGAAGCCTACTAGATCATTGATCATTACTGTCAGTGACAATGACCTGAAGAGGAATCTATTCAGAAACCTCGGAAAACTCAGGGATGATGTAACCCGCCCACATCTCAAAGATGTCCGCATGAACCACGACATGACCCAAAAGGAGCGTGAAGAGAGCAAAGCACTCTATGACGAAGCAAAAAGACGGGAAGCCGACGACATCTCTGGGAACTTCATCTACAGAGTCAGGGGCCCGCCCTGGGAGAGACGCATAGCCAGACTGAAGAAGAACAAACCCCCAGAAGAAGCGACACATCAAGCGGCAGCAGAACCGGCCGCCCCCGAGGCAACCGGGGATACGACGTAAACCCTGTCTCATGTAATACTGTAAATAGTGTAAATAATGTAAATAGCACTTCTGCACATTCTACTTTTGATTCCGTCCGCAACCACAACAGTATTAAAGTTCTCTACACAAACTCTGACTGCCTCACAAACAAGCTCCAAGAATTATCTGCAAGAGTACAACTGGAACAGCCATCTATTATCTGCATCACCGAAGTCAAACCAAAGAATTACAGAAATCTCCCGAACAGCAGCTTCTACAACCTCAAGAACTACACGTCCCATGCTCTGAATACTGAGAACAACATCGGCAGAGGTATCCTGATCTACATCCGTAATGACCTGACCAACAGCCTTGAATTCTACCCAAGCACTACCTTCTCCGAATGCCTATGGATAAAAGTGAACTTGCACCGAAGTGACCAACTTCTGATTGGATGTATATACCGGAGTGACAGTGGGTCCACCGTCAAAAAGATCAAACGCAAACACCGGGCATGGCAAAGATATTACGAGACAAAAAGAGAGGACCACTGGAAGGAATATACCAAACTCCGCAATCAAGTCAAGAGTCTCATAAGAAGAGCACACACAAACTTCGAAAAAGACATTGCAAGAGCAGCGAAAGACAACCCGAAGAAATTATGGAGCTATATTAACTCGAAGACCAAGACCAGATGTGGAGTGGCCCCGCTTCAAATCCCTGGATCTGATGACGTCACCAACCTCGCCGAAGAACAAGCCGAAATACTCTCCAACTACTTCTCATCAGTCTACACCATCGAACAAGACACCAATTTCTCCGAACTTCCAGAAATCCAGAATGTGCCGCAAGTACACGACCTCATCATATCTGAAACAGCCGTACTCAAGAAGTTACAAGCCCTGAAAATTGACAAGTCACCTGGCCCTGATGGGATCCACCCGGTCAACCTCAACAAACTCGCAACAGCACTTGCGCCACCTCTGACTCTCATATTCAACACTTCACTCAGAACGACATCCCTACCTCAAGAATGGAAAACAGCCCAGGTCTCAGCTATATATAAGAAAGGACAGAAGAAACTAGCACAAAACTACCGGCCAATAAGTCTCACCTGCATTGCATGTAAGGTGCTTGAATCTATCATCAGAGATGCACTAATGGACCACTTCAAGATAAACAACCTCCTCTCAGACCAACAATATGGATTCATAAATGGCCGCTCAACTGTAGTTCAACTACTAAATGCCTCGAAAAATGGTGCGACACACTAGACTCAGGAGGACAAGTCGACATTGCCTACATGGACTTCGCCAAGGCGTTTGACACCGTGCCATTTAGAAATTTTAGGAAATGAAGAAAGACTCCTTGAATTCATCTGTAATGAACAAGCTAAATTGCGTGACCACATACATTTGTCGCGTCACTCTGTCAACAAACTCTCGTTCAATGTGTCACTTTATGTAAAGAAGGTTTTTCTGTGAGATGGTTTCAGCCACTTTCCTCAGCTTGTTGCAATGAAACATTGTCAGTAAACTGTAACTATAATGAAACAAAACTATTTCAGTATGACTATGATGGCCAATCGATTTCCTTATCTAATACTGAGCATGAACGGTCTGTTAATAAGTTAGACACATGTGATGAAAATGATTTGTCTGACTTACCCAAAAATATTGTTTTTCAAAGAAATGTGTTTGATAGTGATGAAGATGGATTAAGTAATCTTAAATTGATGTCATGGAATATACAGGGTGTTGATTGTAAATTAGAGTTAGACGAGATAAGAAATATGATAACCTGCTTTGATGTCATTTTCTTGTACGAAACTATGAAACTGGATACCTTTGACCCACAAATGCAGGGTTACAATTATTTCCATTATCAAAGAAAATACAAACATCCTAAAGCCAGAAGGCCCTCTGGTGGCATTGCAGTGCTGATTAAAACAGATTTATTTGAATCCAAAACCATAACTATTGAAAAAGCCAATGAATGGGTTATATGGCTGAAATTTAGGAGATCAACTCATGAAATGTTTATTGGTGGTGCCTACATTCCCCCTGAAGATAGCACGATCTATCTAAATAGTAGGTATGGTTATGACATAATGAATAAATTAAAGGATGACCTTGCTTGTTTACTTGAGAGGACACCTTTTGCGTCACTTTGTGGAGATTTCAATAGTAGAACTGGTGATAAGAAAGATTTTGAGGAAATAGTTCATGGGAAAAACTCTCAAATCTCTGACTTCGGTCGTGGGAATTGTGATGCCATGGCAACAAATGCTAGCTGGTCAACCAAACCCAGGCAGGCGAAAGATAAAAAGACAAACAATTATGGAAAAGATCTCATTAATCTATGCCGGGCAAGTGAATTAAGAATTATGAATGGTTTATTTGATGAAAGTAGAACCGATCGATTTACATGTCATACTCCAATGGGACAGAGTGTTGTTGACTATTTGCTTTGTAGTGAACCAGTGTATTATTGTCTTCATGAATTTGCCATAACTGATAAACTTACAGAGTCAGACCATACACCTCTCTGTTTCTCTTTTAAATTACCTATGATTACTAAAAGAGATAGTTACATTGTAGGTGATAGATCTCGTAATAAAATATTCAAATATGTGTTTGACAGCCGTAAAATTGAAGAGTTTCTCTCTAACTTTGACAGTGAAAATGCCCAAACAACATTGTATAAGTTAGGCTGTGACATTGAGTCTAAAGTAGATACAGACACTGTCGTTGATACTGTATACCATTATGTAACAGATCAAATACAGCCAATATTTAAGAAGAAGAAATATAGGTCCACAAAATGCACATTTCCAACCAACAAATGGTTTGACAGTGAATGTAAAAATTTAAGAAAATCTTTGAATGAGTTTGCAAAACAAAATGACTTAGCTTTAGATTTTAATAAAACAAAATATGATAAGTTACTCAAAACTTACAAAAGAGCAATTCAAAAGAAGAAACGGCAATTTCAAGAAAAAAATCGAGAAGAGATACAAAAACTTATGGGTAAAAATCAATCAGATTGCTGGAAGTACTGGAGTAAACTAAAGTCTCTGGGGAAAAACCGAACTAATTACCCTGATTTAGAAACTTTTCACAACTACTTTAAAAAACAATCTCTTCCACCTGAACGTGATTATTTTGACAATGAAAACATGACTCATGTTAACAATATCGTACTAACTTCTGAGTATAGCTGTTGTAATGACATTGCAAGTCAGATTTGTGATAATGTAATAACTGAGGAAGAGGTTGCCTTGCATTTTAAGAGACTTAAAAATAATAAAGCAGCAGGTATGGATGGCATACCAGCAGAATTCTATAAATACGCAAGTGAGAAACTTATAATGCCATTTTGCGCTGTATTCAACCACATTTTTGATAACGGGGAATATCCCTCTCAGTGGTCTGAAGGACTCATCAATGCCTTATATAAAAAGGGAAGTCGTTCAGATCCTGATAACTACAGAAAAATAACCATTAATGTTGTAATGGCTAAAATTTTGATTCTATCCTAAATAGTCGGTTGTATTTCAAAAATGATGCTCTGAATCTAGACGACCCTTGTCAATTTGGTTTCACTCCTGGAACCAGTTGCACTGACTGTGTTTTCATTCTAGATATAGTTATAAGTTATCAGCAAGCAAAGCGAAAACCAGTTTATTTGTGTTTTATTGATTTTACAAAAGCATTTGATTATATTAATAGGAATGCACTGTATTTCAAATTAAGGCAGCAGAAAATTGGTCAAAAAATGCTCAAAATTATAATTAGTATGTTTGATAAAGCAAAAGCCAAAGTCCACCACAGTGGGAATACTGGTGATGCTATTGACAGCATATGTGGGGTCTTACAAGGTGGGATTCTTAGCCCAAAACTGTTTAACGAATTCATGTCTGATCTACCCCAGTATCTTGATAAGGCAGATGGAATAACACTGAATAATTTTACTGTAACACACATAATGTACGCAGATGATATTGTACTTTTATCAGATTCTGCGAAATGCCTGCAGAATAGCATTGATTCGGTACAGGAATTTTGCAAAAAATGGCACCTTATTGTAAATATAGGTAAAACCAAAGTGATGCAGTTTAATAACAAATCGGTTAATTCTTTCTTCTGCAATGGTTATGAGCTAGAAAATGTAGATAACTTTAAATACTTGGGTCATATGCTTACCAATAAACATAAAATACATGGCAAAATGACTGAATACCTTTCAACACAAGCACATAAAGCACTTTTTGCCCTACACGCTGATTCTAAGCAAGTGTTGGGACAAATGGATCCAACTGTCTCTTTACAAATGTTTGATACTTATGTTTTGCCAATTCTGGAATATAATAGTGAAATATGGAGTAGTGATAAACCTGTATTGGAATTAGAAACTCTGCAACTTGGATTTCTAAAAAATATGCTAGGCGTACGAAAACAAACTCCATCCTTAGCGATTTATGGTGAAACCGGTAGATTCTCTTTGCATGTGAGACAAAAACTTAGAATGATGAATTACTGGATACGATTGGAAAGTGCACCTGATAGTAGCCTATTGAAAAAATGTTTGCTGGCTCAGAAAGATATTTATATGAAAAGAGTGAATGAAACTAATTGGTTCGGAAGAGTAAGTCGTATATTAAGTTCTTGTAATATTGAAAATGACATTGTAAACCGTACTGATTTAAGCATGATTGGCCTTTACAGAGCAGTGAAACTGAGGCTGTATGAAATTGAGCAGGAAAAACTTATTATCTCCATAAATGATAGTACACAGCAGCCAAAACTTAGGATCTACAAATTGTTTAAGATTGATTGTAGACTTGAACCATATCTTAAGCTGAGACAAAGCCGAAAAATGTTAATCAAAATCGCTACATTTAGGACTAGTTCACACAGTCTACGTATTGAAACTGGAAGGCATCATAAACCAATAATTCCTGCACCAAATAGAATATGTGAAAAATGTACATTAAATGTAGTGGAGGATGAAATTCATTGCCTTGTAATGTGCCCAGCTAATGATTTGCTTCGTATTAACCTTTTTTCAACAGCAACAAACTTAATAAATAATTTTCTGATTTTAAATGATAATGATAAATTTACATCAATAATGAAAAACAAAGAACCCAAAATGTTAAGTTGTCTAGGAAAATTTCTCCTTGGAGCTGATGTTTGAAACAAACTATATCCTACATCAACGCATGGTTTTGTAGAAGTTTGTGAATACATGCATGTACCGACGACATACATATATGTATCTTGAAATTTTGTGAATATCTCATGCCTGTATCTATTGACTGCAGCCACTGTTTTTTATTATTTTCTATTTTAACTGCACAAATGTGTGTTTATTGATAGGCCTATAATGCCCTATATTACTAGAACAGGAATATGATAATTTGATAATATATACATGGTGATACCACAGTTATTGTGTCTTTTAAACCAAATGTTTCATTATTTAATATGTCTCTTTCGCATAAGTGTAGTTGTAAATCTGTATTTCTAAATATCCATTTTGATATGTGTATTTATAAATATCTATGTTGATGCGATATTGTTTATTATAGGTTTGGGGTTTATTTTTATATAAAATCAATGTATGTAGATTATAATTACAATTAATGTTCTTAATTGCTTTATGTATTCTTGTGGTCATTAATTCCAGTGGCTGGAACCTGTTAATATATTATGTGATTTTGTTTTTACCAATTTTTGTGACAATTGTATCAAATATGATATTTGCTGTCAATAAAAAATAAAAATAAAAATAAAAATATAAATAATAAAAAGGTATCCGTGGGCAACTACTTTCCTGGATTGAACAGTTTTTAGCCAATAGAAAACAAAGAGTCTGTGTCAACGATAATTACTCATTAGGGAAACCTCTGACCAGTGGAATACAGCAAGGACTGGTCCTCGGACCCACTCTATTTGCATTTACATCAACGACCTGCCACTCAACCTAAAATCAGACTGCTTCATGTTCGCCGATGACACTAAAATTTTCCATCAGATTACAACATCAGACGACTCTCGGGAACTACAAGAAGATCTTGACATACTACAAAAATGGTCCAACAATTGGCTACTACTGTTCAACTCATCCAAGTGTAAGATTCTCCGTCTTGGCAACACCCTGTCAGATAATAATTATACTCTAAACTCAGTTGAGCTAGAATTGGTTGAAAAGTTCAACGACCTTGGAGTCATCATTGATAAAGATCTGAAATTCCAGGAACACATACAGTCGAAAATCAACAAGGCCAATGCCATCATGGGTACCATCAGACGTTCATTCAACTTCATGGACGACGAAACCTTCAAGATCCTGTTCACGGCCCACGTTAGATCCCACTTAGAATACGCTGGTCAAATCTGGTTCCCATACATGAAGGACATCATTGCCATCGAGAACGTTCAACGAAGAGCCACAAGAATGCTGCCAGGAATGAGTAACCTTGACTACCCCGCAAGGCTCAGACGACTTAAGCTTCCCACGCTAACGTACAGAAGAACCAGAGGCGCAATGATAGAAACATATAAGATATTTCACAAATATGACAGATCAACAGCTCCAAACCTAGTCCTCTCCACTAGCAATACACGAGGTCATAACTTTAAACTCTTCATGCCCAGGTCACTAAAATCCCATCCAAAATCACACTTCTTCGCTAGTAGAATAGTTGCTCCCTGGAATAGCCTGCCCTATGATGTTGTAAATAGCCCATCTATCAAGACCTTTGAAGCAAGACTCGACAGATGGTGGAGAGACCAGCCTTTCAAATATGACCATAACTCATCCTTGGACCCTAGATCATCGCCGCAACACCGAAACCTGAACCGGGAGGAAAACTCAGATCTGGAAATAGTGGCATAGCCAGCTTCCAGTACATCCATAGGTATCCATAGTAGGGTGCATCAGCCGCCCCATGAAAACTAAAAAATAGAGCTAGATAGCTGTACCTTGGCATGAACATACTAAAAAATATTCCAAGTAAAAACAAATCCTGCAGTATGGCATCAACATTGTTTCAACAAAAGTATGGCTTCCAGGTATTCATTTTGAAGGAAATTTTCTGCAGAATCCAAATATGTAATTATTTTTCTTCTATCTTTTATATTAGTCAAGATATCACAAACCGCGATTCTACGGAAACAAAACTTTTCCTGAAAATGTCTAAGGAAATATGCTTCTGGAGGCACCCCTAAATATTAATTGATCAAGCTGATTTTTTAGTATGTTCATCTGGCTACCTAAACACAACTTCATGCCAAGGTACAGCTATCTCGCTCTATTTTTTAGTTTTCATGGGGCGGCTGATGCACCCTATTGTACAATTGTGCATAATTTTGCTAATTAATGAAATAAAATATTGTTTGAACAGTGAAACATTCTATATTTTTCAGGGACTATATATATATGTTTAGTGATACTGTCAATGTACATAATCTGTACATGTATGGCAAGGTCTAAGGAGGATCTATATCGTAGAATTAATGTGTAGTCACAATTCCATGACAAGAATAGAAGCTATTGAAATTATTAAATGTAATAATTATTTAACATTTTGGTGTTTCAAAAAAGGTATGGTGACATTGACCCACCTCTTTTTGAACAAAAAGTATTAGGGCTAGTCTTCATAAGGATAAAAAAAAGTGGGACTTATCAACACATAGCAAGCTTGTTTTTTTTTCATAGTCATAAAATGTTTATCAAGATCACATCATCATGAATAATTGAAATAGCTCTGAGAGATAAAATGGAATACTGAGTAAATTATCGCTCAAATTTATGAAACATAATTAATATGAAGGGAAAAGCAAAGACTAAGTGCCATGCAGTCATATAAACAAAAACTTATGTACAACAGTGACGTTGTACATAATTATCGAAGTAAAAGCATATCTCGCAGTTCATGATCACTATAATGTTGACGGAAACACAGCTTCCAGGTATTCATTTTGAAGGAAATTTTCTGTAGAATCCAAAAATGTCATTATTTTTATTCTATCTTATATCTTACTCAAGTTATCGATAACCGCGATCCTGCGGAGACGTAACTTATCCTGAAAAATTCACAGGAAATATGCTTCTGGAGGCACCCCTAAATATTCATCGATCAAGTTGAAATTTTAGTATCTTATTTTGTGTGGTAAAACACAACTATGGACCGAGGTACAGCTTGATCTGTTGATGTTGAGGCAACTGATGCACCCTAATCCATAGGTATCCATAAGATAGATAGATAGATGCAAGCAACTCTTAAAAGTGCTTGCACTTTTTTTAAAAGGAATAGCAGTGTTGCCAATCGTAAATGAGAGAGCAATAACAAGCTGGTAAATTACTCCTGGGCAGAAAGACAGGAGAGTAAAATCAAAGACAGGTGGATAGTTTGGGTCAGGGGGGTGGCCAGGAAATGTGTATTTAGCCAAGACAGCAGTGATCCTGTGAGCCAAGATTTGACTGAAATATTACACAGAGGGATATACACTAACTACGGATACATGTGTGATTCACCCTTAGGACTCAGTCCGGGCAGCGCATCACTCACCGGTTTCCGGTTATGACATTTCTAGTTGGGTTGCATTTGGTCGCTACGGATAAAAAAAACATAAATGCATGCGGAGGGCTACTTGGGAACGATGAAAAGTCATATATATAAGGATACAGAAATTAAGGAAAAGGGGACTGTGACATCATGTATCCTAGGTTCCGAATAGGTATATTAGAAGATTACTATCCAGTTACCCAATAAACGCTATTAGAGCAGAAAAAAAAATCATTTAAATTTAAAATAAGACTCACTTCTTCCGATGGTCCTTTTCGGTAGCAGACAACTAATTCACACACAGTCCACAAGAGGGCCGGAAACTACACCCAGTTCCGGTTTTATAGGGTTAGGGCACGTAGTCAAGAAAAAGGTTTTCAGCCATTGGCCAGGTATTCCAATAATTTTTCCTTGCAATTTAGCTTCTCAGGAAGCATTAAAAAAATTTTTGTGTAAATTTAGATGACCGTTTGTCTGTACTGGCTGTCCAAAAAGTTGACTTTGAATTATTAAATTACATGTGCTGACCTAGTTAGTATCCAATATGTCAGCACAAGAGGTAAATTTGTGAAAAGTCAACCTTCTTTTGTTCTATTTTAAATGTAATTGACTGATTTTGGTCTATTGGATGTATGCAAAAATGCAAGTTTGATGCCCTGATTGTGGATTTTAATATTTTTTGTGCCCTGAATGGCCCCTGATGAATTAAATTAAAAATATACACAAAATTAATTGTAGACTGCAACCTTTCTGATGTTTGATTGTTGCCATCATAATTCACTAGAGGGCAACACCAGTACACAACCAGCCCTCAGCTATTGGCATTGAATCCACCTGGTGAGAAACAATTAAATCTACCAATGATTTGCCCTGATAAGCTGGCTGGCGGAGAAGACATGTGTAAATTCATACAAAAGGTATGTGTATTTTTTACATTTCTCTGATCAAAGCACGTCAAATTGGTCATAATGTACAATTTTCTTGTCTATTTCACATAAAAAATCTTGTCTGATATACACAAAATTTTGGATGGACACTGACTAACTTCTATTTTGTCTGTTTTACACTTTTTTAACCTTTTTTTCAGTGCACATTACATGTATTTGTTCAATCTGAGCTCAATTCATTGAGATATGGAAATTAATGACTCCTTATTATAAACATACTACACTTTGCTATTTAATAATAATAGTTACTTACGCAAGTATTCCTCTGACTTTAGCCACTCATTTGCATGTTCTTTACCTCACTAATCTCCATGGCATAGGGAAATAAAAGTTCAGATTTTTTTTGTTCACAGGTATGGTGCGCTCATGATATGCAGTAATTTAAAACTAAGCCACTTTTTCTGGGTTTGGCCTGGACTGCTTTTATTCATTTATTGGTGAGGGTGGTCGCAGTAGGTAGGTCAGACAGTGACGCCTCAGGTGCCATTCCTGAGAGGCCACAGGGTGTAATTCACAGAAGAATCATACCCAACAAGTCATCATGTAGCTTGTCAATCTGCATAAGCAGATGACAGGCAAGAATTAAACCTACTGTGACACTGATAGTAGGTTTTCAGGGGTATATCAAGCTTCTTCGAATTGGAATTTTAGGTTGTGATGAGCCCCATGTTTAAATCACCTAAAGAGAAAAGTGTGCAACATTTTAGTGGATCTGTGTTCATAAATATGTATGTTACAGGCAGTTCTATTAATCGATATTATTTTCATGAAGTTTTATAAGAGATATACTAGTAATTAGGACAAAATATCAGTACCACAGTTTTAGTATAGGTATAGGTGTCGCCACATGTAGTGCAATAAGCCTGTAATGGCTTCACCAGCTTTTTGATGTGCTGTGGTCACTCCTGGTACTCCTGGTGACTAATTGGGTTGTGCATGTTGGGAGCATACTCCTGACAGCAAACAACTGGGGAATTCCATTTTGGTTGTGAGTCTGCTAAGGGGCAAGCTAATAGGCTGGCTAATTTAGGTCATACTCACCTACGTAACCAGGTCATAAAATGGTAATCTTCAAAATAGTGGCCCCAGCAGCCTGCTTGATAGAGGGGAGTTGCTCCTTCCCGGTTACTTCTATGGCAGCTAAAGTAAAGAAAAGGCTAGCTGGCATTTATATGGTAAAAATCACATCATTAATATACAATTGATAAATTTATGCAAATAAAAGACGATTAAATAACGACCAAATATGACTAAACTACTACTATACTTACCCAATTTCTGAATGTCCTTGCAATGAATTTTTTAACATAAATATATTGTAACTGGGAGACTAAGTCTCACAGTGAAAGATTTGGTCTCCATGTCACTGCCAGATCTGCAGCATAGAGTTAGAGCAAGCAATCAAAATTTACATGATTTCTATGAGCACTTGTAATTTGTTGACTGTAAAATTGTGAAACATACAGTAAGATTACTATCTAGTCATCTTTTTTTAGACCCTATAAACACTGTCAGAGCAGAAACAAATCATTTAAAATAAGACTGGCTTCTTCCAATGGTCCTTTTCTGATGTTTGATTGTTACTGTCTTAATTCACTAGAGGGCAACACCAGTACACAACCAGCCCTCAGCCATTGGCATTGAATCCACCTGGTGAGAAACAATTAAAATCTAACAATGATTTGCCCCATACTCGCCCTAGCGGAGAGCCAGTTCGTTAATCCGAGTGAGGGCGAGTTTGTATTTGCCCTGTTTTAAAAGCTGGCTGGCAGAGAAGACATTTAGCTGAGCATTGTGTGGACGGCTGACTGTAGATTCTCAATTCCTAGTATAGTCATAGAGTGCATTATAAATGGGTAAACTAAAAGATATTTATTTTTTTAAATAAATATTATACCAAATACTTAACGTAGAAGTTACGGAGATCTGTCATAATTGTAAAGAGCTTTTAGTGTTTCACAAGATAGCATACTGCAAAGAAACAGATCCATAGTTTTAACGGGATTTAGTGCGCAGAGTCACACACAGGATAATTATATTTTTGATCTGGTGCATCACAATATAAATAGGCCTGCCCAGTGGAGCTGGCAGACCTAATAACAGCACATGAGGGCTGCACTTCTAACGGAAGAGATAAAGATTGCTTAGATTATCCTAATTTATCTGTATATTAGATAATAACATGATTTTTCAGTCGGGACAAAATGAGACGATCACTAACGACCTCAAATTGAGTTCCAAATTTCCCCCAATAGCATAATTTTCTGCCCATATGCTCAACAAATTGGCGAGTTAGGTTGCAGGGGAAAGCTTTTGATGTTAATCTAGTCTAATTGAATTTCAGAACCAGTCAAAGCTGTTAGTCACACCCCCAACAGGCGCAACCTGTTTTGATGGCTCATCTAACTCCCTCCCTCAACCATCCAATGAAAATCATGAAATCACAGATTGGAAATGATGTCACAGTATCAGAGTGACATCATTGGTCACAATTATGTGTATCCAATTTCGAAATGCTCTCCAGTTCAAAGATGACCAATGACTTGCATGCACTTTTCAATTCTATAGTCCAGCAATAATTTTAATTTTAAATTTGTAAAGCTACAAGGTGCATAGCCAATTTAAGAAAATTGGTTGTCAAAATTAAGATAAAATGCAGCTTTCGTATAATAAATACTAACCTTGCAGTATTATTTTTGTGTGTCATTGTTGCAGCATGAAAGTTGGTGATTTAAATTGCTCTATAAAGTGCCGGTAAAGATTTATAATGATTTACAAAATCAAATTCAATTTAATGCCATGATAATGTGGATCATGATCTTTTTAGCATAAGGTGCCGAGATGATCTTTGGCTAAGGATATTTGGTGAAATTTTTAAAAAAGCATCTTTTGTCGCCCGCTTGACACCGAAAAAAAAGGTGTTCAGCTAAAAAAAGTTTGTTTCCACCATGCATTTAGGGTACCGTAATGCATGCTAAAATTATGATTAAAAAGTTTGTCATTCGTTCACATGCGAAAAAAATTGGTCGCCGTTGCTTCGCAAAAAAAAAAAAGTGAGGTGATTTTAAAATGCACTCTGCAGACGGAATGCAGACAATTGCATTCATATACAAGCGTCACCTCAGTCATGATTATTCTAAAATAATCAAGCAGCCAATTTGAATATTAAATATTGTTTAGTGTTTAGGAATTCATACTGTCTAATTTCCATTCATTTGTGTGGAAATTGCAATGCTAATGCCATGTTGAGGTTATTAAAAGATGCATAAAACTTTGTTTACAGGGTGGCAGTGTCACTTTTTGGTCATTAATAACTTTTTGGTTGCTTGGTGACACTTTTATTCATGTTGGCATGGTCAAGGCTTTCAGATAGTTTTACAAGACTTGCAAAAAGTAACCAAAACTGGACAACAGACCATAGTATGCCCATAGTGTGGTCAAAATTTATGAATGACCATCTTAATTCATTATTAATGTTTTACAAACTATTGTTCAAGCATGAATAGGGTGTACTAACTTAAGACAACTCTGCATAACTAAATGACACATGATGCCCACCCTATGATGTATTTTGGCACATCACCAATAGACTGACCACTGGTCATGGAGACTGGTCAGAAACACCTGTTCCCCTCTTGACCTCAAGGGTCACAAGACCACCCAGGAACAGCCACCCCTGCATGGCTGGAACTCAAGATTTTACCAGGAAATATTATTAAAATATTATTAAAATGTGAAATGTGGTTGTTTTTGTTGAGCAGAACTCACAAAAATATGTTCACATTGTGCATTATACTCTTACATGACCACTACAAGTTCTATTCTGATTGGCCAAAGGCAGACTTCACGAAATGCTGCAAAATGACTTACCACAACTTGGTCCACAAGTTACATTAGCACAATGGCGACAATGCTGATCTTACAGTTACATTAGCAGTTACATTAGCAATGAAAAAACAGCTACCACTCCAAGTTGTTTATTGGTGATCTATATTGGTAAATAATACATATTTTTCAATAAAATTTCAGAATTTCATATTTTAGATTTGCCTAGATAGCAAGAACACTGAGAAATTCCGATGTAAAAGTTGCCAATGTAACATTAGATTCCAGTGAGACAGAATGGAGTTACATTAGCAGTCTCTCTTATTTTTCCTTTTTAAAAATAGTTTATAGTTATGAAGGTAATTACAAATAATGCCAAACAAGTATTTTAAGTGTATTTTATCAATCACATATCGTTTTGTTTTGCTTTTAAAGTGCTTAAATGTTGATTCTACAGAGTGCCAAAGTTGGCATGTCAGATGACCAGTAAGTTTTGCCGTCCATTATTGTCCTTATGAGAGATAAAAACAAGTTTTTTTAAGAGCAAAAAGCGGCATATTGGTGGATTCTTTTATTGGTATTTGTTCTTTAGCTCACTGATTTACTTGATGATGGGTTCACATGCTTCAGGAAGCAACAGATAGATAGGTCTTGAGGGGGTGGGTGCTTGGTGAATTTTTTGATGGAGATCTGCAAAGAGAAAACATAAATTAAAACAGTGAAGAGAACAGGAAAACAGAGAGATAGAGAGAGCAGAGCCAGGCAGCAAGCACTGAAGGTGGCTCCAAAAGTAGCAGACTTTTCTTCCTTGTTTTACCAAGCAGTCTACAGTCCATTTAAGGACTACAGTAAATCAATCAATAAGTAACAAAATTCACTTACCTTGTAACGGATTAATACTTCAACTCTGGAGAGTTGGAAAAATCCCAATCCAAATTGGCCTGCTGGATAAGTTTAACTGATTCTCTCTTGGTCGTTTGTGGTTGAGCAGTACTTTGAAAATATTTTTTGGCCCATCTAATCTTTCAGATTATAAGAGATATTTATTTGGTAATTTTTGTAACTGGTGTATCTACTATTTCTTTGTGGCTTCATTGAATCATCACCAGCAAGCATCGTGATGGAGGTTTTATAATATCAAAGTTACCAGATAGATTGGAATAGGTTTGGAATAGATGGTGCTACAAAGCTCACGATCCCAGGTTTTGCAACTTTGTACAAACCTTCAACAAACCTTTGGCAGATACGTATGATCAGACGTTTGCCATGAACATTACATTCAAACGTTGTCCATACATCTCAAAAGAAATGTTGGAGGAACCTTTGAACTTACTGTCGAACTTACTTATGGCCAAACGTGTGACCATACAGAACCTATGAATCAAAAGTATGGTCATACATAATAATCTAAGGTTGTACAAACCTCTTAAAAAACGTTTGACGTACATGTGACTCAAAGGTTTGGCCAATTATTACAACCAAACAATCTTCAAACCTCTCAACCAAAGGTATGACTTACGTATGACTCAAACGTTTGGCCAAACATTACAACCAAACATTCTTCAAACCTCTCAACCAAAGGTATGACTTACGTATGACTCAAACGTTTGGCCAAACATTACAACCAAACATTCTTCAAACCTCTCAACCAAAGGTGTGACTCAAACGTTAGGCCAAACTTTATAACAAACTATCTGCCAACCTCTTACTAAGGTTGCAACCAACGTTTCATTTTAGATCTGAGTGCAACGTTTGGAAATTACCTTTGACCTACCTTTGTCATATGTTGTTTGTTGTTTGCCCAACGTTTGATTCTAACCAAAATAATTACGTTGCGAAAGGTTTGATTTACGTTGCTGCCCTGGAGGGTACTATGATTGTTCTGTGGATGATCTCGCAAATTCAAACGCGAAATAAATTGTAGTTGCTGAAGTTAGTTAAATCAAGTCATGAAACATTCAAGTCACGGCAAATTGCCAAGTCATGAAAGTTGTTCAAGTCAAGTAACCCAGCACCCAAGTCAAGTCATGATGCCTGAACTCAGTGACTCCGGACTCTATACTGGTGTATCCCCCATTCCAACAGCCAACAGCCTACCTTGGCCTGCAATCAGTTTGGTTCAGGGTGGTAGCAACTGGTATCCACCTTGTCATATCTCACCCCTGCCCCATACCCCTCCCTCTTGACCAGAGG
Source organism: Platynereis dumerilii (assembly GCA_026936325.1). NCBI lineage: Eukaryota > Metazoa > Annelida > Polychaeta > Phyllodocida > Nereididae > Platynereis > Platynereis dumerilii. Next base: position 866,657 of record JAPTHN010000037.1, on the reverse strand, counting down.
GTATAATAGGAGTAAGAACCCGTAACCTATTACGCCCCCTTGCCCCCTCCAAGCAGGTGGAAGAGGGTTAGACCAAATCATATCAATTATAACTGCCCCTATTTTGAATTTCTACCTTAATCCAATTAGAATATTATGTTGACTTTTTGCTGATTTTTTGTCAGATGCGGTGTAATTCGTGACCTGTAAGCCTATGACATTGCGTTGTAGATCATCATTTCACATTGATTGCTGTAAAACAAAATATTTTAGAATGAAGGAAAGCAAGTGAATGAATGATTGCCAACTCTTTATGATCTCAAAGAGCTTTGCAGTAAAAAATATTTTGTTAATTAAATGATATATATACAATTTTGACAGGCATTCCGTTTTCTTTGTCTTATCCTGAATTAGCAATTGTACGTTTTTGCTTGTCATTCTTGACATAGTCTACACGTTTGGATCACAGGCTTTTATATACACGTATAACTTGCTGTTACAAGATATACAGTTGACAATGGCCAAGGAATTCTCCAGATACAAATTAATTTATACAAGTTGATCTATAGTATGAATTTCTCATCATTCGGTATCGTTAGTTGTGGAAATAACTTTAAAATATTTTCTTCCTGCATCATGTGTTTGAATAAAGTCCATTACCACTAATTTGCCACTGATTCGACAAGACCAACAAGCAGCCAATGGTGTTTTGTAGTTCAAACCAAATTCGAAGCTGTCAGAAGTTCTTAATCAAAGCAACGGACCAGCATTTGATTTGCCATGATTTGCAATTATGAGTTAGCAAATATGAAATCATTCCTGGATAATAATGAGCGAAATGCATTCAAGCATTTGGTGATTTGCTGAGCTGTTCCATGAATGACTATAGGCCAATAAGGAAAGGGGGGGGGGGGTAAAAAGGGTCATTTTTTGTTGGGGCAGATGGTCAGTCGAAGGTCGTACCCCTAGGACTGCCCTCCAACCCCTGGCCGCCCCACCACCCCCTTGTTGCCCCTTCTCCCCCTTATTGCCCCCCTCCCCACCCCTTTTTACCCTGAGGGGGGCAGGTAACCTCCCCTTAAAGTCATAATCACAAATAATACCCCTGTTCAATTTGTCAGGGCATTGCCACCCCACTGGAAGTACAGCACGTAGACAATAGAGGTCACCACTTTTTATTCGCCCATTTATTTTGCTTGAATGCGCCAATCACCAACCATAAGTTGCTTTTGACGGACAGTATTTTGGACAATATTTGCTTATGTTGCCCCCACTCCGAGCATTCATGACAGCACTGGACTTCCTGACTCCTGTGTCAAATGGAATTTTAGGCAGCTCAGGAAAGTCAAGAGGTTTCAGCCTTTGGCAAAGTTCTGGTGGCCTTATCTCAGTTATCTGTCCAGTAGTCGCAACCTTCAATTTGCTTTTTTTCAGCTGCTTGCAGCCTGTATTACAGGTGAAATTTTCGGTAAGCCTCTGACCATATAGGAAGTCGCACTATTTCACCTATCGCCTTGAAACTTAGTATACAGTCTCTATATAAGTTTATCTTGCTCCCATCAGCTTTTGGTAAACTTCTGTGACATTATAAATTTTTATTTACGAAACTAAAATGTTCGTTTTTGGTAGGAATTTCAAATGATCAGCTGCAGTGAAACCAGCACAAACAGCAGCAGCCAGATCCAGTGTTTGCAGATTCAATAGAAAGAATGAAGGAAGGGATGAAGGAAGGAATGAAGGAAGGAAAAAAGGAAGGAAAAAAGGAAGGAAAAAAGGAAGGAAAAAAGGAAGGAAAAAAGGAAGGAAAAAAGGAAGGAAAAAAGGAAGGAAAAAAGGAAGGAAAAAAGGAAGGAAAAAAGGAAGGAAAGTATAGGAAGGAAAAAAGGGAGGGGGAGGAAGGCAGGGAGGGAGTATATACATGTAGATAGATAGATAGATAGATAGATAGATAGATAGATAGATAGATAGATAGATAGATAGATAGATAGATAGATAGATAGATATTAAGTCTACGTTATTTTTTGACTGAGAACATGTCATGCTGAGACTGATAGTGGATTAGGATCACCCATGATTTGAAATTCGCAGTTAAAGATCACAAAACCAAACTGTGGTAACCAATGGCTTACATCTGACTAAAATAATTGTTTTTCATTAGATGCATAATAAGCCTGTACATGTGCATACCAAAGTTTATAGTTTAGTGATTTAAACTGATTTTAAACTGCCAGACACAAGGATGCACAAACTGCCTTAGCTAGACATCATGCTCTCGGTTAAATAAGAGAATTTGAAGCATAGGTAGTTATTGGATGGATTATGTGATGGCACGTATATTCCTTTGGATTCTAACTAAAGTCTGGAATGCTATAATTGAAAAGATGAAAACATGTGTTTTCAGGTCAGTTTTTAGAAAGATTTGGGATTAGGGAATCACTGGACACAAACTTTCTCGACAAACGTCAATTAGGCAGGTCAGATATAAATTTATGTCAATACTATATATTCAACACATTAAATTTTATTTTTTTCCCAGCACTTGGATGATTACCCAAACAGAAATTCACTGAGCAATTTTATACGAATTAGTTTTAGTTTGAGTCCAAATATCTATTTTATTTTAAAATATAAGAGAAGGAAGGAAATAAGTAAGAACTGAGAAGACTTGGAAAAGAACAGTAAACAAGGAAGAAAGAACAAGAATGAAAAGAATAAGTGAGAATAAAGAGGAAGAAGAATGGAGAAGGAGGGGGGAAAAGAAGGAGCACAAGATAAGGAATGAAAAGGAAAGAGGGAAGAGAAAGAAGAAGGAAACAGAGGAAGAATTAAGGAGAAGAACAAGACAAAGGTAAAGGGACGAGAAGAAAAGAACGAAAAGAAGAAGGAAAGAACAGAGAAGATGGAAAAAGGAAAGAGAGTGAGACAGAGGAAGGGCAGGCAAAGAAAGAAGGAGTGAAAATAAGGAGTAGAAATAAGGAGGTAAAAGTAAAGTAAAGTAAAAAAGTAAAGTAAAATTTTATTTAACTTTACTTTTTTACTTTACTTCACTTTTACCTCCTTATTTCTACTAAAAGAATGGGATAGAAAGAAAGAACGAAAGAAAGAAAGAAAGAGAGAAAGAGCTTGGAATAAAAAGAAAGTGTGAATAAAGACTGAGCAGAAAGTACAACAACTCAGAGAAAAGAAAATGCAGCATGAAAACACACCCCCTTCTCTTTTTGCTAACTCAATTGACTACCACTAGGTGCCAGATTTGCTGTCTTAATTAGCAAGCCACCCCTCTGATTGTCGCCCCTCCCCTTATTCCAGTGCCCATAATGTTATGCTGATAATTCAGGCAAGACAAAAAGTCCACCCACCACTCTGATTCTCAAATCCCTGATTAAGTCCGCCTCTTTCAAATAGGAGTCTTCTCCTTATCAAAAATCCTCTGCAAAACAGATGGATATGTTAATGATGATTTTTGCCTCCCTCATAGCTGGAAAACAGACCCTGTAAATCAAATAATCATTTATCTTGTCATGTCTTTATTTCATTCATTTCATTCTCCAAAGTAGTGACTTTGATGAATTAGGTAAACACAAACTACAAGCAAAAGAATTAGTTGCATTTCATTATGAATTAAGTGTTGATTCTGTTGAAAGAGCCACGTTTAACATGTTTAAAATGTTTTTTTTTTTTTAAAGAACTAACTGAAACAGGAGGTTGTTTCATCGTGGGTCATTGTTAGAAATATTTAATGGTGTTGAAAATTCTTGAAATCATGTTTACTTTTCTGTTTGTTGTTGTGTGTCTTTTCAAGGAGAAATTAGTTCTTCAAACATAACACTATATAGGCCTATAGCCACAGAATGATATGAACCTCTGATTGAAGCTGAATTAATCTTTTATTGTATTTTAACTGTATTTTAGAGATTGAAAGGAAGAACAAATTGTCCTAAATCATTTATAAATGTATGATTGATTGGTATAAAACTCGAGTTTTCAACAACTCTTACATTGATGGCAAAATAAGAAAAGTGAGGCGGAAACTACACCATCAATATCAATTAAATATCTCTATCTGAAATCCACTTAAGAATATTAAACTTTCTTGTAAAAATCACACCTTTTGTATTGATGATGAGAAAAAGTTCTGGTGATGTCAACAGGTCAATGAGGTCACAGATATACATCTAACCATTTCTTGTCAAGTCTGTTATGCTTTTGATTTTGTGAAATTTCCAAGCAAAATTAATTGCAGAGGGTATTATTGGAGCCTTTTAATTTCCATCTTGATTGCCTAAACTGTTCTTTGGGGTTAAATAATGCTCTTATAAGGGGGCAGGGCGACAGGCGAAATCTATTGAGGGGTAAAAGCTAGTTACCACCTTCTTATGTTGGTTGGGGCCTTATGGTGTTATTGTAGGACTCCACAGGGGCCCGGCATAGGCACGAGGTCAAGGGACCTTTAAAATGGCGCCCCTATCTTCAAAGGGTTCCAGCAAGTAAGGCACAAGAAAAGAAAGCTGATTATTGTCCATCTTTTATGAAATGTTTTATCCAATCTAAAGGATTTGCACAAGCAGCAGGTTTTGCTGTTAATGATTTACTGGTGACCACAACAAAAACAGTGAAGTAGGCCTATGGTTAAAAAGCAGCTGAATTGAATATTATGTGAACTTTAAAAGATATTGATGTTTCAGTTTTTTATATCTCAGTATTTCAAATCAGTACAGTTTGAAGAATAAATGCTGCAATTAGAGTAGCGCGGGGCATGCAGCCCCCCTTTACTTCGAGGTGTGATTTGACCTACTTTTTATGGTCGATTATTTAAATGCTTATGCTGTCAGGAAGGGATCACTTGACTCTACTTATAACTAGTGAAACAAATGCCTACCAATTTTAATAAAGGAGTGACAGCCATTTTTGTAAAAAAATTGCAAATGGCCTTCTTACCCCACCCATCGGGCAAGTAGCCCCCTATTATAATCCTATGGCAATTTTTTTTGCGAGCTCATTCAGCTTGAGAGTTATTTCTTGGGGTTCTCCAATCATTTTTAAGGCATTCTATTTACTTTTTTTGAATTTCTGAATTTTTCTGTTCATACTTCTATTTTTTAATATTTTTTGCACTTTTTCAATTTCGGCCAAATTTTTTCTATTTTAATTAGCTATTCTATCAAGATTTAAGGTAAAGTACACATTATTAAATGGTTCCTGAAGCAGCATTGAGGCTCCAGTGAAGCGAGCACCATTGTGGGGCCTCTCGCCCCAAACACACATAATTAAATTTGACCTCTATATTTTGAACTAAAATGCAAAAAGACATCATCCAAATCATATTTATAAGATGATCATAAAGTGAAGCAATGCAGATATCCATTATACTTTTAAATATTTCTAAAGGTATTTCTGACAACCCTGTCAGCGTGCCCCGGCGGTCCGGCGTCGGCCCGGTGTCAGTCCGATGTCAGCAGCATCGGACCGGCTTTGGGCCGACGTTGGGCCGCCCAGGCATGCTGATAGGGAATCCCTGTCAAAGAATTACTCAAAGTTACAAAAACCATGTATATTTTTTTGTTTCTTTAATGCCTACTATGGTTTGGTGCTGTTTGCCCAGAAAATCGGTGACATAACCTAAAAAGCCTCTAACTTCAATCCTATGAATAAGAAAACGCACCAAAAATGTAAGTTTAGATATAACCCTGGGGGTGGGGCCCTCTCACCTAACCGGGCTTCCTGCCCTGACCTACTCTCACCTTTTTTTTTTCTTTTAACATATAAATAGTCTTTTCTTTTATTTGGAAAGCATGTCTCCTAAGTACAATATGAATAAAAATAAATAATTATATAAATATAATTATTGTTTGCTTAAGTTTGAATGTCAAAAGGCTTTTTTAAAATCAATGGCTTATCCATGTACCTACATATCAATATTTGTCCCTAGAAATATGCAGGAAGTACTTAAGTCACTTAAGGTGAAACAGATGTTGATCAACTGTTAACTTATTATAAACAAAACCATCAATTATCCTTATCTCGAAAAGAAAGAGAGCTTCTTTAAACTTTAGCAATTTAAATCCCAACCAATTCATCATGAGAAGTCAAACATGACATAACTTGTGAATTGCATTGTCAAACCTGTTTCCCATGACTTGTGACACCAGAAGCACTCGAGAATGTTTCTTTAATTTGAAAGATTTTCTTGATAAAGCTCCAGGCCCTGAGAAAGGTCTTGGGGGAACCTAAATGAAATCCAAATTTCTTGGGATAAGAGGTTGATATGCTACTAGACAATGGCCAGAATTTGAAAAACATCTGGTTTCAATTAATCAGGCATCTGAACAGCAAGTTTATCAAAGAAATTGAAGAATTAGATACGGGGGTGATTGACTTCAAACACAGTTCCCAGGAAAAGTCAATGCAGAGTCAATGAAAAGTCATTGGCAAGCCAAGAAATGTCAAAAGAAACCTGCTCTAAGGTGATGACAAGTTTGTTTAAGGTAGCCTAGAACGTGTCTGGGGAAAAATCAGTTTAAACGGTAAGATATCCTAGAATTAGAAAGTGCCAAGCCAATCAGATAAAAGCACACTTCAAGCTTCTTAGTTTCATGAAGACATCTTAAATGAAATAGAGCAGAAATGGCTCTGTTTGGTATGTTGACTTTTCACAGCAGAGGGAAAGAGGGTATAACAGAAAGGGAACTCGGCAAGGGGGGGGGGGGTAACTTTACTCATTCCTGGAAGCAGGACCAGGGTAAAAAGCATAGAGCGTGACTAAATATTCAGTCTCACAGAAATAGCTTATGCACCCCTCACTGTAAAGGCTTGTTGTGATTTGAGATTATTAAAAAAAAGTTGCATAAATGTTTACTTAAGGATTTACTGTTGTAACATGTGGACGGATACATGTTGCATAAATGCTGCAATTAATCTATAAATACCCGAAATTGTAAACAAATACATAAATTGCTTCATAAGGTAAAATACAAGCCTATCTATACTCTTAAAACTGTTAAGATACATTTAGTCCGGGCAACTGGTGGAATGACCCACCACAAATTGCAATAGTTTTGTGTCATATACCATTTGAAAGCTTACATCTTCCTCTACAACATATCAAAAGTTTACCAAAATATATTTAGTGGAAGATCCTTTTTCGGATGTGGGAACATTTTCAGGCAGTGCAGAAGAAGGCTTCGGGGTAAAATGACGAAAAGTACATAATAAATTTCAAATATCCAATGAAAACGATCCAGATTCCATTTAAAAGTAAAGATCTATTTTCGAATATGTGCTACATAATATATTGAGTGATCTGTTATGTTATTTAGAATAAATAAAACAATAAATATCATGCAGTACTGCTGTTGCTGCCACAATCCCGGAAAATATTCACTTTCATCAAGATGTGGTAAACCTTTTCTTCTGAATTCACACATTGCAGTCAAATGTCTTGTTGGGTCAGGTCATATCTTTGAATAATCCCTTTTTGGTGGGGATGCGAGGTATAATAGATCATTTCTTTGTGAAGAAGTATCTCATTTTTATCACTTCCATTGACAAGCAGCACAACTGCACTTGACCAACTCAAGCAATAGAAATATAAGAACTGAGTGAAGATGCACAGAAGATGCACAGAATGAAGACAGGGACAATTGTGTTTTGCTATTAACCATAGGCCCTTGAGGAACAGTTTTTAAAATTGACATAAAAAAGGGGTGGATCCAGAAGGCATGTGAGAAAAAAGACAAATACGTAAATCCAAAGAACATTCTCAAATGTTTGATGAAATGAGGAAGTCCTTTGCATGCTATATTTGGTCAGGGGCTATACATCTACATTTAACTATAAAGATAACTGTTTTGTTCATACACTATAGTTGTCCTGATTTGTGTGAATTTTTTCATGGAAGGGGGTCCAGATCCTGCCCTCTTCTTTGAAAAATTATTATACTTTTTGTATACGAAAAAGGTTTGCAGTTAAAATCACCGGCCAGAATTTGTGTTTTCATTGTGCTTGATCCCTCCCTTTCAAAGCTCCTGCATCTGACCCTGATGATGCCTACCCTTGATGATGGTCAGAGAGTTAAATGAAATTGACTTTTGAAGAGATATTATTTGTGGCAGTCTACTGGAACTGGCCAAGTAAACAGCTACAAGCAGCATGCAAATGAGAATGATATTGCAGAACAAAATTGTTTTCCTTCATCTTGTGGGATTCTAGATTAATAACAATAACATTGGATAACAAAATGAATGTTTATACTTTTAAGTTACCAGCGCCTCTGCAAGTTATACAGTAACTATGGGAGCCATTGGGAGGAACAGAACAAAGTGACATAACTAGTATTGATAATCAGTCACAAAAGATATAAACAAAAATTAATGTTTATGAAAAGTTACCTAACCAATCAGTTAGAATTATTTGGAAATGACCAATGTTTATAAAAACATTATGTAACCAATCAGTTACCACTTTTGGAGAATCCAAACAATCCAATTCAAGGAGTGCCTCTGACACTTTGTGTCATCGACTTGTAGAGGGACTCATGGAGTCTGTATTTGTGGCATGTGAATTTCATCCTGGCGGGATGGCCAATGTAATATGATAAAGGCACTCTGTATTAGAGATTTCTTGCTGCAGATCTGTGCACATCGATATTTGCCAGATCCATAAAATCTTTTACCAAGCCCAGGAACCAGGAGAATGCAGACCCAAAAATTGTCTAAAAGTTGGCTAATCAACAAAATGTAAAAGGTGCTTGATGGCACTAGTGTAGATCCTTCATTAAACAAATTGTGAGCTACAGACATTACAGTTAGGTAACTCCTGATGTAGTCCAGGCCGGGAGCAAGGCATTAGCCCCCAAGACTGAGACCAAGGCAGAGGCCATCAAAATGGCAAGGCCGCCAAAACCTGCCCAAAGACAGCTGAGACTGAGGCAAGGCCAAGGATTGGGCATCCGAGACCAAGGCCGAGGCCATCAAGGCCCTGAGACCTCAAACACTGACTCCTATGCAATAAAGGAAGTTAATGGCAAAGAATTTGTGATCACATTTAACAGGAATTACAGGATGGCTTCAGCACTTCTTCAACAACATCAACAAAGGTTGTTTAGACCGAGGCAAGGCCAAGGATTTGGCATTCGAGACCAAGGCCAAGGCCATCAAAATATGGCCCTGAGACCTCCAACACTGACTCCTCTGCAATATTGGAGGTTAATGGCAAAGAATTTGTGATCACATCTAACAGGATGGCTTCAGCACTTCTTCCAAAAATATCAGCAAAGGTTGCTAAAGAAGCTGGAGTCCCAATGTATCTGCTGTGTCTACCAAATTCTCTGTCACTTTTGGTCTTGCAAACTATGGAAATAATGATGTAATTTACAAAGATTTTGGCTTGCATTGAACAGACTACTCAGAAAATAAGCTTGGGGGGAGGGGGCTAATGCAAAATCTATTCCAGTCAAAGAAGTCAGCTGACCCACTGTATTGTCATAGCTTTTTATGCTTCTACAATGAGGCAAAAATGTTTGAATGGAAGGGGTGCTTCCATTTGGACAAAATGGAAAGACCAAATGTTAGAGATCGACCAGCACTTTTTACAATATGCTTGGCAGATTGAGGCATAACAGTCAAGATATACAGGCTAGAGTAGCCTTCCTGTGTTGCGAGCGGAGGGAGCAGGCTACAATATTTCACTAGAGCTGCTGTATTTCAAGTCCGCAAATGCATGCAAATCTGAACATGCTGAAGCAGCCCAACGCAGTTCTGCAGAGTTTTGCTGAGCGTGGACCTGATAGACACCCAATTTGACTGGAATTTTGTTAGTCTGCAGCCACGCTTGCTTGTCTGCCTGTTGTCAGTCAGCAAGATATACATATATGTGAGTCAGATAAGCAGTTTGCAACTACCTCGCAGCCCTCTTAGTGTCCTTAAGAATCGTAAGATCATCTGAAAATTTAGCTGATGGTTTTGACTGCCTCAGAAAAAGTTCAGTGTCGAAAGTATGGATGTGTGCTTCTACACAAGATTTCCAGGACAAAGAGTGAATAGAGAGGGCATGTCTCAGTTATCGACAAAGTTAAAAGTACATAGATCTATCTGACTATTTTAATGAATATTTTTCTGCCAAGGACAACACACACGGAAGACTAATGGAGGGTATGCACATCATCATGTTCAGGTTCATTTCAAGTAATCAATAGTGATCAACCTATTGAAACTAAGAAAGGAGGATTCCTCTTCAACAAATGCAAAAAACGAATATTTGTTCATGCACATTCTTAGTAATAAAGTGAGAAAATGCGAAAAGGCAGAACATGACAGATGGCTACAAACCAGCTCCAGGAAAGATAGATTCATTGTGCCAGGTGAAGTGCCGGACAGCCCTTTCTTTGTTATGACACCTTTTCTCAGATATGTCTAATTGGAAAAAGAAAAGCAGTGCAAAATTGGAAATTGATCAGAATTCAGAGAGGCATCTAACAGATCCATGAAACCAGCTAGAAAGACAGAACATAAATCCCAGCTTTCGTCTTGCATTATCCATAGAAATGATAATCATAATCTTAATAGACAACAGTGTCATAAGTTCTTGAAGAAAACGAGGAGCTGACTACAATCTCTGCCTCCAAGAACAGCTTCTGTAATATCAGAGCCACTAATTTTTGTGTAAACTTAGCAGCAAATTCAGGTTAGGCAAGTGAAGAGGAAAATATTATTTGTGAGGAACAGAAATGGAAGAAGGCATGACGAGCAGGGAATTGTTCCTTTGACAACTAATATTGCATCCATTATCATGCCCTCCTTAGAAAAAAAGCGGTCAGCAATTGCTATAATCATATGTATCACCAGCAGAAAAATAAGTCTTAATAATGTGGGGATAAGGATATTTATCTGTAGAAATTCATCAATACTCAAGATTGCGGTTAATTTTGAATCTTGCACTAAAGGCTTGCCGCCGTCACTTGATTAGTGCTCCTGTATTTATGAATCTCTACAATCTCTATATACAATAGATGTAAGTATGTCCACTTGGTGTGAACAAAATACATGTTCTTCAGAGTTATCTCTTCTGTATCTTTTACAATTTAATCTTTCTCAGGCTTCTAGCACAAAACAAATTTGATGTGACCTCGTTAGAAGAAAATATGACTAATTAGGGTAATATTTCCTAATTATGCCCACTTTTTATACATTTCTGTATCGTTTAGTGTTTCTGATGCTGTTGGGTTTTAAGAACTTCAGTTATAGTGGAGTTTCATCAAACATTAGGTTATTTAAAACCAGTGATGTGCTCCGTTTTATCTGAACTTACATGCTCACGGAGCTTAACGAAGATACCTCCAGAAAAGTGCCTTCCACTAATTATTTTTTGGTAAACTTTTGATATGTTATCCCTGGGTGGTCTAGGATTCATAAAATATACGGTTAAAAACTATTGCAATTTGTGGTGGGTTACCCCCCATATGACCACCAGTTGCCCGGACTAATTGACTGAAAATGGACAGTGCATTTAAAAAATTCCTTTTTGCACAATTGCTATAGGGCCGACTTGTTTCGTAAATACTATCCTCTAACTGAATGTCACAAGCAGAAGTTTCCTTGTGCAAATACATTTTCATATTGCACTCATATCTTAACGTATTTGTATGATATAACTTACGAAGCAATAAAGAAAGAACTACAAGAAATATACTATCTTACTGATTATTTCATAATTATTGTAGACATCCAGCCTGAATGTGTTTTTTCTAGGATGTGTATTGTGTAGAATGGTGGCATCAAAAAACTTATAAAATCACTTTGCCAAAGAGAATAACGTTTACCAAAAAAAAAATCACAATCAATTATAAAATTATCGGTTAAAACCAGAAGAGAAAAAAAAATCTCAGCAAACAGTTCACACTGAACCCGCGGTACCTTCACACTAACTTAACAGACTAAGCTTATGGGATAAATTAAGTGACCATCGGGTCCTAAACAGATAATTGCATATTCCACTTGAAGTCCTTCAGAACCACCGATTTAAGTATCTTCATTACTACTTAACCCCAACGTTTAAGTGGTGACTTTTTACAGTTAGTAATTTTGTCATTTGAAACTGTCACATTAATACCTGGGTGGGTTAAACAGAAAATTGAAATGTCAGGCTGCATGAATATACATTTTGAAATGAAGAATAAATTTTCTTGGGTGCAAAATTTGGTTGGTCCAGTTGCGACTATCAACATAATTACCACACGCTGATCCACGTGCAACGGTTGTGCTACATGTAGACTGGCTGGTCATGTCCTTGTGTTTGTAAGCTGTTTTATGCCGTTGCGATTGATCATGACATTGTATCTTTGAATAGAATTTAATCGATTGAGGATACTTTTCTTGAAAAACATATCGAGATTATCTTTATCATTATAATATTATTGTAATGTTGTGAAATACGCACGTATAATTACGCCTACTCTGAAATTGAAATGAATATGAAATTGAAAATGAATATGAAGGTGAAAATGAATATAAGATTTAAAATGAATATAAAATTGAACATGAATAAATCTGACCTCACTTAATTTAGCAAAGGTCAATGTGAGATTCCCCACTGACTATAGCAAATTCTAGACACTACTAGAATATATAAGTAACAAAATTTTTGATAAACCATTTTATTTCATTTTCAAATAGCAATCGAAAATAGGATGTACACATATGAAAATCCCCAAGCCAATTCCAAAATGACTATAAGCAGATGGCGCGACCCTTCCACAATAATGAACAGTATGGCTGTTTTACAAGTGTCATGTACACGGAATAAAAGGGATTTTCAAAAAGAACATGACTGTAAATTAATTCAGAACGCATCATTGAGTTGTTTGGGCGACTATGCTGACTGTCAAGGGGGTTCAAATTGGTGGTGTCACTTACTTAGTCAAAGAGAGGTGGTTTTTCAAAATAGGTGCGAGGGGTGCTCATTTTGGGGGGGGGGTGTTGAAATAAAGCAAATCGTGAAATAAAGGCATATGTGAGTTGTCACTCCATACCCTGGCAGATTCAACAAAAAGGGACCACACATATAGATAGATAGATAGATAGATAGACAGATAGATAGATAGATAGATAGATAGATAGATAGATAGATAGATAGATAGATAGATAGATAGATAGATTGATAGATTGATAGATAGATAGATAGATAGATAGATAGATAGATAGATAGAAAAATAGAAAAATAGATAGATAGATAGATAGATAGATAGATAGATAGATAGATAGATAGATAGATAGATAGATAGATAGATAGATAGATGTATTGATAGATAGATAGATAGATAGATAGATAGATAGATAGATAGATAGATAGATGTTTATGTTTTGTTAGTTGTTCACCAAAAAAATAACAAATACACTGTACACTGTGACAAATTACATTACAGACAAAATCTAATAGATCCGGTTTTACTGTAAACAATATTTAATTTGTCTGGTCAGCATTTAATTTACTAAAAAGTACCCAGACAATAAGAAGAAGAAAAGTTTTAAAACAAGTAGTGAACACACTCATTAAGATTATAAGGTGCTTTGAAAAGCTCAGAGACATTGGTGATTCCTGAACAATCCTGTCACATCCCTGCACCCCTCGTCCAAACCTCTCTTCTTGCTCATCTCTTCTCTAATCTCCCCTCCTTCCTTTTCCACCTTTCTCATTCCCCCTTTCCACCCCCCCCCCTGCTTCAAAAAGTTAACCAACCGTGGCCGGGCATACCTATCGTTTTCTGCGCTGGGGTGCTTTTATTTACCCTAAAACTTTGACACCAATGTCATACCCTACTACCTCAGTGGCAGGGTCTGCTCTGACCAAAGGCAAACTACCCTATCACCCTGCCTTTTCTCCAGCCTTCTTTCAATGCTTTTGTAGGTGCCCTTAGCCTTTCATCAGTGAATAGCTGTTCAAGTCATGGCAGTGCTTTAGCATCTAATTCTTTGGCCTTCTGACCATTCTTTGGGACTTAAAAAGACATCTCTGTCACCTTTGACATTGCCATGACCTTGGTAAGAACTCGAATGACACCCCTGTTGTCCTGTGACGTCGCCTGTCTCATAACGTCTTCTACTCATGACGCAAACTGTGACGTTCTGACGTCTCTTGCCACACGTAACAATCATACCTGAGCATACCCGTGCTGTTTGGAAAATAGTACACCTGACTGACCTTCGAAAATGTATGCATTCTTACACAGTTGGTTATTCAGAGGACTAACTTTCTTACTTTCCTTTTCTTATACACTAAAGTTGAAGTTGTACACATTTTCAACATTTATGGGAACAATTGTGCAACATGTGTCCCCGATTGATTTATTCTAATTTCCAAGAAAAAATGTTCAAAAAACGAAAGAGGTTCATAATTGAACTAATGTTTGGAATGAAATTTACACTAGTTTCTGCCAATCTGAAAAGTCTCTTAGGTATTAGACTGTCTTATTTCACAAATTAAAAATGCATATTTTTTTTTATCCACATTTTAATCCTTTGCCTCATTGCTATGTCCACACCAAGGTCATCCTAATTAGTCTACCAAATGCATAGGGCTAGATACAGGACATAAAGCCCCAATCATCCATCCATTTTTTTTTTTTGCTAAATAAGTTTTGTTAGTAATTGTTACTTATTGCCTTTTTAACCACAAAAATTTTCAAAAGTCTATCCAAATAATCGTCTGCCTTTTTGTTCGGAATCAATTTGGCGCCATGACATTGTGCAGTAGGTATGGCACGCGCAACCTCCAAGGCACACGAAACCAAGCCACGCCCCCTTGCGTGAAACTTGGCATCATTAGGTGTCAGTTTACTGCAAAAATACCTCAAGTTGAAAACTGCTATTTAACTCGTCATGTCGCCTCGGGACTGTGGACCACCGTGCAATCGCTGCATGGTGTATCAGTGTGGTATGCATTATGCAACACTTAGTAGACTTTACTCAGATTATTTTTTAGTCCATACACAATGGATTTTGAAAAAAGATGTATGATATTTAAATTTATTTTACTCACCAATAAAATTTACAAGGATGTGAATTGCAAGGATATAGCAATGAACAATATAAAGGCAAATCAAATCGTATTCAAATTTTGGTCTAAGAAGGAAGTTTTTGTAGTCCATACATGACATTTTGTAGAATAATATAGCATTATTTCATTTCTGAATTGGACTGTTTTTGGATAGTGCCATAATCAAGTTTGTAAGCAAAATTTCTGATAGTTCATAAACAGGCATACCACAAATTAAACTTAGTAGCATGCACAATAATTTAATACTCGTGTGTAAAATCCTATCTTAGGTTAATAAGACCAGTAGACCTACCAACTATGTATGTGCCAAAGTTGGTTTCAAACGCCATACAGTTTTTGGCCCGCCTTTGCCGCTTACATTTTCTTGGTGCTTTGCCGCTTACATTTTCTTGGTGGTCACAAAAATTATTCCACCAATATCATGCTGTGTGTTTT
Organism: Platynereis dumerilii; assembly: GCA_026936325.1. Classification (NCBI taxonomy): domain Eukaryota; kingdom Metazoa; phylum Annelida; class Polychaeta; order Phyllodocida; family Nereididae; genus Platynereis; species Platynereis dumerilii. The sequence continues at coordinate 851,195 of JAPTHN010000037.1, read as the reverse complement.
GAATGACCATGATGCCAATTTAATCCAAGGCTGGTATCAATTTTTGACTGCTACCCTCCCCCAAACATCATCAACTCATCAAAAATATTCTCGCAACCAACGTGATTGACAAAAACTCGACTTTCTGACGGCCTGTCTGTCTACCTGTCTGTCTGCTGACACCCCATAACCAAGCCATCTTTGCATTGGGCCACCAGGGTAGATAGACAGGCCAGTGGCATCTTTCCCAAACTTGAGGTCTTTGCATGGGCAGCATGTTTTGGGCTTCTCAAGAAATTGTCCTTAAACTGCTAAATTTCAAAAAGTATTAAAAGGAAATATTGAATTCACATTTTGTACGCACGTGGTGTTTCACACATTAAGGAATAATTAACAAATAAGAGGTAGGTACACAATATCTATCTATCTATCTATCTATCTATCTATCTATCTATCTATCTATCTATCTATCTATCTATCTATCTATCTATCTGATCTATCTCTCTCTCTCTCTCTCTCTATCTATCTATCTATCTATCTATATATCTATCTATCTATCTATCTATCTATCTATCTATCTATCTATCTATCGATCTATCTATATAGATCTATCTATCAGCTTTCTTTCTTTCTTTCTTTCTTTCTTACTTTCTTTCTTACTTTCGGGCTATCATTTATAATGTAGGTACATATACTGTTTTACCTCAGTGAGTTTAATATTCGCGCGAAGCGAAATTTAGCACAAGAAAGGTTTCAAAAATCTGTGCAGTGATGGTCTCAACATCAATGGTCGACAGCAGGAAATTAGGTCAAGTGGGACCAGCTTCTTATCAATGATTTAGTTTCGAATTTAACAAAACATGACGTATTCATATTCAAAAGTGTCTTAAAAATTCAATTTTCTCCATTAATATTCCCTGTTTCTATTATTTTTATGGGATAGTTCATTATAAGCCTTGACAAGCTAAATTAAATTATTTTATGTGATTCATTTCATTTCAAAACAGACAACAAGAAAACATAACAAAATTAAGGTTACATAATCTTTGTCAACTGATGATTATGTAACAGTGAGCAATTAATCTACATGCAGGTCATGTTATTGTTTTTGTTATCACTATTATGTAATATCAACAATCTAGCATAGATTTTAATTTTTGCAGCTTTCAGTGTAGTCTTCCTTTTTACTATTTAGCTGATTATCTATCAATTCTATTTATTCTTAATCCTATTTATTATAATATACTATCTATCTATCTATCTATAATTTCTATATATTCTATTTTTGATCTATTTTATTTTTCTTATATATAGTTTCTAGTCTAAATTTCTCTCTATTTTTCTATATATCCGTTTTTCAATTTCTTTGAAACATATTCATACATTGAATACGAAATAAATTTAATGAAAGTTATGGTAAAACCATAAGTCCTAAAAAAACTTTTTAAGAGCTGCGCGAATTTCATGGCTGTGCCATTTACATATTATGCATGTGTGAAGAAACATTTTGATTAACCGAATAGGCTTTATATTGTCATAATTCGACTACCGCCTTTTTTAAAAGCGGGTGACTATCTCTACTCTTTAAAATATTTTAAAACACCTGCAGATTATGTTGATTGATTGCCAATTAGGTAATTAAATCAAATCTGTTATGTTTAAGGCACACCTTTTACTGACTACAACTGCCTTAAAAATCTGTCCACAAATTGTTAGATTGCTATCATGACTTGTGGATTAGATGTTCATGAATTTGAACTACATGGAATTATGTGGAATTAATCTTTTTATTCTTTAATCCTGCCTTTTTCTATCAAGATGGGGGGGGGGTGTTCAATTGAGAATAATCCGATTAAATTGTGTTGATTAATTATTACAAGAAGGTTTTATAGACCTGTATGGATTCCTAAATCAGGGTAGAGTGATTATTGTCAACAAGTGATTCCTACAGAAACGCCTACCATGACCCTTGGATTAAGCTGCTGTAATCTGTTAATCTTGTTAAAAATCAAATAGACCATTTTGATTTTGGATAGGTTGTCATAAAACCCTGTTCTTGTAAGCCAAATTGACCAATGAATCTGTTCATCAAATTTTCTTTACTGATTTGAATAGGAAAAGTATTACTCCATCGAGCCTCCATGCCCTCTTGTCTAGTGTAGGCCCATCAGACCTGTACAACTAAGTAGATTTTGCTATTCAATCTATGCCTCTTCTTTTTCTCTATTCTTACCTCCATAATTAATTTGATAAGTACACTGCCATCTACTGTGCCTTGATATATTACTTTCTCAACAATCGGGCTCCTCAGCAGCGGCAATGTTTTTGCCATTGAGGGGTCCATTTGCTCTTGGTTTATTGTGGATGTTGTAATTTATTATGTTTATTTTGTGAGCAAAAAAATAAATGAGTCTTGAGTCCGTTCTCCCATTACCTTTCGTTTATTTCTTTAAATTTCATCAGCCCTAAAAAGGGGAAAAGGAAAACGACAACAACTAGCTCTATAGGCCAATGATATCTTGTTGAAAATGATGATCTGGATAAGATAGGATACATTTATTTTATCATTTAGATTTTATTTTACCGAAAGTCACAATGGCTTTTTTTATGTTTCCAAATAATCCCATTGAGCAATTGGAAGGCAGGGTGGTTAGCAGAAAGTTAAATCATCTTAGAAATGACACAGTCTTCGGGAGCTCGAAGAGATTTTATAAAAGCTCAGATCTGTCGAATTATGCACCACCTTATATACATGATTTTTATTTATAGGCCTACTTATGATATTAGCTTTTTGCATTAAGGCAATTTTCTAATTTAAGTTGCTTTATCAAATAGAGAACGTAAGACAGTAAATTAGAATCAACATGAATTTATTCAATAAATAACAATTAAATATATCTATGTACATCAAGTATATAATATACATATGTAACCATGTGTTGAATATAATCATGTGTATAATTTATAAAATCATAATTTTAAGCACAGGCACAAATTATTGCATGGTGTATTTTTCAAGTGATTAGGTTCATATCAAGTGACATTTCACATTTGATTTATTTTGTGTACGTGTATGATTGGTAGAAAATACGGAATTAAACTTGACTTATTAAAGTATGTATAGTCACATACAAGGTACATAGGCACAGGCCCAGGTTTGGAAATAATTGTGTTCAATGTGTCAAGATGACAAGTATAGATACTTAATACAAATAAAAATGATTCAATTCACTTGATAACAACTGAAATATTACTGTGCACAAACATATTTTTCTTACTTTCAATATGATTTGGTTGACAATTCAATATAACATTTAACCCTATCTTTAAAATAAATTAGAATATTTGCACCCTATTAAAATGATTTTTGCCTGGACCTCATTTTGAAATCACTCATCCGTTTGGTGTATTCAGTATCTCTGGGAATGTCCTAGTTTCTTACATCTCAAGCAACAATGAACTTGAGAAATAATAATTACTTTGCGGCAAGTTTTTTTTAATACAGCCAGTAACTATTTCATTGAATATTGATGAAACATCGTGTGAACATGCATGTAAAATGTGTAGCTATCAGTCATTAGTAATTTAAACTGAAGTTCTGTCGTCTTTGTGTGTTTACAAATTGAATAAAACACAAACAAAAACAATTCAATGTGTTATACTGCCATGCACAGCTGGTAAAAATAAAATTCTAGCATCAATGTCTCTTTTTCTCAAAAATGTCAGCAAATGTCTTTTGGTGAATCGTCCCTTTTAAAACCTTCTTCTAACAACTTGAAGAATAGTTCTGAGGGCAACTGCTTATGGTAGGGCTGTTTAAATCTGTGTCATCTTCAATGTTGATTTCTTTACAGTCGTCTGTTAGTGAAATTTCAGTGTCACTGTGATTGTGCATGATGTCATCATTTAGTGAACAGTCACTTGGGGAAGTCGATCTTTTGTTGTGGTGACTCTTTGACGAACATGTCCTCAAACAACGACATTTTTCTCTTGAGTCGGTCCCCTCTTTCTTGTACTTGACTCTGCGATTTTGGAACCAGATTTTCACTTGCTTTTCACTTAGATTCAAGTACGTGGCGATTTCTATTCTCCTCAGTCGGGATAAGTACATGTTACTGGAGAATTCGCGTTCTAGTTCCAGTAGCTGGGTGCTCGTGAAGGCTGTGCGGATCCGTTTTCCATTGGCATCCTCCATCTCAGCATTACTGACTGGGGCTCCCCCTATAAGAAAACAGATAAATTAGAATTAATTAATTAATTAATAGAACAATTAAATGAAAATACAAGTAGTTATTTATTGTTGGAATATTGTGTACTAGACACATTAATATTATTCTGATGAAATGCATACAAAATAATATGAAAAAAAAACGATAAAATAATTATTACAAAAACAAGCTGATGGATTTTTTGTTGCAAAAGCATAGGCCTATGTCTAGCTCTTGTCAACGTCAATTAGTTTAAAATTTGAGAAGTTGATATTGCATTGAAACCCAACTAATATTAAAACACCCAATAGCTGAAATGCCTGATTTTTAGCTGATGATATTTTGATTTTATGTTTTTGAAGGATCGGAAATCTCATTTTAAATATAAAATTCTCAAAATAAATTCCGAAGTGTTAGCCTAATTAGTCTATTCCGGTAAAACAGTCCTAACTAGCTTTTAAAACGACCTAATGGAATGATAACACAATAATGTTTTGACATTAAGTAACACATTGATTGTGTGATAAACAATTTTACTGAAGCCAGTCTAATGGGAAAAATATCAGATAAGACCATTCCTGCTTGATAATATTCCTACAGCCTTTAGGCCTAATCTCGTAAAACCTTTGTATAATATAGTTGTATAGGCCTGATGTTTTCTCATATTTATAACGCATTTACTGATCTGCACGAATTAATAAGTACTCAAAGATTACAAATTGTGCTTGACTTTTAGTTGGAAATGTTCATCTTCAAAATCTTTTCTGACCAATTTCATTACGGATGGTATTTTGGACGCCACTTTTGGATGAAAATATCTTCTTCCGAACTCAGGCAGAAATCTAGGTAGTGTCTAAACTAATAAGTCGTTTTTTTTTAAATATCTTTTATTCTGGTCCATCATTTTTCCCTAAGACATCCAAATGAAATTCTAAGCATTAGAACAACTTCCCAATCCATTGATATTTTATCGTATCTTGTAAATTAATACAGGCAGAGTATTGATGATATGATCAATCTATGAAAATAAGATATTTAGGCCTATAGAAAGTTTAACTGTAAATAAAACATCGACTTACCAACAGTTAGATAGCGAAGTCTTGCCCTGTCTGCCAGTCTGAGGGGAGACACGGGGGCATCGGAGTTGGTAGGACTGAAGGCCGAAGGTTGGAGGCCAACGAGGTTAGGCCGGGGGGCCACAGGGGGTGCTCCGGGGGGAGGATGGAGGGGGGCCATGGAGAAGATCGGATGGGGGGCATGGTGATGGGGTATAGTTGAAGTAGATGTCGTAGATTTGTTCAGGGATGTTAGAGGCGAAGGCACACACCATGGACAGCAAACTTCCAGCATTCCAGCTTGGTGCCTGGCTAAGCTGTGTAGGGCATGTTCGGCCGCGGCTGCAGCAGCTTGTCTGGGGTCCAGCCGAGGGTCCAGGCCCCCTGAGGATCCAGGTCGGCCAAAAGGTTTGTCCGGGGGTGAGAAAGCCCCCCTGGAATCTAACCCTGGAGCTTTCTTCAGCAGAAGTGAGTCCACCAGAAATGAGCGTGACATCTTCCTCAAATCCAATGCAGCTGATGAAGTAACCATCAAAAATGTTTATATTGAGAAGTCACAGTGTCAATGTGAAGTCACACAGAAGTCACGTTGGAGTAACACAAAAGTCACAACGATGAATTGATGAAAATCAATGAAAGTCAAAATTCAAATCAATGCTCAGATTATAAAGTGTCCGAACTTTTTGACAATCTCCAACAAATTCATAAGCAATTCCAAATGATAAAATATTCCAGTGCGAAAATCGTTGAGTAACTTCACAGAATGTGATCAACAGTTAGCAGTCAGAAAATCAGCCAAGTTGACTGAATATATTCAACAACTTGGCTCAAATGTGATGCGGCTGCTGAAGCTGGCTTTAAAAGATGCTGGTAGCCCCTCCCCCGAAAGCCAAGCCCCTTTCTACCCCCCCCCCCTCCCTTGGTCCTCTTTCCTTCAAGCAACCTGCTCGCAGTTCACGCATCACTCACTGTAGCGCACGCGCAAATTTGCATATCCTGATTGTCATTATAAACAGGCTAATTTGGCCAACCAACAGGCGTCATCATAGAACCCTACTAGCAGCACTGGTGGGGGTTGGCCTAACCCTTCATGGAACTGTTAGGGGTTTTAACAGTCCATTGCTGACAAATATGGCTGTTAGGGTGTGTGGGGTGGGCTAGAGGGGGGGGGAGTGAAAACCCCTTTTCCCCAACTTGGCCAACTCAGCACCCCTTCCATGAGCTAGGCAGAATCTGTGTAGGGTTGTCTGATTTCACCCCTACAAATTCAGCCCTCCAGCTCTTGTAACCCCCTCAGCACAGAATCAAGACCCCACCTGGGTCCAGTAGAAAATACCCAGCTTACAGAATTCCATTCGACTGGAAAATTGTGATTTAAATGTCAATGCAATGCACAAGCAACAAATTCCATTTAGGGATCCAAAATGCAACACTTCACAATATTGAATGAACCGTTTTCATGCTTGACTAGCTCAAAACTAATTTCCACACAAAGCCAAACTAATTTTCACATAATCCACTCAAAACTTATCGATCCAAAATGACTTTTTGCCCAGTTAACCTCCAGGCAGGAGTGATTTTTGACAGGTCAAGCTATTTATAATGTCACCAATTGTCATTAACTCTTATAATTGCTTTTTAAGGATTTATTACATTGTAATTTAATTGAAAACATGGCTAGGTGTTGTAATAAATGAAGATGTCAAATCGGCTTTATGTCATCTGATTTACAATTCCCCAAAATCCTGCCTTCATTTGTCACCAATCAACCATAAAGTAGATCAGTCAATCAATCAATCAATCAATCAATCAATCAATCAATCAACCAATCAAACAGTCAGTCAATCAGACAAGTAGAATGTGAGCCTTTTCCTGTTGCTTTCTTTCTGTTTCCTTTTTTCCTTCCTTCTTGCTGTGTTCAATCGATCAAGAAGCTTACAGCTTACAAATGACTCCTATCTATCTATCTATCTATCTATCTATCTATCTATCTATCTATCTATCTATCTATCTATCTATCTATCTATCTATCTATCTATCTATCTATCTATCTATCTATCTATCTATCTATCTGCCATAATGCAAGAATACAGGACGTAAACTTCGTATAGCCCTGTTTATCCACCCGTTGGTCTATCTAGCAATGATTCCAATTTGGTTTTCTCCTGATATGAAAACTTTTTGCAATTTGTATAATCCCATAGGCCACCATTTAAGGAGCTCTTTTATAAATGTACTCAGTGAATTTCAAGTACTTTTTGAGGGAGAGTGATACTTTTTGGAGGACAAGAAGATGAAAGGTTTGGAGGACATCTGTTTTGGTTGAGAGTGCATACAATTTGAATCTGGTTACTAGCTACTTGAAAGTGGGTAGGCCACCCAAATAAAACCCAAGTTCCAACCCCTTTTCTGCATTTCTTAGTTATTCCAGACATCACTAGAGTTTGAATAAATACAGATTGAAACTATCAAAGACTATAACTGTACAGAAAGTAGCCACTGCAGATTCAGCCAATATTTAGACTTTGACTTAACAATTACATTTCCTGTTTAAGCTGCTACTGTGAATGGTAACAAGGGGACAGGGAAAGGGTACAAAGAAGGCGCGTGGGGTTTTTGGGGTGTGACAGTACAGCGCGTGGCACCCTTTTTTAAACCCCTCCTTTGAAAGGACGAGGAACTAAAACGAAACATCCCATTATTGTCCCCCAACACAAACTTTTCCAGCCTAAAACATCCATTTATTGTCAAGTACAGCAGCCTGAATTAGCCCTAATCCCCCAGTAAATAAACCCACAATAGACACATCCGTTCCTCCTTTTCAAAAACATTTTACTCAAAAGCAAGTTAAGCCAATGTTTAACAACAGACACTTTTCACTAACAAACTGAAACATTGACACAAAAAAATCCACACAAGACATTTAACCTCTTTGCACTTCTCCTCTAAAATTAGTAAAATCAGGTAAATACCCGCTAATTTACTAAATCCCACTTTATGCCTTTTCTATTCAGTGTAAATGACACATAAGTGAACTGGAAAACACTATTCCAAAATGCCCATTGAAAAGAGTTATATATAGGTTGGTAAGTTGTTTGAGGGTATAAAAGTTGGTTGGCCTACCTGGAGGTGGGATTTTGGTTGCTTGCATGCTGGTTGGTTGGTTGGTTGGTTTGGTTCACTCAGCTGATTTGTTGGTTGGTTAATTAATTGGTTGACTTTAGAATTATGCTGAAGTTAAACTGATTACCAGCCTGTTTAGGAACCTCTTACTCTTGAGTCAAATTTAACTAGGTGGGTTTAAATCACTTTAAAAGACTTTTGAATTATATTTGAATTCACAAATAACAATTATATTCATAACAGCAGACAAATTTCCCATTTCTCATCAGACATTGTCCAGCTGATATTGGATCAAGCAGTTGATCTAACAAACTTATTTTTTATTGTTTAATGTAGCACATGCTGGACTATTCAGCAATTACTTTTTTACCAGTTTTCTGGCTTTTTAATGAATTTCGAACATGATGTCAAACTCATGTTAAACCAGTTTGCTTTCATTGATGTGAAATTCAGAAGTTTATATGAACAAGCAAATTTCTAATAGCTCACAAACAGCTGATAAAATGTAAACTTATTGGCAAGGTTGTCTGTTCAAACATAATGATTGTGTATTTGTAATTTCGCCAAATTAATCAACCTACTTAAAATTGAAGATATCTCAATTATTCATAACATGAAATATAAAAATGAAAAAAAAAAAGTTAAAAAAAAAAAAAAGTAAAATTAAATTATGAAGTTTTAGGTCAGTCATATATATTCTTACAAAAATTATTGCTTAAATGAAATTATATTGATGAATTTAACTAATTAATGCATTGGTATTTCCTATTTGCATTTCAGATGAGTTTCAATGTAAACAAGAATTCACCGAATTGTGTCTTTAGTTTGATCAGCAGTACCATAAATAATATAAAAGAAAATGGTGATTTCATACTTGTTGAGATATGGCAGGGTGATCAAACAATGGTATGATTACTTTTTTGGTTTATTAATTCTGAATAAATGACTGGCCTTACGCAGATGTTTTCAAGTTATCACCACTAATTTAAATGTGCCTTAAATTGACAGTCCTCCATGGGCCTACTTTGATCAATTAGCAAGTAAAAGATCCCTCACATGGGGACCAATGTGACATTTTTATTATTATTTTTTATCTAGTTTCTCAAAATATGAACAATAAACAATTTTTATATGTGTAATAAAGTCAAGAATATAAGCACACTCTTCCGAATTCTGAATAACATTTCTGAGTGGTTGATAAGACACTTCTTTTATAGAATTGATCAAACAATCCCTGACTGATTTTATTACATTTATCTGCTTGCAATAGTAAATGAGTTCAATCAGCTCAATAATAGGAGGCATTTGTTACCTATGATGACAGAAAGACGTTTGTGCCTAAAAAATCTGAAGGAGTCGAGAAAATAAAGGAAGTTGTTATGATTGCATATTGAGGTAGTAAAGAAGTCCAGTCTTTAAGATATTGAGTAGGCTAGTTGTTAACTTGGATAATTCATTTATTGATTTTGGAAAATTAGAAGGAACGATTAATGTATTTTAAATTTAAATTTTTACTTATGTTAATCTATCCTTAGATAAATTCCTATAGAGTCAAGTATGGTAAATCCGTCCAGGAAGGTAAATCCGTCCACCCCCTGATATAGGCATACAATTACAATTACTGCAGCTGTGTCAGTTTTAAAAGCAAGAGTAACTAGTTTTAAACTTATTTTGCCGTGTTTGTGGTTTTGACAGAATTTTAAATGGTATTTTAGGTCCATTTAAAAAGAGCAGGCAAAATACAATGAAATCCTGTGACGTCATCACAGCCATTTTCAAGTTGGTGGGACTTATCTTTGTAGGCCTATATCCATCAACAAAAAAGGCATTGAAGGAAAAAAAGTTGTTGAATGAGATTTAGAACTGTATTAGTCCAGTAGGATTTGTTAAATAACTCAATTGCAACACCTGGAAAGGAGATACAATGGTTATAAAAGTGGACGGAATTACCATCATTATTTTAAAACTGGTTTGACTTGGTGGTTGTAAATCCGTCCACCCACTTCAAATTGGGCTAAAAAGTATTTGTATGATTTTTAATATCTGTAAATGGTATAACACTGATTAAAGAAACTAGATTGAACAATTAGAACACTTGACTGGGCTAAATGAGTTTGTCAATTGTAATTTAGGCAGTCGATTGAAATTCTTGATAGTCAACTTAACCTCTATGACTTAATTCCTGTATTGTAAGTGCAATTTGCGAATCATTATTCTAAAATCGACAAAAACGCCTTTTAAAGACTTAATAAATGGCAAAACTTTAAAAAATAAAAAGATTTGATAGGTGTGGACTGTATTATGTCCAGTGGACGGATTTACCATCCTTGCTGGACGGATTTAGCAGCAAGGTGGACGGATTTAGGTGCCCCAACCTTCAATTTTGTTGCCATGGTTTCAGCAAAAAACATTTGAATATTTGCTTTTATTTTGGCTGCCGGTGGTAGCATGGAATATGCCCCTTCAAATGGACTAATTTGTATTATTGTATCTACAACCATTTTCGTGGAAATACAGTTTAAGCCAAAAGTGGACGGATTTACCCTCCTTGACTCTACTTGCTTTCCTTCCTTCTCTCCTCCTGTCCACAGTGTCCACAATGCTTTCATTTCTTTACTTTCTGTCTTCATTTCTTCCGTTCCTCTTTCTTATTAATTTCCTTCTCTTCTCTTCTCTTCTCTTCTCTTCACTTCTCTTCTCTTCTCTCCTCTTCTCCTCACTTCTCTTCTCTTCTCTTCTCGTCTATTTTCTTCTCTTCTTCTCTTCTTCTTCTCTTCTTCTTCTCTTCTTCTTTTCTTCTTCTTCTCTTCTTCTTCTCTTCTTCTTCTCTTCTTCTTCTCTTCTTCTTCTCTTCTTCTTCTCTTCTTCTTCTCTTCTTCTCTTCTTCTACTCTTCTCTTCTTCTTCTCTTCTTCTACTCTTCTCTTCCTCATCTCTTCCTCATCTCTTCTTCTTCTCTTCCTCTTCTCTTCTTCTTCTCTTCTCTTCTTCTTCTCTTCTTCTTCTCTTCTCTTCTTCTTCTCTTCCTCTTCTCTTCCTCTTCTCTTCTTCCCTCCAAACTTTCCCTCTTATTTCCTTCATTCATTCCTTTCTTCCTCCCTTCCTTCCTCCTTCCTTCCTTCCTCCCTTCCTTTCTCCTTCTTTTCTCCCTTCCTTTCCTCGTTTCCTTCCTTCATTACCTTCCTTTCTCTCTCCTTTCTTTCCTCTCTTTCCTCCTTCCCTCCTCATCTCTTCCTTCCTCCCTTTCTCCTTCCTTTCCTTCTTTTCTTCCTTACTCCCTTCCTTCACTTCACTTCATTTCACTTCGCTTCTCTCTTTTTTTTTATCTTACTCACTACCCTTCTCCCCTTTCTCCTCCCTATTATTTTTTTTCTCTCAAAACCACCCTTCCTCCTTTCTTTCTTTCTTCCTTCCTTCCTTCCTTCCTTCCTTCATATTTCCTTTCCTCCCATCTTTCTTCCCTCTGCTCGTTCCTCCTTCCTGCCTTCTATCATTTCTTCCATCCATTCTTCTCTCCACACTTGAGAAAGTCCTAGATTTCCAGACAGAATTTCATAAAGGAATGTCCACTTTTTTATTGCCCTGTCAGCCATCAGAAGTTAGGCTCTGAGATGGTAAATGCCTCCAATAATAACTTGTACTGCTTAGTGGCTCAGAGACAGTTGATAGGAGGGGTTATATCAACTGCTCTGTGAGACATTACAAACAAAATCAGGCTGGGAGTCAGCATATTATCTTGGATATGAAGGAGTGGTGTGGAGTAGATTGTCAACCTCAGATAATGTCATTAGGGATAAATGATAACCAGTTAAATTGCCCAAGATGGACTTCAAGCCAAAGTGACTTTTTACTCGCCCCTAGCACTCAGAAAGAGGCCCACTGATTAACTTAATTAATTAGATGATTAGGTCCCTAATGGCCTCTCCAGTTCATGCCTTAAGAGCCCAGTCTGAGGCAGGCGCCTCCCCCACCTTCTGGTTAGTGATAAATGCCTTTCATAACTTTGTGGTCCACGAGTGTATTTGGTTTGATTGCTCATAATACAGTTAGGAAGTTGTGATGACGATTCTGAAGGAGTTAAGATTTTTCGTTCTGCATTTCTGCACCTGATCATTGCTAGACTCTCCAAAAATAAATGCTACTGAGAGGGTTTAAACACTTTTAAATTGCGAGCTTTTACAAACAATTTTTTATGTTTGCCTCATTAGCAATGCGCGATATAAATATGATATCTGCCATTAGTCTATCAATTGTATTCAATCTGCCAAGCAGTCAATCAATCAATTTCATTATTTAGCCTATAGGCCTACATATCGATAATTTACTTAGTCAATCAATCATAAAATCAATCATCCAATCAATCAAGCAAACAATCAACCCATTCACTCTCAACAAGTTGATCACACTTTCTGAACCATTTCAATTTTTAAGCCAATTTAATTTCAATGCTGTACAATTGAATGAAGCCTGTTTTACATGCTGTCTTGAGTGTGTTTTGAGCCACAGCTTCCTAACAAGCTTCCGAACGACAAGTGCATTTTTGAAGGAGGCTGCTGTACTTGAGGGCCCATTAGCCAGTTATGCAGGATGTCAAGATGCACATATAAATGGGGATGTCATGGTCCATAAATCATTTAGGTGTAGTCAGGGAGTTGCGCTGGACAAGTGTAAAAATAACAAAGATTTGTGGCAGATTGTAGGGTCCATTAATTGGCTGCCCTCGTTTCATTTTTGTCCTTTCAGTCCGAAATAATGGCTATTAAGTGGCTTGGGGATAGGCCACTGGAGTAGCATTAATGGAAACGCCAGATCCGACGGCATTAGCGCGCCAAGCAGAGAAAAGGAGGCACGCGCCAAAATGATGAAGTTACTGGATGCAGACGACATGAGCAGGGAATGATGTTTCTCCTCTTGGACACCTGGTGGTGTATTGGGGAGATAGATAGATAGATAGATAGATAGATAGATAGATAGATAGATAGATAGATAGATAGATAGATAGATAGATAGATAGATAGATAGATAGATGGCTCAGTAGCTGGATAGATGGATGGATCGATTGCATGATAAATTGAATAATTGATTGAATAACTGCATGTCTGATTAATTTCATGATTGATTCATTCATTCTTCACTCTCTCATTCGGACATTCCGGCATCAATCATTCATTCAATCATTCAATCAATCATTGAATTACCTTCAGTGAAAGGATGATAGTTAGATGCCTAAAGAAAGATTGTAAGATAGGCAGATCCAGGTTACATAAATTTTAGCTTAAAACTGACCGTTTTTAGAAGTAAAGACAGAATAACATCTAAGCAGCATCAAAAATGGTTAGAGGAAGTGAGAAGCTGTCTTGATTGATAGGCTAATTGCAGAAACAATTCGAAAACAATAGCAATCTCAATGTAAGTGGAATATAACAAGCATTTCGAGTCCCCCAGCTGCACCAATTATTTTTAGAAGGGCATTTTCCCCAGCCCCTCCAAAAAGCCCTCATATCCAGAAATCCACGCTAGAGAATCAGCTGAGAATGAGGGTAAAACAAGAGCTGACTTCTACACCCTTAAGGGCTAAATGGGGCATGAAACACCTCTTAAGGGCTAATTGTTTATCATGCATGATGTATTACTTGTTTCAACTCAGTATGGGATTAATCGCTTGCTTTTAGGCTACATGGTGTTGGAACAAAAACGAATTTAGACCTATTTTTGAAAGTTATGGGCCTCATTCATTTATACTTGTAGGTTTATAAACGAAGCAGATCGGTTATCTTACAATATAATATGTTAATGGCACTGCCATGAAATTCGCGCAGCAATGTCTTAGAACTACTGCATTAATCTTCAACTTTCCATGCAGAAGGCCAATTTATCTTTTTAAAGGACTGGGCAAATAGGCAGATAGATAAGATTAGATAGATAAGATGAGATCTATAGATAAGATTAGATAGAAAGATAGATAGATAGATATATAGATAGATAGATAGATAGATAGATAGATAGATAGATAGATAGATAGATAGATAGATAGATAGATAGATAGATATTGTTGATGTTACATTATCTGAGATCAATAAAACCATAGCTATTCAGAGGTGACTGTTTACTATTAGACTGTTACATAATTTGTTAGTTTATGAAGATTATGTAACCATAAGTGTTGTTATGATTTCTTACTTGGTGAGCCATTTAAGTCATGAACTTTTGTATTGACTTTTAATTTTCAGTCACTTCTTATATCAGGGGTATGGAAATAATTATTTCCAATATTATTACACATGTTGATTTAAATTCCTGAAATATGTCACTTGAGTTGTTATAGGACAAGACTGAAATTTTAAAGCTATTTTGGAAGATATTTAAGGTAATTAAATTATTTACCAAACTAAACTGTGACTAAACTACTAGCTCCACTTTTATGGCAACTACAGGCACTTCCTGTCCAGGCAGTCACTGTAGACAGGAGCACCACACAGAATGAGCTGTCCTTGTGCTAAGTGAGCTTCGCTCATGGCTGCCTTCGGCAGCCATGAGCTGCGCTCATATTATTGGACATGGAAATTCCATTTGGCAAGCTCTGGTTAAAAATGAATGTTTATGTACGACATGCATATCATATTTTATAGCAAATTATAAGATCCAAAGAAATCAAACGGATAAAAAGAAGAAAGAGGACTACGTAACTGGAAGGGAAGAAGTAAAGGAAGGCGAATAAAGAAGAAGAAAAGAAGAAGAAAGAAGAAGAAGAGAAGAAGATGAAGAAGAAGAGAAGAAGAAGAAGAGACGAAGAAGAAGAGAAGAAGAAGAAGTGAAGAAGAAGAAGAGAAGAAGAAGAAGAGAAGAAGAAGAAGAAAGAAGAAGAAAGAAGAAGTAAGTAGAAGAAAGAAGAAGAGAAGAGAAGAAAGAAGGAAGAAGAAGTAAGTAGAAGAAAGAAGAAGAGAAGAGAAGAAAGAAGGAAGAAGAAGGGAGAAGAAAGAAGAAGAAAGAAGAAGATCTTGATTAAATGAAGATGCATGATACATATAACATAGGCGTACTCCCAGTGCGGTTGCTAAATTATGTTATGCCGAATTCACATCCTATTTTCCGAGATTGCAGATCTACCTGTCACAACATAAGATCTTGAAAACTATATATAATCCGCTAGAATAGAATAGAATAGAATAGAAAAGAAATAGAATATAGGCCTAAGATATGGTGAGGTAGCAGATAAATGAAAAGTACTTTTGAATGCACAGCATCAATTATTAAAAATATAAAGAATGCCAAAAAACATTCTCGTTTGTTTTGGTTGCTGGTGTTATTTGCGACGTATCAACAGTTTTCAAAACAGATGCCCTAATTAAAATGTTTCTTGCTGGTACTCAGATGATATTACAGCAATTAGGGTCAATATGGCTTCACTAAGCTCCACTAAGGGGGTAATTGTTGGGTTTCGGGGGTGAATAAGGCAGGGGAGCGGGTACAAAAGTAAACATACTACTTTGAAGAGTGATTTGATAATGGCTACATTCAACTGACAATAGGATCCGAATCTCTAAAGAACAGAATGAAATTAGCCTGACCAATTACTGCCGACAGCTCTGTCAAGAGCAATAATTATGTTACAGCCACTTGAAGCTGCTGAGATGTCAAACTGGCGGTCATTTTCAAAAGACCAACTTCCCTTAAGGCCCTGTGTTATACTTTTAAAGTTAAGGTACCATCTGTTTTTTCTTTCTACCCTACTTTCGTTCTTTTATTAGATTCACTCCCGTTGTACCGTATTCAAAATGTATCAATAAGGCACGTGCCATCCGGAACAATAGTCTATTGGAAAAGGTAACAAAAATGACAGAGCCAACACTGATCAATGTATTCAGAAAGGTATTATGCATTCAACAAGTGCCCTGTAATTTGCCTAAACACTGTTGAATGCCTTATAAGGGTCTTACACAATGTTGTTCAGGATGGCAGGCATTTGGTGATAATGATGTCACACCTTTATAAACATCAAGATTCAAGAGTTAGCCCCAATGCCTAATCGTGGTCAATTCAATATGGCACGCGTCCAAAACAACAAGTATATATAGATAGATAGATAGATAGATAGATAGATAGATAGATAGATAGATAGATAGATAGGTAGATAGATAGATAGATAGATAGATAGATAGATAGATAGATAGATAGATAGATAGATTACATTTTGTATTGATTGATTGATTGGTTGATTGATTGGTTGATTTGATATTCATGATAAATCAATCACTCTTTCACAATACAGCCAGAGAATCTACGCTTTACTGGAGTGTCACAATATCTAACTGTTCAAATATTTATTTAATGTGTACACCAGAAGCCATCATGTTGAAGCAGGAAAATTTTCGGAACTCCAACAAGTTTTCCCAGGTCTATCAAATTGACGATTGCATGCTAATGAAAATAATTTAGACCCACTAACAGTACTTCATCAAATTATCTGTTTCCCAGTAATTCAAGTGACCACTTCAGTCAGTTTCCCAAACCCCTGCAGTCACTCAGTCACTCTATGCCGCAGCGCCATCTGTAGTAGGGTGATCTGAGGCGCCATCCAATTAGATTAGGGAGCCATATGCTCATTAATGGGCCTTAATCCCATTCATGGATTATCAAATTCTCCGTAAAACAAATCAAAGGATTTTCTGAAAGATTCTGCTAAAAAGACAGGTCCTAGAGCGACAAGCTTTGAAAGGGAAGGGGAAGCTGAGTTATTTGACACTTTCGAATTAAGCCATGCAGCTTTAAGGCTTGAGAGTTCATTGGATTTGATTGAAATCGGAAGAAAGAGTGTACAAAAACTTTTTAAAGTTGTCAATATATAAATGCGATTATATATAAGGAAAATTAACTTTATGGTATACAGGAAGATATACAGGGTTTTACAGTGAAGTTTTTAGAAGAACGTACTGACAGGCAAATGTCAGAACAATCTTGAGAAAGACAGAATGTGTGGAGATGAAGAACCTTGCTGCATCTACTGTATGGTTAGATTTGGAAAAGAAGACCCCAGAGATGGGCCTATAGAGGTAGAAGCGATATATCATAACCGCAGTGAAGAATTATTGGAAAGGAAAGAAAGGAATCAGACAAAGGTAACTGAGAATAAACAAAAAGTTGGACAGAAGGTTGAGAAATAAAGAAGTAAGTATGCTTACATTGCAGTCTAAGACAAATGGAGACAAAGCATGCTTAGGTGACTATGTAGAAGAAGAAGTGGAAGTATAAAGGACCAGACCAAGAAGATGAAAAAGAAGATATAGAAGAGGAAAATAGGATAAAAAGAAGAGTTCTAAGAAGAAACAAGGAGAGGATAAGAAGATAACACATGACCTGACACTGAAACAGTTGTGAAGAGGAAGTAGAAGGGCGACGATAAGATGTAGCACAAGAAGTCGAGAAAAAAAGTGGAGGAAGATGAAACAGAAACGAGGAGAGAAGTAAGAACGTATGAAAATGATAAGAAAGGAAGAATGAGAAGAAGAACAATACGATGATGAGAAGAATATTGAGAGGAGGAATAATAAGAATTAACAAGAATAGTGGAATCAGAGAAAACAATAAAGCAGACGAAGAATAAGAAGAATGAAAAGAAGCAGAATGAAAATAAGAATGAACAGAAGAATGAATAGAAGAAGAATGAGAAGAATAAGAAAAATAAGAATGGGCAGAAGAAGGATGAAAAGAGGCAGAATGAAAGAAGAAGAATGAAAGAAGAAGAATGAAAGAAGAAGAATGAAAAAAAGAAGAATGAAAGAAGAAGAATGAGCAGAAGAAGAATAAAAAGAGGAAGAATAAGCAGAAGAAGAATTAACAGGGGCAATTCTAATATAGAGAAAGAATGAGAAGAAGAAGAGGGACCAGAAGAAGAAGTCCAAGCGGAATATATGCGAGGATGAAAAAATGTGAAGAAGAGAAGAACAAAAACCAAGAGGAACCCGCTATTTTGAATATACTAGGCGTATTTTTTTTTGCCCAGTCCCTATAGTGATTTTTCATATTTCAAATATAGTAAGGTTTAGTTTTTCAAATATGTGACAGTTTTTCCACGAATTCCTGGGAAAGGTCATGACTTTTGAGACGAACTTTGCACTTGAAATCCACAATTGACTGTCATTGGCAAAATTTAATTTGGTAGCCATATTGGATTTAATTTTGGATTGATTGATTGCATTTTGTGATGACTACTTGAGCTTGACATTTCTATTCTAGTCAACTCCTACCATCCTCCTGACCTTCTAGTGTAAGAAGCCTAATTAAGGATAATATGACGTTTACACGAAACTGCCCGGTAGGGGGCCAAAACAGACATTGTACAAATTCTATGAGTGTCTGAAAAGCTCCAAAAAGCTGAAAATTCGGGGTAGAATGATTCTCTGGGCATATGGCATGACGCCGTTCACAAGGTTGAGGAGGCAATTCACAGAACGCAGTCATTCAACATCACCTCTAAACAGACCTGCCCCTGAAATCAACACCGTGAGATTTTTTTCAACCCCTGACTCTAAACTATTAGCACTTTTGGGACCCTAAAATTAATAGGATAATTAGGTGACTTGATCATTTGGTGACAGGATGATTCGGACTTCAGGTCATGATGAAATTGTTTAGATTTAGACTTAATGTAATTTGGCTAAGGAGTGGTAACCAAAAGTAACCATCAAATGGATTAGTAACCATCAGATGACCTGACAGTGTTAATATGTTTCACAAGCACGCTTAACATCAAAAAGCTTACCTAATATGATTGGCTAGGTATACTGTGTATGTTTACATACATGTCATTACATTTACAGAGAGGCAAGAAAGTTGTAAACAAACCTTTTCTCAGCCTCCTGCGACAAAATGATACCTTGGAATCAAAAATTAAATACAATATTATATCAGGTTCAAAAATCCTGTCCAAAGCTCTCTGTGAAGGCCAATTTAGTAAGTCTTCTTCAATGCAAACGTCCCAATAAAGATCTTCTTGTTGCGGTTCCTAAATTAGTCTGTGGTGTAACTTGTAACCATTGCAGATTAGCGGGCCAGAAACGAGAGATTGAAATTCTGTTGAGGCATCAAACTTACTGACTTACTGAACACAGCAAGCTACACAGAGCTCATGGAAATGCACACTTTGTGAAGCTCCTATTAAACTTTTAAATCAGATTTTTCTCTTTCTTGAAATTTGCACTGTGCATCATTAAAACTAATCTCTTCTCAAATCCCTCAAAATATCCGCATCAAACAAACAGCCAAGAGTGATCGAGGTGTGAATGTGCATTGAGGTGTACGCCTAGGCATTTTTCCTGAAAAGTTTCTACTCACTTTACTCGTCTTTACTTTTTTGTACTACTTATTTATCACTATTATTTACTTGCTCACTTACGTACTCGTACATGTACATGTACTTACTAAAACGCACTGACTGACTGGCTGACTTCTGGCTGACAGCTGTTGACTAATTGACAGACTCTAATCACTAACTCACTAACTGACTCTCTTACTTACTTTCTTACTGGCGTGCTTACTTGCTTGCTTACTTACATCCATATATGTCTACTTACTTACGTACTTGCTTGCTTACATACACACATACTTACTTACTTATTTACTTACTTATTTACTTACTCATTTACTTACTTACTCACTTGCTTCATGATTTATCCTTATTTCCTTTCTCCCTTCCTTTCTTTCTTCCTTTCTTTCTCCCTTCCTTTCGTTTCCTTCCTCCCTTCCCCCCTTCATTCCTTCCTTCCTTCCTTGCTTCCTTCTTTTGTTGGTTCTTATTAAGTCTCAACAACTTTCTCTCCAGCATCCTCATCATAAGCAGCACAGAGAGAAATACCCTCTTCCAGTCGACAAATTACATGTCTTGAATTGAAATGTTCCTTGTTGCATTTATATCCCCATTCTTGCCGTATTATCATGACTTATTAGCAGTTAGTGAGGTCATATCCTATATCTGCAATGCTATCTGGACAAGTCACTGGACGAGTGACACCACTCGTCACTTAGGTCACACTTTATTCAATGACAAATGGACTGTTCATTTCAACGTGATATGATGGATAACGCCTGCTGTAATGTCATCTACTCTTAATTTTTCGACTGTAAGTTGTGTATACTGGCCACACATTGGAGGGAAAGTAATGATACAGAGACAACTGAAACATTCCAACATTCAATACATCAGGTCTATATGACATTGTGTGATGTCAAACTGTGAAGTGACAAACTTCCAAAGGAGAATTGTGAGTTCTTTTGAAATATGTACGTAAGTCTGTTCAAGTTGTTGGAACTGCACTAAAAAAATAAAGCTCATGCATAAAAACTCTGCATGATTTTGGGCTTGTGCTTCTTATCATTCCTGTAGTCAATATATGTAGGCCTATCCCTAGTAACAACAAACAAACAATCGATTAAAAGTCTTCATATATTTTAGCCTACTTCGGAGAATAACTAAAATCACTTCACCATAAATATCACCCTCAGGGGCGGACTGGCCTATGTGGCAAAGTGGCAACTGCCACGGGCCCATCCACTCAGGGGGCCCATTCAAGATGCAAGAAAAATAACAATTTCAAGTAAAGAGAGAAATACTTTTAAGGTTCATGATTGTGTGCTAAAACCATGCTAACTTGAAATGATAGCACCCTAACATGTAGGGCCCCCTCCCTAATTTTAACACTTCGTCAAATATATATAAAAGTCCTGTTGTATTTTGCTTTTCTACTTTTCAATATCACCAATGGTATATAGGAACTTAGGGGCCCATTGACTTATTTTGCCACGGGCCCGAAATGCTGCCAGTCCGCCCCTGATCACCCTTTGTGGCAAATTGTCTGGTTCTTTATTTACTTTCTGCAGTGCAGCCTCTGTTGTCAGTGTCACTGAACTCATATGGGGGAGGGTGGAGGAGGGTGGGCAGATGGGGAAAGATGACACAAGAGGGCGTGGCTCCAACCCCAAACATTGCCCCCCTTATTACGTAACCGCTTTGAACAGACAAACTCTCCCCTCCAGCCCCTCCCAAACTTCTATTCCTTTTATAAGTTGATTCTTCGCTCGTGTGTGTTCTTTGAGAATTAATTTGAAGCAGCAGTCCCCACTTGACAAATAAGTTGTATGGGGAATGATTTTAAGTGGGAGGCATGAAAAAAGCTCATTATGTTTATCCATAATAAAGTTCTACTAATATAAGCCTTCTTTAGAGTCCTGTTATTCAGTCTTTTTGGAGGTCTTCGTAAAGTCTTTTCAAAGTTCTTTTGGAGCCCTTTATTCAAAACGCCTACTTCTTAATAACAAAGTTCTTAAGAAAGTTTCCTGCCTGATTTCATAATAAGCCTCCATTAAGATTATCTTGTGTTGTACCTGCTGCTTTAAACAAGAGAAATTGCGAGATTTTGACAAAAATTTGGACCGTATTTTGGACAAAAATTTGGAGCGAAAAAGTGAAAACAATTTGCACCAGGTTGAAAAAAGTTTTTAAAAAGTTTAACAAAGATCTGGTCCAGTTGTATTTCCTGAAAAACTGCTCCACAAATGCAGCTGCACACTTTTGCCTAATGAATTTTGAGATCCGAATCTTATTGATAGATCGCATTGCTTTCAAACAATCCACTTAATATCATAGGGGATTTTTTAGAGCAAAAAACTCAAAGGAAAGATTTAGGGCCCTGTGGTACACCTGAGAGAGCCTCAGAGAGGGAGGTGGTTGGTTTTGACCTGGTTAAAGGCCTCTTCAAGGGCAGGGCTGGTGCATGTCGAGAAAAGGCAAAAACTGCAATCATCTATTGTTAAAGTTATGAAAAATTAAGGCAAAATTGCATGGAAACTGAATAGAAGATGATAAAAGTTGAAAAAATTAATGAAAGAGTAGCAAAAAATCACTGATTATGCAATATGTAAAGCTTTTTAAGGGGATGTTTTTGTACCTTCATTGTTTCTCCATTGTTAGGGAGTCTGTTTTACACGTGCATTGATGAGATTGGGTAATGTGCACATGGCCAGAAAAATTGTGATTTTAGTTTTGGACGTTTGCCTGGAGTTTGCAGGCAGGAAATCCTAAGGCTGTTATTTAGAAAGCTATTGAAAAAGGTTTATCATCTGCTAATCACCTGCTCAGGTCGACAACAGGTTGACGTGAACACAGGTTCTCATTTAATTAAAGAAAGCTGGTGGGTTGTGGGTAAACAGGCACAGGGCTTTGGCAAACAGCAAAACAGTCCAAAAGAGGGCAATGAGTAGTCTGTAGCAAGCTAGAATCAATCCATGAGCAAGGTGGGAGAACCAGAGGGGGTCCAAAAAGGGGCTGGTTACAGGCCTAAAGGGGGACCTAAAAGGGGGCCTAGAGGGGGTTGAAGGGGGGCAGGTTACCTCAAGACGTTATGACGTATTACAAACACAAAGAAAACGTGAGATGACGCCAAGAAAGGCAGCGTTCTTGCCCCCCTCCCTCTCACAGGCCATAGCTTCTTTAACCTCTAAGATCGACCTTGCCCTAAACCTGCAGCTGTAGCATCAATCCTACGACCCAAGCCACTAAATTCCTCTCTGTTTACCACTTTTTATTGATATCTTTCTCTGCACACAGCCAGAAAAAAGAAGAGTAATTATTAGCTGTATTTGAGGGGGTAGATGAGAGTTTTCTCAAGTGCCCATTATTTCCCCATGCTAAGACCAAGCAAAGAACAGGCAACAGGTGCTGGGATTGGATCAACTTGCACAAAATATGACAAATATTAGGGGTCAGTCATTCAATTGTGCAACATTTATCAAGCGGATTATCCTGGGAAGGGTAAAGTCATGGGAGCGCACCTTTTGCCCTCTCATGTTTTGCTAGTTTTGACTCCTTAATACTTCTTTACAGGAGTAAATATTACTCTCAAATCTTCCAAAATCCTTTAAGATGTTAGTGAAAACATTGAACTATGATGTAAAGCACTTTTAAATTTTAATCCTGTCTTAAAATCCCCAAAATCTGCATAGTTCGAGACCCCCTCCCCATGCTGCAACTTTGAGCCTCTGAAACTATTCCAAAGAAAGTTTTTGCTCCCGAGAGCCTTTGCGCGCACTTCATTTGCATAAGAATTATCAGCTGCCATGCCAAAGCTCCCTCTTGGGAGAGAAAAACAAATATAAACACAACTCAGCTGCTCAATGAGAAACAATGGCAAAACTCAGTTGAACAAAACTAATTTTAATGCATATACTTTAAGGTCTTACAACCATGACTTCACATAAAACATTTTACGAACATGTATATATTTTCCATACCTATCTATTTTTGTCTCTTCTTTATCAATTTAAGAATTGTTTTGCTCCTTAATTAGACCTGCTGCAACTGCAACTGTGAGAAACTGCACCTGAAGTGTTCTGTTGAACAGAGCAAAACTGAACTTAAACTACTCATTTTTACTTTAAAATGTGTTAAACTAAAGTTGTATTCTGACAGGGTTGATATTGTGTTTGTTTAGAAACTTTTTTTTTATCTACAATGCTGAACTGAGCCTTTTTGTGGTACTTTTTTTAAGTGAACGCATGAGAATGGAAACTGGCAAAGCCATTCAAAAACTAAACAAAGCTATTTCAAAGTGCTATTAGACAGAGTAACTAAAATATTGCGATACAAAACTGCCATCTTCAGTTAATTTGTGAAGTTTATATGGTCCATTTTCATATCAGGTCTCAAAATATAACTTTTTTGTCATGCTGCGCCCCCCCCCCTCCCTCTCAAGAAGGCATGTAGATTTTTTGTGCTGCATGCATCTGTACAAGACAATAAAACATCAAATGACCACCCTATAAAACTGTAAAATCTCTTGATTTAATACTGTTTTATAAGGCAAATAATTGATGATATTCATTTATTCTGTCACTTACATTTTGCTCTTTTTTTCTTGAATATAGAACACAAAGTATACCCAATACCAGCGTTTTATTTCTATTTTGGGCCATGCTAACTTCTAGCCTGTAGCCACGCCAAGGGGCCTGGGGAGACAGGTGCCAAGGCACAACAGGTTGATAGACTGAACCCAAATTGTGATAAGAAACTCCTCAGCAGTATATTTAAGATTTGACTGTCAATCAAGTTTTTATGATAAGACTGACCATATCATTCTCAAGCATTCTTGTGCTGTCATTATATTCAACTTGATATTCAACTTGAGAAGTTTACTCACTTCAGCCTATTTGCTTTAAGAGCTTCTGTTTACTTGTAAGTTTGGCTGTTTTCCATTGAGTGTTTATGGCATTTCTCTAAGCAATTAGTGGTCAAGAAATGTGCAGCTGATCCCATACACTCTAAAAAATATCGGGACAAAATTGGTTTTTTAGATTCAAAATGGTTTTTTGAAAAACCAAATTTCAATGCAAAACCAAAATGGATTTTTAAAAAAATCCATTTTGGTTTTTTGCATTGAAATTTGGTTTTTCAAAAAACCATTTTGAATCTAAAAAACCAATTTTGTCTGAAATTCTTTAGAGTGTAGGCCAAAGGTGGCTACAACTTGTAGCCCATTTGTCAACAAACTTGTAGCACTCTCTGACACAAAACCCTGACTGGCTTTTGGGCTAGTCCTGCTTATAACATTCCAATTGAGGTTTGTGGAAAAACCCTGCAGCTCGACTATCATCAATAAAGTAGATTTTCTGGGAAAACCAAATTTATATCCAAAAATACCATTTGGTATAAAAATATAAATAAATAAAACAATTTTGTCCATTCTTGGAGTGTATAATATGACATTGTGTTCTGGGTAACGAACTAACGATAATTATATCCTACTCCGCAGACTCCTCAAAAATTTCTTAAGTATGAACAACAATCTCAGGAGTCTGCGGAGTAGATCTAAACACTTATTGAATTATTTCTTTATAGATTACATTGAACTTTTTTTTATTATAGGCCTACAGCATTAAAATTCATTTTAATTATATTTATTTGTGTTTATGCTATAGTTCTATAGTGTTGTTGCACTAAAAGGATGGACTATTCAACAACAAAATCAACTGAATTTTCCATCAGGTTGAAACGGTACTTCATCACTGCCTTCACTGCCAATATCATGTCACAAATGTTGACACAGAATAAAAAAGCTCAAGAAAGTCAAGGCTTAAAAGTAAGCTTACGAAAAGGTAAACACTTTAATGTTGTCTTAATGTGACATAGGAGGAGCGTGCCTTTTTTTTTCTGCTTTTCAAAATGTAGAACAGGGTTGTTGAAAAGTGAAAGAGAACAGGGTTTTACCCTGTGCTCTTTTCTCCTTTATATATTGTATAAAGAACATTAAACAACATTTAACATAAATTTTTACAACCAGTGGGTATAAACTAAATATTTTTGCATGTTTGGATAAAGAAATAGACAATTATCGGCCAAAAACAGTGAAAAGACTCCTAAAACAGGTAAAAGAACGAGGTGGAGAAATGTTGTGCTTACAATGTAAAACAATAAAAGCCATTTCCTAAAGTTTACAGCTGCAAGATGTATAGTTACCTGTTTGACCAAAATAAGTACTTAGGCCTAAGGAATTTTTTGAAAAAAAAAAAAAGAACTGAATTAATTCATTAATATCCAGCTCTTGGCTGGTCACCTGAGCCTACACTTTTCATTTTTCCCATCAGTTTTCCAATAACTTATTGCTCTGTTCTCCTCCTGTCCCAGTTATAATTTACCAGGATGCCTAAGTGCAGAACGTAAAGCCCAAATCATGCATCCATCCAGTATAGCATCAGATGTGCACATTTTAGCTGGGAGCACCCCAGTATCAAGAAGCCATAGAAGCCAAAGATTGTTCAAAAAGAGGCTCAAAACTACTTCAGAAGGAGGCTGATATTTAGCCTGACCAGTGGCGTAGCTATGAAATTTTCCGGGGGGGGCAAAATATTAAAGTCAGCGATGGAAATGGAACATATTTGTCGGGGGAGCTATTATCGCAGTTGCGGCAGAGGCGCGCCATCGGCAAAATGCAACGTTTGATGACAATGTAATAATTTATTTCCTGGTCAGGATGGAGCCAGGGGGGGCGACTGCCCCCCCTGCCCCCCCTGCCCCCCTGTAGCTACGCCACTGAGTCTGACAAACTGTCGCGAAACTGACAAAGTCATGCAAACAAGCTGACTTAATGACACAGCTATCAAGCATGAAATTGGCATGAATAGATATCAAGTGCCATCAAAAGTTTGGAAACTTTACCCCAAACACCAGAAGGGAGTTTTGTAAGCACATGTTCCTCAGAAATCCGACCTTTTTCTGTGTGGGCAGGGGGTATGTTGGCGCACAGTTTGCGTTTTATCTGTTTTGTTATTGTTTCAGGAGCTTGGGTTTGCAACAGCATTGATAAGCTTATATCTTAGAAGACAAAATGTCATTACATTAGTTTATTTTTCTCGGCAAATTATAACAAAGTTGACGAGTGAAAAAAGTAAAAATGTATACTGAACAGCAGAATTAAGAATTCGCATAAAAATGTGAAGCTGTACGTGTATTATTTTACGAAATCAATCTATGACCACTTCCCTGATTAGTTGTCCATTAATCTAATAACCTAATAATCACTATCATAGACAATGGAGTTTGAAGGGTCTCCTAATTGCGTTAGCAATCTTAAATTGGTATCATTTCATCCAGGTTTGAGTGTATGTCATTGTACCGAATGTTCATAAATAATCACAAAATTCTTAAAATTTCTCGACCAACTTAATAGCTGATATATAAGAGTAGGCCTAAACGTTTCTAAATGTTTTTGCAATCACCTATTGTTGTTCTTCTTGTCTGGTGAATATTGCCAATTAAACAACAGTTCCTAATTGCAACTTGACAATGTTATCACATCTTTACAATAAGTTTACATCTGCTTCTTCAGCAACATCTCTGCACCAATTTTGGTTTTGCTCTGCATATATTCAAAAAGCACTACCACCCCTAAAGATATACTTGACCCAGCGAAAAATGCACCACTACCATCCTCAATGCAATAATATAGCAGTTTCCATATAAACACAGTCATCCGCAACGAAACTGTTTAGTGTTAAAGTTAATTTTTTGAATAAGTTATCTTTTGACCTGTTTCATAGATTAAAGGTTATAAACTGCAAGTAAACAAATTAGCAAAGAGGTAACACATCTCTCCTTATCTATCTGTAAATACATCTGTCTTTCTGATCAAATCTGATTTCATTAGTTGCATTACATCTACCAAGTCATCTATTGATTTCAATCCAAACTATCTATTTATCTAATTAAATGATCACAGAATATGTTGCCATAATAATATCATAGTAAGCACAATATTTAATCTTAATAGACTAATCAAGTGAAAATAAAACGGCAATGTTTTGTGAGGGAAAAGGTTGTGACAATACTACAAATTGGTAGCTCAGTGGAGTCCAATTGATGCAAAAAATTTGTATGGAATATTACACCAAAATTTTGTGAATGACCCAGTATTGAATACAATTAGCATGATAATGTTATGGCTTGGGCAGGAGTCGTGAATTGATCTGGCCTGTAATTGTGAAATCTATAGGTGCTCATAATCTAGAAAACAAATTCTAATGTTGACCTGTACAATGAGATGGGTGTTTGCTATCAGCTAAATGACCAATGTGAATACAGCATGTTTGTTCAGATGGCTTTTATTAGGGATGATTGTGAATTCGTAATATCATTTATTCTCAGTTAACAAAGCAATTTTGAATAAGGGCAAATCATGACAATAAAATCATGACAATACTATTAGTTTAGGAGTTTTTTGTTGGCCAGGTTTTATTTACAAGCCATCATCTAATATGTGGACAGATGAACGAAGTTATGTTTGGCAGTTTTGCGTTTTTCAATAGCTACTTGGTGGTCAGTAGCACAATGCTGTGACAATGAGTTAATTGTTATGATTGTTGGGTGGCCCCAAAGTCACGTAGGCGGCGAGATTTGCCCTTGAATGACGTCACAGCGGCCATTGTCCGGATTTCCCCTGACCAGCGCTCGGCTGACGGCCTCGAGTACTCGTGTCCAGTTATGTGGGACTCTTTTTGACAAA
The DNA here is from genome assembly GCA_026936325.1 of Platynereis dumerilii. NCBI lineage: Eukaryota > Metazoa > Annelida > Polychaeta > Phyllodocida > Nereididae > Platynereis > Platynereis dumerilii. The sequence goes on along the minus strand of JAPTHN010000037.1, from coordinate 822,786 downwards.
CTTTTGACAAATTTTTGACAAATTAGCTGCGAATTTGGGCACTGGAGGGTTTCTAAATGAAATCTGCCAACCAGGGCTAACATTTCTAGCTTAGAGGGCAATGCATCTGCCCCTGTGTGCCCCTGTGGGTCATAGGTTAGACACCCGCTGGCAGGCTGAGCTGGCCACCAATAGCCTGTCATATTGTGAGACCCTTCCATAATAAAATGCAGGGGCTATTGAGAGCCCCCCTGGATGAATAGCTACCAGATTTGTGAACTGTTCCAGCCATATGCTTGCAGCTTCATGGTCTTAGGCCACTATGAAAGCCAGTGAATTGATAAAATTTTATAGGGCATAATGGTTTGATTGGATTTGGTTAACTAAAGGCTGGCTTAATCACATTGTGAGAATGACCCATTATGTTAGAGCAGCAAAGTAGTTGCACCCTGGGTGTAAAGCCCTTTCATAACATGGCTCAAAGTGGCTCAAATACAAGGCTCAAAGTAGGGCTCGGGGCAACAGGGCTCCAGGACAAACTGACCAGCAGAGTCCGGCTTCTTGATCCTGGCCACCCCCGACGAAACAGGTGTTGCAGCCCAAGGGCCAAGACCCTTATAATAAGATCATAAATGAAAAGATGAAAACAATTGAAGGATCATATTTGTGAGAGAAAGGAAAAATGGAAGGAAGAAAATGAGGAAAGAAGAAATAAGGAAAAAGGGAGGATTGGAGGGAAAAGAGAAAAGAAGGAAGGAGAAAAAAGAAGTATAAGGAAAGTTATAAGGAAGAAACCAAAGAGGGAAAATAAAGGAGAGAGAGACTTTAGGAAGGAAGGAACGAGAAAAGAAAAAAGGAAGGAACAGAGGAAGAAAGAGAGATGGGTATATGAAGGTAGGAAGGAAGAAATAAGGAAGGAAGAAAGTAAGGAAGGAAGAAAGTAAGGAAGGGAGGGAGAAGGATGAAAACCAGAAAGGAAGAAAGGATTCGAAGGAAGGAAGAAAGGAATGGATAGATAGATAGATGATAGATAGATAGATAGATAGATAGATAGATAGATAGATAGATAGATAGATAGATAGATAGATAGATAGATAGATAGATAGATAGATAGATAGATAGATCAACTGGTCGATTGACTGCATTATGGATGAATGGATTGATTGATTGATTGATTGATTGATTGATTGATTGATTGATTGACAGTCCACAAATTGATTTTTTGATTGATCCATTCATTTGATTGACCGACTAGTTGACTGAGTGATGGTTCGAAAGATAGAAATAAGAAGCTAATTTTGATTCGAAAAAAATCTAAAACGTTCAGTTCAAAATTCCCATTACTTTTTCACCCCACTGTGAATCTAGAATTTTTTTTAGTCCTTTCAACTTCTTTGAAGTCGAGTCATAATGTGTTGGTCAAATTTTAACGCCTAATTTGAGTTACTTCAATTTGTGTTATATTTTTTACCTGCTGTGGATTTTGTAATCAGCAAATCTGAAGGGCCTAATCTTCAGGTGTTAGACCAGAGGTCGAACTCGGTCAGTTCAGCCCAAAAGGTATAGTATGTCACATCTCTGACCATTTGACCACAAGGTTTGACGGGTCATTGTCCACTTCTGCAATCAGTTGAAGGTGTTGAGAGGTAAATTACATGTTAGCTTACCCGTCAATGCTCTAAGAGGTGCCTATGACCCCAAGTGACCTTAACAGCACGCGCCAACTGCTTCCGGTCAAGGTTGGTCCTACGATAGTACCAATGCTTTTAAAAAGTTTGCTTTGGTCATTGTGAACCCTGCCTAATAATCATTTTGGTAAATTGACGTTATAGAAGGAACTTTGAAGAGTAAAAATTGTTGTAATACAATTTATACTTTGAAGTACTGTCAGAGGAATGAATTAATAGTATTTGGGTGAATATAGGCAATAAGTAGGTCTATAGGTAAAGAGTTTAAGCGATGTATAATATTTAAACGTCGGAAAAAATATTTTAAAACGCCTGTTATCTATATTTTTTATTATCCACATTTTAAATGACAGTGCTTTAAAAAATCATCTTTGGCAATACATTCATCAATTATTCAATCGACAGATTAACCAAACTATCTATCAATCAATCAATCAATCAATCAATCAATCAATCTATCTATCTATCTATCTATCTACCTATCTATCTATCTATCTATCTATCTATCTATCTTGATCCATCTATATTTTTCGATCACCCTATATCTTACTTTGATTTAAATGTAGCCCCTTCGGAATTGATGCAAGTGTTTGGAAAACAGATCTGACGCAAAGCACACATCAAGCAGATTTAAAGCAAACTGAAATCATACTTAAAGCAAATAGAAAGCAGAGGGCTGAGAGGTTGTTTTGCTGGTGTAGGAGGGTTCTACTTGCAACCCTAGAAGGGTGAACAGATTTTCAGGTGTCTTTGATCGTCTCTCTATGGGTTTTGATGGGTTTAAAGTTCAGTTTATTTTGGTGATCTGCCTTTAAAATATTTGTGAATCTTTGTTTAAATGGGTTGCAAACAGTTGTAAGGGCATTGTTCAAGTGGTTCAGATGAGACAATTGATACTGACAAATAAACGGGAAGTAAACATTAGGAGATTATCCAGCTCGGGCAAGTAGGCAGCGCCCCCTGTCCCTTATTTTTGTGGCTAGGACCCACTGGGCCATATGTCCCACCAGTGATGAATAGGCTACTGTTTATTTGGCTGTGATTGCCTAAAACATTTATGAATTTTTCAACAACGACAATTGCGCATAACCTATAATATTTGCCTACAAGTTGATTTGGTGTTTTAGCTTCATGAAAAGGCTGTTCAACTGATTTCCCTAATTGCATTGTCAGTCAATGCATAATGGGGTTTGTTGCTAAACACCCTCAGAAGAGTACAGAAGGGTGCAGGGCAGAGAGGGGTGCGTAAAAACCCCTTTAAGACTAGTCCCTCCCCAACCCTTTCATTTGACTACCCTGTAAAACCCTACTGGTCTTTGGCACTGGAAATAGGGAGTTGCAGCAGCATGCTAATTTGTCAGTCAGAATTTCAACTAATAATTGAATTCGACTGATTGGCAATCATCGTTCCGCATGATTAGTCCCAATTGGCTGGACACCTGTGGTGAATATCTATGATTGGACCATATTGTGCAAAATTAAATGCATAAATGCCACTAATCTGTGTAATCTGACTAATCTCCTTGCTTTCACCAGTGTTTGAAACAAATCGGAAGAGGCCCTGTTTAAAAAATGACCCTTTTTTCAACTTCCGATCATTTTGAATTTGAGAGTCGAGATGTAAGAGGAAACTTGACTATATATACATGTACATGCATTCATAATGTAAAATGAATATAATATGTAAATGGCACAGCCATGAAATTCGCTCAGCTCTTAAAAAGTTTTTTTTAGCACTTTTGGTTTTACCATAACTTTCATTAGATTTATTTCATATTCAATGTATGAAAGGCAGTTATGTTACTGTTTCAAAGAAATTGAAAGATGGATATATAGAAAAATAGAGAGAAATTTAGACTAGAAACTATAAGAAAAATAAAATAGATCAAAAATAGAATATACAGATAGATAGATAGATAGATAGATAGATAGATAGATAGATAGATAGATAGATAGATAGATAGATAGGATAGCAAATAATTAAGAATGAATAGAATTGATAGATAATCAGCTAAATAGTAAAAAGGAAGACTACACTGAAAGCTGCCTAATTAAAGTCTATGCTAGATTGTTGATATTACATAATAGTGATAACAAAAACAATAACATGATCTGCATGTAGATTAATTGCTGACTGATACATAGTCATCAATCGACAAAGATTATGTAACTTTAATTTTGTTATGTTTTCTTGTTGTCAGTTTTGAAATGAAATGAATCATATGTATTAAAATAATCTAATTTAGCTTGTCAAGGCTTATAATGAACTATTCCATAAAAATAATAGAAACAGGGAATATTAATGGAGAAAATTAAATTTTTAAGACACTTTTGAATATGAATATGTCATGTTTTGTTAAATTCGAAACTAAATCATTGATAAGAAGCTGGTCCCACTTGACTGCTGTCGACCATTGATGTTGAGACCATCACTGCACAGATTTTTGAAACCTTTCTTGTGCTAAGTTTCGCTTCGCGAATATAAAACATTTACCCCACGTCTGGGAGCTTTCTCCAACCCAGCAATTGAACTGATACAAGGTCCCAATTTGTTCCAAAGATCGGTCATCAAAAAGGAGAGAGCTCTAATAGCTGTGCAACGGTCAATATCCTGATCAATCAATCGACCTGTCAATCAATCAATCAATCAATCAATCAATCAATCTATCAATCAATCAATCTATCTATCTATCTATCTATCTATCTATCTATCCATCTATCTATCTATCTATCTATCTATCTATCTATCTATCTATCTATCTATCTATCTATCTATCTATCTATCTTTCTATCTATCACCATCATTTAGGAAATAAGGGTTGAGGAAACTATTTCCATTGTGCCTGTATATTGCCTGCTTCCCCCTTTTCTCTTCTGCTCCTTTTTTCCCTAATTTTTTGGTACCCCTATATTCATTTCATAATTTCATAAAATCGTTATTGAATATTGGTCCTCATAACTCTAAACATTGGGATAACCTTGACCTTGATTCGCTACTTCCGCCTTTGTTGACCTTGCCTTACTAAAATCACGTGACACCAGAGGTCATTTGGCATAATCTTGCCAATTCTCGAACAAGCACGACATTTCGCGAGATCTGGCGAGAAAGTGCCAATGTCATGAAAGATAATGAATTGGGAAGTGTGAAAATTGGCAATATGGGCAGATCAATTACTTTTGTTTGGTTTTTGCATGGAAGCCTAGAGATTGGCATAATTTAAGGGATCATTTAAGGCATCGTTTTAGTGTAGTTTTTAAAGCAACCAGTATAATGTAATATAATTTGCATGGAGCTTTTGCATGATTACGAATAATGTCATGTTCTTTCTTTTTCTACAAAATATCAATTCTATTCACCTTTTGTGCCTTATTCCTATTTTTCAAATCTCGCCCAAATCCCACCCATTCTTCTTTGTTTCACTTCTTTTTTTTCACCCTCCCTCAGACTTATTCTATTTTCTCTTCATCTTATTTCCATCCGGCCTTCCTTCCTATTTCCCAATTTCTTAATTAATGCCCTACTTGAATAAATATTTTCGGATCTGCTCTTCTTATAAATTTCCTTCTTTTTTTCTTGGAACATTTCCTTCTTTTCTTACTTCCTTCATTTCTTCTTTCCTTCCCTCAGGACTTCATCACTTTCTCCTTTCTTCTTTCCTTTCTTTCCCACTTCTTCTCCCCTCTTCTCCCGTCTTCCTTCTTTAATTCTCCTTTATTTTAGCCCATTCTTCCTTTCCTTCTTTCTTTCTTCCTTTCTTGGTTTCCTTCCCTCCTTCCCTCCTTTCCTCCTTCCTTCCTACCTTTCTTCCTTTCTTCCTCCAGGACTTCATCTTTCCGTCTTTCCTTCTTTCCTTCCCTTCTTTCCTTCCATTCTTTCCTTCCCTTCTTTCCTCACCTTCTTTCCTTCTTTCCTTCTTTCCTTCTTTCCTTCTTTCCTTCTTTCCTTCTTTCCTTCTTTCCTTCTTTCCTTCCTTCCTTCTTTCCTTCTTTCCTTCTTTCCTTCTTCCCTTCTTTCTTTGCTTGCTTGCTTCCTTTCTTCCTTCCGCCATTTGATGGTATACAATATATATAGTTCTACAGATAGATAGATAGATAGATAGATAGATAGATAGATAGATAGATAGATAGATAGATAGATAGATAGATAGATAGATATGGTAAGTTCAGCCCTCTAAGCCTAGTTCTGGGCGCTCACGAGGGTTGATTGATGAGATGAGAGAGAGAGCAGGAGTCCTCAACATGTTACACATTTACGCCATGTGAGGGATCTTTCACTTGCCCAGCACAGACACTGATACAAGGGGCAGACTTTCTTGAGACACTGCTCAACTATATAGGCTAGACCTACTGGTACCCTATTTAAAAACTAATTTTTCCTGAGTTTTCCCAAGTGAATTATGTGGTCACTCATAACCCATTGAACCCAACAATGATTTGCTAACTTATCATAAAAGGTCAAAACCATTTTGTCACCCTGTTTGTTTTCTGTCTCGGCCAATGTTTGTGTTTGTCCACTGTAGGAGTTTCAAGATTTTAATATTGACCTTCAAACTTGAATGTCATTTAAATGGATTTGCTGACAAAACTGATAAACAAGCTGTCTTTGCTTTCAATTGTGAGCAAATTGCCATTTTCAACTTGTTTAGCTGGTGTCACAAGCATAAATTTGCTTTTTATTTGATTGTAAATGATGGTAAGTGACGTCATTGAATTGCCCTCAATCATGATGTCATTTGGCTTCACGTGAAAAACTGAGCACTGAGTAGACCTGAACTAAATTTACTCCATTTTAGGCCAATCAAAAACATGTCTTTTTGAGTTTTTGTGGTAAGGCCTATAAACTAAGGCCTGTCATTCAAATTGTTGGTATAAATTATTGAATTGTAATTTAAAATTTGCATAATTTATCAATATTCTCATTGCTCAGGACACGGAAGTTTTGAAAATGTCAAGCCTGCATTTTCATATTAAGCTATTTATATCATGGAAGTATAATATAATGGAAATGTCATTGAATAACCTTATTTTAGTTAACACCAGTAGGAGTAGGCCTACCTGTGGCGAAGATAATCAAGCAGCCTGCCTTTACCAATGCTTTTAGTATTCTATATTCCCACCAGAGTGTGCTGTCTTCTTATATGGGACATGCATGCCATACCATGACCTCATCCCAGAAGGCCCTTTTCCAGCCCCAGTGCCCTTTTGAGGCCCTCTGGGTCTTTGGAGGCCACATTGGAGGCCCTTTTAGCTTTCCAGGCCTTTTCTTATCCTGTGAGGTCATGGGATTTGTAACTTTGTATCAAAAGGACGTGACATCACAATGATATTTGAAGTCACAATACTTTGTCATGACACACTTCTGCCTTCTGTCACGAGGTCACATGATATCTTCTCGTCACCAAACTCACGTCAACTCACGTTAAGTCACTTCCATTGCGTGACTTGCCCAACAAATTGCCACTTAAGCGCAGTAAGTACTTGCAATATTTTCATAATGTGGGAATTGTAACATGGGATGATTTTGCAAGGATGAGCCAGCAGCATTGAATGTGAAATACAAAACAATTGACTTTCTTTTTAAAAGTGTGACATTGAAATGTCCTTCAACATCACTTAACCTAAATTTATAGAATAACATTGATTATATAGATTATGCATGGTTGAATTTTGAAATTTTATATCAAAACTAGAAGGAGCGAAATAGCAAATCAGTGGCATTTTGAGCATGCTTAAATTTTACAAATAAATATAATCTTTCTCTGCTATGTATAATATCAGTGTATATTATGATGATTAAAACTAAATAAGGCCTGATCATTTTAGATAAGATTAAAAAAAATGTTGTGTGGAAATTTTACTTTTACCATGACATTCTTAAATGATTCTTCTTCAAATACATAGTTAGTTGTTGTTTTCTTCTGAAAAGTCAGTCCAACAATAGGAAATATTTTTCTTTGATTTGATGAGCATGATATTGGTTGTTAACCAACTCCTTAACCTATTTAACCATGCATGACAAATCTGTCACTGAGTCAAAGATACTCAAAATAGTTGTATTTGCCTAATTTGTCATTTCTGGGAGCTCATATCTGGGCTATCTACATGTCATATCAGTCCAAATACAATCTTGTTGTAGGAGCCCCAATGTTCATTTAGGGTCAAACCAATCCATCAAATGTTCACATGTAACAAAATCATTTATCACTTCATTTTGGGCAGAATCTTATTTTTGACATGTGTGCAAACGTTGCCAGGTATTTTCCTTAGCAACCAGTGCTACTATTGCACCTGTTGGGGTTCAGTAAAGTTTGCTATTGTCCAGAGGACTGACCAGTAGGGTAGCTCAAGTGGCCAATATTGACACCACTGGACTGTCTGAGGAGAGCTTCAAGTGGTCACCAAATGGCAGAACTACTTTTATTCTTGATACAATCTTTGTAGTGATATCTATGATTGTGGAAACAATTATTGACCTACACAGACTACTAACTTCGTACAACATTGACCAACAATGACCAACAATGACCAGCATTGACCAAAAGTGGTCAAAGTTGACCCAACACATGATGCAACCAATTAATAATCTCTCCTACCCAATATTGACCTCACTTCACACATAATTATCTAACTCACAAACATGAATGGACTCTCCAGTGATAAAAGCACTCTTATTTTCCTGTGTCGCCCCCATGTGGTGATAAGTCACGTTAATTCTGACTATTGGTCAATAAGGTGCTGGATCAATAATCTTTAATCAGAAGTAGCTCACTGTCAGATCATTTTGGATTGGTGGCGATTTTGATTTATTTCTCAGTGTCAAGCAGGCCTACAGAAGAGACGATATATAAATGATAATTATCCTGAAATTTCAAGTATTGGTACCAATGTCTGTCTTTCTTTGGGATGGGGTGAAAAAAAAGCATATATACAGATAGGCCTATAAGCTCATATATTCTTCATCCAACTTTTTATAACTTTAAGGTTTTCCAATATAATTTTTCTAACTTTGAAATGCAGACCTAATCATCACTAACATGGGCAGTTCTATCACTTCTCATTTCATGCAATTTCTATAAGATTCTATCAAAATATGTATTTGTATGTATTTATTTTTGAATATTTTTTTGCTCATAGAGCCCACCTCATTTAATGATCCGCATCAACTTGGGAGTCACAGATTTGTCCATAACATTGCATAAAAACCAGAGGGCACCACGAGGCAGTTGAAAAAGTGCTGTTTCATTTTTTGTCGTAAGGGGGTGCTGCTGTTACACTGACCAGGCTGGCTACACCGAGAACAGCTGCTGCACGGGAGGCTATGGCTGCAAACTGCAGGCCGAATGTGTTTATAGCATCTGTGTAAATGACATGCTTGTAGGCTAAAGAGCACAATGGAACATCCAAACACAAGGATAAAATCCTTTTTAGAGAGAGAGAGAGAGAGAGAGAGAGAGAAATTCTTTATTTACGTGAAATGGGCTCACATTCTAGCCCCCAGCCCTCTTGGGCTTACAATTCACTTCAAAAACAATAATACATCAAAATAACAGAATTTTAGATAATATGACTGATTCGCGTAGATTAATTTTCAATTAGATATCCTTATTTGCTAGGGCTACACAATAAACACTGTATTCTGCGTAGTAGCGCGCGTAGCTTAGAAATGTAGCCGCAACCAAGACAATTGACAAAATTTTATATATTTGCGGCTGAGAGTTTTGACTATTCGAGCGAGTTGGTGAGAAATGTGTCCCAGTGGTTATATGATGTGTCATTCTCAAATTTTATGAAGCCTGTGCTATTTCATCTCAAAATGACAATTTAGAGACTGAAAGATTGCAATTTGAAATATCATTTGACTTAAGATTTAATTTCATACAATCTGCAGACTACACCCTGATGATTCGAATTCCCAGAGCACCTGTGAGAAATTATAAATAAATCAGAACTGAATTCGGAATTCTCAAAAGAACCATATATATACCTTAACTTATATTTAAAGTAATGTGGTATTCCTGTCGCAGAGTATAACTTATAGACTCAATTAGATGTATAGGTATTTTAAAGCTGCAAACCCCGATTGTTGAAATAATATTATACGAACATTAGGCATATGTAGTGTTTAAAAGATTATTTTTTTAAGTCAGTTGTTTTGTTACTGCAATTTCTGAAATTTTGTCAATATCATTTCTGAGATAAAAACAATTATTGCTTTCCCCACTATGATCGTAATTTTTCTGTGCAATTTCTATAATAATTTCTTCATAGTGTAACCATATATTTGACCACTAAACTTTTATTTCCATCCACTTAATAATTGTCTTTGTAGTGCTCTAATAAAAATCAATCAACCTCGCAAAATCTGTTTGTTTCACAAGAATTAAACCTTTGATTTTTATTACGCCAGCACCAAAAGTGCTTGATCAGGCCAAATGTCAATGGGTGTCGTAAATTACATCAGTTTACAGTTTACACTGCGATTTTCACCATGTTTACATGTTTTGATTCTTGATCATTGATCTCGAAGAATATCGAGAGAAAGTAGGGGGAGGGTGGTACATGTAACTTGGGCTAATGTCATGTTTGATCTTGCCTGGTACACGAACTGCACACCTAGGCCTACATGTTACTTATCAATATATAGCGGACTGTGGGGTTGTGTGTCACAGGTTGTTCAAGTTAAAATGCATAACTGGGGTGGTTGTGAGTTTATAAGACTGCTTTTAAAAGGCCTTTCTTGCGCCTTTATTAATTGTTGCTACTATAGGCCCTACATTGTGTGTAAAACCGTATACATTTCATGATTACAGGGTATTTACCTGCAGTTGCAAGATTAAGAGCCCACATTTGGTAAACCCCTACTGGCCTTATCAATACTCATTATGTCTGCCATTCAGGTCTTGCTTGCACCAAGACATTTAATCAAATAAAATCAATGGACTTTGCCCTGCGATGTGAAACTACCACTTCTGCTTTGCTAATGTGATCTTCGGTGGAATTGGTCTCTCCTCCGGGTGCAGAACCAATGACGTATTGGCAGTAGCTATTGCATAACTCAGACCCACTGGACTGTTAAAAAATAATTGTCACAATACAGATATTTCGGGAAATTATTTTTCCAGAGGTCTCAGTAAAGTTACAGAAATCCATTTGTGTGTACACTGGATATTTCTGTTATCACACAAGCAGCGTCTGTAGTGAATTTTCTGTCGGATTACAGAAAAATCAGTCATACATCAATGATTTGTGAAAGGTGTCAAAAATACCAAAACTGAGATTTGCAATTCCATGTTTGCTCCAGTTCACGATGAAATCACACATTAATCTGCTTGTAGAAGTTTAAAGACTCTATAATACATAATATTTTTCATTACAAAACACTTTGGGACTTAAAACAAAATCCACTGAGGCATGAAAAAAGCAAGGAGACCCTGCAAACCTTTTTTTGCAATTAAAAGCCTGCTTTAAGATCTATGAGACAGAAAATCATTTGCAATCATAATTTTAAAGTGGTGAAGGTGTTTTTTATATGCTTTTCAAATCCCCCTCCTGGTATTCATCAATAAATTATTACAGTCCCTCACTTAGAAAAAGAGTGGACTCTTGCACTGTGAAAATGGCACTTGATTTTTTTTCAAACTAAATATTCTATTTTTCTATTGAAAATTATTTTATTTTGTAATATTGGTCATGGTAAATACAGCTATAGGTGTCCACCAACCATTCTGTTTGCTATCGATTGTCTTATTCATATGTTCATGCGTACTGCCTTAATAATGGCCCAATAAATAAATATAAATAAATAATCCCACTGGTTGGTAACAGCCAACCGAAAGGATTATGTCTGATTTTCACTCTAAATTCAGTTATGACAAGTCAAATGGCCTTCTCTTGATCATGACTAATCAAACAGCTTCTAGGTTTTGGATTGTTTTCTATGTTGAAAGTAAAGAAGGTGACACTTCATTGGCTAACATGAGTCACAAAGTGCGTTTTTCACAGTGATCTGGTCCTCATTTTTTCTATATCAAAGTGATAGACTGGAATGTTTACTTTCAACTTACACAGATCAAATACTTGAAGTTAAAACCGGTGTAGACAATAACAACTATCTTAAATATATTTGCAGTATAGGCCTATTGAAATTTGTCATTTTACCAAATAAGCAAATGAAGCTTTTAAACAAATGAAGAGAAAATATTTTGCAATTGCATCTCCCTTGCATCACCCCCCTTCCCACCAGATGAAGTTTTGTAATGATTTTAAATGTTATTCTTAAATATCGAGAGAAAGCGCCCTGCAAATTATCCAGTAACGGAACAGGAAGTGAGGCACCAGAGTGGATTTTTGTTGTTGTTTTTTTTTGCCAAAAAAGGGAAAACTACTGTAAGCAGTGGCATATTTGGTGCATGTGTGTCTGATGACATTTAGCAACTTGACTTGTGTTGTGCTGGTATACCCCGGATCAGCCGGGGCAGCTCTACCACCATCGTTTGATAATGATATGAGAAGACTGGGAGTCTGGAACAATACCTATTAATCCAGGGATGCCAAGGGTCTTTCAGTTGTTCCAGCATAGAATACTGGATACAACCGCCTCCATTTAATGTGCCTTGGATTCAGACTAAACGCAGAAATTACTTCTTAGAAACAACAGCGAAACAAGCAATAGCAAGCGATGGAGTGGACAAAAAAGTTCAGTGGCAATAAAAAAAATACCATTAATGTGGCATGGGTGACTGGACATTATCACTCAAATCAGAATTATCTTGCCCCACCCCCCCCCCCTGCTGCCAGTTTTGATTCATGTTTTGGTTTAATAACAAGTACATATTGTGGACAGCAGTTTCAACCACCATTAACCTCATTGCTGCGTCCCTGAATGGAGGGTTGCTGTAGTTTGCTTTACAAACGAATGGTCTGCAAGCAGTTCAATGATTTAGGAAATTGAAAACATGAAATTGTTGGCATTTTTCACACCCAGGATTATTAGTAACTTATCCAAGCTAGTTTTGGGCTTAAACTCCATTAATATGTTATGGAATGACCAGGGGGGAAATTTACAGTTGTTGCCCTGGACCCTTGGGACTTCATGATAGTGTATTTCGAATGAACTGCATATTGCTTGATCTCCCTTTGACCGCAGTTTTATAAATAATATGCTGTTGGCATCAATAGCCATTTGTAGTGCTCATAGTGGTGAATAGATTTTATTTTTAACAACATATATATAAACCTAAAAAGACTTTCAGAACTCTCAGTGGACCAAGGGACTGTAACCACTCAGTCAACCAATTTGCAAAGTTTCTGTTTAATCTGGATCCAAGAAGTTAGGCAACACATTGTAAGTTCTGACAGATTAGTTTGTTCCACGTCAAGCAATAATTTATGGTAGAACACATGGAATGTGATATCTACTAGGCATAAATAGGCAAATTTATTTCCTAAAGTAGTTTATTCACAGAATTCAAATGTTACTGAGGAAGAGCCGATACCATGGATACGGAGAATAGCAAAAAGAGTCGACAATCATAAATTTGATAAACATATGGCTTCAAAAGTGCTCAGCTGTATGTTTATTATTAGTCTACCATGTCATTCTTCAGACATCAGTAGTGACATCAACCTTGCCATTCTTCAGATGCAAGTTCGATGACAATTGGAAGTTCATATGTTAATGACTCTAGAAGCCACATTTCTGACAACACTGACATACACAACCTTTGATGAGATTCACATGCTCCATGGCATTTTTCATCTATATACACATATAAAATTCACCTCCCCATATTCCTTTGTCACGGGTGTTCTCAGCTATGGCTTAACTGACAGTCACAATATTTTGCCACAGTGTCCTATTATGTCCAGACTGTGTTTGTATTGCTTCAAATGTATCAGAACTTTCAAATATTTATTTTATCAACGAAAAAACGATATTTATGCAGTCGGAGCAACAGCAACAGCAGCAGCTATTATCAACGAGTGGTTTCACTTTGATGGGAGGAAGGATGGAACCACAGATAGATAAATAGACAGATACAAGCATACATAGACAGACAGATAGTGAGATAGATAGATAGATAGTGAGATAGATAGATAGATAGATAGATAGATAGATAGATAGATAGATAGCCAGATAGATAGATAGATACATTGATATAGAAAGATCTGTATGGGCAGATCAACATATCCATAGATAAATAGACAGACAGGCAGATCATTGCCAGATAGATAGTCTATCTATAGAAGCTCTATAACATGCTTGCATATTATTTTACATTCTATTTCAGCTAAATAACTTCTGCCTATCACTCACAAGTGAAGGCCGAATAATTTCAAACTCCTTCAAAATATAGAAATGCTTCTGAAAAAGTAAGACAACTAGAGATGATTGGACGAGAGAAGACGGCCAGAACTTTGCACAAGGTGGTGACAACTATGGGACGGTAAGAAAGACAAGGATTGACTGGAGAGGGACAGATGATTGGCCTGCTGTGTCCTGCATTTATACACTATAATTTTTAGATAACTTAGCACAGGAGGAATCCACCGCAATGAGGCAAAGGGCAATTGAAACTATGGCCCAGGCCATTTGAATAAGGACTGGGGTTTACAGGTGGAAATTTTGTTTAAAATTAACCATGAACAATTACAAAAGACTGAAAAGAGATAATGTTAACCGATTTACACAAGTCCGCATTAGGTAAATAAACTACATCATTATTCAATCAAGGCGTTAACGCGTAATGTGGTCGGCGACTTCCTCACTAAGACTGCTGAAATTTGAAGGCTGTGGAGCTACCCTTAGGCATTTGATTTTTAAACAAAAATTGCATGCTTTTTTTTTTTTACATAATATTATATGAGGCAACAATACTCCACAAGCGCATGAGGTTTTGAAGATACAGCAACACACGGTGCACCCACTCTATACCCACCTTTCGGCGGGTACCGTGCTAGTTTCGTATAAAATCATCTTTCAGCAAGATAAACATTTTTGCATCTTTGTGACATATAAGTCCAAACACAGAAGCACACATTTATCACGACTTTGTCATGTAAAAATATTTTGTAAGACTTCATAGAATAATAATTCAGGTTAATAAATATGAAAGCAGGTTGTTTAAACAGTTTCTATTCAAAATCTATGTTTTGAAATACTCTGTAAAAAACTGCACAGTGCACATAGTCACTCTCAATAATCACACATTGTACAAATCATCAATTTCATGATATTAAAAGAACCTGCAACAAACTTAGGACAGCATTATCATATCATCTGCCAGTGACTTTTGTTGTGTTGTCATTTGTAAGTCTGGGGAGAGAGCGGTTTAGCTCAGTCAGTTGCGCGCTCAGTTGCCAATCGCTGGGTCCTTGGTTTGATTCACATACTGGCCAGGTCACCTGGATTTATGTTGACCAGCAGTTACAATGTTCCTATGCCTTATTCCAATGTTTTTCTGCAAGTGTATAAATACAGGACATAAAGCCTCATCTATTGTCGTGGCACTTCTGGTGTATCTCCTGAAAAGAGAAATTACAATTATAAGTACACAACTAATCTTGTCAATGATTTGTATGTTTACCCTTTGTTTTCTCATTAACTAACACAATCACTTGAAATAGGCCTGATGTGACTGTGACAGAAATACTTATAAAGCTATAATTTCGGTATTCAAATAATTTAATAGTCCACTAGGACAATAAATAATCATATTGTTTCAAATTAGTAAACAAATTAACAAGTGAATTTTCTTCCTTGTTCAATAATTGCTTCTGCTTTTCCAAGATATCAATCACCAAGTCTATATGTACATGAGCAAACTTAATTATATGCCAAAAATGTTCATTAGTCAATCATAGATGAGAAAAACCATCACTGTTTCTTTAATAAGCTGACATATTACTTGAAACTTATCAATTATTGAAGTCATATACAAACTAGAAAATCAAATGTGGCAAACACTAGAATTATGAGTTTCTTTGGAGGGTTGAATTACAATTTTGACACAAGTTTTTTTTAGTAGCACTCATTTCACATCATGCCTGAGGCAAGTCATGATATAAGGGAAAAATATTGTGAAGAATAAAAATCTTGCATGGTAAATCATGCTAAATAAGGCGCCACTCAAATCATGCAAACAATTCCAGATTAAATTCGACAACACAACATTTCAGATAGGCCTATGCCTGCTGCAATAGGGTAGGTTGATTTTGCAAAAATTTCTGAATTTCAATCTTGGACAAATTGGGATGGTGACATTTTCATCTCAAAAGGCCGTATCCAAAATTTCAGGTCTCTAACTCTAATACTTTTTTGAGGAAATCCATTTAAAGTTTTGAGTTTTTAGACATTTTTCGCTAGGCTTGCCGATTCGCGGTATTGAATAACTTTGTCAATATGAGATATAAGACAATGAATTTGGTATGGTTGGACTGGGTTCAATCAGACCTTCATTTTGAATACCAACATCACTGGTCTAGGACAAATTTGAAGGCGCAAGTAACTTCACAATCTGATAACTTAAAATTGTTTTGCTTGACTTGCCAATCAAAGTATGACTGTAGGTGTAAATTTAACTCCATTGGCTGTTGAGATATCTGGCAATATTAGTCATCTTTGGTAAAGCACCTAGACCTATAATATAGTTACCTTTGTCTATTCAATGATTGTCACAGGTGTCCTGAATAGAACCATAGAAATTAAGAACTTGTAAATATTAATTGACCACGGGTATCAGGTTATTAGATTTTGTCAGTGAGTCATTTCAGAATCAGATTCAGTATTATAATGTCCTAAAAAAATGAGAAAGAAATGGAAGCCAGGGCATCATTCTAACCAAGAAAGAAGTTCAAATAGAACAACCACCTGATTGGATATTATATGATTCTGTACTTGTGTGCGGAAGTTGTAACATGAAACTTCCCTGCTTTGACCAATAAGGTACTATATTATTTAATCGCTTCTTTACAGTTTTTATAGTTTCTATAATGGAACTAACATGATAGATTATTAGACAGCTCTTTATGTCATCACTGGAGTCTTACAGAACACATCATGCCTTTCGGATTGGGGATATTACATTTCAAAAATAATATCAATGAGCATTGCTCAAAAAGCGAGAGAAAAAACGCAATTTGCTTTTTTTGTGTGCAGTGCCATATAAAGGCCTACATCTCAGATTTTAAACAAGCTTTATGCTTGATGTTGGCTGTTAAGTTGCTTGCATCAATACCACATTGAAATTTTATTTCTGAGGTTTGATTTGTTAAAAATTAAGCTGTGCAGCTTGAAAACTTGGCGAAGTTTCATATAGGTTTGCCAAATGAAACTGTTACTCCCCCATACCTCCGATATGGCTCATTGTAAGGCCTCCAATGCTTGTGAAAGTGTAATCCAGTAGACTGACATAGGGTTGAATATAACCCGGACTAGTAAAAAACTGTTTTCAAGTAATTTCCTGTTTATTACTGCTTTGAATCATCAGATCCGACTTTCTTTCTCAAAGTTGTACAATTTTGTAAGAAGTGCAGATTAAAAATTATCGGAAACCCTTCATGTTTTTATTCATATTGTAGGTCTTTTTGAGATCTTTTCAAATATGTAGGTTGTATTACTGTATGATGAGAAATGACAAAGTTATACGATACCGCGAGTTTGCGAAACAACCGATAAATGGTCAAAATGTCAAAAATTCAATGCCATTTCCTCAAAAATGTTTTCAAGTTAGAGACCTCAAATTTTGGATATCGTCTTCTGATATGAAAATCTCACTATCCCAATTTGTCCAATGGTGAAGTTCTGAAATCAACCTACCCTACTGCTGCAACTATCAGCAATGAGCCAGAGTGACATAACCTAATTATCAATAATGTTGAATGAGAAATATTATTGTCCATATCCTCACTCCTCAGCACATCAAAGTTTCAACAATAAAGTTAATTTTTAAATTAAACCTGTTGTAGTATATGATTTCCCAGCTTTTATTGTGTTGCATAGTAATGGGCTCAGAGTGTGATGACCTTCTTTCCTTTTTTTTGCCGCTGCATTAATGGGTGGCACAACTTACCCTGATCTCCCCTTTGTTGACCGGCTACTTCTAAATCTTTCACATCATTTTTTTAAAGCTTCATTTAAGCACCTGCATCCCCATAAAATATTATTTGCACTTTTATGGTAATTAGGTGATTCTAAAAAACTACATCTGTGTTTCAAGTAGGCCTATGTCTTTAAAATAAAGAAATCATCTCTTACCTTTCACTGTTCTCAGCTGTTTAGATTGTAAAGTACAAATGAGTTCCTCCAAAATTGATTATATGACCCTCTTTTGTGTTTCTATTCAGTGGTGTGATTGGAAAACTATGGAAGAGATTATTAAATTGTGATACAACAACACCTTATTTACAATGGATGAGGGTTTTCACACATATCTGTACATACACTTTTAAAGCCAGTTGTTGTACAGATTCATGTGTAATTAAGTTCCTTACAGATATGTTCTGTTGGCAATCTGCCAACAGAGAAGAGTCTGTAAGCACTACTGAAGTTACAGATTTCCAACAGGTTTTTCTGTAACCTAACAGAAGTTTCAGTACCTCTACGCAAAATTTTTAACAGTGTGGAGTAGCACCAGGAAGCTGCAGGTAACATTATGGCCGTATCATTAAGTGCCACTACATAATGGCAATTACCATATTAAGTAGTTTGCGTAAATCTGGCCAAACTTTGAGCCTCGACTGCTTCTGGCAAACACAACTATCTCAAAGAATGCCCCTTGTAGGAATTGCTGTGATTAATCTTATTAAATGGCTTTGCGATTAAACCATCCAGATTGGTGAATAAAAGGAAGGCACATTTATTCCACAGACATAATGCCTCCCCTAATCTCTTTATTGGGGCCCGTTTGTTTGGCTGCAAGAAAGGCATTTCTCGGCGCTGACAGATTAATTGCTCCTATCCACCCCTCTCCTAGGTCTCCTGTCTATCCACGTCACCATGCAGTCTACTATTCCTTCTATTCTTCTCCTTTCTCTGTCTTCACTCTGGAGCTCTGCTGCTCTCCTTCTGCTTCCGTGCTTTTCAGCATTGTTTATCTCTATTCTATATCCTCTATCTTAATTTCTACCCAAAGATCTTAATATCCATATTAATAGTACTTCATAAGTTCATATCAAAACCAACCCCAAACCAATCCTTTCTTTCCTACTTTTTATTTCTTTTTTTCATTCGATTCTCTCTTCCTTCTTGTTTTCATTCTTGCCTTTTGTTCATTAATTATTTTCTCTTTCCTGCCTTTCTTCATCCCTTAGAACTTCTTTGCTTAATTAATTTTTTCTTTCTTCCTCTTTCTTCATACCTTGCTTCCTTGTACTATTTTCTTCTTTTCTTCTTCCCTCATTTCTTCCCCATTCCTTCTTTCCTTGCCCTTTCCTTCATTCTTCCTCCATGGATTGTTCACTGCCTCCCTCCGTCCTTCCTTCTATTTCCTTCCTTCCTTCCTTCCTTCCTTTTTCCTCCCTTTTTCCTTCCCTCCAAATTTCCTTCATTTTCTCATTATGCCTCTAAACAAAGCCATGCAAACATTTTGATAATGTACTGTCTTCCCGTACAAGCATCTTCACATAAATAGACCTAAACCTCAATTTCTATCGCATCGTACCCCCCCCCCCCCCCCCTCCTGCTCCTTCTTTTCCCATCACATCTCCAGAAACGTTAGATGTCAGAGGGGAAAATTTAGAAGTTAATATTGGAGTTTGACCCAATTTAGGGGCTACTTTTTACGAGATCTGTGCGTATTAATTCGAGAGGGGCGCCTGTCTTTTGTGCCATTAATCTCCTTACACTAGTGACGCGGTTATAGCAGTCCAAACAAGTAGGCCCTACTAGCCTGCAGATTGAGTTTGTTCTGATGTCATTTATTATTGAGGCAGAGAGTGCTTTGATGGTCGGCATCGCCGGGACATGGGCGATATTAGGGCAAGTGCCATTGTCGGCCATCACAGCTCTTACAATCAACAGCTTCCTGAGGACAAACATTCTCCAGTTCCAAAAACCTCCGCAAGGGGTCTCCACATGTCCTCATTTGTCACCTCAGGCTTCCGGTTTACCCTATTATCGCCCTGGCATCACTTCCGCTCCCCTAATATCGCCTGTTGATGTAGCTCCTAGCCATGTGTGCAAGTCAAGTGGGCATTCAATTCTGAAAAGTGTTCATGGATTTTATGGCAAGTTTTTCTTCCATAGTATGTTGTGTTATAAGATGACGATCAAATTTTGTTCAAAGGAATAGCCAATCAAAGAGCGGACTTACTATATACATTCAAGAAATTAGGATAGAATAGGATCTTTATTTTACATAGTCACAGGTATGCATAAAAGAATTAAATGCACACATTTTATAATGCTCATTGTCAAATTGCAGTTTGGAAAATCATTTTACAGGGAATTTTTTATTTTGCAAAATTGTTTGTGTTGGCTCCTTTACCTTTAAACTCCTCCCTTAAATTTGATTGACAGCTGTCAATAGACATTACTTAATAAGTAAGCAGTTGAGTAAGTTGAGTATCAAACAATCACCCTTAATTGATGTTGCGCAATTTATTGATTGTTGACGGTTTGTTGGGATTTAAGGACCGATCAATTTGTTGATTGTTGTGAAAACAACCTATCGGTTTTACGTAACCTTTAGTGACTTTATTGGCAATTTGGAAAAATTAATTAAATGACAATGCGGGTTTCTTGTTCCATTTAGATATAAAAGAAGTTAAGAAGATCCAATAAATGACACTTAATATGTAAATGGAACAGCCATGAAATCGCGCAGCTCTAAAAAAAATTTTTTTAGGACTTATGGTTTTACCATAAATTTCATTAAATTTATTTCATATTCAATATGTGAAAGGCAGTTATATTACTGTTTTAAAGAAATTTAAAGACGGATATATAGAAAAAAAAATAGAATATTTAGATATATAGATAGATAGAAACATACATACATACATACATAGGTAGATAGGTAGATAGATAGGATAGCAAATAAATAGGATTAAGAATAAATGGAATCGGTAGATTATAATCAGCTAAATAGTAAAAAGGAAGACTACGAGGGGCGTTCAGAAAGTTCACGCCTTTTTTTATATGGACACTTATTTTCAATCTAGAACTATGAATTTTTTACAGGATAAAATTCAGCAGTTTTGGAATATATTTCCAAAATTTTGGACAATTTGGACATTTTTAAGTCATTCTGTGGTTGCCATGGAAACTGAAAGTTTGGCTATGTGGAGCAGGTAGTATGGAGATCAAGAAAATCAATGAATTTCGGCTGAGAGAGACCTCACTCTGCCACTTGTATTAGTAAGATTGACAATAATTAACACAAGAAATATAATATTACCTTTTAAAAATACTAGCAAGAACTACAAAAGCATTAATTCATGCACCTGACACTTTAAAATAAATGTTCCTTGAAGCCCTCCAGGAAAAGTTTTTGTGAAAGCATTTCGGTCATCCAAAGCCTTTTCTCCTCCAGTGCCTGAAACTATTGCCCCCAGTGATTAAGGTAATGGAAAACCAGGTCTTATGTAAAGCCATATGTAAAAGGAAAAGCTGGGATAGATAATGCTGTTCCTTTAGGTCTCTTGCTCATACCAGTGAATTCATGCTATGTCATAAGTCCTGATGTAGTTAAGGACTCACATTCTGGCACCTGAATCGCTCTTGCCAAATCGGGCATGTAGAAGTGCTTTTCTACATTGGTTTGCTGTAAGAATACAAACATTTGGTATGCTTGAAAGTATATTTAGAAGCTAATATTATATTTCTTGTGTTAATTATTGTCAATCTTACTAATACAAGTGGCAGAGTGAGGTCTCTCTTTGCCGCAATTCATTGATTTTCTTGATCTCCGTACTACCTGCTCCACCTTGCCAAACTTTCTGTTTCCATGGCAACCACAGAATGACTTAAAAATGTCCAAATTGTCCGAAATTTTGGAAATCCATTCCAAAACTGCTGAATTTTATCCTGTAAAAAATTCATTGTTCTGAATTGAAAATAAGTGTCCATATAAAAAAAAGCCGTGAACTTTCTGAATGCCCCTCGTACACTGAAAGCTGCCAACTTAAAGTCTATGCTAGATGGTTTATATTACATAATAGTGATAACAAAAACAGTAACATGATCAGCATGTAGATTAATTGCTCACTGTTACATAATCATCAGTTGACAAGGATTACGTAACCTTAACTTTGTTATGTTTTCTTGTTATCTGTTTTGAAATGAAGTGAATCACATGTTAATATTAATAATAATTTAATTTAGCTTGTCAAGGCTTATAATGAACTATTCCTTAAAAATAAAAGATACAGGCAATATTAATGGAGAAAACGTAATTTTTAAGATACTTTTGAATATGAATATGTCATGTTTTGTTAAATTCGAAACTAAATCATTGATAAGAAGCTGGTCCCACTTGATCAATTTCCTGCTGTCGACCATTGATGTTGAGACCATCACTGCACAGATTTTTGAAACCTTTCTTGTGCTAAATTTCGCTGCGCGAATATTAGCGGCTTGGAGAAATTTACCAAATAAAAAGGCATGTATGATTGAGAAAAAGAAAGTAAGAAGAAAATAGAGGGAGAAACCAATCAAGAATGGAGGAATAAGGGAAGTAGGCCTTGTGGCCTTTGCATGATTGAAAGATAGCCAGACATGAAAGAACGAAAGAAAGAAAGAAAGAAAGAAAGAAAGAAAGAAAGAAAGAAAGAAAGAAAGACAGGAAGAAAGAAAGAAAGAAAAGGAGAAATAAGACAGATGGAAGAAGGCATGCAAACACTAACATGATAAAATTAGGGTAGATGCATGGAAGGAAAGAAGGAAGGAATAATACGATGAAGAAAGAAAAGGGAAAAGGAGGGGAGACCGAATAAAAATAAACAAATTTTAAAAGGAGAAGAAAAATAAGCATGTCAAATCAATAAAAAACAGTTGTACTGAACAGTGTTACCCATTGTAAATATATTTCATAAATAAATTAAGTCATATAATGCAATACAATATTTAACGTAACTGATAAATGGCACCAAGAGCACACATGCAGTACGGTTAAAATGACAAATATAGCACCTTTATTAATGATACGAGAGAGACTCTATACACTATTGTAAAATTTAGAATGAAAGACATTCCAGGTGCAGTGTGGACCGCACTATCTATAATGTAGTCTCAATTATTATCTAGCAAAACAGATCACTGACTTATGGCTTTCCTAAGCACCTTTCAGCACACAGATCCATAACCTTTTATCGGCGACTACATGAACTCAAGAGGCAGGGGGACAAGTCAAACTCTGTCAAGGGCCCTTTTGATGGGTCTAGGGCCCTTTTTGATTTGTCAAGGGCCTTTTCCCCGGTCCTATCAGCAGCAGCCGGTCTCTGGAGATGATCAAACAAGGACAGTTGGCCTTTCTTATCTGATCATGCCTTATCTAGGTTGATCCCTTATCTAAACAAAGTCAATCTTGCTAATTCCCTTAATTCCAAACACAAACCAACAAGTCAATTCGCCATAAGTCAAGTCGTCCTTTCGAAATTGCACAATTCAGAGGCCAATATGACAGTTGATTAGTCTATTCGCCCCTTGACTAATAAGCCTACTCTTTTTCTGGAGTTTTTTTTTTCTTGGCCCATTTCTTTGATCCCCTTGGTTCCTATTGACTATCCCATTCTTACCAAACATAATCTGCCAATAGTAAATTTGTTCTACACTCAGGAGTCCATAAATTTTCGGTTAAAAATTGGGAAGAAAAATGAAGAGACAGATAAGGACAAATGGTCTATTTGTTTTGTTATTTTTGTCTTAATGGAAATTTCTTTTTTAACTGACAGTAGTTTAGAATTATCTTTAAGCAACTATCAAGATATACACACCTGTAAGAATGGAAATTAAAATGAACTGTCATATTGGGCTCTGGGTCTGGCAATTTTTTTAGTTGTCAGGAAGGCTTAAGCAAGTCTGATGACCAGATTTTAAAAAGGTCTTTGAAGAAAGTCTTGCTTACCTCTTTGGACACAAATAAGGACTCCATGTACTTCTTCGAATGACCGATGACTTTATCCACTTGCAAATGTCAAGCAAATGTTAAAATCACATTTAAGTGTCAATCTTGAAACTGCAGCTGGCCCTCTATGCTAAGCAATGTATGACTTTGTATGTGCCACTGTTTGTGTACTTCCTTGCACTATTGCAAGTGACCTTGAAGTACCAGCTATGGCTCTTGGCCAACCAAAATAGACTCATCAATGGAAGGGAAAGGAATCCAACGTACGGCAACTGAAAGGAAGGGAAAGGATCGAAAGGAAAGGAAGGGATTGGAAGGGAAGGGAAGTTCTTCCTTTAAATTGCTGTGCAATTTAGTATACTAGTTCAAATTGGCATTATTGATATTAAATTTAATCCAGAATTACCTGTCTATAGCATAATTAAGAGAAAAAAAAATATTAAAAAAAATATGCTAATTTTGCACTTAATTGAGTTCAGATTATCTAAAAAAAATTGTTTGCTTCTTAAATATGTTTTCTAATGATTATTTACAAGTATCCATGCAAATTGGCACAGCCGTGGTGACGTAGCAGCAGCAAGTGTCGGTTTCTTAAAACGTGTCGTACTTGTGAACACACTAAAATCAGCTCTAACAAGTTCAATATGATAGTTAGAGACTCAATATTTTGTCAGGTATTGTAGTTTGATACATAAATATCTGTCAAAACTTGTCAACCTTACCTCTAAAAGTTTGACATCTAAACCTTCAAAATTGTAAAACATGTCGTACTTGTGAACATTTGCATAAGCAATGCAAAAGTATCCTAAATGTGCCCTTATAATGGTCTCAGGAACTGAAGAAGTGTTGGTCTGGAAGAGGGATACTATGGGGCTTCTACACAGCCATTAGCAATATTCCAGATATATAGTATATATATTCCAGGTGAGATCAAAAGTGCATGTAAGAAAATTAATGGTTTTCACACGAAGTGACATCTTCATGTAAAAAATTCTCCTGGTGAACCCTAACACTGTAAAACCATAATTTTTTTGGCTAAATATGTTCTTTGCACTTCAGTCTGTGATACTGAACCAATTATTTCATTTTGAAAATTGTCTCAATACCAAAAGCATCACCCTTTATAAGCAATACTATTTGTGAATGAGCTATAAACAAAGCAAAAAATGAGTTTTTTTTTAGCGGAATTTCGATTTATGCACTCAGGGAAAGTAGTAGATTCTCAGAGTGTCAGATACATGCCATGCCCAAAAGACATGTCACGTCGAAATAATAAGCTTTCCAGTCTGTAAAAAGCCACTGTACACAATACCATGCTACAAGCCATTTTCAACATCTGTCATCCCCAAGTAAACCGACCAATGTTAAAATTTATTACTCTAAAACTGAAACATCTTTTCTGGTGTCTTACGTAATATCAGCAACATGATAGACCTACACATGCATATTACATAGAAAAACTTGTTTATAAATATAGTGTGTCATGACTGTTTTGGTATTTGATTAAAATATTTTAGGATATATAGGCCTTGAACTTAAAAGTTAATGTAAAGAATTTTGTACCTATACCCAGACTAATGAAAAAAAAATAGAAAGTGCAGACATTTCTGATAATCCATAAATAAAAAGCAATTTTCCTTCTGAACCACCCTTTCCAAAATCTCCTTATACTTCGTCCCATAAAACATGTTATCCCAGTGACGTAATTTCAAGTATAGGCAGACATAACCTATGGGCCTATGGACCTATAGAACTGTGGAGATGGTTGAGGCTGCATTACCATGGCTACCAGTTCCAGTCAGCAGCTAGGGCGCATAGTTTTCCCGGCATTTCAGGCTCCGGTGATCAATAACAGGCCCTTCTTCCTGTCAGCCCCTAAAACCACTCTTTTTCACACTTTTTTCAAATAGCGATCCTCAGAAGAAAAGACCATTCTAACCGAACAACACATACGGGCATTTACGACAACATCACATGACTAATGACGTCGGAGTTATGTGTGGGGTGACGTCATACGTTATCGAAAAGCTCCCATTTTATTCCTATAGGGACCCAAAGTTGTGCTGGAATAACTCAACTTAAGTATCAAGCGTCTTGGTTTCTAATAATGATGAAAGTCACACTTGACAGTAGGCCATAATATTTGGTTCTAATAACATAAAGGACACATGTAAAATTATAGCAAGAAAATGGAGATGGGATAGCTAGGCCTGCATGGACTTCAAAGTTAATTCCATTTCAAATGCATTCCAAATCTGTTAAATCTACTGACTTCAGTAGGCCAACTACCGTATGGTGTCCCATTTTCGTCAGGGTCCTAATATCGTCACTTTTAAGCAATGTACTAATTTAACCAAATTTTGTGTAGGTGGGCAAAAAAGGTCACGATTCTTAAAGTAAAACCACTGTTGCTTACATTAATCCATCAACGGCATTAATGACCCTATTGAAAACTCCACAATAGCTTCCTGATAGTCCAGGCTCTGGCCTATAACCCCGCATACATTTTGAGTCCCATAGAGTTTGATGGCTGAACCTTGTAGCTGAGTCTCCTGGCTTTCAGAATTTCACAGGTGGACGTTCCGATTTTACTGCGAACAGCCGCTAGGGGGCGTTTTTCAAAATGGCCGCCATTTTCACTATCGCCATCCTATCTTCCCTAATTTTCAAGATATCATTTCATGCAACACCACTTTTTAGGGGTTTTCTGACATGCAGAATCCATTTCTGGCCTTACTTTTTTGGTACAGTGAGTATATCCTATGATATTGCATGCACATTGATGAAGACCGATGGCCAAATTCACTAAAATTGCCATAAATCAGGCTGTTAATACCTGGTATTCTCCTTATAGTCATATTTAACCCAACCCAGCTACTGGATTGATTACTTGTATGGCTTGTTAAGGTCTGAGAACATTTATTTTGGGGTAGAACCTGGTTTATCTTGGATTATTGTTGCCCGAAAATGAATAAAACTAGTAAAAAGCAAAACGGCCACTTAAAAACCAAAAATTTCTTTATTTTGACAACAAAATCTGGGTAGAATTAACGCCCCATTAATGTTTTCTCTGCTTCTTATATGATTTCAGAGTGTTCCGTCCAAATAGAATAATGACCATGGTGGGAATTTGGATTTAAGTGTCACACTAAACGCCCTTTTTTTTAAAAAATGTCAGTCAAAATGTTCCGAATTACCGTAATATGGGGTGAATCGGGACACTGGGGTGAATCGGGACAGAACAGGGAAGCATGTTATTTCTTCAAAGAACGAATACTTTCCCTGAACTCAGGAAATTCATTTTTGGCATATGTGTAGTAGACATACCAGCGCATATTCCTGTGAAGTTTTATACTTCTAGCTGCAGGCGGTGGGGAGCTGCAGCCCTTTAAACTTAGTACTGCGGGAAGTGAATTTAAAACACTGGTCAAAACTTTGCAAGAACTCTAAAAAATAAAAATACTACAGCCACCAATCTTGCTGGAAACTTGTATAACCTAGTTTTTGCCAGTTGGGGGACCAGTATAGAACACAAGACATGAGATTATGTATGTTTGGTCATGGGTTCAGATCCAGGGCATTGACAAATTTTCGGAATCAACAAAAATAACCCTACTGATTTTCACTTGAATGTTCTAGCATGGCTTTTTAATGAATATTATTGAACTTGGTATCCAATACAGTGGATTTAGTCCAGAATTATAAATCACCAGCAAAATTAGCAAAAAAGTACAGTTTTTGATAGTTTTTTGTCATTTAACAGATTTTTTAAAATTTGTCTATTATCAATTAAATTGATTTCAGATTTTCCTGAAAATAAATTTTAAGCACGTTGAGCATGTTTTCTAATATTCTCCCACAAGTAGCAATCGCTTAAATAAGCTGAGAAGCCTTGATTGTGAAAATAAAGGAGTGTCCCGATTCACCCCAAAGTGTGGGGTGAATTGGGACAGTGGTTTTTTGGGCCTTGAGCTTTGGAAATTTAAGATATCATTTCAAGCTCTTGGGGATACTTAGACCTTGTGCTTGGACATAATTTGACACCATATTTTGATTTCTGAGTTTATTTCTTTTCATGCCATGACAGGAAAACGGCCAATTCTGTCCCAATTCATCCCATATTACGGTACTCTAAGATGTGACATTAATCTACCTTATAGTCCTCTCCTTCTTGAATACAGTCACTCACAACTACCCAATTGATTTCGTGTGTAGCTTATTAAGGTTTGGGAACATTTATTTTAAGTAGAACCAGGTTTATCTGGGGTTATGATGGGCAGAAAATGACTGAAAAGCCAAAATGATCTCTTAAAAACCACAAATTTGGTAATTTTGACAACAAAGTCGGGGTAGAACCAACTCTCAATTAATGTATTCTCATATTTTTTCATGATTTTAGAGTGTTCTGTCAAAATAGATTAATCACCATGGAGGAAAATTTGGACTGAAGTGTCAAAAGTAATGTTAAAAAAAGTCTGTCAAAATGATTGAATAATACTCTATGCATCATGCTCATTTTAGCATGTGGGCACTTATAACTAACCAATTGATTTTTTTTGTGCAGCTGTACTGATTGTGAACATATATTTTGGGTTAGAACTTGGTGAATCTTGGATTATAATGGGCAGAAACTACTGGAAAGCCAATATGATCACCTAATATCCAGAAATTTGAGTATTTCATTTTATTTTGTTGCAATGTTGTGGTGAAAATGGCTATTGATTAAAATATAACACACTTCTTAGATTATTTCAGAGTGTCATTCACAAAATGAGTTATCCCCATAATGGAAATAGAACTTCAAATGTCAAAATATACTAATAACGTTAAAAGGCTGCCAAAACAATGCAAGTCATTTTAAAGATTTTACCATTTGGCTAATAGAAGGGCATGTATTTCGTGATTAAAATTTCAAAATGTATTCCTAAAATGAGAAGCGCATGCTTCTTGTCATCAAGAAGATCACAGAAGACACAAGTCCTATCCATGACTTTTGGCAAAGGGTTAGGTTGAGTTACCGGTAAAGATGAGGCTCTGTTCCGTGGATGTTAGTATCCAGCTGGTCAAATGCACTCAGGGAAATAGACTCAGGCAAGACTGTAAAGAATAACATATTTTCATAATCCATGGGAAAATTTGAAATCAACACATTTTGATTGGATGGCCTGTAATCAGTCACTTTTGAGACATTCCCACGGGAGGAGTTATCTCTGAACAAAAGAACCTGCTTAGGGGAGACAATTGGGCAGTCACAGAGACTCAAAAACCAGCCTCTTCTATTTTCAAATTACCATACTCAGCAACATACTTGCCTCTGTTTGGTCCAGGACATAGCCATAATCTCAACTAATGTGATAAGGTCTTTTTTTATAAGGTGGTCCAATAATGTTCAGCAAATTATTAAAAGTTCTCTGAGAAAATGAAAAGGCATCATACATGTACATGTATGTGAAGTGAGCAAGAAGAAGTGCAGGACTGGAAAATTGTCTAAATAAAAACCGCATTTTGCCCCATAAAGTTAATATTGATGTTTCTTGACAGGCAAATTATGTCTGAAATGCAAACTGACTAATTACCATAAAAACAATTTCGATCACTTCAATGTTGACAATCTACTATTTACAGGTAGAACTGACTCATGACTCATAGTAATTAATGCATCTTTTGTGTGCTTATATAATTTCAGATCAACTGACACTGTGTTAATATTTGTTGTTATTGTTCAAAATAGTGTCTAAAACTGAAACTGCCAAAGCATACTTACTTTTTCATTATAAATGATTCCCAACTGATGAAATATTCTTTCATTTGTAAATTGTAATGTTAATCATCAAGTTATCTGGCCTAATTTCAATTTTACAAGTAGACAAATAGAAAACAAGACTCTCCATGCAAACACGAAATACTTGATATGATCATCACTCTTCCTAATACAATTCAGCGGAATGCTTACTGATGATTTTTACCTTCAGCGAACGAAGTTCGAAGAAGGTATTGTAATCACTTGGGTAAAAATGCTGTCCGTCCGCCGGGCGGGCGGGCGGGCGGGCGGGCGGGGCGGGCGGGCGGGCGGGGGTGGGTGGGCGGCCGTTCGGGCGGCGGGCGGATAGATCATTTCCGGCCCAGCACTTGGCCTCTATTGAATGTACATGGATGAAATTTGGTACACATCTAGCCTGTATGGTCTAGTTGTGCCTTTTGATGGTCTGATGAATACATCTAAAATACTTTTTGAAATAATTAACAAAATATGAAAATTATTTTTTTTCGTTTCCAGGCCAAGGCTCGGTCATTATTGCATGTGCATGGATGAAATTTGGTACACATGTGGCCTATATGGTCTAGTTGTGCCTTTTGATGGTCTCATTGACAGATATTTTATACCTTTTGAAAAAATATAAAAACATATGTTTTTTTGTTTTTTGGGCTAAGACTCGGTCACTATTGCATGTACATGGATGAAGTTTGGTACAAATATGGTCAATATGGTCTATTTATGCCTTTTGAAAGGTCTGATGGAAAATATTATATACTTTTTGAAATATTAAAAAAATAATAAAAAATTTATTTTTTGTTTCTGGCACAACATCCGGTCACTATTCCATAATTATACATTGATGAAGTTTGGTACACATATGGCTTATATGGTCTAGTTGTGCCTTTTCATTGTCTGACAGATGGCTCTTCCATAGTTTCTGTAATATTGAGAAAAAATATTTAAAATATTTTTTTTTTATATCAGAGCCAAAACTTGCCCACTATTGCATATAAAGTAATGCAATTTTCTAAACAAATCACCTATGGAATGTACCAGTGCTTTTGATGCGTATAACACTTTATGAATCATTGGAAAAACTTCAGAAAATTATAACAGCGTTATATTTTTTGGTTTTCAACGGACAGCTCATAACCTATACTTTGTACATGAATGAAACCATACCATAATATGCGTAAATTAGTCTAATAAGGCCTTTCCATGATTTTACAAATTCTGGCATGCAGATGGGAAGATTGGAGGGCAGCAGGCAAATAGAAATAATTGAAGGCCACCACTCGACCCCCATTGCATACCTACAGTATAAGAAATTTCGTAATGCACCAATTTTATGATATTATTGTGTTATTCGCTGAAGGTTTGCTGCTGCGCAGCCTATGTTTTTCCTTGTGATTGACAGCCATTTGGGAGTCACTTCCTATGTAAAATCAGCTGATTTTGCTGTTCTATCAACTGAATGTCGAGTTCTCTGGCTTTAGCTGGCCATTCGCCAGTTAGCAAAATGCTAATTGAATCTCTATCTGGCCAAAAAAAATTCTAAAAATACTATTGTTTTCCCCGGTTTTAGCCAAATTGGCTAAGATTTTTGAAAACTTTAGCTGATCTGGCTAAAACATTATTTTGGTCAGCCAAAGCCTAGGTTCTCAGTTAGTCATTTTTCTTTCGAAGTCATTTTCTGCCAATTATTACCCCAGATGCGCCTGGTTATACGTCCAAAATAATTAATCTCAGACCTTCATAAGCCATTCAAGATATCAATTTGGTCGAGTACTGCATTCAAGAATGAGAGGACTATAAGGTCAATTTATTTCACACTTTGAGTAATTTGGAACATTTTGACAGACTTTTAACATTACTTTTGACACTTCAATCCAAATCTTTACTTCATGGTGATTAATCTATTTCGACAGAACACTCTAAAGTCATGTAAAAATATGAGAATACATGAATTGAGAGTTGGTTCTACGAACTTCTACTCCTACTTTGTTGTCAAAATTACCAAATTTGTGGTTTTTAAGAGATAATTTTGGCTTTTCAGTCATTTTCTGTCCATCATAACCCCAGATAAACCTGGTTCTACTTAAAATAAATGTTCCCAAACCTTAATAAGCCACACACGAAATCAATTGGGTAGTTGTGAGTGACTGTATTCAAGAAGGAGAGGACTATAAGGTAGATTAATGTCACATCTTAGAGTAATTCGGAACATTTTGACAGACATTTAAGCATTTAGTGTGACACTTAAATCCAAATTTCCTACTATGGTCATTATTTATTTGGACGGAACACTCTGAAATCATGTAAGAAGCAGAGAAAACATTAATGGGGAGTTAGTTCTACCCAGATTTTGTTGTCAAAATAAAGAAATTTGTGGTTTTTAAGTGGCCATTTTGCTTTTTACTAGTTTTTATTCATTTTCGGGCAACAAAAATCCAAGATAAACCAGGTTCTACCCCAAAATAAATGTTCTCAGACCTTAACAAGCCATACAAGTAATCAATCCAGTAGCGGGGTTGGGTTAAATATGACTATAAGGAGAATACCAGGTATTAACAGCCTGATTTATGACAATTTTAGTGAATTTGGCCATCGGTCTTCATCAATGTGCATGAAGCATTGCAATATCATAGGATATACTCACTGTACCAAAAATGTAAGGCCAGAAATGGATTCTGCATGTGAGAAAATCCCTATAAAGTGGTGTTGCATGAAATGATATCTTGAAAATAAGGGAAGATAGGATGGCGACAGTGAATATGGCGGCCATTTTGAAAAACGCCCCCTAGCGGCTGTTCGCAGTAAAATCGGAACGTCCACCTGTGAAATTCTGAAAGCCAGGAGACTCAGCTACAAGGTTCAGCCATCAAACTCTATGGGACTCAAAATGTATGCGGGGTTATAGGCCAGAGCCAGGACTATGAACTTGGAGTGGTCAAAAACACAATATTTTTTTGTAATTTTGAGACAAAATTGCCCTGAGCAAGCTTCCTCTCATTTTTAGACCCATCTTTTTGCCTCTGTTGCACTTAGTAAAAAAGTGAAAATGACACAAGTCTCAGAAATGAGGGACAAATTAAGTTATCAAATTTGTTTTTTGAAATACAAAATGCATGTTGGAATTATTGTTAATTTACAGTGTGATTTTGAAATCTGACGGAATTAGGACACCCTAGCTGATGATAATAGGTCCCTGGGGTCCTAACATCGTCATAATGACTTTGCAATGGATAACTGCTCTCAAAACCTTGTAAAGTGATGTATGCCATCTCTTCTTCTGAAAAATTTAGCAAAACAATATTTATGAGTGCTGGAAGTGAATAGACAACTTGTCATGGTGATGATATAGCAATGATATCATTTTAAAAGGAACAACTGACGAAAATAGGGCACCACATGTTAGGCCTATAAAGTTCTATAGAGTTGTTACGTGTTACATCGTAAGAAAAATCTCCATTGGATAGATCAAGATATAACATAGTCTTTCAATCCTTTAATATGAAATTGAGTTCCCTACCATGCAAAATACTTAGTTCAAACACACAATGTGTGGCATTGCAATTTACAACTGATGCAAGTTGGTTCACGGCACGAAGGCTGGAATAGTCAAATCGACTTACCGCAACCAGCCTTGAGAGAGCTGGAGGAGCAAAATTGAGTAAAAAAAATTGAAGTTAGGTCCACGTGTAGATCGATTGGATCTTGCAAGCTGAGCTTTTTTTCAAACATGCTTGGCTGCATTTTCCATATTTGTTAAATCTGTCTATACATAGCTAATGACAAACAATTGTCTTAAGTTAAATAGAATGACCTCCAGCCTTGCTTTTTAAAAGAAGTAAGAACGAGAATAAGCCTTGTGGGACAAGCACGCAGTTAGCATCCAGTGGTCCCTGCATTTTAACACCAACCCTTCTGCGGTCATGAAGCGGTCTCTCGTGGAGGTACGGTCTCTCCTATGGGCGCAAAATGCACTAAAATACCACTTAGAACGCGAGGAAGGCGGTCACGTAAGGCAAGGCGGTCTTACAACACGGGGTCTTATAATGCAGGGACCACTGTATAAACATCTATGAAAACATAAGGGTTAAAAGGGAAGAATATTTTATATTTGTTTTGTAATATAGGGCCTATAACAAAACAGGCCCAGTACAAGTTTACAGCTTCTCGAGGAATGGCCAAGCTTATGGGGACAATCTGTGTTGTTTGGCAAAATTCACTATTATGGAAAATTTATTTTACTGATCATGCTGATGTAATTGTTGTGTAACTGTCAAATCACAACAAATCAACATCCAATCTGATAATATCCTGCTCAAATGTAACAGAGGTGTTGCTGCAGTGGAAATTACGTTTTGCTAATTAATTTTTGGCAGGAAAATTAGAGGTATTTAGTGGCTGGTTGAAAAGGGAAAGTTACCATATTGCGTGAAAGATCAACAATTTAAGGGTGATTATAGGCAGGGTGCATGTTTAAGGGGGTAAAATACATGATCCAAATTAGTTGTAGACAGAGGGGGGTTAGGGTATGAGAGAGTACCCCCTATGGCGTGGAAACCAGCATTGTGAAATAGCGTGTCGTTTAGGACGTTAGCGCTATCAATTAAGCCTTTATGAAATGGTAAATAATCAACAACACTCTAATTGTCTCGGACTACTGATTATAAACACTGGGAGCACAGCAAAACATTGCAATAACAATGCCAATGAACATTGACAATGGAACGTAGTAAATAAAGCAAGAAAGTTATTTATGATGAATTGTAGTGACAATGTTTGTACAATCCAAAAATGCTGGGAATTTTCTGGTTGTAATAGGCCCTGACAAGACTGGGCGGGACTGCCCCTCCCATCTCCTGAACAGGCTGCAGGATTCTCATCCTTCTTACACCGATAGAAGGATCAGCAGCAGCTACAACAGCATAAGAAGTTCACAATGGGCAATACAACAGCATTTACAACAGCAGAAGAAAATTACACAGAAACAGTTGACACCAGTATAGTATGATGAGAATTACAGCAGAAGCTATAAGCACATGTTCATTTTTAGGCAGCTTGTAACTTTGTTTGCCTTGCAAGAATTTCAGCTTGACACAGGCTCTCTCCATACGTTTCAATACATTGGATGCTTATGATTCATGCTGTAAATATTATAACTGTACCGATTTGCCTGAAAATAATAAATTTGTATAATGTTGAAATTCTAGGACATGAACTGACTGGAATGTACATGATGTCTGAATAACTTGCTGTGTTCTGTCAGTAGGCAAATTCGTTTATTAAAGTTCAATGTCGCCTTTTGTGGACTGCTTGTCTGCAGTGGTTACAAGTTATGTGTATGTTGGACCCCATAATCTAATTTCGAGACCGCAACTATAGAAGAAATGGAACAAGTTTACCTATTTGATATGTAGTGAAAGCAACATAGGCCTATATCACAAATGAGGGAACACTTCGTAATAAAAAATGTATCTAAATAATATGACCATCATGGGATATCTATGGAGTGTTTCAAAGACTTAAGTATATATATGTAAATTATGTATACTTTGAATTTAAATTGTATATGCTTGAAATTGTATAGGCTATACTTATGCGGCTTAATTAGCTATAACTTGACTAAATGATATATGTATGAAAAAGTATAAAGTTGTTTGCAAATAAAATCTTATTTTACATCAAAAACATATGATTGCTTCACGAATCAACAACCTCATAATAAGCAACCAATTCCCAATTACTAATCCTAAAACTAAAAGCCAACTCCAACAGCATGATCAGATAATCACACCACAACATGCATTCAACAACATGATCACAGCCCCTGCAGCAGCAGCAGCAGCAAGTCACGTGACGGCTGACAGTGATGTATGAAAAGTTTGGCGACTGCTGATCTCCCGAAAATTCTTCATGGCTTAGTATGGGCAAAGAGGCTCTGGTGCACTGATCGCTATTTAATTGTTGTCTACACGCAATCACTTGCCTGCTCTACTGTGAAGACATTGTCTACATGGTATCTACATTGATATCTACTTTGGTGTCTACACAGTTATTGTATCAACATTGATTGCTATACTATTTCCACTTTTGACTTGAGCAGAAAAACACATTCGGATTATGTAATAATTTCATGATTGGACAACATTACACAGAATTATTTAGTTATCATAATTACTATTAGGCCTTTAGTGGATTTTATAAGCATTGTCTACTTTGAACTTCAAGGTTATCTCCAAAGCTTATGACAGCCCACATTTGTCTGCAGGGAGTTTTCACAGTTGACTGCACAGACAATTATTTTGTCATAACTTGAGAATTTGATAGTTCCCGCAAAATCACTTTCTGCTGGATTATAAAGACGTTGTCTACATCATTGGTATTTACAAAGTTATCACCAAGGATTTGGATTATCTACAAACTTTTGCAAATATGTTTTAATGGGAAGACTTTCATGATTTATTTGATTTGTACAATTAATTGTTTGTTACACTGTGAATATATGGTCTATCTACCGTGACATGTACACACAACGTAGCTTTATTTGGAAAAAAATTATTTAAAAAACTGCTTTGGAAATTACCGTTATTAATTTTTAAATATTGATTTGATCTCTGCGGACAGCCCCCCCCCCCCCATTGATTATACCAGTCTTGCAGAAACTGCAATTTTCTGCTATATAATCACCCGGTGACTTAAGAAATTGTAAAGTGCGTGGGA
The DNA here is from genome assembly GCA_026936325.1 of Platynereis dumerilii. Classification (NCBI taxonomy): domain Eukaryota; kingdom Metazoa; phylum Annelida; class Polychaeta; order Phyllodocida; family Nereididae; genus Platynereis; species Platynereis dumerilii. The sequence continues at coordinate 786,568 of JAPTHN010000037.1, read as the reverse complement.
TTATTACTTTGGAAAGGCAGCATTTCATAATGGCGAGAAAATATAAGATTCCAAAAAATGTATGTTGCTGACTCTCAGATAGTTTAGAAGTATTATCAAACATTACAAGTTTTTAAAGAATCATTACTTGATGTACTATCATTATTTGGGTCAAAATTTCAAGACATTGGGCTGCACCTTACAACTGTAATCTTGTATGTTTGAAACTGTGTTTCAAGTCTTACAGAAAATATATTTTGGTAACAGCATGCAAGTGAGCTATTGATAAATTATTTCTGATAATTATCAACACTATTAAAGGTCTGTTCACAGATGACACACAAATTGTCCCCAGTGGAATTTTCGTGAAGCTAAATTTGTGAATCTTGACATTAAAAGGACAAAAATACTATTTCAATATCTTAATTCAGGATGACTTCTTAGAATTAAGGTGTTTCTGTAACACTTTAACAAAACTGGATAACCACTTTTTGGATAAATAACGACTGAACATTACGTAATTTAAATTTACCGTTATCATAAAAACAGAACATTGCCCTAAACAAAACTAAAGGAGACTACCAATTGTTAAAATACCATAAACTTGTCCAAATAAACTCGACTGTGCATTGAAAAAGTTTATCACGCACTATGGAAGGTCAATATTACAGCATGTATGGAAGAGACATAGGGGGGCAGTATATGCAGCATTCGACATGCTTATACAGTGCTAAGCCCACTCAATTGACTGACCACCATTTTAATGCTAACAGCATGTCAGTGGTGGAAAACCAAGGCTTGTTAACAAGTATGGAACACAGTGGGGGGCCTCCAGCTTGTGCATTTGAAGCTACAGGGATCCCAGTAAATCTAGCTACCACAGCCCCCCAATTAAACCACGGATACGCCCTAGGACACCACCATTTTGCCACAGCACCACATCACCACCACACATACCATCATCACCACCCTGGGCACCACCTACACCACCAAAATCCACATGTAATAGCCCACCGGGCTCACAGTGGGGCCGCACAAGGCCCGGCGGGCACCTTGGGCCCAAGCAACAAGCGGCCATCGGGCCTACAGCATCCCGCGCAGCCCAAACCTGCCCTACATTTTCCCTGGATGAAAACCACCAAATCCCACGCACACCAGTGGAAAGCCAACTGGCCTGGTATGTATAGGCCTATTACATCAATTAACTTGTAAATTCTATAAATAATACCAATAATGTTTTTTTTTTAATCCAAATTTGGTTCCTTTTTTCTTTTCAAGAAATCACTTGAACAAAAATTTACTTTTTTACGGTATATATGTAAAATCATATTTTCTTAGATCATAGCCGGTAATCATCATTTTGGGCTAAAAATTTTAATTGGAAGTTCAAAATCCTTAGATTTAGAATAACTTCTTCAAATATGCTTATTTTTAAAGATATCTATTTAAATGATGTGACAAACTCACGGAGACCTCTGGAGTTTATCACAATGCTAAAACATGTTCACACCCCATTTTCTGATATTTACACATATTTAAAATATCATCTATTGCACTAGGCCTATATCTTAATATTTTGGTAAGTATGCATATTGCAGGACTCTAAAATCGTTTTATTATTATTATTATTTGTTTGATGACTTGATTAAAGTGCAAATACAAATATACGATGTCATGTAATTTTAAAATGATTTTAAACAGTTTCAGAGCATTTAAGGCTGCATGCCTTAAAGGCGCGTGCTTCCAAGGCCTAGCTTAATTGGTAAACAATTAACACAATTAAGTTAATTGCTGTGTGATACAGACATCGTTCAACATTTTGAAAGTACAGTTTAATGTTATTATTACTGAGAAACTTGACAATTTCTTGAGGTTTTCAACTTTTCATACTCTGTGTATAGTGAATCGTTTAGGCTGCATTTTCAATATTTTTATAAACCTTATTGACATATTCCATCCACATACAGGTGCGGATCAAGAAAATGTCAGGCGATGGGGGGGGGGGGGTTCTGAACTAATAAATGGAAATGTTCTGAAAAATAACGTAACTTCTATTTTCCTTTATATTGAAATCTACAATCAGAAATCTAAAAAATAAAAGTGCTTTATAAATCACACTAAATAAATAAATACAATACCCTAACCCAACCCCCTCTCTGGTATCCGTGACCTATATGTTATGAGTTTTTTTTTGTGTGTGTCAATACAAAATTTTTGAAAATTTCATTTAGCTACACTGTTGGCCAAAAGTTTGCGTGGAAATATGCTGCTTGCCATTAGATTAGTTTGCTGTGCTGGGTGCTTGGATTCTCATTTGATCAAAATGCAATGGACCTATACGCCTATTATATATAATGTCAAGAGGTTCATTAGAGGTCAATTTGTGAAGATGGTGTTGAATTTGGAGGTTGCTCCCAAAAACAGGGATGCGTCTGTGTACAAGTTGACCGCTATTTGCTGCCACCTAGGGTGCAAAATTCGCGAGCTCCTGTGAGCGGTCAACAGAATTTCGATCTCTGGAAGAAACCAGGACAGTGTGGAAGAAACCAGGACAGTTCCATCATTTAGTGATGGTTTAGTTTATTTCCAAAAACTCTGCAAGTGTCTTATCTGACTTTGGTTGGCTTCAATTTTAAGCAGACAGCTTGTAAATACCAAAATAAGTTGGAACTATTTTTTATCATGGAGGATGTATACATTGTAGCTCACAGATAATGCCAGTATAGAGGGGGCCACTTTAGGCATGGACAAGACATTTTGTTGAGTGTTACACAGCTTTTATGAAATTGTGAATTATATTGTTGTCCTAGTTCATAAATCTCCATAAAGAAACAGAATAAATACAATTGAGAATTTTTTATATTACAAAGCAAAAACATCGGCTATGTATGGACATGTGAATAAGTGAGAATGCGTTCTTTTTGTGCCCTTTTCTGACCACAATTTAACATGCACTAAATGGCATAAGTAGATTGAATACCATCAAACTTCTGATGAGTAAAATCATCCCTTTCACAGGCAAAGTGTAAGTGTATGCCAAAGTTTCAAAACTTTATTTTTGTCTGATGATTTCCAAACATTTTCATTCAAAGCAGTGGACTGGATATTTGCCTGCAACCATGCTTTGTGAAAGTAGTTTGGCGTAGTAATATGAACAGCTGTTGTTCGACCTGGTCTGTTGATTTGTCCAAAACAGATCAAATTATTGTTGACCCAATTCGATTTTCCAGGGACTGTCAGCATTCTGCTGCCACTTGACAATGACAGTCCCGAACCGAGACAGGGGATGCATCACAATGAGTAGGCCTGGCCTTGGACATACAGTGTAGTTGTTTAATTGAGATAGGTGTCCGCTTATTTAGGCCCATCTGTATTTTTGACATGTAACAAAGGAAACTGATTGATATATAGAGAAACTAACTGTGTGATCCCGCTTTCTTGTATGATATATTTTTCTTAATCTACGGTCATCATAATTATAATGCCATGATGGAATTTGTTGTGGCGGTACGTCCCTATAAAAATGTTTCTGGACACATAGGCCTAGGCCTTTTTTTAAGCTAAAGAATATTTTGAGTGTGCAAACATGTTTTATTAAACGAATTAAACTGCAATCCAATTCACATATACGAGCATTTTGATTTCAAGCAAATCAGAGATCGGTATGCCTTTACAGCTGTGAGCTGTTATATGAATTGCTGAGCGGTCACAGGGGCTGATACCCTTACGATGCAGGGTGATAAATTGGTGAATTCTTTTCATTCATTTTCCCCATGGAGGGAATTTAGGCATTTGCCTGGAAATGGCGTGGACAAATCTGCGTTAATGAGCAATATGTCATCCAAAAAAGACATTGATGGGCAAAAACAGACTTTCCAAATAGTGCATCACATACGCCTAAATACCCACTTTGGATAATAGCCAAGTTTCATTACAGGGACTGTGGAAAATGTGGGAAATCTTAAAATTTCAAGAAGCCTTCCACCAGAATTGATAGGCTGTATAGCTTGCCAGAAAATTATTTCAGTCCCTTAAATCAGTGTCTATGCTGGGTATTTCTAGGAAGGTCAAGATACTAAAATGTCCAATGCATAGTTGAAGAAACACGATCACAAATTTTAATGTCATCATTTTTTATTATATTATTATATAACGAATTAAACTTACCAGAAAGCAATTTGGTCTCACTTTAACTACCCCTATTTGTGCCTGCCTGATTATAGGCCATCCGCGTAGGCCAGCTATCAGAAAAAGAATAGATTAAGGCAGATCTATATTGATAAATCGTTCAAGATGGTCTTGTCAGAAGGTCTGTATAAAGTTCTAAGGACCATGATGAAACAGTAGCTGTATGTATGCCCAGTGCATTGCCCCCTCCACATTTTCAAGTATATTGTATTTTGTATGCTATAAAATACAAGCCGCAACTGGGGTGTAGTGTCGTCGCAGCGGTTTGGTATATTAATGCATTGAATTACCAGACCCAATTCTATGACATAGAGTGTATGATGTTCAACTTAAACAGGAAAGGAAATATATATCATTTTAAAGGTATCATTTAACTTACAAAACGTAATTATTAAAATGTATGGAAATACAAAACAGCATATAGGTTGATAATAATATTCATTTCATATTTGCCAATTAATTTTGCCTCCTTTTTGTAGAAATATCTTTCTGCATGTGTTAATTTTCTTGCTTTCAAATAACTCACATCAGTGTGACAGACCGAGGCAGTGTAAGAGGCACTAGCTACTCGAAAGCTGAAAAAGGCCTCAAAATTGCGAGGCTGTGGAGTATGATTTTTGAGTAGCATTGAGGGGCTGGACGTGGCTACAATAACTTTACAATACCACAAGTTTCATGGTTGGTTGGACATGACATAATGTGTGTAAAACGCGGAAAATATTGCCACCACAAGCATTGTGGTGCCAAGGGAGGTTGCCAAAAATCCGCTTCCTCCTTTTAATATCCCCTAATAGCAGTTCTTGTATGCTTGCGAGGGTGATTCGATCATGATTGATGTCCAATTTTGACTCAATCTTGCAGCTTTGTGAGGACCTGTCACTTGGCAGAAGGGCCTCTCTCGTTTAGATCTCGAGGAGCCCTACGAGATCCTGCTAAGATTCTCGCGAGATTCGACGAGATTCGGTGAGATTCGATGAGATTCTCGTACAAAGAGGTCAATCTTCTAACAGCTCCTAACATCCTGCCACTTGCTTGAAACTAGCTTGAAGCTTGCTTTAAGCTGGCTTTAAGCTGGCTTTAAGCTTTTGCTTTAAGATGGCTTGTAGACCTCAGGCTTGAAGTGGCTTGAAGCTATCAATATAAGGACGTCATTGCTTTGCCCTATCGCCCAATCAGCTCATAAGGGCACACAGTGTCGCCCTCCAATAACATTGCCAATTGATGGGGCAGATCGTATCACCCCATGGCACCCTGCGTGACCCCTTCATGGTCACATGATCGCTTGTGAACTTAACATGTGACCGAGGTCATCTTAACCTCATCAATTCTTACGGCCTCCCAGTCTTGTATAGATATCCTGAGAATTGTTAGTTTTGTGCCACGCAGATCCCTTTAAAAACATTACATTTCGACATCAATCTCATGTGTGTATGTATAGGCTTATCTTCATAATTTCTAAACTTCTAAGAACATAACCAGAAATTATATTGCAGAATCAAGGGTTTAAGACCAAGACTCATGTTTTGAGATCAGGGCCAGAACTGCAGAAATTAAATATTTCCATGATCCCGAAATTTACAAACAACAGCAAAACCATAGGCGGATCCAGGGGGGGGGGCACAAGGGGCGCGCGCCCCCCCTTTTGTCAGATAAATCCTTCATATTGCTATTTGGAAAACAAACTTTTTTTAGAGACTCCAATGTTATAAGTATTGCCGCGCCCCCCCTTTCGAAAAATCCTGGATCCGCCCCTGAAAACATTCTTTGAAACCCCGATTTTGGCTTCCTTATTGGGTCTTCCTAGTTCATGTACTACTTCCTCCAGCACTCAATGTCTTAGCTGAACCATTTCAGATGCAAAGACATATGTGGTCAGTAGGCCTACTGTATGAGAAAGGCATACCTTGTTAAAAAATACCCCTAGTAGCCTTCCAGTATACATGAATTAATGATAAATACAAAAGACCAAAATTGGTGTGTAACTAATTCTAATTTTGACCCTGCTCCTACTTCCTCCCTGTGCCCGGCGTTCGTCTGCAGACTCTACACCATTGACCCAGTTTTATGTTGGCCAATATCTTCTTGATGCCATGAATATTGACTGCCATGGAAACAATACAGGGAAAGCAATAGGGTTGTTGCAACCCATTGTTTGATATGTCCAACCAAGATAGTTGTGACGACCAAATACTCATCTGAGATTGGTTGTTCGTTTCTAAATGAAGATGACATTATTATGTGGATCCACATACAACGGTGGATGGATGGCGGGGATTTTATTCCTGTGTTTGTGCAGCAACTAGGAGGCCTCATAGCAGGACACCCCCCCCCCCCTGGACCCCCTTATAAACTCAGTACCCTCAGGCATACCCCTTTTACCCTCTACCTACCCTTTGCACCTGCGCCACCCTCTAGTTACCTCATCTACTCTCACTTAGCTTCAAACTCCTTCCCCTCAACTACCCTCAAATTCCCTAAACTACCATCAGAATTCCCTAACTTCCCTCGGTTTACCTCAGCTAAACCTGACTTCCCTCAAGAAACTTGGCTCCACTCAACTAAACTCGGCTTCCCTCAATGTGTCTCAGCCTCAAAAAAACTTGGCTTCCCTCATCTAAAAAAACTTGGATTACCTCAACTGAACTTGACTCCCCTTAACTACCCTCAGCTTTACTCTCAACTACCCTCAGTTACCCAATCATAAGACAGTGTTTGCCCCGTGCATGTGGAGTGTAGACAGGCATAAACCAGGTTATTTGTTTCCTGGACTGGGAATCGCACCCAGGACCCAAGAGGTTAGCAGTTAGCACTCTACCACTGAGCTAACCCCCATGGATGCCTGTTGAGGAATGCAATCAAAATCGTCAATACAAGGCCTTATTTTAGGGGCATACTTGAGGGGTGGCTATCACGGAGCCCTCAATGACAGAGGCCACAACCACGTGATATCTGAGGGTGATCAGCTGATCTTCAGATCGTTTATTTAGATGAATAGCCACGTGACAGCAGCCATAATGTATCCCATGATATCAGTGAGTAATGCGCGATGCGATCCTAACTGGCCAAAGTCGTCAATTTTCCTTGAAAGCTGTCTTTTGATAAGCTTGCAACAGCTATGATTGAAACAGCATCGGGGGTGCAAAAATAGCTATGCTGGGGTGAGAGATATTGGATATGAGATGCGTATATGATACACGAAATAGAAAAGCAATAGAAGCAAAGGAAAAGTAAAGAAACGAAAGAATACCATTTAGGTGTCTGGTGTTTGAAACAGTGTAGAGAAGACCAGAGTTCCATAAAGGGAAAACTTTGTTGAGGGTAGGTGAAGGTAGGTGAGGTTAGGTGTGCTAGGGTAGGTGAGGTAAGATCAGTTTAGTTGAGGGAAGCTGAGTTTAGTTGAGGTAAGTTGAGGGAAGCTGAGATAAGTTGAGGTAAGTCGAGGGAAGCTGAGTTGTGTTGAGGTAAGTCGAAGGTAGTTGAGGGAAACAGAGGGTTGATGCTTGGGGGAAGTTGAGGGGATGTGAGGCTAAGTGAGGCCACATGAGGCTTGTAGAGGTTGGCAGAGGTGAAAAGGGGCAGGTTAATGGTAAAAGGCGTTCAGCTGAGGGTACTGAGTTTATAAGAGGGTGCAGGGGGTGCATTCTGCCATAAGGCCTCATGCCATGAGGCCAACTAGATAGTTCACAAATACAGGACATAAACCCCCTCCAAGCACCAATCCACCCTTTCATTTGGAACCACATAATAATGTCATCTACATTGTTCTTAGGTCAAACAGCATGATTGTTAATTGTTATAACAAAGGCAATGGTTGTTGTGCAGTGACCAGTATTTGTTTGTCAAAAGTCACAATCACTATTTTTGTATTGGTTTGACACATACAAGCAATGGCTTATAAGTTATAACAACTAATCTGTTTAGAGTGCTTCAGGTTGAATATATATTAGGCCTTCTGGAAGTGTTCGGTATAAGTTAGGATTAATCAAATACATATGTATGCAAAAATTAATTTCTTGCATTGAATTTGTATTTTATGTAGGGGGATAAATAAATCTATCAAATTTTATTTTCTGGGTATTTTTTTGTCATATTTCAGAAATTTATATTCATACATTTATATTGATCCTTTCAAGAGTATAATCATTATGTTGCTTGTGTAAAACTGCATATCATGGTGGCAACATATTAAAACTGAAATTATAAAAGCTGTAATGAGGACTTCGTGGTATACATTGGTTTGAGATAGCTTTCCTTGTGAGATTTACCTAGATAATGGTCAGGTCAGCTGGTTCAGGGAGTCATGACAGCTAACAAAAGGCAATGGCTAGTTCCCATGGTCTAATGGACTATTTGTGGCAGGGGAAAAGCCCCACACACTTCTAATGTATGTACAGCTTCCTAGAAATTATTTTCACTTTTAGAAAGCTTTAGAATTGATGTTAACTAAGTGTGGAGGGCATTTTTCAGTAAATTCTATTGAAAACATTTTTGTTTGTTTTTGGCTTGTTTAATTGGTTTGACAAATTAGTTGGCTCAGGATTGGGTCTGTTTTTTGGTTTGTGTGTTTACCAACTAGTGTTGTTCATGAGTAGTCCAGTGGTCAAGCAAATTGAATCAGGAACGTGCTGGTTAAGGGTTCGAAATGGCAAAAAAGCAGATGGTCAGATGTATCAAATGAAGGAGACGAGGGATGAGGGCTATAGGGGGTACTTGGTGGTGTGGGGTTTCCTAGACAAACATAACCCCTCCCCTTTTTGTCCCATCCTTCAGGTAGACCTGCTCTGCCCCCTCCCCCCCCCCCAGCATTTCTACCCTCCTCGGAATACCGTTTTTAACTCCTGATCAGCTAATAATATCTGTGGTTTCTGTGCCTTCATGATGGGTTGTGCTATTCCTGAGGTCAATCACTGCAGCCCATGATCTTATGATTCCTTTTTTATGAATAATGAATCTGTTCACCGATCGACAATGATGTGGAATATAGGCCAAATACCATTTTTTCTTAAAATTTTGAAACACTTTTTTTTTTCAATTTTCGCAAAATAAAGGTTAAAGAGTTACTGATGACAATTTCAATTAAGATACCATCCTTATTTTAAAATCTTCCTTTCGCTGTCATTCCTAGAATTCAATAGGCCTATCCCCCTCCCTCCTACCTTTCTGATATTAATTCCACCGTGGGTCACCATGTTTATTCACCGACACCATATTTGCAGTATTTACACTGTGTCTATGAATGAATTAAGAGATGTTCATTTGCACCCATATAGGCCAATCAATTAAGTGATGTTCCTGGTGGTTCAAGCGTTTGTCCATGCTAATCCTACTGGTCCACTCGAGGCCTACAAACGGTCCACTTGGATTCAAATGGTCCAGTGCAATTGGTCCAGGAAATTATAGGCAGTTTGTCTTTTAAATGAGATTTCCCAGAGCCTGTTGCTTCCTGCTTCACAATTGATGGCTCTCTTATTTTGTTGACCAACTCTTTAAGTTGGGACACCAATAAGCTCCAATAGGAATTCATTAGGCAGACCCACAAATCTACTAGATAATCTCACACGGTCATATTAATTCTAATGCCAACTACACTATAGCTGCATCACAAGGATTAGTTCCTTCAGTCCACCTTGGTATACAATGGACTGAATTTATTCTTGTTAGAAGTTGAAAGAAGAAAAATATTCCAAAAATTGAAAGTTTTAGGTTGAGTGATAAAGAGGCCACGGTCCTATAGCTTTTATTTTTCTAACTATATTGATATATTACGTTCTGTAAATGTGAACTATGAAAAAAAATAACATGATTAAAAGAATCTGAAAATTCTATAGACGATATCTTCTTGTCTGACATATGCCTAAATTATCCTTTAAATTTCTCTGATTTATTTTTATGACACCCAAAATCCACAATGCTCTCTCGCATGGAATAAAATTCAAGATCCGATCCGAAAAGGCACTTTAATCACGGAGTTGGTTCACAAATAAATTTAAGTCAGTTCAGCATGATAGGCCTACGTGTGTAAAGATCCGCAAAGAATGCATTTTAAATGATGATATGACAAAGCCGACAAATACCATGTGAGGGATCTTTTTCTGTCCCAGCAGAGACAGTGACGCGATGGACAATTAATTACCCCACAGTTACAATAAAACCAACTGTGCCTTGTACAGTAGTATAGCCTATGGGAAAAAAACTTTCACCTAGGGGCAACTTATGTTTCATTTTTGTTTTGGCATTGGGTGTCCATAGTATTACGTAATTGAAGACACCTTTCTTGCTATAAATGACTAGTTGGAGATAATTAGGAGTTGTCAATATCTGGTCAAGAGGCCTAAAGAGTCCAGCCCCCTAACAATTAGCTGTTAAATTGGGCAGGTGTGAATTCAAAATCTGTTTAATGGACCCAGCCTCTCTCCAAATAGTGATTTTTGCCCCCCCCCTTGAGTCAAACTAGTGATGACACCCCGAACTGGTCATTCCAAACAGGGTGATGCCATGTTTAATGAACCATGAAATCAGTCAATTTGTACTCAGATTGCTAGATCACCATGAAACAAAGGGTGAAATTGGACATTATCTGAATTAAGTGTGGTTAATTAAGTGAGTTGAATGGTTTCATAGTGGCTACTTGAGTAGGCCTGTGTAAACAACAATACTTCAAATCTGATCATTCTATATAAGTTGATGACCTTCTTTTACAATAATAGGCTTAATATGTAAATGGCACAGCTATGAAATTCGCGCAGCACTTTAAAAAGGACTTATAGTGTTACCATAACTTTCCTGTTTATTTCATATTCAATGTATGAAAGGCAGTTATGTAACTGTTTCAGAAAATTACAAAGACAGATACATGGGAAGACAGAGAAAAATGAACATTAGCAAGATGAACTAGACACAAATATAATAGATATATATAGAGATAAATAGACAGACAGATAGATAGATATATTAACAGACAGATAGACAGATAAATTGATAAGATAGATATATATTAAATAGATAAATGAGATTGATAGATAATCAGCCAAATGGTAAAAAGGCAGACAGCACTGAAAGCTGCCAAAGGCTATGGATTTTTGGAACAGAAAAAAATAAGTTCGTTCTGCACATGATTTTTTTTCCATCTGTATAGCTATGGTACCGTAATGTTAAAATTGTGATAAAAGTTTTCACGCGTTCAGATGCAAAAAAAATGTTCGTCGACGCTTTGCGAGCGAAAAAAAAGTTTGTCCCGGGGGTAAAATCCATAGTACCCCCCAAACTACTAGACATGTAGAGTCATGTAGGCCTAGGCCTATTTATTTTTTGGATACCTAGGAAGTATACATGTCTGAAATTGGTGACATTAGAATACCTACATTTAAGGGAGGAAGAATAAATTAATGGATATTTTAAAGCTAACTAACACCAGATATAATAGTGTAATAAGCCTGATCACTATAATACATGAATTCCTGCATGGGAGTCAAATTACCAGAAGAAATCACTGAGCGCAACCAAAAACAGCCGCAAATATTGAGCTCTGTCAGAACCACAATATCAGAATATTGGGTGTGAAAACCATGATTGAAATAGCCGCAATATTGGGGTGTGAATGGACCGCAATATTATGGCCCGATGCCAAATTTAATCAGGAAGCATGACTTTTAAGGGGCGTGTTGACAAGCGCCAAAAACCCTTATAAACTTCCGCATCATTGGCGTTGCTATGGTGACAGTTTTCCTACTTAAAATTAGACGCTGCATAATTTGATGCTACATTTCTTAATTTGCCATAAAATGTAAAATTGTCACACAATCATTTATTTTGTACTCAGGAGAGTTCTGTAAATAAACAAATTCCTCCCTTAATTAAGTATCGCTTCTACCAGGACTAATTTGGGATCATGTCAAATCAACCGTGAAATTTTATGGTGTAATCAGGTCGGGTCAATTTGCATGTTGTCAGCAATCACCCATCAGAGACTAAACAGGTGTTGGAAATGAATTGACATTTTAGGGAATAACTTTCAATGTTTTGCTTCGCTTCAAGACTGCAATGATCCTGAACAACTTGGGAATTATTTATTCTTTCAGTTACTTGCTTGTAAGACCTGAACCAAAATTGGACCCCTAAAGGGTTTTTCAACATTTTGTAGGATATACTATATAATAATTATATTAGGGCTATTATACGTTATATGACACTGTGCTGTAGGCCCTAAGGTGTGATCGAGCTATCAATAAATAAATATTGATCTAAATTAAATCCGAGGATGAGCCTATAGATGGGCCCATGAAAATAGACTATAACCGCGGACATAGGCCCTAAACTCAAATTTGGGCTGCCTACATCTGTCAAACTGTTTTCAATGTTCATTCCATGCCAGGCTGTCACGGGTCAGACGGTCAGACCTTGAAGTAACTAGCACATAGGCCTAATTGTATTATTACCTAAAAATGCAGTGCTGAGTTCGTATGCCACGCCAAGGAGCTACCAAAAAGCAAGTTATAACATTTTGACCAGGACTAAATTTGAGTGTCATCCGAAGTGCAATACAAAGAACCAAGAGGAAGTATTTCATCACGGATGACACAAAAGAAAAATTATATTTAAAGGGTCTTCAAAATTCAGAATTTCCCGGAGAGCTTATAAATGGATCTAAGCTTAATGGTTGCATCTTCAAATATGTAGGCAGGCCTACTCAGTTTACTGATATAGAATATTTACCCATGAAGAGATTTTTATCACACAACTTGTGACACAAGCTTGCTAATCTTCAAAAATGTTCTTTTTTGCAGGGGCAAACCTTGATTTTACGGACGAGAACAAACGCACAAGAACAGCTTACACCAGATCACAACTGTTGGAACTGGAAAAGGAATTTCACTTCAACAAATACATTTCTAGACCGAGAAGAATCGAGCTGGCATCTATGTTGAGCTTGACAGAACGACACATCAAAATATGGTTCCAGAACCGACGCATGAAATGGAAGAAAGACGAAGCAAAACGACGACCGCGCCCTCTGTCGGAATCTGAAGATACCAAAGATCAACTGGACAGTGTCGCCCTCTCGTGTGAAAAGAGAGAGTCACAAGAAAACTCCACAGACGAAAACAGTAATGTGGAAAACAAGAATGAAATAGACCAGAACGCGAATGACAGAGTTTCCCCAGATTCTGCTTATTCAGAAGATATGACAAAAAGAGGGCAAGACCCACCCTCCCCGGACAAAACAAGAACTGCTTAATGAATCTGAGAGAATTCGTTTTATTTAAGTAAAAAAGAACGCTGACAATAATTATTGACAAATTGTAATTCTCTCATTCTTCTCAAAACTATCCATGGAATTATGGTGAGACAACAATTGGTTGCCTTGAGTGACCAACTATCTAACAATTAAAATTGTTTGAATCTCTGCCAAAAAAAAATTAATCCAACCAAAAACAAACAAAGATGATTTCTTTAAGGGACCGACCAGACGATTGTTGAGGGGGGGGGGGCTATGGACTTTACACCCGGGACGAACTTTTGTTTTGCTCGCTGCGCGTCGACGAACAATTTTTTGGCATGCGCACTCGCGACAAACTTTTTTTATCGGAATTTTAACATTTCAGTACCCTAGCTACAGGTGGAAACAAACTTTTTTTTTATTTCCGTGTGCTGAACAAACTTTTTTTTCGGTGTCAAGTGGGAAACAATATTTTTTTTCCAATATCCATAGCCCCCTCCCCTCCAAAGATCATCTGGTCGGCCCCTAAATTAACATTGACTCAGAACTTCAGGTTAGAAACCATGGAGTCATTTGGTCTTAGAACTTCCAGTGTTCTATGGCGACTGGTAAATCATCCTATCTTAAAGAACAATACTGTTATAATACTAATTATACAGAAAACACTTGGTGCATTATTGAAAACTTTTAGCCTTACTGCATGTAAAATTCTGTAAATCTGGAGATCATTTTGCAATCAATTTTGAGCATATGTCTCAAATGTAATTTTGGTGCTTATTTCACGTTTATTTGACACAGTCTTTAGTTTAAAGCTGTAGTTCTGGCCCCCAGCTGACAAAAACTGGTGGTTAACTGAGAGTTATCACGTGAAATTGCCCCTCAGTTATCACGTGGAAAACTGATAGGTTATTGCAAACGCTAACCACGTGATTTTGTCACCAGTTAACCACGTGATTTTCTGGGGGCAATCTTTACCAGTTAACCACGTGATTTTCTAGTGAATATCTTCACCAGTTAACCATGTGATTTTCTGGGGGGCAATCTTCACCAGTTAAACACATGATTTTCTGGGGGGCAATCTTCACCAGTTAACCACATGATTTTCTGGGGGGCAATCTACACCAGTTAAAATTATTTGAGAAGAGGCAAAATATCCAACTGGTTAACGTGGCTCTTCATCAAGCCAGACAACTTAGCCTGTTTCAGGCAATATCTTGGGCTTTCAATGGCTGTGGAGCTGAAGTAAGCCACAAGAACTTGCTGAAAATTTGTCACAACCAGTGTGATGCAGTGAGTTTCTTTTCAGTCTTCTTAATGGGTTACCAGAATCAAGGATTGTAGTCGTACATGATTCACATTTCGGATGACTAGTCTTTTGTAATAATATCCAATATGTGCACCTTTTTGAGCTAATAAGTTTCATTCCTCCATATACTGTGCATTGATTCGGATTTAGAAATCCTAATCAGTTGTTTAATTAGTTTAAACTCAGTTAAAGTAAACTTAGTGCGGAACTCGGTAAACACCTGTGTTTCTAGTACAAGTGGCTCCATCTATATTTCTTGGGGCAATCTTCACCAGTTAACCACGTGAAGAAAAAAATGTGATAACTCTCAGTTATGTCATGAAGATGGTCAAGTGATAATCCGGTGAAGTTCATCACGTGGTTATCCTGTGAAAATGCTGGGGAGTTTTTTCATGTGAAGAAAAACCTGTGATAACTCTCAGTTATGTCATGAAGATGGTCATGCGTTAATCTGGTGACATTAATCACGTGGTTATCCCGTGAAAATGTAGGAGTTTTTTTCACGTGAACACAAACACATGATAACTCTCAGTTATGTCATATTCACCAGTTTCCCCCCGTGTTTATCACGTGAACTTCACGTGCATTGTCAGCTGGGGGAATAAAGAATGGAGGGGGGTTAATTTGGAATGATGATTTGTCTTTGCTGTTTCACTAACTGATATTATACCTCTAATGATATTTTGTAGATTACCATTTTTCAGTTTTTGGCCTTATCAATAGTTATTATATATGGAGTTTCTCATTTTGTTTTCAACACCACTTTTTGTTAAAATTCTTCTCAATTGTTCAAAGCAAACTTTACATGTATATATATGTATGAATTTATGTATGTTAAATGTATGTGTGTGGTATTGCTGTTCATCTGTGTAGCATTTTAATTGTCACTGTTGAACGTTATTTCGAATGCATTGGCATCTCACAAATAGCACATTGTATTTTTATTGGAATATATCAGACTCTTAGCAAGAGAAGTAAACATAAATGTCATGTATCAACGGACAATTTATTTTTTATGTTTTTAAAAAAAGCGAAAGTTTATTTTTCTGACAAAAAAAATTCTCAGGACTTTAATTTACAGCGATTGGCAAAATATTGCTTTATAATATCAATCAGCAAATAGCAAACTTTTAGTTTTTGCAAGCAGTTAGTCATTTTAAGAATTCAACTAATAATAAACAGGATTTAATTTTCATCTTTGAGTTTTGGTGACCTTATAAATTAAAGTGAATTATCAACTCCGACTCTGCTTTGCCTTTAATATATAAATACAGTGTCGCCTCAGTCTCCATGAGACTGCTTATGTATTAGAGGCAGTGCAAACATTGCACTGCAGTCTCCGGGAACTGGCCATGCAAATGAGCACAAGCAGCATGCAAATCAGCAAGATATGGCAGAATGAACTTCAAACAAAATTGTTTTCTTTAGAGTGTGGGAATTTTTTAATTATTAGATAACAAGGTATTTGTTTATAATTTTAATTATCAGTCCCAATTGCAAGTTACAAGGTGACATTAGCAGAATTGAAACAAAGTGACATAACAGGTTTATAGATAATTAATTACACAAGTGTTTTTTGACATAAAAATCCTAAACAAAAGCCAATGTTTATGAAAAGTTATGTAACCAATCAGTAAACATTTTTGGAAAATGATCATTGTAAATGAAAAGTTATATAACCAATCAGTCCACATTTTGTCAACATTTTTGGACAATCCAATATCTGGAGTCCCTCTGACATCGGCTTATAGAGGGACTCATGGAGTCTGGTGTCGCCTATAAATAATTAAGTGAAACGCATGATATTGTGCCAATGTTCTTTGCTGTAGTCGGAGGTAGGTATGGGTCAATTCACTTAGCTACTTATCAACAATTTTAACCCATACCTAACACTGACTAATGCAAAGAACATTGGCTGCCATTGTTATCCCACAGGCCTCACATATCGGCCTTTACGACCCAATATGTTTTCCTCTCATGGGATGAGAATTCATGCTTCCACAAGTTGTTTGGTTGGGGATTCTTAGCATTGATGCAATGGCACAATATCATGCGTTTCACATACATGTACTTACAGACAGCAATGTATAAATATTCCACATCATGTAAATCAACAAGAGACGTAATTATTGAATGAATACATGGCTTTAATTGTAAGTTTCGCATAAGTTAAACACATCCCAGTATTATAAAGGTTTTCTCATCATCATCATATTGAGCTATATTGCTGTAGGCCTACACTGTAAAATTTGAAATTCTGAGTCAGCTCAAATGATTGAGTGAGATGGTTGCACAATTTGTTTGAGCTAACATGGCTTGATGTTATGTGTTATGATAATCTTTCTGTTGTTATAACTCAAAACATCAAGCTATGATAGCTCATAGGAATTGTGCAACCATCTCACTCAATCATTTAAGCTAACTCAAAATTCACATTTTACAGTGTACCTGCCACCTACACTGACGCACCTGTCAAGCACTATTAGGCCATGGGAACTCTTATTTTTCAGAGCTGATTCTGTTGATTCAATTGTTTTCTATTCCTTAAATTTATATCAGAATGGCATTAACCAACCGAATAGATAAGTATAAATATATTTTTTTAATTTAAGCACTAACTGTCGGTCATAATCTGAGGACAAGGCAAGTAATGGATAAGGTTTCGTGAAAGATGGCAGAAATATTTTCCAGACAACTTACATGACATTGTTTTATTTTTTATTACATATATACATATTAAAATATTAGCATTTTCTCTACAAAAATAAAATTAAAGGTAGAGCAGAACGAAATTTACAATATTTCAGTTCAATAAAAAATTTAGTCAGGTTATTCAATAATAATAATTAATTCATTAGAAAATAGTTGGCAAGTTTTAAAACCTTTTCAAAGTGTTTTTTTAATGTTTGAACATGTTTAAGTATTCGAATTTTCGAAATTGTCTAAGGGACCAACTTCAGTATAGCCCGAATGCCAAAGACTATTATTATACATATTCTATATCCTTGTCTTTTCCTTTTAAACATGTGTAAAAATAAATAGCACATTAATTTTTTAAAGAGTCAATTTTCCTCCATGGGTCATAGATGTATTTTGTCCAAGAGGTCTTGTAGTTCAGAGAAACTTGGTCTGTCAGATGGATACTGGAAGGAAGTAATTTAAGAATTCATTAAATTGTATTCAACATGAATCGAAGACTACAGAAAATCCTTCACATCAGACTAAATCAGGCAAGTCGAGATACAAACTTACTAATTTATAATCAAAGAGTGTCCGTCAATTATCCTCTTAAGCAGTGTTCGAAATGGGGGGGGGGGTTAAGGGGGTTTGACCCCCCAAAGTGCTCTTTTGACCCCCTCAAATATATTTTTCAGAAGGACAGAGGGTGTCCTGAAACCCCCCCCCCCCCCAAAAAAATACTGAATGTGTACAGAGGAATAAGCATAAAACCTTATCAGCAAACAACAACCTCTTGTGATTTATATATATAGTTTTTTTAAATAAAACATGGCCTTAAAATGTCCAGAATTCATTTTTAGAACACCTGAAAGTCTTCAGCTTCGGCACGCCTCTGATGGCCGGTTGCGGCTCGAAGACCCGGCGACAACAAGGGCTTTAACCCTTATAGCCTTTCAACTAAGAGACCCCCCTCAAATAACATGGCCTATTTCTACCACTGCACTTAAAAGCACATAATTCCTTGGCTATAGATTGAAAGTTAACTTTTAGTTAAATTCTAATGTCATTTAGTCCAGTCTCTTGATGAGAATTCTCCTTCTCACCTCTTGCCAGCAATCCTGCATCACTTGGTAGACATTATTGGGACACCGTTCTGGCTGCTTTAATCGGTATCCGTTCCTGACAATTGCATTCAACAGTTCCACGTTGCTCAGGTGAGAATAGGGACTAGCACCGAAACTAAATACTTCCCACATCAATATACCTGGAATTAAAAAAATAAAAGTTACAAACGGAAATTAGGAGATGGAATGGGGATAGATGGATGGATGATTGGAGCTTTTCGACCTGTTTTATGAAATTTGAAGGTCAACATAGACCCAGGTGAACCGACAAGAGGCAGATTCGAACCCGGGACCCAGAGATTGGCAGCCCAGCACGCTACTACTAAGCTAACTCTCCCCCAAATGAAACAGGGAAAGGCATCAACTTTTGGGTGGTTGAGAAAGATAACAATTTGCAAACAAAATACGAATTTGAGTAGCAGGACTGTGTTCTGTTGGATTTCTATGCTGGCCTGCAACTGGAATCAACATTTTACTTGTCATGATGCAAATCTCTGATTGGCCACTTTGTTTAAAGACTGATATCAGGCAAGGCAGGGAATGGTGGCCTCAAGATAGTATTCAACATTCTTCTGCTTTTCTTAAATGGGAATAATCAAGTTACTTCATGTGCCTCCAATTCTTGTCTTGCTCTTAAGTCTCGATTAAATATTCCACAATGTTATGATCCACATTGGTATATGAAGATTTTTTCCCAATGCTATGCCATGTGTCTTGGTGGGTGAGTGGTTTGATGTTATCCTTGAACATTTTAAGGTCCAGGGTTCTTTTCATTGCACTGTAATACTTGACTACTAAATTTAGATACTGACAGGGAGCCATCTGGTGATAGACATGCAAGCAAATAGAACTTTGTTTTAAAAGCTTGAAACTCCGATCTGCAGCAGAGCAGTCCTAAACTGGACATAGCCACCCACTTACAAGAAACATGATAAATATGTGTCATATTTTGTACACACCAAAAGCCCAGACGTCTGACTTGGTACTGAAGACATTTGACTCCAAAACTTCAGGAGAGCACCACTTCAGAGGCATAGCAGAAGAGTCCTGGGCCTGGTATATCCCTTCATCAACTAGCCTGCAACGGAAGCACACAGGTCTGCAATCATAAGTTCTGGCTAAACTGTGAATCACACTTTAAAATTTTACGCACATTGTAACACCAGCTGCATCGCTTTTACAGAAGTTACTGTTAAAATAACAAAAAAATTATCATTCCCAACGTAAAATCTATGGACTAGGTCTGTCTCCATAATGTAGTTCTGAATTTATGTACAGGTGGTGTCTCCAAGCAATAGGAGCTCTGGTGGAATCCCCTTTGCCTTTCAACAAAGTGATGATTGGTGTTGTTGACCAAGCCAAGGAGTCTAACTTAATGAATGTGTTTGTTGAATGTTTGATTGTTTAGTTCAGCTACCCGGTATTGATTGTGTTCTCAAAAAGCAGTTCAACAGAGAAGTGTGTTGTTATGAAACATATTGGGGAATTGTAACTTTTTAACAATCAGATTATAAATAATTAAAAAAAAACATTTGGTGTGCTCCCCCAAGACAAAAATAGCACTCCCCCCTTATTGTAGTACCACCTACTGACAATACCTGTCGTAATCCCCACATGGAGACAGACCTATTCATAAACAGTTTTGTCAACTCACCTAGATAAACCAAAATCACACACTTTGATGGTTTCCTTCGGCCCGACAAGGCAATTTCTAGCAGCCAGGTCTCTGTGAATTATATTCTGACTTTCTAAGTAACACATGGCAAGATTGACTTGGCGTAACATCTTTAATAAAGTTTCCAGATTATTCCGCAAAACTCCTTGCTGGCGTTCTATGTAATGCTTTAAATTTCCTGAAATTAAAGATAAAATGTTCTTCTATTTAGGGATGCACGGATATCCGGCACAGTATCCGGTATCCGGCCGGATATTGGATTTTGCAGGATATCCGGTATCCGGCAAAATGAGGGTATGGGAACCAGATATCAGAACCGGATATCTGGCATGGTAAAAACTTAATGAAAGGCTAAAATTTTGATAATAACCAAAGGAACGTTACCACGACAGAGTCAACAACATTATTTCAGCATCTTCAAAATCAGAATTCAGTTACAGAACAAAACGAAAAACATTCCATCAGAGGAACAGTCCTCCTGCCGGACCGATATGTCTCAGCTCTCATAAAAAATATTCATAATCAACCACAAATGCCAAAAAACTTCCTTTTTCGCATGTTTACTATCCGGTTCTAACTATCCGGTTGCTATCCGGTATCCGGCAGTTGGTGTTGCCGGATTATCCGGTATCCGGTATCCGGCTATTTTCACTATCCGTGCATCACTACTTCTATTATGTTGCTGTGGAATCATCAAAGAAATGTAAACATTCAAAAAGTTTGAGAAAATCATTTAAATATACCTAAATGCATTTTGATATCAATTACACACAGGACCTACTATCCATGAACTGTAAAATTTTAATTTTAAGTCAACTTAAATGATTGGGTGAGATGGTTGCACATTTCCTTTGAGCTACATGTAACATAGCTTGTTGTTGAAGTTATGATAAAAAAACGGACCAATTAAATTTAACACAACAGGCTATGTCAGCTGAGCTCAAAGGAATTGTGCAACAATCTCACTCAATCACATAAGCTGACTCACAATTTCAAAATTGTGTATATCTATTGCTATAAACAATAAAGATGAACATAATCAGAAATAAATTAATAAAATATCAACTAACCTTCAGACATAAATTCTGTGACTATGTTTATGTGGTCTTTTTCAAACGTAATACCATGGAAACCAACTAGGTTTGGATGACTAAGTTTTCTGAAGAAAAAGAAATAATTTGCAGATCAATTAGTTTCGACTGTATTATTTTTATTTCTGCTATAAATGTCATTAATATAAATATATAAGTGCAATTTTCATAAGCTAAATAATAGAATATGGGATTGGAAAATTCACAGAATGAAGTTCAAAAAGTATATATGGTTCTTTAGCTTTAATACATATACTATAAAGAATCTTACGATATTGTGCTAATTTCCTTGACTATTGAAACGGCTCTTTCTTCGCCTAATTCCATAGATTTCACTGCTACTGTCTTCGAGGACAGCCCACGTTTAAGTTTGCCTTTGTAAACAGTCTGCAAAAAAAAGGCAGGTTAATGCACAGATGACAAGATATTGTCATTCAAAAATTCCAGAAGAAGTTTAATTGTTTCACATAAATCCACAAATAAATGTTTACAACTTACAGAAAAGTATCCTTTGCCTATTCTGTTTTCCTTTTCGAGATCATCTTCATCTATAATCCAACTACCTACAATAAAGAAATCTAATTTCGTAACACCAACAAAATGAATCAAATAATAAATGATCAAGCAACCTATGTGAAAAATTGTGAAATTACATTGGAATACAGTTATTCCCCTTAAAAATTAGAATTTTGGTTTCTTTTTTGTTTAATGAGAATTAATAATTTTTTTCAAATGAGCAGCCTACCTTGGATGAAACCCTTTTCTAATGGGACTGAGGTTAAAACTGCCGGAAGACCTGAAAAGAGGGAGGAAACGCGAATCTGTGTCACAACTGTACAGAATATCTGATTTAGTCTTAAACAGCTCCAAGTATTGGTAAGAATTACAACTAAGAAACTCTTGGGAAAATAGACTGCCTTAATGTCTTTGCAACGAATCCTTATAAATGAAAGATGTTCTTTGAATCCTTATCAATAGTATGAAATAAAATACTAGACAATAAGACACAATATTATGTGATGTTATAAAATTAAAATCAGGGTTATTTTACTTACCAGAACATTTTTTCTTGTGATGCGCTATCAATTCAGGTATAGTATCAAATTTATAATAATCGTTGAAATGGTACTTCTTATTTTGGTCCTTTTTCACTTTGAAATGTTTGACGCCTTGAGACCTGTTGAAAATAAATAAAATACGAGATGCATTTTCTTGAAAATTTCTTCTCTCTCTTTCTCTTTAATTGAGTTTCTTTGGAAAAATTCTAAAATGTGGAACATGAAACATACGATGTTTAAAAAAAAAAGAAAAGCAGTAAATTGATGAGAATAAAACTTACTGTGATGAGTAAACAGAGAGCACAAAGCCCCCTGAAGTTGTGGAATCTCTGACCAAAAAGCAGCCGTCAGTCCTTGTCGATTTGAGAAGAGGGTCTACCATGTCTCTGGGTGGCTTGCCAAAATACCAACTTTTGAAAAAGAAATAAGGTAAGTATTATAATAATTGCCTACAAATATACCTTGATTCTATTTCATTAACTAAGACTTAGGCCTAATCCTTATTTTAAAACAGCACTCACAAATTGAGCATTTTTGCGACTTTTCTTTAAATTTTACGAAGATTTACTAAGATCCTGCGTTTCTGACTTAGCATGAAAAGCTATAAGCTGGTGACCTTTTGTTTTTTATTGTATTCATACTCCGAATATATTTATATTTACTAAAGACAGAATTAAATATTCGATATTTCGCTTTCTATCTTTTTTTCTCCCTAAAAATTCCAGTATTTCAGTACATTTCTACACAAACATTTCTGAAATTTGGAGATGAAATGACATGCCTTTTGTGAAAAGTGAAGTACCAAACTGCTTTGTCCATGTTTTTGACTTCATTATTTTGTATGTAAGGTATCAACATTCAAAGATAAACAATCTTCTATGCGTAACAGGCAATTAAGTTCTTTAGGAGCCTATCAAGGAAACTGGTGTCTTCATAATGCGCGTACTTATTGCGTAATAATTAATTACCAATCAATCAAGACACTTGTCAATCAAAATGATTGACAGCTCATTTATGATTTACTCACGTGGGTCCACATTTGACAAGTTCAAACCGCAATTATACATATAAATTCTCTTTTTTGCTTTCAATTAAGTGAAGTAATAAATTGTAATCTTTCTCTTGAATGCAAATTCATAGACACATGTATCCCTATGACATTGTCTTATTGACAAGCGCTGGTTGGTTGCCAAATTAAAATAAATTAAATATCTAAAATAAGGCATCAACTTATATAGAAAAAATTAATAGAAGGGCAAAATTTAAGGCTTATCATTAAAACACTGAACATCACTTTTTGTGCTGCTACATACTGTCTTCATTCTACCCAAGCAAGAGTTGCCTTGGTAGAAATACTGATCACATATTTCAAGTTTGTAGCTGGTCTTTGTAATTTCAAGTTTGTAGGTGGTCTTTGTAAATGATGTGCCGATAGCAGCCTCCAGTTACAACAGCCCAAATTAGACAGTTTATACCACATTAGAAGGGAAATATAACTAATAAAACACGAACTTACTCAAAACTGGTTAAATCTTCTTTCGAGTTCGACCTTTCATTCGAATTCAGATTTGGGACTTCAGTTGTATGAGGTATTCTTGGCGCAGGCTTAGGTGGTTGTTTAGCTGCAGGTTTAGGTGGTGGCTTAGGTAATGGTTTAGGTGGTGGCTTAGGTAATGGTTTAGGCTTCGGTTGAGGAACACTGAAAGAAATAAAAATACAAAGAAAATATTAAAAAGCACAAAAGAGTTATAAATGGATCTTATACACGTATATCACAAAAATATATACAAGTCGTAGTATATACATCAAATTAACAGTTGTAACAAATGACCTGGTAATAGTTTGTACATACCTTTGTGAAAGGTCTTCGCCAAGACAATTTCTGGGCGCTGAACCAATATCCCTGAAATAATCATTATACAATTATTAGATTTTTAAAACTATCTATCCATCTATCTATCTATCCATCTATCCATCTATCCATCTATCTATCTATCCAACATGTCGTCAAGGAGATTCAGACATATTGTCTTAGTGTCAAAAACACCTTAATTCAGCAAATAGCTCTGAATGTGCCACTTTTCGGAGCTATTGTCTGTATTTAGTGATATTCAGACCTATGATCTGAATCTTACCTGACTGTTAGGAGTATCTATTTAAATTTTCCGTCATGTGGATGCTGTGCAGCCTGTGTTTAATAATTCGGATTTATCATTTAGATTCTTCAAGGCTTATAGTACATGTATTTGGGTGTTAGAAATGCAATAAACAAATGTGCATAGAATATCCCATGTCTTGGTCCTTTTTGTCCCATGCCCAGAGAAATATTATAAAATCAGGGAAGGATTTTTCAGCATTTGCAGGCCCACTCATTCCACATCATCAAAAATTATACTTTGACCACAGTGGTCTAGGAAGGGCGACCACTGGGTAGGAATCGAAAATTGATTCATTTGACAGAAATATATGATCAGCCATACTCTCATTTTAATATGAGGGAGCAAGCCACATGTGGCTCCATCTATAAAGTTCCTCAACAGTGCAGGATCATGGTGGGTTGTTTCTTGGATGATTGGGGCTTTACGTCCTGTATTTCTGCAATTGGTAGGCGAATTGTAGGACAGGGGAGGACACGGCAATGAGGTGAAAAATGATTGAAACAGCCGTCCAATATAGGCCCAGGAGACCCAGGAATACAGCTGGATTCGAACCCTGGACCAAGCACGCTACCACTAGACCAAAAAATTATTTGAACAGTGAATTATCATTCATCAATAGACATATATAAGCTATTGTAACTTTCATACCCCAGTTGGCTGAAAAGCTCCCCCATGCAAGACTTTCTGAGAACATGACTGGGTAAAAAAAAAACATTTTGTAGAAAACTTCCAGATAATTAAGCTACCATGTCGGAATATCCCTCATAAACTTCTAAATACCCTTTGGAGGTATTTGAAGGAACCATTATTCATACCTTGTTTTTTTTTTCTTGGAGTACTTACAGGGTCATGTTGAAATTGTTGTTAATGAAAGGTTATCTGATTATATTATCGGATTTTATTATCTTTGTACCAGCAACATTATAATGTTAATACTGAGCTAGAAAGATTTTCTTTTTACATCTGAGACCTATTCAATGAGTTAAGTTACAGCAAATAACAGAAATTAATTTTCTCAGTTTTTGTGCACATGTCAGTATTCATTCTCAGGCTTGTCTTAACCTTGAATAAAATGTCTTGTATACTATTTATGCAAGTATTTTGATAAGTATATTACTGTCAATATGTAACCAGGTCAACTATACTAATAATTCTATGCTATTATACACATTTTAACAAAAGAGGGTTGATAAGATACCCCAATTATATACGGGTGGACCAATTGAAGAATCTGAACAAAAGGGGTGGCATGGAACAGGAGGGGTGGGATACAATTTATTGTTTAGCACAGAATTTACTTCTTCATATATTGACATAACTCGCCATTTTTGCTGCCAATAAAACCAATTAATAAATCTATGATATCAAGAAAATGCTCCATTCTTTGTTTTCAGCGATCAATTGTTCAATCTCAACCACAACATTACTATTATTAATGGCATGGATAACTTATAATTTGTATGTTCAAAATCAATCATTCTAATATTATGTGGAATTTGAACACCTATACCACTGAACAATATGATATTGGGAGTGTGCAATCATGATTTTCCGAAAGAGTAACTGCAACTGATATAATACCGAATAATATTTTTGACAGCTGCAATTGAATTAAATATTCTGATGATATATCTATAGTTCCTATAGAATCATGCTCACCAATGTGGGATAAGGTGCATAATCTTTATCATGCAATAGGCCTATCTTGGAGGGCTAGTTACTCCAAGGGCTAGTTACTCCAAGCAGGGAGGTTTCTACTAAGTCCATGCTCCAAGGGCCTACATTACACCCCACCCATGCAGATGTATCTAGAAATTATCTGGGGGGGAGGGGGGTCAACATGCTCAATGCAGTTGTGGATCTAGAAAATGTGTGGCAAGTGGCTTTTACAAATGGAATGTACAAACGATCGATGTAATTACACTAAAGGGCCTGGGGGGGGGGGGGGGGTTCAAACCTCCTTGACCCACCCTCTGGATCCGCTACAGTAATTTGCGGAAATCCACTGTTTTTCCTTACTGCCCCCTTCCCATGTTAATTTCCCGCCCCCCCCCCCTTATATATGCCACTGACCACCACCTCTACGGTTTTCGCCCTCGACTGCCCATCAAGTTTTTAAATTGTGAAGGTGCAGAAATACAGGATGAATAGCATCCACTATTGATTATTATACAATTATGGACTTCGGTTGAGGTCAATATCAGGTTTTACGGACCTGACCGGTGATATTCACCGAGGCCGAAGGCCGAGGTGAATATCACTAGGTCAGGTCCGTAAAACCTGATATTGACCGAAACTGAAGTCCACAATTGTTTTGTTCCATGATAATTTTTTTTTGGGGAACTTTTTTTTTTCCTGAAAAAAATTTTTTTTTTTCGGAAAATTTTTTTTTTATGCAAATTTTCTTTTTTCGAAAATTTTTTTTTTTCCGGAAAATTTTTTTTTTTCGGAAATTTTTTTTTTTTCCGGAAAATTTTTTTTTTTTAATTTTTTTTTTCCGGAAATTTTTTTTTTTTTGGGAAATTTTTTTTTTTGGAAGGTCAATAACAAATGTTATATTCACTGATCAGTGAATAACACTTTTGTTATTGACCTGCCTGTCACACACCACTGCACACAGGTGAACATCACATTATGCAGGTGGGTTGTTGGCCAATCAGGGGGCTTGTTACATAGGGGTCATGGAACAATGAGTGTTATTTATGGAAAATAAAATATGATGCAGCAATAGCCTCAGGTAAATATACATTGTTTACAGAAAAATGGGGTGCAGAAATACAGGTAAAGCATTACATCCATGTGATTTCTCCCCTGGCGTTATTTATGGAAATTAAAATATGATGGGTTGTCGGGTGCATAGGTCTGTTTAGCCAACACATTTGTTTAAAGAATTAAGCTTATTGTATGCCCATTATACCTTAGCTCAAACGATTCTAATATAATTTCTTTCTAGTGGATGCTTCGAGGCTTCTTCAATATTTCTAAATCCGTCCTTACTAAAGCATTAAATGAATAAAAAGCCTGCGTCCCTGCTTTTTCACTGGCTACTGGGCTAGCTATCTACAACACTGGTTCAGAAACAGACCTATTTGCTGAAATGGGCTAAATTCGGAGATATTGTCTGAAAAGTGGCACATTCAGACCTATTGTCTGTATTTAGGGTCATTTGACACTAAGACAATATGTCCGAATTTAGCTGGAGGACAGGCTATCTATCTATCTATCTATCTATCTATCTATCTATCTTTCTTTCTTTCTTTCTTTCTTTCTATCGATCTTTCCATCTATCTATCTATATTTTGTTGATTTGATGAAGACCAGGCATGTAGCCTGTAATGTGGAAATTGTATCTTTCAACCTCTCTCCGTTGATCTGTCTGTCTTTCTCTCAGTCTTTCTTGGCCAGTCTCTCTCTATCTCTGCCCATCTGTGTCTTTCTATCTATCTTTCTATAGATCCATTCTCACCCTGTTGATGTTGACTTCAGCCTCCACCACATGTCATGGCTGTCGTCTAATACTTCGTATTTTTCACCCTGGAAGCAAAAAGCAAGAATACAGTTATTCATTTTCAGTGCAACCTGTTCAAGGAAAGATTTGGTGTCCTTAAGAAAGTGTCCTGAAGATGCCAGCCATTGACTTCCTCGTGCTTATAATATTCGCCAAAACTAGGACAAGGAAATGGATATAGGGTAATTTTGTACCCAAAAACTTTAGACCTTCATTTTTAAGGTGCCGGAATGCCAAAGACAGTTGCAGGTATCCATTAAAATAATAGTATACAGATAAGTATATACAATGTAATCGAATTGATTATTGAGTTTTGAGAACAAGCAACACTTTATTTAGAAATGAAACATATATAAATTAGTCCACTCTTACATACCATTTTGAGTTCCAGATCTCCATCTTCTTTTTTGGAGTAATCAGAAATGGCCACCACAAATTTCTTGCCTCTTAGGGTAACCGTTTTGTCATTAATTTCTGGTAATCGTTCCTGAAATTTATGAATTTGACAAAAACGTGTACTGATATTATCAATTTCTTTTTTGTGTTTGAGTCCGGACAATATTGCAAAACTTTTTTTTATTGAATATATTTCATTGTATAAATTAAATATATTTCATAAATGAATCATTAAATTTGAAAACCCGACTCAGCTGATCTCTTATAAGGCCCAATTTCACCAACATAGCTGAAACCAGTTTCAATATTAAACCTTGTCTTTTAAAGTATTTCGCTTATAAGGCAGTGCTGCTATTTTATCACTGAAAGTGATCCTAAATTTAGTGCTAATTTTGGACCTTCTTAGTCCAAGTCTAAAGCTCAGACCTGGCTTAACTCTGTTGGTGAAATCGGGCCAAAGATATGGCTTTTAAAAATATAATAAATTATAGGAAAGCAGTTGAAAGAAGAAGTTGCTTCTTTAAAAATGAGAATAATTATATTATTACCTCTTTCGGTTGCTTTGGCCTCTTAGCACCTGTGATTGAATAAAATGAAATAATTTAACAACATAACTTTATAGAGAAATCAAGCAATGCTTTTATCATGGCCTTATATGATAGGTTGCTTTCAAAAATAGTAATTTGTGCATTGCTATAGTTCTTGTCTGATTTTAGATATATATAGTTACGACAGTTTTGAAGTTGTCGAAGTTGTCAACTAGCACCAAACATATCTTTAATTCAAAAAGATCTCACCAGGAATAGGAATATTTTTCCTGGGCAACCTAAGTGGATTGCTGCTGACATTAGTGGCATCCTTGCAGCCCTCGGCATCTTTGCTGACCTTCATACAACAACTCCACTTGTCCTTCTTCCAGGCCCCGGAGTGGAACTTGCTCCAGAATTCTGCCTTTTGCGATTTTGCAGCTGTCATCAAAAAAGTAACAACATACATTATGATTACACTGAAAAGAATAGCATTCAATTCATGCACCGTGTCCTCGGGCTTTTGAATCAATTTGTTCCTCTGCCTGGTATGTGGCAGGGCAGTCTGGAGTTTGTTTATGCCCCTCTCCTCCCTCTTTGGAGTCCAGGGAGAACCAGACTACTACCACTACTACAATCCAGTTTTTGCGAAACAAATGTGTGTTGGATGTCAAATTTGAGATGATTTTGGCCAATTACAATCTTATATTCAAGAGGAGAGACATGAAATTCCAGGTAGGGTATCATTACGACTAGTGTAACCACTGGCAAGCATTACTTTGAGTTGTCATTTTGCCTGTGAAATGTTTTAGGGATCATAACAACTTTCATACTTTCATTGTTCACACTTGACGAAGCTGCATCATGACAAAAGGCCCGAGGCTACCTCGGACACAAAAAGGTTTGTTTGAAACAGACGGAATGAACGTTAGCTGGTGTCCGTCCAAAATTTTGGTAAATTCCGATAAAGGGTATTCTTATTTCTGACATTTCCTTGATCAAATCACACAAAATATTGATCAGGATTGACAATTTCCTTGTCTATCTCGAGTCAAATTCTTGTCTGATATACACAAAATTTTGGATGGACACCAGCTAACATTTGCTTTGTCGGTTTTACAACCATTTTTTCCAATGTATAACTATTCTAATTGCAGCATAAATCCTGCTTTATCAGACCCCTTATTATCGTGAGACTGAAGTTCCTTACTCAAAGAAATCTTGAAGGTGACTTCATACAATTTTGGTTAAAAAAGATTAGTTTATAGATTTATTTTCAGTCAATATTATATAAATGACCAAAATGTAAGATATCTGCATGTCTGTTAATGTTACATAACTAGAAAAAAAGGAAACATGAATGAAGGAAGAAAACGAAAGTAAAAGGAACAACCATATACCACGGTCAAGGAACCTATATAACAAATGTAATATTTAGCGAAAAATTTCTTAATAATTTACCTTTTCTGACTTCCTTGATCCACTCTTCTTGCTGTTGGCGAAAGTGGCAAGCAAAGTACAGGGCATTATGGTCTTCATCTTTTTCATAAACTATCTGAAGTAAAAGAATAACTCTTCAGTGTGTTTCTGACAATTATGTGTCATAAATATTGATCATATAGATCTGTGGAAGATTTTGTTGTAAAACTGGTTTAATATTGATTATCTATAGATCTCTATGTAGGTCTATAAATGAACATGAAAGGTAGTTTTTAATTTCATGGCAATATTATTGAGAGACTGAATGTGTGCTAGGAATCAACAACAGTGTTGAATTTTAACTCCAGAGCAAAAGAGCAGAATTTGGATCAGGAAGTGTTTTACTTTAATAATTAATTTTCTCTAGCCTTCTCAATTTGTTAAAACTTTACCTGAAAAGTGAATGGCATATCTAAGACATCGTCATTGGCAACCTCCACGGCTTTGACATCCTTCAGAGGGTAAAGCCCTTTGGCATATTTTTGGCCATTCTGGAATACGAAGAAAAATACATATCTCTGGCTGATCATTGGAATACAGATACATATTGGTATATTACACATATTTTATGCACTTTCAAATTTACACAGGTTCATAGCAGCTTGGTGGCAAACAATTAAGGTTCTTGCCTGCTCCACTGAAGGCCGGTGTTTGCCTGCATGGGTACAAACCCCGGCATGGGTTCAAACCCCGGTTGGGAAATGCGAAATATTCAGTGGACCTTCATATGAAAACCCAGCTGGATGTCATTTGAATGTTTGTTTGTTTTTTACCCCTCTGCAGCACCTTAGTAGGCTATATCGAGGCAGGCGATCGCCGTATAATGATGAGATGAGAAGACTGTGAGTCTGGCACATACCCTATTAATTCCCAGGGTCTTTCAGTTTCCCCAGTACAGAATACTGGATACAACCCACCTACATTTAATGTCCCATGGGCTCGGACTAAGTTCCCTGGGTGAGATTTGAACCCCCTTCAAAGCCAGTTGACAAGCGCACTTACCAATTAGGCCACGGGGAACTATGTCATTCGAATGAGACATTAAATAGGCAGCCCCTCGTAACAGTGTCTGTTTTGGGCAAGGAAAAGATCCCCCACATGGAGTAAATGTGCAACATGCTGAGGACCACCACTCTCTCTTCTCATCAATCAACCCCTAGTGGTCCTAGCGATTGCCCTGAACTGGGCTTAGAGGGCGGCACTTACCATATCTGTCTACCTTACTATTATACTTGTACATGCACTAGCAATTTCGCTATTTATAAAACTGCCAAGAATTTTGATGACCTCATTTGACCTGAAAAAGTTTTTAAACCATACAAATAGCTCCGTGTGTACTCTATATTTTGTTGCATGCAGATCCAATGATATGGCTGCCTAGACAACTAAGACAAGTCCATGTTTAAGGCAATACTTTGTCATGTGATGGGCAAGCTTCTTCTGCACATGGGGAGCTTGATAGTGAGGGTGTCAATGTGTGTGAGGATAAAATAAGTAGATATATGTTAAGTGCAGACATTTAAGACCTGTTCTTAATCGTTTGAACTTGGCAAGAAAATTAAAGATTGAATGCACTAACTTCATCAATCTTGAAAATGTTGATCTTTAGAATCAATGATCAACAATGGATAGTTTCAACTGCCAGTTGAAAGTGTCAAAGTTCTCTTCAAATACCATTATTGGTGAATCATTGGCATCCAGGACAAGCAAGCTGTGTTTGAATGACTTTGCATTTTATTTGAATGCATCTAAGGTAGAGGGGATTTGGATCAAGAGGCACCCCTTGAAATGTTTCTCCTTGACAACATTTAATGCTTATAGTTATACCTACAATATTCAGAGAATTTCAGACATAACAGGTCAAGCATATTGCAAGGCTAGCATGAAGAGCAGTTCGGCCCCTGGCAGCTGCCACTCTGCCACATTTGTTTTGATTGTTTTGTGTTTTACGCCTCTGTAGCACCTTAGTGGGCTATATCGAGGCAGGCGATCGCCGTATGATGATGAGATGAGAAGACTGTGAGTCTGGCACATACCCTATTAATTCAGGGATGCCCAGGGTCTTTCAGTTGCCCCAGCATAGAACACTGGATACAACCCACCTCCATTTAATGTCCCATGGGCTCGGACTAAAGTGAGTTCCCGGGGTGAGATTTGAACCCACGCCCTCAAAGCCAGTTGACAAGCGCACTTACCAGTTAGGCCACGGGGGAACTCTACCACTCTTCTACATGGGCCAGTCTGCCTCTGCATTCAATCCCTATCAATATGTCAATTACAAAGTATATCATTGTACTTACAGATTCCCCAAAGCATTCAATATTTGTTGGGTACAAATGGAGGTATCTTTTCTGGCATCTCTCAAGGGGCATCCATTTGGCAAAGGAAGTCTTTGTGTGCAACATGTCTGTCTTGATCGCTTCCTCTTTATGTCCCTGGGAGCCATTTTGCTGAGGTATGCCCTTGATTTTGGCCAGCCTAAAAGAAATATTGAGAAATTTAAAAAAAGTTTAGATTAGTTTAATAATAGATAGACAGATATATAGATTGATAGAAGGATACATAGATTCGAGGCCAGGACATCTGGGATCGAGACCAAGGCATGATGTATATGTAAATGTAAATGTAGAATTTTTTACCCTCGGCAATGTATATTGCGGTCGGGTATTGTAGTTAGTATGGCAAATTTTAGTATGGCAAATTTTTGTTCGTCCGGCGGGCGGGCGGGCGGGTGGGTGGCGGGCGGGTGTTGTCACACAATGTGTATTGGTCTCTGTGCCAAAACTATTTCACCTATATATATATATATATGGGGGCATATATGGAAGGAGAATGGAAGGCCCACCTCTGGACATGTGCATGACATATACAAGACAGTTAAAAGGAGATATTACGGTGCAATTAAGCAATTGAAAAAAGAGCAAGATGAGCTACGCAAGTGTCGCATGATAGAGCAACTGTCACAGAATCGTAGCAGAGACTTCTGGGCTGAATTAAAGAAACTCAACCCCTCTGCCAGTCAGTGCACAAACTCCATTAATGGAGTTACTGATCCAAAAGGAATCTGTCAGATTTTTGCAAACAAATATGAGACTTTACTGAATAGTGTGTCCAGCTTAAATGCGAGAATCAATGACTTAAAAAACTCTTTGAATCACCTTATTTTGTCAGAAAATTCTCTTGATGCTTGTTACATTGATGTGTCAAATATCAAATCTGCGTGCGGGAAGTTAAAAAGTGACAAGCATGATGGCCATGGGGATGTATGGTCAAATATGTTGATAAATGCACCACTGGATTGTCTAAGAGTTTTAGCACGCTGTTTTACTGGAATGCTCTTACATGGTTATTATCCCTCAGAAATTCTTGTGTCATCTATAGTATCACTGCCAAAGGATATCAAAGGAGATATGACCTCATCAGACAATTATAGGGGAATATGCCTTACTTCACCCATTAACAAGATTTTTGACTATGTTATGCTGGATAAATATAGTGAATGCTTCAGAACTACTGATGGATAGCTATGAAAGACAGAGAATACAGAGTGGTTGGCTTGGATATATGTCTGATTATTTTTCTGTTTCAAATGGTGTGAAGCAAGGGGGAGTTGCTTCCCCAGTTATGTTCACTCTTTACATGGATGTCCTTCTCTCACGACTGGAAGAAGCAGGTGTTGGATGCTATGTTGGCCATCATTTTCTAGGAGGTTTGTGCTATGCTGATGACATTACGCTGCTGGCCCCGACAAGAACTGCTCTACAGAATATGATTACAACATGTGAAGGATTTGCCAGAGAGTATGATATCATATTTAATCCGAAGAAGACAAAATGTATATGTTTCAGCAAAAAGGAAGTATGTGACATACCCCTCTTAAGACTCAATGGGAATATTTTGAAATGGGAAACTTGTGTTGAACACCTAGGACATCATTTAATGTATAACCTAAATGAGTCGCATGAAGTCAAAATGAAGCAGAACTCTTTTGTTAAAAGTGTGAATTCTGTCATTGTTAACTGTGCAAAGGTACCACGGATGCTGGCTAGCCACATTTACCTTGGTCAGTGTCAAGCTTTTTATGGTTGTCAAACTTGGGATTTGTCAAGCCCACATGTGGAAACTTTTCATGTTACATGGAGGAAGGCAACCAGACGTGTGTTGGGACTGCCTAGTCAGACTAGATCTGCTATTCTCCCTCTTATGCTACGTGGACTAACCTTCATGGATTCAGTGTGCAGACGCATAGTTAAGCTCAAAAAGGCCGTGGAGATAGGCGCAAATGAGAGGCTCAAGTATGTCTGTGCACTTGACACAAGCTTTACATCAAAGAACCTGTCTTTCATTCACCAAAAGTATGGCAATGATAATGATGTCAGGACCATCAATGGGAGCTATGACTGGGAAATGTTTGACCGGGCAGGAATGCTGAATGAACTTATAGCATGTCGGGATGGCGTGGTGGATATTGGTGGTTTTTCAAGTGAAGAATTGAACTCTCTGATATATTTTGTTGCATGCCATAGACAATAATTAATCTAAAAACTGTTTGATATTTCTATTTTTTCATTTATTTGTGAACTTATCTGTACCAAGCTGTACGAATAAAATAATAATAATAATAATAATAATAATATATATGAAATTTGACACATGAATGGGTCTTATAGTGTTAATGTGCCTTGTGGAGTTCATGTATATAGAATGGCCACAGTTTTTGTAAAATGTTGAAAATTCATAAAAATTAATTTTTTTCTTTTCCAGATCAGAACTCAGAAACGGTCATACGTATTGGCATGAAAATTCTACCATAACATGCATTGAATACCCTAGTTGTGCCTTTTGGGGGTCTGAATGCTCTTACTAAAGTTGATTTTAAAAAAGGCACAAAAAACATTTAAAAAATTGGTTTTTTCAACCCTCTGTAATTCCCTCAATTTTGGAGTTAGACATTTGAAATTTAGCATTTAGTTGTCTAAAATATAGTTCTTTTAATTGCTTGAATCGTTTAGAGGGTCAATCTAACAGATTTCGCACAAAACCAAAATACTGAAAAAATGTGTAATTTTTCACATTTTTCTTGAATGTTGATCTCTCACACCAAAATGGCAATTACTATATTGGTAAAAACCAAAAGGTATTATACTTAAACCTATGAAGAAGGAACTTTTATGGCCATTATGTAGTTGACGTAATATTTTAGGCCGACAAAACAAGTTTAAAATTCACAAAAATGTGAAAATATCAACTTCCTGACTATTTTCTTTCTAATAAAGTCATGCTTTGTTCTTGAATATGAACAAAATGAATTAACATGAATGAAACACATGGTTTTTATGCATATATCTATTAAAATCATCAGATATTTGAAACAAAAAGACAGAAATTGCTAAAAATAGCCAAAAAACTGTAGACCTTTGAATTGTCTCATTTTATTCAAATTTGCATCTTGGTTACTCAAAGTGCCATACATTGTGTCCCAAATATAATTTGTAGTTAACTGTAATAAATTGTGTGTATATATAAATATGCTTTATGCACATAGTTCTGACTCAGAGAGTTTACCATTTAAAACTTTTGACAAGAAATCTCAAACCCCCACTTGTGACTCTATTGCTTAAATCTAACAACATGTGATGTTGATGCTAAAATTCTCTCAAAAATGTTAGCTAATAGACTGAAGTCAGTTCTAGATGATATTATACATATTGACCAACAAGGGTGTATACCTGGAAGATTCATTGGTAAAAGTATCAGGCTCATCCAGGATGTAATGAATGAGACAGACGATGAATCAGTTATACTCTTGCTTGATCAGGAAAAGGCTTTTGATAGGGTGGAATGGAAATGGATGATGAAATCTTTGGAAAACTATGGTTTTGGAGAAAATTTCATGAAATGGATAAGGATTTTATATAAAAAACCAAAGAGTGCTATATTGGTAAATGGATACCTGTCCAACTATATTACTGTTTCTCGGGGGATCAGGCAAGGCGATGCTCTCTCAGGGCTATTGTATATTATTCAAGGGGAACCTTTGGCTGAAAAAATTAGAATGAATCAAGATATACAAGGAATATTAGTGAGAGGTCACAATAGCAATGTTGAAGTTAAACTTAGTCAATTTGTGGACGACACTACTGTTTTCCTTAAGCATAATAGCATGGTTGAAAATCTGCTCGAAATCATTGACAAATTTGGTATGTTCTCAGGGTCAAGATTAAATCTTAGCAAATGTAAGGCTTTGGTTTGTAACAGGGATAACACCACTTTTGAATCAAACATACAAATTACTGTCGGACCTGAAAAAATTCTGGGTGTTAATATTGGAAAAGATTTGAAATATGAAAATTTTTTAAATAAGAAATTAAGGAAGCTAGAAGACTTGTTGCTACTGTGGAATATGAGAAATCTGTCCTTAACAGGGCGCGTATATGTGTTAAAAAGCATTGCACTGTCATCTCTTTTGTATGAAGTAGAGGTTCATGAAATTAGCGGTTATTTGATGAAGAAATTGACACATATTGTATTTAATTTTTTGTGGAAAGGCAAGCCACCATCAGTACGTAGAGAGATCTGCTGCCTACCAATTAGATATAGCGGTCTCAATATGTTTGATTTGGCAACTGTAATCAAAGCTAAAAGAATTAATTTCGTTATCAGAACCCTGAAAGGGGATACTGAAGAACACTGGAAAATGATACCTATGAAATATTTCAGAAGTTTTGACAAAGCATTTGACATTGATTTCTTTCTTCTTAAAACAACAGATAGTAGTGCTTTGGTGAATAAAGCTAACTTTCCACAATTCTATAAGGAATGTATTTTAAACTTTCAAGAGTTTCTCAGGAAAACAAAGTTTTTTGAAACTATGGATGAAATCTTGTGGAGCAATTCCAAGGTTCGATTTTTAAATGAAAGCATTGCTTGGTCTTTTTGGTCAAAAAGAGGGCTAAAGTCAGTCGGTCAAATCATCAGTCCTCAAGGAGATTTAGATACAATCAATATTGAAACTCATTTAAGAGACTATGCAGGGAAATACTTTGAAATACCTAAATTAAGAAAGAGCATTCCAAACGAATGGAAAAGAGCTAACAACTATCGGGAAAGAACAAAAGTAACTGAATTGTCCACAAATGAGTTCTTGAGTACTATGGTGAATATTGACATAAATAGAAAGGTCAAACTTGAAAATTTGACAAGTAGATTAATCTATGAAATTTTGATGAATAACAGAGATGTTAAAGTATGTAGTTTTAAGTACTGGGAAGAAAAGTTAAATGTTGTGAATGACAAATGGCAAGATTATTTCGAAATGTGTGTTTTCAATGAATTATTGCCTAGACACATTTCCGATTTCAATTGGAAAGTATTCCATGGTGTTTTAAATACTGAAAAACGGCTGGAACGTATGAAATTGTCAAATGGAAATTGTGTTTTTTGTGACCAGATAGAGACAATTCACCATATGTTTGTTGACTGTATTGATTTAAATGTCTTTTGGAAAAATGTTGAAAACTTGGTTAAAGCTGTTCTACCTACTTTTGCTATTGATAATATTTCAAAGATTTTAGGCTATTCAGAAGAATGTAAAAAAGTGGATAAAGTTTTAGTAAATTTCTTTCTCTCAATTGGACGATATGTACTATGGAAAAGAAGAAATTTAAGGAGATATGAAAAGAGAAATGAGAGTATTCAATCATGTATTAGTTGGTTCGTTAACGATGTGAAATACCTGATAAAAATAATTATGTCTTGTAAGAAAAAGTATAAGCGGTATGGTAAACTTCTGAAAGAATTTCAAAGGATTTGATTATTACGTCCATCATTTGTATTATTGTTGTTTTCGCTGAACTTCATATATTAAATTTGATTTGGATGATATGATTTTTGGAGCCCTGTATATTATTCAATGGTATAACTTATAGATATATAATATTTTATTGTAAATATTATGGTATTATGGTTTTCTGGTAATTGTATATAATATGGGTTACACTGTTATTTTATAACTTTGAATCATTTGTAATTTATATCTATTGTCTATTGATTAGTATGATTAGTATGAATAATGTAAAATATCTTTCTCTTACAGTCTTCTATATTGTAAAATTTAAAATTTGTGAATTATGTATGATGCCTAACTAAATTTTTATATGTTTTCTTTTAATGATGTTACTGAATAAAAAAATAAAAAAATAAAAAAAACATGTGATGTAAATTAAAAAAGAAAGAAAGAAATGTTAATATAAGTGGAGCATTTAGCATATTAAGAAACACACATTTTCTTGTTTCTACAATGTTTTTAAAGATTTTGACAAAAATCTTAAACTCTCAATTCTAACTTAATGGTTTAAATGTAACCTCAGTTACGTACATTTTAACATATGAAGTACTGTCAGCTTACTTTTATTTTTGTTTTGAATGAAAATTAAATATGAACATATCAGACAGACTGGCAATAAGACCACTATGTATATATAGAGGGTTATTAAAGAAAATTACTTGGCATGCAAACCCCATTTCTGCAAATTTCAGTGTGTAATTCTACATCTTAAGACATTATTTGATAAATCTGTCTTTTAATTCATTTTAAAACTCACTCCAATTGTATTTTTAGCACTTTAAAGAAATATTGGTTAGGGGGTAAAAGTGTCATCATTGGAAGGGGTCCAGTTTCTGTTGAAAGGGCACTGGAGACTCTGTGTCTGTGCTTCATTGTACCCCTCCCCTCCAACCATTCATGTTATGTAACATTGTGTCACTAATCCTCTTCAGTGACCAAAGCTGGGAACAAAGGTGCATAAAAGCAGTACATAGCACCCTCAACTTTTCAACAAATTTCCATTTTTCTTAGAAATATGTCCAAACTGCATTGACACCAACTTTGTAGTTTTATATTGAACAAATAAAGAAATTTCCAATTTGAATAAAAAATGTAGGCCAAGAAGAAGCTGAGACATGACTTTGTAGCCCATGCAGGCTGTACACAGAGTTGGGACATGTTTCTTTTGTTTTGTTTTTCTTTACAGCTATTGTTATTGCGCTGCCCTGGGGGTGCCCCCCCTTGGGCAAGTCCTTGGTTTCGTAAGCAAGCTTTTTTGCACACACTGAAATGTTAACATTCTTGCCCCAAATTTCTGTAAAAGCTACTGGGCACCTGCCACTACTTTCAGAGCCCTTCTTCACTGTATGTTACGTTACTGTCATAAAGTTTGTCCCCGAATCTTTAAACTAACATTTAGTGCCTTTATTGTGACATTTTGAAAGTATTTCTTGCCCAGTTCTACACACACACTCCCCCAGTGTGGCTATGGCTGCATTAGCCTGGTCTCCTGGCCTGTATGCATTCACATAGCAGGGCACAGGACTATGGCTGCATCACAGTCATCATTGAGGGGGGCACTCGCTTTCAATTCAGTGAGATTTGTTTTACAGCTTTTTGGGTTCCTATGACATAGTGGGGCTCTACTGGACTAATAAAATGAATTGAACTCAGGCTTGTAGCACACTATTGTGTACACATTTTGGCCACCGATGATGAAAAATGAAAGTTATAGCACAATTAACTACTTCTTATATTTTGATAGCTAATATATTAGGGAAACTAAATCCAAAAGGATTGAGCTTAATGAGCTTCCGTTGTTCCGTAATATGGGTTGAATCGGTAAACTGGGATGAATCATGATGGAACCGGAATACGGTTTATTTCATCAAAAAAATAAGTACTTCAACTTAATCCAGGAAGTTAATTTTTGGAACACTTATAATAACCATACTGGAGTATATTTTGATGGGGTTTTATATTTCTAACTGCAGGCAGTGAGGAGCTGCATCTTAAGCTTCGCCCTGAAAAAAATTGAATTCTCCACACCTGGTCAAAACACTTTTGCCACAAAAAGTATAAGTATTAAAGCCACCAAACCAGCAGGAAACGTTCATGATATAGTGTTGACTAACTTTGGAAAAAATGGTAACCATAGTCATAATAGCAGTAACTATACTCAACAAAAACCAAGCCAAAGTCAATTTCAGTGTCATTTTCGGATGAAAATAGATGACTTCCGGTTGATGGCGCCTGTTTGGTCGACTCCCGTGATCCCCAAGATTTTAAGCTTCACGCATTTGTATCATGTAGATTAGACTATTGCAACGGTTTGTTATCTGGAATTCATGATTTTCAATTTAAGAAGCTTCAAGCTATTCAAAACTCGGCAGCTAGAATTGTCTGTCAAATTGGTCGCAGAGATAGTATTACGCCAATCTTACGTAACCTACATTGGTTACCAGTTAAATTGAGAGTTGATTTCAAAATTTTATGTATGGTTTTTAAATGCATCCACTTACCAACATCACCATCATATTTGAAAGACTTAATAATTGTTAACTCAAGATCGTATATGAGTCTCAGAAGTGATAGTTCAATCACTTTAAAAAGACCTCAACCTCCCAAAATAAAAACATATGGGGAGAAGGCATTTTCCATTAGGGCTCCTGCTCTTTGGAATAAATTACCATCAGAAATAAGAGATCTGTTAGAATTTTCCAAATTCAAATCAAAATTAAAGACTCATCTTTTTGTATCATACTTTGGTTGATATTTATGCTGTGATATTGCTTTTATCTAAGTCATTAAATGTTTTTATTTCTGTTGTTTTTACAAAAGTTTAAAATTTGATGTCACATTAACGTAATTGTCATTTTTATCACATGTTGAATTGTTATTGTACACGCATTGAGATGTTTATGTAATGCGTACAAGAATTAATAAATTAAATTAAATTAAATTAAATTAAATTAAATTAAATTAAATTAATAACAGCACAAAAAACCAAATTGGGGATCTAGTAATATGAAATGAATAATGAACCCGGTTAAAACATAGTGGAAAATCAATATAACCTTTTAAAATTGGTAAATAATGATTAAACACTTCAATATTGCAATAAGATAAATTCCCTGAAATTAACAAGAAATCGTGTGATATAATATAGAGATGAAGGCATCAAAATAAGGAAATTCTATTCTAAATCAGTTAATTATAGTTATAGGGAACCTAATTATTAGACATAGCATTTGATTTAGTAGGCCTATGTTCGGTCTTGGGTTTTGTTCCAAGTTAATAGCAGATTTTTGACTCTCCTCAAAATAGCCCTACTTATTTTCATTATCAAATGTATGCATGATCCATTGAAGAAAATAATTCAAATTGGCATTATTGATATTGGATTTAATCCAGAAATACCTGTCTATAGCATAATTAAGAGAAAAAATATGGTTTTTGATAGTTTTTCGCATTTATCATATTTTTAAAAATATGCTAATTTTGCACATAATTGAGTTCAGATTTTTCTCAATTTTTTTTTTTTGCTTCTTAAATGTGTTTTCTTATGATTATTCACAAGTATCCATGCAATTGACACGACCGTGGTGACGTAGCAGCAGGAAGTGTCTGTTTCTTAAAACGCGACGTACTTGTGAACGCACTAAGATCAGCTCTAACAAGTTCAATATAATTGTTAGAGACTTAATATTTTGTCCTATATTGCAGTTTGATACATAAATATCTGTAAAAAAATTTCAACTTTACCTCTAAAACTTTGACACCTAGACCTACGAATTTGTAAAACGCGACGTACTTGTGAACATTTGCATAAGCAATGCAACAGTATCCTAAATGTGCTCTTATAAAGGTCTGAGGAACTGAAGAAGTCTTGGTCTGAAAGAGGGATACTATGGGGCTTTCACACAGCCATTAACAATATTCCAGATATATAGGATATGTATTCCAGGAGAGATCAAAAGTGCATGTAAGAAAATAAATGGTTTTCAAACTAAGTGACATCTCCACGTAAAAAATTCTCCTGGTGAACCCTAACACTGTAAAACCTTAATTTTTTGGCTAAATATGTTCTTTGTGTTTCACTCTGTGATACTGAACCAGTTATTTAATTTTGAAAATCGTCAAAATATCAAATTCATCACCATTTATAAGCAATACTATTTGTGAATGAGCTATAAACAAGGCAAAAAATGTGTTTTTTGAGCCGAATTTTGATTTATGGTGATAGGAAAATCAACCAACACATATCAAACCATATATTTCTGAAAACTACATATTCTCCTCTAGTCAATCAGATACATACCATGTCCAAATAACATATCATGTTGAAATAATAAGCTTTCCAGTCTGAAAAAAAGCCACTGTACACAATACCATGCTACAAGCCCTCACTTAATTCAGACAAACATGCAATTGTGTTGATTGGTATTGTTTCATATCACCCCAATGTTGTGAATTTACCAGTTTGTGTTATTTCAATGCAAGTTGAATTCTACATAGAATTGGCAGATCTAATCTTTAATTTTCAAATATAAGTACAATGATTTTTTTTACTTGATTTGTGCAGTTGGTCTTTGTCAGTGCTTCCTTGTACTAAATTAATCTCAACAGGAAGTTTATTGAAAGTGGTGCAATCATATTACAAATCTAATGGACAACATTTCATGTGACATGTTAGTTACTATTAGCTGACAATGATAACAAAGCCTAAAGAAAAACATACCTTAATTCCTGTTCACATATCAAGTATTCCCTTAGAAGTGAAAAAAGCAGGTCAGAATATACTTTATACTTCAAGAATGTCCATTTATCACATGGAACTAGGTGTGAGAAACATAAAACACCTTGTAGCAGTCCTGTTTCATGTTAACTGTAAAAGTTAGCTGTTATCAACAACTTGTTTATACTAAATTTGTCCTAAAAGCATCCTAGTGCCAGCTAGATCCTGTGTTTACAAATTCGGTAGAAAGAATGCAGGAAGGAAGGAAGAAAAGAAGGAATGAAGGAAGGAATGAACAAAGGAATGAAAAAAGGCATGAAGGGAGGAATGTAGGGCATAATCACGAAATAAGCCCCGCACCTCTGATGGAATGAGTGGCAGCCTATGCTTTTCAATGGCCTCGCTCATTCCGTTATCGGAGGGCAGGGGCTATTTCGTGATTATGCCGAATGTAGCGGGGGAAGGAACGGAAGGCCTCGAGATAGATAGACAGATAGACAGCCAGCTAAAACATGGATAGATAGATAGATAGATAGATAGATAGATGCAAGAGCA
Source organism: Platynereis dumerilii (assembly GCA_026936325.1). NCBI lineage: Eukaryota > Metazoa > Annelida > Polychaeta > Phyllodocida > Nereididae > Platynereis > Platynereis dumerilii. The sequence goes on along the minus strand of JAPTHN010000037.1, from coordinate 743,064 downwards.
GTGTTGCCAATCGTAAATAAGAGAGCAATAACAAACTGGTAAATTACTCCTGGGCAGAAAGACAGGAGAGTAAAATCAAAGACAGGTGGATAGTTTGCACAGCGCTCCTGAAGAAACATTGGGGTTAAAAAAATGAGCCCGGAACGGGACCTATACCACCTGAAACTACACGATCACACGATAATTTTAAGACAAAAACGAAAAAAAAATCTGTTGGAAATTTTTTGAGAAATTCACGTTTTTGAAAATCTAGTTTATCCCACCGCTAGAATACATGTGCAATGGCACATAACACAATTAACAAGCTTTTAAATACTATGAAACCTGTTGGCCAAGCTCTGTAATGCATTTCAAACAAGTTTAGATGATGAATTTAAAATATTTACTGACTTATGTCAAAAAAGCGATACGTATTGTTTATCACACACAGTCAAAATGCAAAAATGCTAGAAAGACCCAAATTCGAGAATTTTCCAGTGTTTGATTGCAAAGAACTTAAGATTATCCTTAACCAGGATATGGGGAGCATATTGTAGCTTTTGAAGTGAAAAAATGTCTCAAATGTGTTTTCATAGGCTCGGAAAAGTGGCAAAGAATCAACTCTCATACCACGTAATGCATTGTGACCTCTCCTGCCCAAATTCACAACTAACTAAACTCATTTTGAGAATAGTACCCCTTTCCTTCTCTCTTAAAAAAATGGGTGTCATGAGAGAATTGTCTATTGAGCTGTTGAAGCTCTTTCTGAATTGGAATGACCCGTCAAAACAATAGGCCTATGCGTAGTTTGACACCGTGAAAGACTAAATTTGCAGTAAAACATGTGGGGAAGATTAATTTATTCAATCCCTGATCTTGAGTATCCCTAAATATGCTGTCCAGTATATTGCACAGAAAATATTGAGCCTTACTTGCTATATATATTGCATCCAGGATGTCGTACACCCATGCTTTGATAACTGAGCATAACTCCCTTAATTCTTTCCAATCAAAGATATTCTTGTATCCAGTAAATTTGTTCATGCTATAACACATTTCAAAAACCACCAGAGCACTCATTTCAATAAGACAGGTACAAGGCATACCTGAAAAGTGTAGCAAACATCTTGCTGAATTTCCAAACAGGTCGTTGATAACTGTGATGCCTACTTTGACAGGCTGTCCAACAGCTGATGATTTGAAGAAATTCAGCCAAACTTTGAATTGTACTTAATTTGAACCATATATATGCTTATTTAGGTCTTAATGTATATTATGCATGAGGGAAATGGTTGCTGCCTGCACAAATCTATGAAGAAGTTTGATGTGGTTCGCTTGTCATGACCCGATATGTCACCGTACATATTTTACATGCATCATTCTGTGCTGCCACCTTGCTCTATGCTGGAACTCTTGCATGTAGATATTATACCATAAACTAAACAGGCTAATTAGGAATCGGTGCTGAATTATGATTGATTTTTCTTGTGAGTGTCAGCTTACTAGTAACATTTATATCCATTTTAGGCATGCTTTAACTTATCGAAAGCTTTATAAAGCTATATATATCAATACTAAGGATAATACTTTAGATTTCAACAACCAAAGACTGAACATCTTGGGGAAATGGGTTACTTTCAGCATTTTTGATTCCTACATTGTGCGATAAACAATTTGTTACATTTATTTTAACAAAGTTGATAAATATTTTAAATTCATCATCAAAACTTGTTTGAAATGCATTACAGAGCTTAGCCAACAGGTTTCATCATATTTGTAAGCTTGTTAATTGTGTTTATGCCATTACACATGTATTCTAGTGGTGGGATAAACTAGATTTTCAAAAACTTGAATTTCTCAAAAAATTCCCAACAGATTTTTTTCGTTTTTGTCTTAAAATGTTCGTATGATCGTGTAGTTTCAGGTGGTATAGGTCCCGTTCCGGGCTCATTTTTTTAACCCCAATGTTTCTTCAGGAGCGCTGTGTTTGGGTCAGTGGGATGGCCAGGAAATGTGTATTTAGCCAAGACAGCAGTGATCCGGTGAGCCAAGATTTGACTGAAATATTACACAGAGGGATATACACTAACTGCGGATACATGTGTGATTCACCCTTAGGACTCAGTCCGGGCAGCGCATCAATCACCGGTTTCCGGTTATGACATTTCTAGTTCTTCCAAGTTTGACCAGCATTTAAACATTGTATTAACTAGCAACTTGCTTAATCTTAAAAGATATATATACTGGCATAAATCTTTTAGTCTTACTATTTGCAATGGTTTGGTTGAAGACATATAATTTATAATTTCTGTTTTTAGACCCCTATTCCATATTTGTAATTTATGATAAGAATAGCTGAGAATAAATGGATAGATAGATAGATAGTAAGATAGATAGATAGATAGACAGATAGATAGATAGATAGATAGATAGATAGATAGATAAATAGATAAACAGATACATGTAGATAGATAGATAGATAGATAGATAGATAGATAGATAGATAGATAGATAGATATATAGATATATAGATAGATAGATAGATAGATAGATAGATAGATAGATAGATAGATAGATAGGTAGATAGATAGATCAACATGTCATCCAGGAGATTCAGACATATTGTCTTAGTGTCAATAAACACCTAAATTCAGCAAATGGGACTGAGTGTGCAACTATTGAAGTTTTTTTAAACTGTATTTAAAGTTTCTGCTCTGCAGTTACAGAAAGTCAGGGAAACTCGTAAAAAACATTGTGGTGATGGAAACACAACAAATTGCCAAAACAGAGAAATTTCAAATTTTGGCCTTGATTCTCGCTTAAATTTTCAAAGATTTTCATCATTATGGCACTTGCTGTGACCTGGTGGAAACGGACATTAATTTAAAGTTTTTAGGGACCTTGCCCCCTCAAAGCCAGCGCCTCCTGAGGGCCACTTGATCTCACTGCCTGCAGAATAGCCACTGATTAGCCGAGGGTATGCTGCCGCGCAGCCTATGTTTATAGTCCATTACACCGACGAAGTCAGTCTCAATGACTTTACAATAACACCCTTGGCAAGCCTTTTCCAGCATGAGCCTTTCTCAACTCCCCGGGGAGTATACAGCCAGGCAGCCGTTTCCAGCGCACACAATGCTAAGTCACTCTACAATCGCCATCACTGCCTATTGCCAAGTACCCATTTACACCTGGGTGAAGTGAAGCAAAGAGTTACGGAGGATCTGCTCAGTTCCTCCGTGCCATAGGTGGGAGTCGAACCTGCAACATCTCAGTTGCCATGCAGGCAAACACCTTATGCACTAGGCCACGGCACCTCTTTAGATAGATGGATAGATAGATGAGCATCCGAGACCAAGACCGAGACCGGGACATTGACCACTCGAGATCGAGGACTCCAACACTGATAGATAGATAGATAGATAGATAGATAGATAGATAGATAGATAGATAGATAGATAGATAGATAGATAGTTTTTCGTTCTTTCATTCTATCTATCTATCTATCTATCTATCTATCTATCTATCTATCTATCTATCTATCTACCTTTCTTCATGATTTTCTTTCCTTTTGCCGGTGTATCTATCTTTTGTTCTTTCTTTCTTTCTTTCTTGTATTATTTCCATCTTTTCTGTTTGCAGGGTTCTTTCTGTTTAGCATCGTATTGCCATGTGACCTCATGAGGGATAACCCCCTGCTCATATCATATGATGACATGATGTCATTTACTTCAAGTTCTAAATGACATCATCATCATCACAGTTTTATAATACTTCAAACCACTACAAACAATTTATCGGCCGGATATTGTGCATGCCATGCACAATATCCGACCAATAAAATGGACATGTTTGAGAGTAGATATATAACCTTCTTCCCTTCCAGTTCTAAAAATATTTTCAGATTTCTTGCATCTTCTTAGAGAAAGGTAAAAAAGGAATGAAAAGAAACTTTTGGTGCTATATTACATGTACCACCCTCCCCTTGTGCCAGGGGACAGTAAAATACTTGAAAATAATGCTGCAACTCACGACTTATATTTTTTTGGGGCCACAATATTATGCAGATGCTCATACTACTCACGATTTTGCCTAAAATAGTGAAACGATAGTGATTTATTCTATTTAGAGTGTCTATTTTGTACTTGTGAAACACAAATTTATAAAAGATTTATATATATATAAATTCAATTTGCACGAATATAAGCGAGCTCATGAAAAAGATTCAACATTTCATTTATATTGATCAGTCATATTTAACATTAAAATTCTAAAGAAAACTAAAATTGGTGTATATGAAATACTTCCTACTGTAGATATTAAGTTTCTAGACTAGACCATTTGAAATTATCTTGTGAATTAATGTTGCAACAGAAAAACTTTTACTGACACAGTTTGGAATTCCCTATGTAAAAACAGCAAATTAAAAATTTTAAAAGAAGAGCAATGAGGAGAGCTTTATCCTTTTTTGGTTTGAATAGGCCCCATTAAAAGACTTTTCTTGGGGTTAATTCCAAGGATGGCTGGGCATTATATCCTGTTGGCATTCATAATTAACAGTATAATAGTTTGATCTTACGTGGGAATTGTATTTATTATTCACAATTTACATATCAATGTGTGTATCAATCATAGCTTGTTTTTTTAAATTGTTTTAATACTGAATCTTAATTCCCACATACAAATCAAGAAAAGTTGCATAGCTTCGATTTCTGGACCAGATGGCATGGTTAATTTTTCAGGGGAATATTCTGATAGTATACTAAAAATCCATGCTTTTCCATAGCATCTAGCTATTTCAAAATTAGGCAACATTTACAGTGTTGAAAACTTCCTGGCACTGCACCACTTCGAAAATTGATTTTGCTATACTTTTTCTCTTGGCTCCAGAAACCCAAGTGTCTTGTTTTATATTTCTGATGACTCTGCATTGAAAAAATAAAATGTTTGTTTGAAACAGACATAATGAACGTTAGCTGGTGTCTGTCCAAAATTCTGTGTATATGAAACGCGATTTTTATGTGAAATAGACAAAGAAATTGCCATTCCTCATCATTTTTTTTAAACAAAATTTTGGACGGCAACAGCTGATAATGTTCACTTCAGGGTATAAAATAAGAAAATTTGATCACTGCACATGCATATTGTCTCGTGCAAACTTAGGGTGACAGATCGCCGTTCTCAAGTGCAGGTGCTCATGCATGGCTCAATTGCAAAAATGAAATATCATATAAAATTATGGAATGAAATATCTGTGCACATGTCTTAACAGCCAGTTGATAGGCTTTTGCATATCTTATTTTTTAATCGTGTCTGATTGAGCTCTACTGCTTACATTTCTGTACTTATGAAGAAAATTACTGGGGGGGTGGGAGTTTTGCTGGAACTTCCCGTCGAAAACTGATACCCCCCCTTGAGTTTGATGCGGATTTTTAGTACCCCATCCTTAGGTTTCACGCTTATTTTTAGTACCCCCCTCACCATACAAAGCAATACACACATATATATACTGTTAAACACGGCCACGCATAGAGATTCGCGTCATTTCGCGGACTTTTACGCTTAAAAAAGTCCAAATAAAATGAGTTTTTTAACATATTTTCTTTGTTATAATTTCTTACCCTCCCCCTTGGAAGTGTTGTCAAAAATTAATACCCCTGCCCCCTTGAAACATGTGTGAAAAGTTAGTACCCCCTTCGCCAAAACTCCCACCCCCCCAGTCATAAATTCAGAATGGTCCCTAATTCTGTGCTATTTCATCAAATTTCAGAAAATGTTCCCACTTGACCGATTCAGAATGCCTTGAAAATTTACCAGAATCAAGGTTTCTCACCAGAAACAAAAATCCCAAGTGATACAGCGATAAGTATTATCTTGAATAGTTTTCTCTGAAAAAAAAAAATTTCATGAAATATTCGCGATTTTTGTCCAGAAATTTGAAGGCATGTTACTCAATCAGTGAAAAACATACAGACTTGAAACAAAGCTGAATTTTTTTACTGAGGGTCAAATTCAATTTTGCGCAAACCAAAAGTTCCAGTAAATTTTGATGTCCAATAGTAATTCAAAATTGCAATTAACATGTCATGTGATCAAATATTTTTAGGGGCAAGATGAGGTCTGTCTCAACATGGCTAAATTTTGTCACAATTTAAATGGTTTGCAATGAAGTGGCAAACTATGCAACCTGATATGGTTTGTGAGACTAAAATCTGCTGTCAAAACAAACCTTCAACAAATGCAGAAAAATCACAATTTTGTGTCACATGAAATTGTGTTGAGGGGTCTTAATTTTTGACATTATACTGAACCCTGATCTGTTTAGCTTTCTATGTTGGCCCTCAGCAGATCAATATAAAACAATAACGCGGTTGGTTAATGACAATATTTTAAATTCATGAAAGATTATCTCAATTTCTCTGGGGAAAATTTCCTGCCACCTCTCAGACATAAGCATTTTGATCATTTGGCAGCCCTCCTGCTCTATGACGGCATGGTGCTTACATCCTTAAACAGCGAAAGGAAAGTGGGAAAGTCTGGGAAATTCCCTTGAATCAACAACCCTTCATGGCTGTACCCCATTATTAGTACATTAAAGCGGGGTGATTGATTCAGGGACTTGCCTACCTTGATTCGTCTGTAGTGGTGATGAACCCCAGTGGCTGATGCAGCAGTGTTGTGAATAATTGTAATGCCTGTGATCTGAGGCACTGTTACAGGATTTATATATTTAGCTATCCATGAGCGAAAATGTCTTCTTCCTTCATCTGGAAAATCTATTGAACGACAAACCAGTGACTCATGACTGTCTTCAGTTACCAAGCAGTACAAATAATTATTGCCAAAACTATCATCAGTTGGGCAAAAGTATGACATTTGTTGAGCATTATATTGTGAGGATTAGGCCTATGCAGTTCACCATAATCGAGCATAAAAGGGTGAATTTGATCACTGCACAAATTCAGATTGATCACTGCACATTTCAGATTGATCACTGCACATTTTGGGATCGTTGCATGCTTATTTTATACCCTGGTTCACTTTGTCTGTTTCAAACAATATATAACAACCTTTTTTCAGTGTTGCAATCCTAGAGCAGCTAATTGTTTTATGTTCGTAATCATTTGCATACTTATACTTTGACTGATTTGTCATAGATAGGCCTGTGCTGAAGTGATTGCCTGAAGGGTGCAAAATCATAGCACGCAGCGAGCATATATTATACAAATACGGCATGATATGAGTGCAATATGAAAATTTACGAGTGCAAATAAATTTTCATATTGCACGATAATAAGTGCCGTATTTGTTTTATTACATGACCACTATGCTTCCAAAAAAATGTATCTAAAAAAATATTTTGTCGGGGAAAAAAAAGTGAAAAAAGGTTTTTTTTTTTTGGTATTACAGATGATTTCATATTTGTAGACATTGATGAAATAACAAAATATTTTGCAAAATTTGTAGTCTGACATCAGAAAATCCTGCCAGGTGATTGGTCAAGTTGCCTATTGCGTGTCACTTTTTTCAGCTTGCTTCAAGTAAGTGATGTATAGCTGGAAAAAGGATGTCATAATTTTGACCAATAGTATACTGCGAAGGCCAACTTGGTGTTGTGGCAGTTGTTTACACATGTCAAACTGCAATCCCCATGAACTCTTTCATTTCTTCATGAACTGCTGTATCTCACACTCATGTTTACAGCAGTTGATTGTTTAAATTGATGTTAAATCTGGGTTGAAGGAGAGACTGGAGTTTTACCTGAGTTGGTGCTACATGCTTCAAGAGAGGGGTGGCAGTACTAATTTTTGCCTTTTGTCCAGAAACTATTTACCTTGCAGGCCAAAAAGAATTTATGACTGGGGGAATGGGAGTTTAGCCCGACGGAGCACCTATTTTTCACACATATTTCAAGGGGGGTACTTATTACTTGCAACATGATTAAAGGGGGTATGAAATTTTAACAAAAGAAATGGGACATTATAACAAAAATACGCTTGGAATGTATGAGCGGTACAAATAAGCATGAAACCAAAGGGGGGTATACATTTTTGACAGAAAGTTCCAACAAAACTCCCAACCTCCCTCCCCCCTTCCCCGGAATCATAAATTCTGAATAGTCCCTCAGGACAGGATGGTGGCCCATTGATGTGGCCAACATTCAAAAGAAAATCACAGTGGGGATCAGATCAGGGACCCCGCGATTGGTAGCCCATTGTCCTGCCGTCTGAGCTTAGCCCCTCCTCTGAGAAAATATTATATTCACAATTATACATGTTCATTTGCTGTATAAACAGTCATTACATGGATCACAGTCACCTGATCCCAATTGTCTGAATACACAGTAGCCTATTGGACTTGCAGAATGTGTGTACAAATAAAAATGTGTGAAACACAAACTGAAACTCTCACTTAAAACTGCTACAGATCAATGGCTTAGAATGCCATGGTCACCCATGTAAAACGCTATGTCACTTTTCAGGAGAGAGTGGTGTCATACCTTCTCTCGACCAATGAAAATTGCAAGAAAAATGATGTATTTTCCAACTCAAATGTCTACAAATATGAAATCATCTGTAAAAAAAAAGTGGAAAAAAAAATTTTTTGGAATTTTTTTTTTTCAATAAAAATTCATATTGCACTCCAACCATGCAATATGAAAAAATCTGAAAAAAAAAATTGTAAAAAAATTTTTTGGGAAAAAATCTCATATTGCACTCGAACCATGCAATACGAGTTTTATGATGGCGTCATGTGACTGATTTTGGCCAATCAGCATCGCTCTAGCATAGTGGTCATGTAATAATATCAATTATAGTGACCAGTCTTGTGAAAATGAGAACTGCATGCTGCTACCACCTGACACAAAGTTGGTTTTGTATGCTGCAGCATTGCAGCTCCCAAGAAATAGTTCCAATTTCATGACACATTCACAAAGTTTCTATTCAGCATTGATGTATACCAGAGTCAGACTCGGCAATCACATTCGTAATGAAACAGTGGTCAACTTGTAGACAGTATAGTGAAATCATTGTGCTGGCACTGCACTTTCATATGCAGAGATTTCAGAGATGTGGATGGCTGCATCTGAATGGAACAAGTATGCCAGGTATTCTTTGATATAAATAGCCTACTCCCAGAAACCAAGTGAGGGGGAGATCCTTTAATATCCAGGGGGGGGGGGGGCTTGGAGTTTGTTTAATGAAATAATTTCTTGCTCAGTTTTGGTTAAATAAATAATTCTTTCTGGCCGTCTTGAAATAAATAATTTCTGTAGAGGGTATTTCTTAAGAAGGTTTTGCTAGATTTTGGAATGAATCTGCGGGCTTGAAATAAATAATTACAGCTGCCATTACCGCGAAATAAATAATTTTTTGTCAAGGAAAACTCCAAGCCCCCCCCCCTGAATATTAAATGGCTACATTTTAAAAATACATGTATGTTGCTATTGCTCCATCACGTTATACCTGGCAGAATTGGCACAATTCAGCTTTATTTTTCTTTTTTCAATTCAAATAATTATTTTAAAAGGTATTGCCTACTAGGTCTACACTGTAATAAACTACCTACACCGGGAAAGCATCATACTATACATTTTTTAAATCAATGGTTTTTTTGGTGTTTTTTTTGTTCAATAGGCCTATATATTGCTACTTCAACAGCCTGCTCAAAGGTAAGAAATAAGACATTGCAAGTTTCCTTCTCACGAAAAAGGTTTATGACTTAAGAGAAGGCTGCTTTGGTGATACTGGTAAAAATATTGCAAACGCATCGAGAACTATTTTTAGAACAGGAACATTTATTTAAACGTTCTAAAGAAAATTCAAGAAAATTTAAACATCGAAATTGCCTAAAACTGGGGATTTTTTCATATTATGCAAATCGAAACGTATTTCTTTTGATTTAAAATAAGGTTGATGTTGGTCTATTCATGAAGAAGAAAAAAAGCTATTTATATTAAAGCATATAGCGCACACCTCCATATATTGTATTTGAGAGTTTGGCAATAATTAAAATTATTACATAATTCATTAAATTGTATCTCTAAAATTACTGCAAAGTCATGTTAGAGATTATCATTCAGATATCAAATGGTTTTTACGTCATGGATTTATTTATACACCTGAAAGGTTTTACAGAAGATTGTCAATAAACAATAAACACAAGCAATTGCCAATAATGTGTCTATAATAACACATTTCTCATGTATCAAAAGCTGTCACAGTTCACATAAAACTGTTACATGCACCATAACATGTACAATAGTACATTAATATCATTATGTGCATATAATGAATATAAACACTATCTATTATCTCATAAGAAGAATTTATTTACGACGTGCTGTCAATGTCCTGATAGACTATTTTCTTATGATTTTAATGATCAGTGTTATGGATATTGATATTTATAAGAGAGCTTTTTTGTATTCAGTTATTTTATTTTCCACTGACTATGACTGTCATCCTAAATGATATACATGTTTAATTGGCATTTTTATTTTGGCAGCCCCTTTTATTCATTGCTAATGCTGTAGCAGGTTAAAGGACCCTGCACTTGGGAATAAGGCGTTCCTTTAAGCGGATTTATAACCTTCTCGTCTCATCATTATTTCTGCCTTTGGCAGAAACCCTTTCAAGCTTCAGGGCAGTAGGTAGATAATTAAATTGCTAAATGTCAACATCAGATAGTCTGATCACAAGTTAAAGAGAAAAAAAATACACTTACAGTGCTGATGCCATTGTAAACAATGAGGATCCAGTATTCCCAATTTAGTTCCGTGTTATATGATCCCACAACTAATCCAAATATCTCTCAATTTCAAAATATAAATCCATTGAAATGTTCATTTTCATAGTGTGTAATTCTACGGATAGTCCATTATTAAGATATTTCCAATTCGATGCAAACATTCTTAGATCTGTTAACAACAAGTAATGCAAATGAATGTGGTTTCTGAAGTGTGCCATAATCGATATGGTCTGGTGATTTTTCAGTAAATACAGGTCACAAGACTTTCAAGATGAAAGAAGGTGGGGGGGGGGGGTGGTCAAAATTTTATATGACTCAGCAGATCACGAATTTGTAAAGGCTAATAATTGGGGATTTACAAGATGACACTATCAGCATTTATATAGCATGATAATTCAAAATAGTTTAATCCTGACTACATTCCGAAATAATATGTAAATGGCACTGCCATGAAATTCGCGCAGCACTTTAAAACGTTTTTGTAGGACTTCTAGTGTTACCATAACTTTCATGTTTATTTCATAGTCAATGTATGAAAGGCATTTATGTAACTGTTTCAGAAAATTAGAAAGACAGATAACATGGTAAGACAGACAAAAATGTAGAATAGCAAGATAAACTAGACAAAGAATATAATCTATAGATAAATAGATAAACAGAGAGATAAATGGATAGACAGATAGATAGACAGATAGATAGATAGATAGATATATTGACAGACAGATAGATAGATAAATTGATAGATAGATATATATTAAATAGATAAATAAGATTGATAGATAATCAGCTAAATGGTAAAAAGGCAGACAGCACTGAAAATTGCCAATGTCAAGTCCATGTTAGATTTTTGACATTACATAATAGTATAAATATATAGTAATACAAAAACAATAACATTGCATGTAGATTAACTGTTCACTGTTACATAATCATCAGTTTATAAGATTATGTAACTTGAATTTTGTTATGTTTTCCTGTTGTCTGATTGAAATTAAATGAATCACATGTTAATAATTTGATTTAGCTTGTCAACGCTAATAATTAGCTATTCCATAAAAATGATTGGTAGAGGATATATTACTAGAGAAAACTGAATTTTTAAGACACTTTTGAAGATGAATATGTTATGTTTTGTTAAATACGAAACTAAATCATTGATAAGAAGCTGGACCCACTTGACCTAATTCCCAACTGTGGACTGTTGATGTTGAGACCATCACTGCACAGATTTTTGAGTCTTCTCTTGCACTCAATTCGCTTCGCTCAACGGCCTTCGGCCGTTTCGCTGCACGAATATTATAATGGCTGACCAGAAAACTCTTTTCAGAATGTCAACTTCTAACTCATATATAATGTGTGTAACAATTGTTATAAAACACTAAGTTTATATGAAGCAGTGAATCGGAAATAGTAGTTCTGACACAATTGACCTTTTAGAATAAATAATGCATTGAATGCATGCTTCAAATAAACTATTAGAAAAACGTGCACTGAGAACCACCCGAAACTTCACATCCATTACTTAATTAATTTTATGGGACATTTTAAAAAAATTGTGTGACCTGCTTCAGGCTCAAACCATCCCCAATTTGGTTGCATGAACTTTCAAGTTGCAAGAATGATTGACAAAATGTGCATGATGCCAAATTCTATGGCCCAACTTTCAAAATCGAAAGGAGGAAGTCTTCTGGCTAAAATTGTCCTTGGGTTTTTTTCGTAGTCTGTGTTGGTATAGACATATCTAATTATATATATAGACAAGAAGGATAAGAAAGGAAGGAGGATAAAGAGAAAGAAAGGACGAAAGAATAAAAAGATAGATAGATATTTAGATATATGTAGACAGATAGATAGACATATAGACATATAGATAGATAAATGGATAGATAGATAAATGGATAGATAGATAGATAGATAGATAGATAAATAGATATATAGATATATAGATAGATAGATAGATAGATAGATAGATAGATAGATAGATAGATAGATAGATAGATAGATAGATAGGCTCATTATTAATAATTTTGAACATTAAATTTTATGCTTGCCATTGTGTTGTAAGCTCCAGGTGTCTACTGTTGAACGACAATTCATAGACTAATAGTCACCTCTCATATACTAAATAGTCAGTCCTCAATTAAACCGCTTCCCAAATATAAACTTATCACGGCAATTGAGGGAACTCAGCCAGCTAAGTAAAATAGCTGTCACAATTCGAATAATTCAAGACCAGATAGACTGGGGTTTCAAGATGGTATTTTGTAGATGGTAATGATTACAAACAAGCTCTATGTGGTTCAAAATTAAAGCAAGAAGTAAGGCATTTATTGTGGCAGGTTATTGTGGTTATATAGGACAATTACAATGACATCACAATGATATTATTTGCCCACACTGTAAAATTTGAAAACTGTGTTGAAGCAATAATTTGAGCTGTCTGAGAATGTTAATAATTTTCAAGCTATGATAGCTCAATCTTATAAGTTGTCAAGGTATGATAGCTCAATGCTGTAAGTTGTCATAACGAATCATAACATTAAGCTGTGAAAACATGAAAGCTTAAGTTGTTGCAGACAGCCTGACATCTCAGCCATGCCACATATAGCGCCATCTATAACAAGCACTTCTAGTAACACTGCATTTAGTTTTAAATAATTATTTACTTAAAAGAAAAAGGAACATTTGTATTACACTATCCTAGAGCAAACCGATACAGCACACCACTTTAACTGGTCACTTTTTTATTTTTATCTCTCTTAAATTAATTTGTGGGAGTAATTAGATGCATGCTTTCACACGTCAACCAACATTTCAAAGTCAGAGTGAGTTCAAGTATAGGCTTCTAGCACTGCATACCAACTCAGATTAGCCGCAGGCCATTGGGATTTATTCACAAGAAATTAATTTTTATATCTCCTTGTGATGCAATGGCTTGTGTTGAATGCATCTTGGGCCTGTCCATGATGTGCTAAAATGAAGCATACTGGATCAGGTGGATCCCCTTGAGAGATCAAACAATATTTTGGGATTACAGCCCACATTCATAAATAACTTTATAAGACAGGTCACACAAATATACATCAAAAACATCTAAAAATAAGTCAACACAGCTCAAAATTTTGAGTTGTGTCAGCTTGGAACAATAAGTCAACAAAACTCAATATTTTGAGCTGCAAGTCAACACAGGTCATTGTTTTGAGTTTTCTCAGCTTGAATACCTTAGTCAAAATAGCTTAGTATTTTGAGCTATCTCAGCTCGGTATTTTGAGTTATCTCAGCTTAAAACATCAACATTAGCTCAATCAACTTGTGCAACCATCTCACTCAATCAATTGAGCTGAATCAGTGCCTCCGATTTTACAGTGCAGGGCTCTGGGCCAATCAAAAGACAATAATGGTAAAAAGGGGTTTAACCCATATGCAAATTAAGTTATTCTAAGACATGTCAGTGATTGTGGATCTATAAGTTATTGATCCACAAAGTGTTAATTGCTAGATTGCTGCATCAAAGAAACCTGAGATTCCTGAGCTGGTATAGTCCTTTAGGTTGGGGCTAAAAGTCCCCAGCATAGTACTTGGGCAAACAATTAAGATAGGCCGATCTTTGTACTAGAAGGTTGCAAAGATTCTATTCAAAGGCCCCTTTAAAAGGTAAACTTAAATAATTACAGGTCTCTGAAATTAGGCAATCTATCAGTAATGCATTGATGTTAAAGTAAATGTAGATCCAAAGTTTCCAAACTAAAATACAGATAGAGACATTTAGATATTACCCAACAATTAAGATCCAAGCCTCACTGGTTTTAAAATTATTCTGACATTTCTGTAGGGAAGCTCTCAACAATAGGTATGACATTCACAATCAATATACTATAGATATGTATAAACATGCAATCAGTATATTCCTAGTATAAAACAATTGTGGGGCCGTCTTGTACAGTGTGTTAAGCATGAATAGGATACTGGAAGGGTTTGCTGCAATGCTGTTCATGTTTTTTTTTGCTATGAGTGTCGACCTCTAGTGGGATATTTTTACCTAGTGGCGACACCTTGAGATTCAAAGAATGGTGGCTTGAACTGGTTGTTCTCATCAATGCAGGACAAGCAAAGAGATTTAAGCAGAAGTCATGGTTCCAACAGAAAAGTAATTATTTGAATTTTCCTTTGGTCTGTGTCGTGTCTTATTAGTTGATTGTAACACTCCCAAACTCAGAGACACTGTGATATGTTTCATGGTTAATTCAGAAATACATCCTGTGCTCAAGTGACCCAAGATGAAGTTTGCATTTATTAATCAGACCTAATATTATAACATGGTGTATATTCCTCAAATGCTAATTGTGTGGAATTTCTTGCCACGAACCAAACTTGCTCTGGAAAGTATAGGACAATACCTGGTTGACTGGGCCAATGCATTTATGTTATCACTAACTGACATGTCCTAAAAACTATGTTAACTGATAAAGTGGAATAGTTCAAAGTCTGGTAGCATATGTTCTAATATGATCATATTGTTTTCTAAGTTACTTCAAGACTTCAATGACTTTTGATGTAAAGTTTTGCAGTACGTGACAATGCCTGTATTCTTACGTCGGAGTAATGTCGCAAAACGGGCAGGGCGGAGACCAGTTTCCGAACCAAGTATCGACTTTTTAAGGTTAGATGGTTGTTTTATATTTATAGAGTCAAGATATTTTTATAAGTGATTTCTTTTATTTATTTAACTATTCTCGTTCGATAACTGAAAATAATGGTGTAGACATAGACGGCCCGTAAAGGATGCAGAAGCCGTTGCAAGTGTTCCGTCCGCCTTCCAGACTTCGGAATAGTCGGACTTTGATGTTCCATTCAACTTGTCAACACAAGGCAATTGCCTACCGACCTTGAATTGTTATCTGTATATCTACTAAAATTTAAGCGCTAAGTAGTATGCCCCACAGCCAAAGAACTTCATGTGGTACAAGTAATACATTTCACATATTGACAGAACTCCAGCAAGTTTCCTGTAGCAGCACATGATGTGTGCCACATGTGGCTCCCCCTATATTTGCTTTGAATTTAAAATTTTAATTACAAGGTGGTAGTGCTCTTAAGGTGACTCAAGGTTGGTAGTTTGATCATACAGATTTTTCTAAAATTTTGCACAGGTAGTCTATGGGACCCATACATTCCAAAAATGAAAAATAAAAAAATTTCACCGACTCGTTTGGTTGCCATGGTAACAGCATATTTGGCCTGATGACTGCTTAAAAGTTATAAATTGAGTTTTTGGTTATGTACCACAGAATAAAGTATTACATGCATTTGTCACTCAAAAATGTCAGAAATGTCTTCCCATGGATGTAAACCAATACATTTTCCACAAATTTGAAGAAAAAGGTTAAAATACTTTTTTCTGTAAGAGCTCAAAGGGCACAAACACACTAATTAATTGCAGATTTTGCATGCATCAGTTTTGGCAGTAATCAAATTTTAGGAAAACGATCATACAGATTTTTTTTTAAATTTGCATATATCATAAACAGGTTATTGTCAAACAAATGTCCAAAAATAAAAAAATGTCACCGAGTCGTTTTTTAACTGCAGTACCATGACTATGCCAATGTCAATTTAAATAAATAAAGACAATTTTAGACACAGTTGACTGAAATTAGTTGAGAAAATTCTTTTGATAAAGACGAGAAGCTGAAACTTTGAATTAGCATAGAATAGGTGTTACTGCATTCAATAAAAAAATTATTATGCTTCTAGCTGCATTAGATCTCATTTAAATAGCAAATTACTGGCTGCCATGCTGTTAAAAAAAAAGAGAGCAGAAAATGGTGACGTCACAACTTTTTCAGGGCCTGCAGCAGTGGTGACGCTACGTTGCTAGGCAACCAGGCTGCTCAGAAATATGTGCAGTGTACCACGGTTGAGTCACCTTAAGGGTGCAAAGACCTGCCTTGAGAAAAATGGAAGATGGTGTCTGTTTGTAGTAGGCCTCAACATAGATTTATCATTGTTGCTTTGAATAACCATTTAGTCATTAGAGAAAATGTTGCAGCAGATTTTGTGCAAACAAAGTTTGTTCAGCATGTGAAAGAATTTCCATCTGTAGCTCAGTAGCCTACTGTAATTTTAAAGTTTCGACAAAAAAGTTTTTCACTCTTTCTAAACGACATTTTAGTCTGGCACAGCTTCACGCACAATAAAAGTCTGTTCCAAGCGTAAAATCTCCAGCCCCTTGCCTCAACTCATCTTGTCGGCCTATAATTGTCAGAAAAGTTGCTAAAGCTGTCTAAATGGCTGTTTTAAAATGAGGTCAAGTACAGTAATTGTACTTCAGATAAAGTACACATACATGGGCATTTGGCAAGTACAAGTACAAATATAAGTGCAGCTTTTTAACAGAGTACTTGAATCCAAGTACAAGTGCTGATGTGAATTAATCACAATGGTAGTGATGTTCAAATTTCCACCAGAGGGCCAAATTTCTCTGCAAGGTTCCTTGCTGTTACGTAATGGTACATCCATCATTGTCAGATAACTCCAATTGACTATAGCCACATAACTATTTCAACTATCTTCCTGTATTTATTCTTCGTTTCTGACTTCGCTTGTTTCTTTCAAATAAAATTATATTTTCGAGAAAGTATAGTTGAGAAAAATCGAACATCTAACCAATTATGATGGGATTGCAAGGAAGTTGCATCATGATATGGACAGATTACTGAGATTACAGATATGAAATAATCATAATGACATCCTATAGGCCTGTCTGTGATGAATGTTTATGTGATTTGTCCAGGGGCACAAAATTGGGACATGTCCCAGTGTCCCAAATAAAAGCTGCATCTGTTAGATAAGAGAATATAGGCTATTGGTCAGATATTGTCCAGAAAGAGATAAGAATGGTTTGATTAGCTTGGTTAAACAATCGGCATCTCTGATTACATGGCTTGCTATTGGCTTTTGACCACACCTGTTGTTGGAGATAGGATAGGATAGGATAGGATTGGACAGGATAGGATTGGATTGGATATGATTGGATAGGATGTGATGGGATAGGATAGGGTAGGATTGGATAGGATAGGATATGCTCAGTGCCAACATTCATTTAAGATATATTTTCACGAATGCTGAAGAGAGACGAGGAGAGGGGTGAATAGGGGAGGAGAAGGGAGAAGAGTGCAGGAGAGGGAACGAGAGGAAAGCAGGGGGAGGGAGGGTAAAAGAGAGGGAAGGAGAGGAAAGGAGAGGGAAAGGAGAGGGAAAGGAGAAGAAAGTAGAGGGAAGGAGAGGGAAGGAGAGGGAAGGAGAGGGAAGGAGAGGGAAGGAGAGGGAATGAGAGGGAAGGAGAGCGGAGGAGAGGGAAGGAGAGGAAAGGAGAGGGAAGGAGATTGGGAGAAACATTGGTAGGAGAGGGGAGATGAGGGCGTGAGAGAGGTGACGAGAGGAGAGGAGAGGGGAGATAACTGTAGACATGAGGACAGGAGAGGAGATATACTTACTTGTAAAAGAATAAATCATAAATATTTTTGCTGGTTTCATCATTAATGTGTTCGTGACTTGAACTTGGGTCCATTTTCACTCCATCTTTTTATCATCTAAGTAAGAAGTACATTTTTCTCGTGTGACAAATGACCACTTTTACCTGCTTAAGACTATCTAGGCAGGAAAAAATAAAAGGTATAGAAAAATCAAAATTATCTTAGATATCTGTTGCTAGGAGATGGAATCAATTCTTTTAGAGATAATCCAGGTCTCTTTCTAAGGAATAGAACTAAGGATTTCTTAGAGGAGACATGGATTCAGCAGGGAAAATTAAGAGGACTTTTACCTACAAAGTTAGGGGTTACAGGTAGGTGGGGTGTTTAACTGCATTCATGTTTTGTCTACTTGTCTGTCTAATATGTGCCTTTACACTAGCTGTTTAAGTGGAAATAGCTGGACAGCTGAAGCTGAAAAAAAAAGAGATTGGCAACAGAGGCATTTGACATCATTTTGCAATACAGTTGTATATGGATTGGTATTCAGCATGGTTTTGACCTCCCTAATACTGCATAGTGTTGTCTGATCGTGTACATGGTGACACAGTTGAAAGACCAGCAAAAATATCTCCTCTTGTCCTATTTAGCCTACCAAGTACATAAATATAGGACATAAAGCTACAATCATCTATCTATCTATCTATACATATTGTATCGTTCTAATTATTTAGCCGTCTATTTATCTCTCTATCTATCTATACTATCTCGGTAATTTATCACCTATTATTGTCTGACCAAGCCAATCACAATTCACCGAAAAATGACTTGTATGCAGTGAAGGACATTACCTTTTCATAGTATGATGCTGGATTGAACAAGCATATTGTGCTACACACACATTGCATATATTGCGTTCTGTGTCTTATATTGCAAAGACTGATTATCACATAAGACAGCAATTTGGGATGATGAAGATGGCAGAGATGTCCTCATATTTCCACATATATGCCATCTTTGGACATCAACTGACACTAATCTCTTGAGGTAAACAGGAGTTATTAGTTATTAGGTTGTGATCACATCTGATAGCAAATATATATGTGCACCAGAACAATATACGGTTTTATACCAAACCGTATTATTCTGATATAATGCTGATTAAAATAATTGGTATTATTACATGACCACTATGCTAGAGCGATGCTGATTGGCCAAAGTCAGTCACATGATGACATCATAAAGACTCATATTGCATGGTTCAAGTGCAATATGAGATTTTTTCCAAAAAAGTTTTTTTTACAATTTCTTTTTTTTTTCAGTGTGGAACATTATATTGGAAGCATGGTCACCCATGGTGGTCATGCAATAAAACAAATACAGCACTTATTATCGTGCAACATGAAAACTTATTTGCACTCTTGAATTCATATTGCACTCACATCATGCCGTATTTGTATCAATAGCATAGTAATAATTAGCAATTTCTTTTTGTGAAAAGTTGTGTAAAAAAATGAAATGTACTTTATGAATCTCTAAATTTGCAGTTTAATAATAGACAGACAGAAATAGAACAACAAGTGCAATTGTTTGAAATATCTATTTTCACTTCCATGATTGTTGTTGGAAAAGGCAGTGGTACTGAAGTGATGTACTTATCTGTATATGTGATATATATTTGACTTGGTTGGTTGACAGGAGAAAAACAAGAACAGATAGAACTTGAAAAAAAGAAGATTTTCTTGGGACTGTAGCCTATATGCATTACATGCCATAATTAACTACGTTTTATGAATGTGATATTAACTACATATAACACATTAGCTTAGTTATTCTGCAAGCTAATGCCCTCCCTACCCAATTTACAGGGAATGATTCTGTATTACTCAAGCAGCCTCCATAAAAACCTGATGTGAATACACTCTAAAAAAATTCAGACAAAATTGGTTTTTTAGATTCAAAATGGTTTTTTGAAAAACCAAATTTCAATGCAAAAAACCAAAATGGATTTTTTTAAAAATCCATTTTGGTTTTGCATTGAAATTTGGTTTTTCAAAAAACCATTTTGAATCTAAAAAACCAATTTTGTCCCGACATTTTTTAGAGTGTACAACAATTAGCTGTATTCATATCTCGTGCCAGCTTCAAGTTGTGGTGTAGGCAGTGATGTGTTTTTTTTTTCTCAGAGTTTGGAGTGTGGTTATAATGGGAAAAGCGGGAAATAAATTAGAATGGCCATTTACTCTATAATTAAAAAAAAAGAGGTTAAGAATTAAATAAAATATTTTAAAAAAGAATAAACCAAATAAAAACCATCTACTTCAAAAGTGTATCTTTGTCTGCACTCTAAACAGATGAATCTCCTTCAAAAACCCTGATTGGTTTTTTTGGGGGCTTATCCTCAATATCATTGAATGAAGGTTGGTGGGAAATACCATGCATCAGGATAATTATCAATGGTGTGGTTTTTGGGAAAACCAGATTTCTACTAAAAAAAATATAGACTGTTTTGTCCTATTTTTAGAGGGTAAGACAGATAAATATACATGTGTAGGTCATATGAGGGTACCCCAATTAGTGGGTTGACTAATGAAATGGAGGAGAGTGGGACTCCTCGGCATAGTACACATTTACACCATGTAAGGCATCTTTTACTTGCCAAGCACAGACACTGATACATGGACCGATACTGTCCAAGGGTGTACGTTTTGTATTTGAGAAATTGAGAACGCTCAGCTAATCTGAAAATGTCAAGTTGTCAGAGAGTGTGTCATGCCTTACTATATCTTGTGTGGGTCTGCATTGTATATGTGGGAGGGTGTCATATCGGAGCAGGTGGTATGCTTCAAATTGGATATATATATTTACTGTGTAGGGCTAGACCTTATATTTATTTTATTGCAACTTCTATCCCTTTTTTTCTACCTATGCGAATATCTAGCATAACCCGAAGACAGATACTGGACTGACTGGTAGACTAAATGCCTAATTGACTGTCTGACTGACTATCTGACTGATATGCAAGATAATAGTCTACGAATTACTAATCAATAATTAACCCAATGATTTGGCAACTGACATACTTACTTTGTCACCTGATGACTGACTGACTGACTGACTGACCGACCGACTGACTGACTGACTGACTGACTGACTGACTGACTGACTGACTGACTGACTGACTGACTGACAGGTAGTAAAACTGTAGAATCTCACTCACTTTATCACTGAATGGCTGATTGACTGACTGACTGACTGACTGAATGGATAGCTGACTTATTGACTTACTATCCGATTTGCTGACTTACAGCAAAACTAGAGTCTCCCTAACTTAATGCCGGATGGCTGACTGACTCAGCCACTGACCAACTCAATGACTGAGTGACTGACTATCTGAGCCACTGACTGACTAACTATGACTCACTGACCAATAGCAAAACAAGAATCTCATCCCATAATACGAGAAGATAGATCCATAATCGATTGACAACTACCCAGCCTGCTCATCCAAGCATCTTCCTATGGGTCCATTGACACCATTTCACCATGGGCATCTTGGGGGCAAAATATGATTAATTGGAGTGGCATGGTGGTGGGACCATATTGATTTCTGAATTTGAGTGGTGGCCAAGTAGCCTTGATATCACTGCAGTCCTACTTCTACCAAGAACTCCAAAATTATATAACATTTCAAGTTCTTATGGTATGACCTGTTGCTTTACAACTGAAACACTCAGTCTCATGTATGTGAGTATGGCATTTTGTGGATGCCGCACCAATGCAGTTGTCAGGAGCATGATGAGCACCAGTATTAAGATAGCATCATCAACAGCAGCCCCAGAACAGCAATAACTGCAGCAGGAACTCTGGCAGCAGTTACCAGCACCCCTAGTGGCAATTCACAGAGTCGTTTCAAACATCATTTGTTTTGGACGAACCTCACTATACATATGGAGCACGTGCTTACTGTTTCACTCTGTACACATGATGTAGCTATTGCATAACTACCTATAGCATACAGTGACTATCTTCTACTGTATAAACTGTTTGTATACATCTTGCTATTTGCTTGGATGCCAGCATTTGCCTTCTTGGATTTACCAGAGACATCACACATGGATTGGAATAGTTTCCTGTCACGCTAGTTTGCAGTCAGCAGTTTTATAGGACTTTGATAACAGTGCTTCTTCTACAGATCTTCTGGTGCAAGTTCGGTTTGAGTCAGAAATACTCATCTGGAACTCAATTATAGTGCTATTTGGTAATATCAATGGATACATAGTGTTTAATTACTTGGATTTCCATTCAATATTTTGAGGAGCTTGGATTTTGTTAATCCATTTTTGGGATTTCATCCCATTTCCGATGGAATTAGACTTAACTTGATTTTCATACTTTTTCCACAATTTGGAAATTTTAGATGCTAAAATGGAAGTTAGACGTGACAATATCAATGTGACGTTTGGATAACAAACTGTCGTGATTGTATTGTCAGGGATTAAGGATGGACAGTGATTTCATCATACTGTGGAATTTGCTATATTGGAAATGTGCAGCCAAAACTATGTAATTTTTCTGAATGGTAATTATTATTAAGCAATTATTATTCCAGTGCCTTTACTGAAGAATAGTTCGATATGTTGCCTATGGGTAATTCCATGTGATTATGATATCATGAAGGACTGGTTATTATCTATTCCGATAGTTTTATTTGCAGTGATTTGATTTTATTTCCACATGGATGATTGTGAAGATTTATATAATTATTCAAATCCAGATAACACAAAAGTAAACGATATATATTATTTATAGGTGTAAGGGATTTGGATGGATAGATAGACCAGTGACTATTTATACCAAAGGTAGAACTGTGTTGACAGATCCACCCACAAATGAATACTGGATAACAATGATTGTTACACAACCTACAAATGTAATCTGAACACACAGACGCCCTGATGGCATGTGTGGTTTGGGTACAAAGACCAGCAGTTCTCTATAACACTATATAAAATAGCATTTAACAACCATTGTGCCTGAATAAACTGGATCATACCAACCCAAATAACCATGGCCAGGATTATGCCTCCCAGAATAGTTTATTCTGCTGATGATTCGTGTATCAACAGCCATCTCCCCCTACCAGTGATTTTTACCACAGCTGATAGCAGTGATGACGATTCAGGGTAAGTGTGATAAGATGAGGCAATATTTCATTTAGGTGTGGCCCCAGGCTTTGTGAGATAGACTATAATGTTTCATCTAGATTTGATTTGTGCTTTAGGCCTACCCTGTCATTTATGTACATGGTATATAAAGTTAGTCATATAGTCATATAGTTCCTACCTGAGTTCATAATTATGTGACGTTTACCAATATTTCTCTATTTAATTCAAAAATGGTAGCAAATCGGTCAGGGATAGATTGAGATGACAAGCAATTTTAAACATCTGTCCTGTAGATAAGATGCTGGTGATAGAAAACCATCACTGAATAATATGGTCACCAAATCTACAATTATATAATAATTGTAGACATGGTCTCACATGGAGCTGTGATCAATAGTTGTCTCTAGATGATAAATAGATGAGGTTTTACCAAAACAGATAGTGTCATGATGCCCTAAGGCAATACTATTTTGTTAAGTAGGCCTAAGGCGTGTGTCTACAAATCTCTGGAAGCAATTTCTTCTTGAATAGTATATGAAGACTGGATAGATGCAAACCGACGTATACTGAACTATGAAATTAGTTTACCGTTAACCATCAACATTTTTATTATGGAAATACACCTAGCTGTCTCCTGTGGGTCTGTCCTATGTTTTACACCTTTAACTGCATATATACACATTTAGATGATTGGGCATGATGTTCTGCAACAACTTGAGATCAAAGTATACATACCTTTTCTAACTGCAATGAAATTGCATGCTATTACTGCTATTATGTTTGCAGGGCATTGGCACACACTTTAGTGAAGAGACTTATTACAGCTAGCTGCATATGACAGAATATCCCTGAAGAAACCCCTATATATGTAACAAGACTGTTTCATAATCAACTGCTCTTTATCTACTTCAGAAGGGAGATCAAACATAGAAGTAGTAATTTTGTTTTACAAGTGAATGACCTAAAATCATAACCAAAAGTGTTGAAGGGTCATTACAGTAGACGAAAAACGAGTGCTCACAGAATTGGACTGAAATGTTCCTTGTGAGGTCATAGGCCTATCCATTCCATGTCAAGCTTTCACAAGTTGCTTAATGACAATTTGACACTTCATTGTAATGCATTTGATAGGGCTTGTTATGATATCATTTTTGTCCACTAGCTGCTGAATGTAAGTACTTGTCATTTGTCTGTAAATAACACATGTCACTCTCTCACTTCATAATTTGACCCTTAACAAAACACATTGGTATCTTTATTCATAAGGTTGAAATATGCTAATTGCCATACAATGCCCAGAGAAACCCTTTTTCAGATTAGACTAAGCCAACTTGGCCAATAAAAACTGGTTGTGACACACTGCAGCTCATCAGATAGCTAGTTGCCATAGCAACAAATCAAGTTGTTCGTGCACTAAGTCAACCGGTATTACATAACAAAAGGTCAACTATTCAATATTGCTGTATAATAAAACTCGCTCAGGTACAATCATTGTCTGGTTGGCTGTGGAACTTGAGAGTTCATCCGCCAACCTAACCACTCATGGGTTTTGGTGGACTTAAGCCAAGTTAAGGTGACTCAAGCGTGGTACACTGCACATACTTCTGAGCAGCCTGGTTGCCTAGCAACATAGCGTCACAACTGCTGCAGGCCCTGAAAAAGTTGTGACATCACCATTTTCTGCTCTCTTTTTTTTAAAAGCATGACAGCCAGTAATTTGCTATTTAAATGAGATCTAATGCAGCTAGAAGCATAATTATTTTTTTATTGAATGCAGCAACACCTACTCTATGCTAATTTAAAGTTTCAGCTTCTCATCTTTATCCAAAGAATTTTCTCAACTCAACTGTGTCTAAAATTGTCTTTATTTCTTTAAATTGACATTGGCATAGTCATGGCACTGCAGTTAAAAAACGACTCGGTGAAATTTTTTTATTTTTGGCCATTTGTTTGACAATAACTTGTTTATGAATTATGCAAATTTTAAAAAAAATCTGTATGATCGTTTTCCTAAAATTTTATTACTGCCAAAATTGATGCATAAAAAATCAGCAATTAATTTGTGTATTGGTGCCCTTTGAGCTCTTACAGAAAAAAATATTTTAACCTTTTTCTTCAAATTTGTGGAAAATGTATTGGTGTACATCCATGGGAATACATTTATGACGTTTTTGTGTGACAAATGCATGTAATGCTTTATTCTGTGGTACATAACCAAAAACTCAATTTATGACTTTTAAGCAGTCATCAGGCCTAACATACTGTTGACATGACAACAAAACGAGTCGGTGAAATTTCTTTGTTTTTCATTTTTGGAATGTATGGGTCCCATAGAGTAACTGTGCAAAATTTTAGAAAAATCTGTATGATCAAACTACCATGCATGAGTCACCTTATTAAATCCTCCACCCTGAGTGTTTTTTACTGCAAATTTACATGGCTACACACCATGAAATAAAAATAAAATTATAGATAAAATATTTTTTAAATTCAGTTGTGGGATATGTTTAACATTTAATCATTTCTACATTATATGTACTGTCACTTTCAACCTGATTCAAGAAATAACATTTTTAATTGACTATATATATATATGCAAAATCTTTGACCTGCCAACCAGATACCAGACAAAGTAGTTTCGGATATACAATGTAAATATTGAAAAGCTGATTTAAGATGATGAACAATTGTATATGCCGTATGTACTGTAGATAAGATGCTGGAGAAAGAAAACTATCTCTGGATAATATGGTCACCAAACCTAAAATTAGTTGTAGACATTCTGGCATGTAGCACCCAAACAGCTGCAATGAATGGTTGTCTATAAATAATAAATAGGTGAGGTTATACCTAAACATATACAGTCATGATAGGCCTGCCCTAAGGCATTATTTGGAATAGGGCATGTGTCTCAAAACCATTGGAAGCAATTCCTTCTTGAATAATATATGAAGATTGGATAGAGGTGAACTGATGTATACTGAACCATGAAATTGGTTTACTGTTAACCATAGACTTTTTTTTACTCTGAAGGTGCACCGGTCCCAGCCCACAAGTATATCTAATTTCCTCTGCTATACTTGAAGTCTTTAACTGCAGATGATTGCATACATTTTTTGTTATAACTGAGGAATTACTTAATATCTAGGTACACTATAATTTCTCAACTGGGATGATGCTACCACTACATGCTACTGCTACAACTCAGTGCACTATACTGCTGCTACTATTCACAAATAGAATTCTACATACAGTTGTGGAACTGCCAGTTGGTTTTGGGTCCTTGGAAAGTACAGATGCCAATTACAATGCATATATACAATACATAAAGCCCTGGCATACACTCAAGTGCAGAGATGCTTACAGATTGCAGAATGCCTTTGAGATGCATCCTTATTTAGCCCCGAGTCTCCTAATTAGTCTTTTGCATGCATAGATGCTGTCTAATGGAGCAACAGGAGCCTCTTGGATTAGGTTTGATGAGAAAAAGTCAAGAATTGGGCTGCTGAGATAAATTGGATAACAGAGTTTATCTTGGCAGATGGAAATAATTATACAGGAAAATTATTTATAGTTTCAAAGTATATGTTTAGTGCAAAGTGGTTGGCAAACAAGAATATTCAAGGTTTATATAATCAATCGTATGGACAGGTATAATATACTAAGTATAGTGAATTTTTCTTTCTGTAGAACCAAGATTAAGTATATATTAAGACTGGCAACTGTTCTTTCTTTGTTGTCCATGGGCATCAAACCAACAATAACCTGCAATCTCTTCATAGGAGATCGGATATTGTGAAGAGGCATCCTGATGCAAATTGTTAAAAATGATGTTGCTTTCTCTCAGTTGTGACCTCTGGTTTTGACATTGCACTGAAATATGATACTCACGGTTTTCCCAGGGTTGGTAATACTTCTTTTAAAAAATTTTTTAAATAAGATAATGATATAAAGTACCACAAAATTGAGCAAATTGCTTAATACAGGCATTCACATGCAGTTTTCACCTAATGTTGATAATTTCGCGATGACCTTTGAAAGATATCTGGCTCAGGGAAATTGGCCGACCTGTGAAACTTCGAAGTAATGTTAAGAACAGCAAATCATCATCATTCTGGGAATTTGAAATCAGCCAATTTTGTCTGAGTATCTCCCTCTAAAAAGGGACCGCAATGGTCAGTTCCAAGTAGTTCTCAAAAGTTGTTGATTTTTCCAACTTCACTGTCAGCGACTTTTTGTGCAATTGGTTGACTTTTTACACCTTTATACACCAACAGTACTGTAATGTCTTTATTCACAAGGCGGATATTTGCTAATAGCCAAATAATAGCCATATAATGCCAACGGACACTCTTCTTCAGATTAGACTAAGCCAACTTGGCCAATAAAAACTGGTTGTGACACACCGCAGCTCATCAGATAGCAGGTTGCCATAGCAACAAATCAGGTAGCTCATGCACAAAGTCAACTTGTATTATGTACAAAAAAGGTCAGCTTCTCTGTGTATGTAGGGTTTGGTGTACATGCCATGGTATAAGAAACGGAAGTGACTGGTAAATTGAATATCAAAAAGCATTTTTTTGACATTATGATGAAAAAATGGTGCAGTAAATGATAACCCAAAATGTAAAGCTTACAACTAATAGTAAACTATTGTGTTTCTCTTCCTGTCAAATCAATTTGTCATGAAACTTGAATACCTCAGGGAAATTAGTTGAATAGAGGGCTTAGAATATCATTTTTAGACCTGCATCATGAGAATGCTTGTTTTTGTATATTTCATTTTTGTTGATAGTTTCAGACAAACATACACAACATGCAATGCTTGCTGGCATGGACAGAGCATGGACAGAGCTTTTAGCAAGCATATGTGGCAAGTGATGAAAACGACACTGCAAAACCAGCAACGTCAATGGAAGCTGCCATTATGAATAAAAAATTGTCATTTATGGTAGAACACTTGTTTTTAAGGTTTCACAGTGGATCATCAATTGATAACGCAAGACGGAGACATATCCAAAACATGTAGCATGCTTAATTTATACTGGAAACTTTGTGGACCCAGCATACAGTGGTCCCTGAATCAAACTTTACATCATCTGTCCCTGAAAGAACCAATCTGAAAATTATGTTCCTTTGCTTCAAACAATTATTGTTTCCTGAAAGGTTAAGATTGTCAATTGAAGAACTTTTACTGTTCTGTATCTTTGAAACCTTCCTTAAAATCCATTGTTTCTCTTTTGAGAATTTTGAGAATTGAAATTCTTCATTGAAATTCTCATTGAAATTACATTTATCAAGACTCATTGATTGTTGAGCTTCACAAGAAATGTCTGCCCTTGAAGATGTATTTGTTTTTAAAAAGCTTTTGTTTCTATAAATATTGTGTCATTTGCCACCTTCACCTTGGCAATTAATTGGCTGTGTCTGAGAAAACCAGGCAGGGGCGTCTACGTGGCCCGACTCAGATTTTATTGATACTGGGTTTAATGACCCTTTGAATAGTTTAGAAAGTTGGGGTAAGTTTGATTTTGACCAAAAAATTTTTTAGGGGCCAAACTGGTGCTCTAAAGAATAGATGTTTTACATAGCTGAAAATTATCGGCAAAAACTCCCATTGGATTACATGTTAAATATTGAAACTTTGAGGCTATGGTACGCAACGAGCAGCGGCTACAAAAAAATTCTGACAATGCAATTTGGTTGTATGACTCTTTAACTTATGGAAAGTGGTGTCAGACCCGTGGGTTTTTTTGTTATGGGTTGTTTTGAGTGGCATTTCTAATGTAACCATGGCTACAAAATTGAAATCTATTTCTTTGACCACCAAAAAGATGAAATTGGTCTATCTCTGTCAGTAAAAATGAGAAATAAACAAGTAAAGCGTGGTTTCCTATATTTTAGAGTATGGGGAATTCATTTCTTAGGTCAATTCTATTTTTAGAACAACCCTTGGGTGCATTTTAGGCCTATCAATGCAGAAAAAGTGTGATTTTTAAACTTTTTTCACTTTTCCGGCAGTATGATGCAAATTTGGTGACCTGAACATTAGCAATTAGGAATATCAAACCACCAAAACATTTTTGTCTTTTATTTGGCGTATGCAATTTGTTAAATTTATGCATATTTCTAGCCAAAAAGGCCAAATTCGGTAATTTTTATGCCCGATTTGCGGCAAATTTTTAAAAAAGCCCAGAAGTTGATGTAATTAAATGATGATAGCCTGAACTACAACAAAGAGGAACTCGTGCCTTATTTTTGAAAATGTTGTTTCAAGAAGGTAGGAAAAATTAGTTTTTGACCTAACTTAACATTCAAGATGGCTGCCACAATGGAAATTGTCAGACCTGTGGGACGAAATGGAAATCTATTTCTTTGAACACCAAAAATAAGAAATTGATCTATCTTTCAGTAGAAATGATAGAAAAGCAAGCAAAGCATGGTTTCCTGTATTTTAGAGTACGGGGAATTCATTTCTTAGGTCAATTCTATGTTTAGAACAACCCTTGGGTGCATTTTAGGCCTATCAATGCAGAGAAAAAGTGTAATTTTTTTAACTTTTTTCACTTTTCCGGCAGTATGATGCAAATTTGGTGACCTGAACATTAGCAATTAGGAATGTCAAACCACCAAAACATTTTTGTCTTTTATTTGGTGTATGCAATTTGTTAAATATATGCATATTTCTAGCCAAAAAGGCCAAATTTGGTCATTTTTATGCCCGATTTGCGGCAAATTTTTAAAAAAAGCCCAGAAGTTGATGTAATTAAATGATGATAGCCTGAACTACAACAAAGAGGAACTCATGCCATATTTTTCCAAATGTTGTTTCAAGAAGGTACGAAAAATTAGTTTTTGACCTACTTAACATTCAAGATGGCTGCCACAATGGGAATTGAGATACGATTACAAATTCTGCAGTAACAAGTGAAGTGAGATTTTTAAACAGTATTTAACTTTTCCTGCCTTATATGGGAGTTGTGATAACTGGAACTCTCATAATTGTGCAAATAACATTAAAAGGAATTTTGCTCTGCAAAAAGCTGCAGAATTCTATAATTCCTAAAGGCAGTAATGTAGTAATTCTGCATTTAAACGGGAAGAGTACACAATTTTGCAATTTACTGCAGAAGTCATACCAAACTCCACAATTATTTCTTAAAAACAAAATATTCTTGCAGAAATGCATAATTTCTACAGTACTGCAGGATTCCGGTTGGAAATAGCAGCATACGGCTTCTACACAATCAAGTGTAGGCCTATAATCTATTTGGTCGTCACTTTTGTCCAAAAAACGAACATCATTGGATCTCATCAGGAACAACATCAATGTGTGCATACATGTCATAGATATTATCCCTAAAATATTTTTGCATAAACTTGTTTCTTCCTTTTGTAAAATAATATCATTCATAACCCATCGGGTGAACTTTAGCGCTTTTGATCTGACAGGAATGTATTATAGTCCATTCGATAGGGGAGATTCTAAGATCTCCAGACATATTTTTATGCTTTCTGTAACTTAATTAGGACCAGAGATATGGTCAGTTGAAGAAATGTTAATATTGTGAATTTTTTACATAGCAGTAAATAAAGGGATTCATCCTTCAACAGTTTGACCTTCACTGAGTGGTTATGGTGAGGCAGGGGAGCTTCAAATTTTGTGACATCGTTCAAAGGTATTGGGACAACAATTACTCTTAGATTTGTGTAAATAGCCCATTTCCTTTTATGGCAAATTTATGCTGAAAAACTTCAATAAGGCAGTAAAAAGATGAAATTTTCAAAAATTAAAAAAAACCTTTGAAACAAAGTGTGGAATTCATGAAAAAGTCATATATGTTTTTGGGGGTCAACTTGTTGAACAATTAGTGCAAAAACTCCATTCCTAACCTAAAGCAATAAAAAAATGATATATCACAGAAAAGGTTTTTTGGTGTTAGAGCCCATTGACCGTGAAAAGTGGGTCAAGGTCACCTGGGGTAAAAAAAATCTTGCGGATCAATTAATTGATTAATCCCTGCAGACATGACATCCCAAACTTAAAGCAATCATGGGCACAAGGCCAAAAGCTCTAGGGGGGTACGGACACTACAAGGGGGGTACGGACACTAAGAAGAGACAAAGAGACAAAAACTGATGTGGCTCAACAACTAATATTATAGATATCAACTTGCTTATTGCTTTAATGTAGTATTGTTGTAATGTAGTATGCTAGTGAGTAGTTGGTGTGGATGTGGTCAGTTGGGTCATTTTGTGCTCATATAGCGGTGAACTAAAATGTGTTGTGGAATTGGGGATGGTTTGTTGTGGTTTTTTTTTTTAACATACCTTCAGTAACATACCTTCAGTATGGTCAATTTATACCTTGTAGGTAATGAGACCATCTGAGGTGATATCCGGTCGTTTCTCTTGCTATGTGGACTGAGCGGGGTCTGGTTTTAGTTATTGATATTGTATAGGCTAGGGTGGTTCTTCAGATCTTTCTTCAGCCCTGCCTTGAATTGGTTTACTGTGGAGGAGTTGATGGTGTCTTGGCTTAGCTGGTTCCAGACTGGGATGACTCTAGTTGAGAAGTAGTACTTACGGGGACCTGTCGCTTGTAGTACCTGCAGCTTCATTGTGTGACCTCTGGTGGTGGATAGTCTAGCTCTTTCAAACATCTTCTTGGTAGGGCACAGATGGCATCTTGTTTCGCTCTGGAGGTGGTCGATATTGTTCATTATTTTGAAGCAGTGGATTAGGTCCGTTCTCAGACGTCGGAATTTAAGCGATGGCAGATCAAGGGCTTTGAGACGTTCTGGGTAGGACAGATGACGGATGTCTTGTAGCAATCTGGTGGCCCTGCGCTGGACGTTTTCAATCATGGTGACATTCTTCTTGAGATGGGGTGACCAGACGCACGATGCGTATTCCAGGATTGGCTTCTTCGGAATTGCAGAAACAAAGCTTGACAGTAGCTTTCCAGACGCCCAATTTGCGATAGACGGGTATCGAGCGTTTCGTAAGGATCGGAATGAGAAAGGAGGAGGCGTCATCGCCTATATCCGATCAGTAATACCATGCGGACGAATCAAGACCCTGAAGAAAGAAACAGCGGAAATGCTATGCATCGAAGTAATTCCAATCAAGACATGCAAGTGGCTATTCTCGATCTGCTACAAGCCTCCTAATGTCCCGAATCATACGTTCACCTCCGAATTGAGTACTATGATGGATTTATCACAAACTAATTATTCAAATGTGTGTATCATTGGAGACTTAAATTTAGATCTGTCGGACACTGTAAAAGGTGAAACATTAACTGATTTCTGCAACCAGTATGATTTAAAACAACTGGTTGAAGAGCCCACAAATATGACTATCCATGGAACATCTCTAATAGATGTAATTATATCGTCAATGCCATCTATGAGCAAGAAATCAGGAAGTGTGAACACAGGTATTAGCGACTCGCACAACCTTGTGTATACCATCATGAACATTCGAGCACCAAGACTTCCTGCAAAAATTGTACACTACAGAAATTACAAACACTTTAATGTGGATAAATTTTCCTCTGATATTGGATGTATACCAGTGACAGCTAGTGAATTATTGGATAATGCAAGCGATAATTATTGGATCTTACAGTCTTTATTAAGACAAGTAATGGACGATCACGCACCTCTCAAGAAGGCGAAAGTACGTGCTCGAGACACTCCATTTATGAACAAAGAATTACGCCGGGCCACTCGTGAAAAAGCCCGTTTACATCGGAAATATAAGAACATCCCCAATAGTAAAAATTGGGAGAAATACAGACGCCAGAGAAACCTCACTACGAAGATCCGTAAGAGTGCCATTCAGGAATATTTTAAGAGCAAATGCAGCGGCGGCCAAAGTAACCCAGATTTCTGGAAAACTATAAAAACCTTTCTTACAAATAAGGGATCAGTGAATGGAAATCACATTATGATACAAACTGATGAAGGAATTGAAACAAGGCCAGAAAAAGTCGCAAACTTGATGAACGATTATTACATTAACATTGCCTCACAGATAGGAGGAGAGGCTAATATAGAACAGAAGGAGGAGCCAAATGAAGTTTTTGTGGCTAAATGCACAAACTTTTACAAGGATCATCAAAGTGTCAAAAACATTCGTGAAAAGCATAACATCATAGACTTTAATTTCACACACACAAGCTCCTCTGTAGTAGAGAAAATAATCTCTAATATGGACACAAAGAAATCCACAGGATATGACTCGATCCCGCCAAAACTTCTGAAACCTGTGGCTAAGCATGTAAGTGCCCACATCGCCAACATCTTCAACATGAGTGTGGACACATGCACCTTCCCTCAGGGTGCAAAATTTGCCGAAGTGGTACCAATCTTCAAAAAGGATAGCAACTTGATCATGAAGAATTATAGGCCCGTAAGCATTCTTCCCTCGCTATCTAAAGTCCTAGAGAAGATTGTACATGAACAATTGCAAAGTTTTTTGGAACATGTTCTACATCCAAGAGTGGCAGCATACCGTAAGGGATATAGCTGCGAACATGTCCTCATTGAATTAGTGGAACAATGGAAAGTTGCAATGGACAATAATAAATGTGCAGGTGCTTTGATGATGGACTTGAGCAAAGCTTTTGACTGTTTACCGCACCCACTTACCATCGCAAAACTAAATTCGTACGGAATGTCGAACAAAAGCTGTGGATTAATATGGTCCTACCTCTCGGATAGATTCCAGAGAGTTAAACTAACAGGACTTGTCAGTACTTGGAGTCAGTTGAAGAAAGGAATTCCCCAGGGGTCCATTTTAGGACCAGTAGTTTTCAATCTTTTTATTAACGATCTGTACAGCAGTATAAACGGGGCTTCCCTACATAACTACGCTGACGATAATACAATATCAGTGATTGCTACAAACAAGGACGAGGTTATAAATACACTGACGAAAGAAGCAGAAATAGCTATTAACTGGTTTAAAATCAACATGATGGAGGCCAATGCCTCGAAATTTCAAGCCCTAGTGCTTAAGAGCAAAGTGCCAGTTATCTTCAAATTGAACAACGAAGAAATTGCATCCGAGGATTATGTGAAATTGCTGGGAGTTTTCCTCGACAAGCACATAAATTTCCAACACCATGTCGGAGTTATAATTAGAAGAGCAGGAGCACAGCTCCGGGTTTTACAAAGACTGTCAAACATGCTCGACTCTTCTGCTAAAATGGAAATTTTTCGCAGTTTTATATTGTCACACTTTACTTACTGCTGCCTGGTGTGGCATTTTTGTGGAGCAGTACAGACGAAAAAGCTAGAAAGGATACAGTTTAGAGCTCTGAAATTTGTGTTTTCTGACCACTCGTCAGATTACGAAAGCCTTCTAAAAAAGGCAAAACTACCAACGTTAGAACTTGGCCGGAAGAAAACTATTTTAACTTTTGTTTTTAAGACTTTAAATGGTCTATCTCCCACCTTCTTACAAGAGATGTTCAAAACTCGTGAACATAACTACAACCTGAGAAGCAGAAATAAGTTAAAAAATGAACACTGTAGAACCGTTCGCTACGGACTACAGTCATTGACTCAATACGGGGCGAGACTATGGAACTCGCTCAACGACGATCTGAAGAACACTGAACACCTAAACCAGTTCAAAAGAAATATAAAAAACTGGACTGATGACGCCTGCGAATGCAGATTCTGCTCATAATGACTCTTGTGATTTTAACTTGTGATTTTACGAACTGTGATTTTAAAGACTTTATGGTTTTAAAACTGTGATAGCAAAATTTTTGCGATTTCAAAGATTTTACCCTAAATTAATTTACTTACTATTTTACATGTGTTAATTTATCCATTTACTTGTTATATTGTTTCGTAGACAGTCGGTCACATTAGCCTACGGCTAAAGTTTCTCTTTTGTACCACTGACTATAAATAAAAGTATTTGATTTTGATTTTGATTTTGACGGTTGATTTATAGAGGAGCTTGAAGGAATCTTTGTCCAGATGTTTGAAGGTATGGGCGATGCATCCAAGCAGACGGTTCGCTTTCTTCGTAATTCCTTCGATGTGCTGGTTGAATGACAATCGGTTGTCCACAACAACACCAAGGTCTCTCTCCGCTGTGGTTTTGGATAGGGTGTGATGAAGCATCTGGTAGTTCTTCTCAGGGTTAGATGAACCGAGATGGAGCACGTGGCATTTGTCAGGATGGAATTTCATCTGCATCTTGTGTGACCATTGTAGCAAGTTGTCTAGGTCAACTTGTAGGCTGGAGGGGTTCTCTGTTGTTTCAACTAAGATTTGAAAAAGCTTGGTGTCGTCGGCGAACATGCTGATGAAGTTGTTTACTTGGCTCGGTACATCGCTGACGAACAGCAGGAAGAGGAAAGGGCCAAGGACAGAGCCCTGGGGGATGCCGCTGAGAACAGGTTTCCAGGAGGAGTGCGCACCATTTACTGAAATCTTCTGACGCGGTTAGTGAGGAAGGACTCTATCCAGGAGATTGCTTTGTCTGTGATTCCAAAGCTTTTGACTTGTCGCAGTAGCCTTTGGTGGGGTACGCTATCAAAGGCCTTAGCGTAATCTAGGTATATGATGTCGACAGGAATGCCGTGCATTAGGGCCTCGGACCAGATGTTTAAAGCTTCGAGAAGGTTGGTGACTGTGCTCTTGCCTGGAGTAAACCCGTGTTGTTCCTTGCACTCTAGCAGGTTGTCCTTTATGTGCCTGTTGAGCTGTTCCACAATTAGGCGTTCCAGGATCTTGCAGATGATGGAGGTCAGCGAGACAGGGCGGTAGTTTGACGGAGTATGGCGGTCACCTTTCTTGTAGATGGGACTGATGATGGCATCCTTCCAGTGGCTTGGGAGTTTGGATTTGTCAATCGTAGACCTGTAGATGAGGGTCAGGGGTGTCTTGATGGCTGCTCCTACTTCTTTTAGAATGCGTGGGTGCATGCCGTCAATTCCAGGTGTCTTGTCCACTTTATTAAATAAATTTTTTTTTTCAATAAAAATAAAAAGAGTTATGTCATAGATCGTTTGAGTCTTGACTGTTTTCAAGCTGACTTTGCATTATAATATCGCCCACATGACGATCGTCCATGCATTTCAAGGAAGGCCAATAATGCATTTGGCAATTCCTTTTAGCAGTGCATCTATTTTCAGAAGCAGTCCTACAATGCTAAGTGCAATTCTGCAAGTTCTAAAGCCTTTTCTCATTTTACCAAATCGCCACTGAGAAACAGCACTTGGAGGTCAATCTGACAGGTGTCAAAGCTGATTACACTTGACAGTGCAGTGCTACTTTGTTCTTGTATCCATGGATGTTATGCTTAATTGCCATTTGAATTCCCAACAGAACCCAGGATTTGAATCCTCGGATTCTTGTTGTCAGCTGGGATAATACCAGATGCATTCCTTGCAAGACAAATTCTACTGAACTCGCTCTGTCTTATTCAAAAAGTTTAGTTTTTTTCATATAATGTCAAATCTACGCTCTGTAGGCCTATAGTCTATGACCAAACAATTCTATTTCTCAGACAGTTCGATTGTTGTTTATTTGATGAAAACTGAGAAACTGAATGTAACGTTGGTTGATGTAGCAATTAAAAACAACAATAACTGTTTGACAGAGTGTTTGTTAAATTTGGCTAATAAAATGACAATTTCTAGCAATTTTTTGCACAGTGCAAAGAAAACAAGGTTTTTGATGCACATATCTTCCGAAAACTAGCTTTATCAAACGATTAAGAAAGAATGCAGACCTAAGGGAAATCACCCACAGAAATTTGCTCTGCTGATGGCCTTCTTATTGTCAGACTTTTCAATCTGGTCAATCTCTTATGAGTTATGACATTTAAAATAGTGAATTATTTTGCCTGGAAAGGTTTATTGTTCAATAAATAACAGAACTCTATACAAGTAAACTAACATGCACATATATATTGAAATAGACAAATGAAATACTGGTACGGCTTACTAATGCGGCTTCCATAATCTATGCATATTTTGCTGACACATCCGTACGGCAAAACCAACAGGTACTACAAACTTATTGGAAGTCTTCTTGAATTTATAGCAAGTTGGGCCCCATTCTGTGCATTCCAAATTATTTTAATTAATGTTTTCCCATCTGCCAGCGTGCAATGGTCTGATCAAAATGACCAAGGTTTTCCTTTGCCTCACAATGAGATACTTTTGATTCATAACACAAAATAAATTGAATGTTCAAGCTTTATGGCTGCCATATTGGGACATTTTACAAGATGTTATCATGTGACCTTTTTACAAAACATCCTCTAACATTTTCTATACTTTAAGACAACCACAAGAATAATTTGTGTCCTAATCAAAATCTAAATTGTAGAAAGGCGTCTGGCATTTTACGACAGTCAAAACTTTTCTCTCATACTTTCATGATGGAAGAATTATTGGCGCTTTAGATCCCTTATTTTTGCACCTCGTAGATAATTGGTAGAGGAGGATGATACAACAATGAGGCAAATGATGATTGAAACTGCTGTCCAATATAAGTTTAGATAATACTGCCAAAGCAAGTATCAAACCCTGGACCCAATGACTGGCAGCTTTTACCTTCATGAAACAGTATTTGAAACAAAATGGCATGAATGTATGCTTTGGGTTAACATCTCTTTCACTACATCAACTCCCAAAATTTTTCAATAATTTGTCGCAAAACGTTCCTAAAATAAGGGCAATTTGTTCTTTTTTGGCAAGAAAATTAGCATTAATGTAGCAGATTTGTACACCTAATAAAAGATAAAAAATTCCATTTAATTTTATTTGCACAATTATGAGAGTTCCAGTTATCACAATTCCCATATAAGGCAGGAAAAGTTAAATACTGTTAAAAAAAATCTCACTTCACTTGTTACTGCAGAATTTGTGATCTTATCTCAATTCCCATTGTGGCAGCCATCTTGAACGTCAAGTAGGTCAAAAAATCATTTTTCGTACCTTCTTGACACAACATTTGGAAAAATATGGCATGAGTTTCACTTTGTTATAGTTCAGATTATCATCCATTTAGTAACATCAACTTCTGGACTTTTTTTCAAAATTTGCCACAAAAATGGGCATAAAATTGGCGAATTTGGCCTTTTTTTACAAGAAATATGCATAAATTTAACAAATTGCATACACCAAATGAAAGACAAAAATGTTTGGTTGGTGGGACATTCCTAATTGCTAATGTTCAGGACGCCAAATTTGTATTATACTGCTGGAAAAGTGAAAAAAGTTAAAAAATCACACTTTTTCTATATTTATAGGCCTAAAATGCACCAAGGGCGGTTCTAAAAATAGAATTGACCTAAGAAATGAATTCCCCATACTATAAAATATAGAAAACCATGCTTTACTTGTTTTTCTATCATTTCTGCTGACAGAATATAGAGCAATTTCATCTTTTTGGTGTTCAAAGAAATAGATTTCCATTTTGTCCCACGGGTCTGACAATTTCCATTGTGGCAGCCATCTTGAATTTTAATAGGTCAAAAACTAAGTTTTCGCACCTTCTTGAAACAACATTTGTAAAAATAAGGCACAAGTTTCTCTTTGTTGTAGTTCAGGCTATCATCATTTAATTACATCAACTTCTGGGCTTTTTTTCAAAATTTGCAGCAAATTGGCATAAAAAAGACCAAACTGGGCATTTTTGGCTAGAAATATTCATAAATTTAACAAATTGCATACACTAAATGAAAGACAAAGATGTTTTGGTGGTTCGACATTCCTAATTGCTAATGTTCAGGTCACCAAATTTACATCATACTGCCGTAAAAGTGAAAAAAGTTTAAAAATCACACTTTTTCTATATTTATAGGCCTAAAATGCACCCAAGGGTTGTTCTAAAAATAGAATTGACCTAAGAAATGAATTCTCCATACTCTAAAATACAGGAAACCATGCTTTACTTGTTTTTCTATCATATTTACTGACAGAGATAGACCAATTTCATCTTTTTGGTGGTCAAAGAAATAGATTTCCATTTTGTCGCCATGGTTACATTAGAAATGCCACTCAAAACAACCCATAACAAAAAAACCCACGGGTCTGACACCACTTTCCATAAGTTAAAGAGTCATACAACCAAATTGCATTGTCAGAATTTTTTTGTAGCCGCTGCTCGTTGCGTACCATAGCCTCAAAGTTTCAATATTTAACATGTAATCCAATGGGAGTTTTTGCCGAAGAATTTCAGCTATGTAAAACATCTATTTTTTAGAGCACCAGTTTGGCCCCTAAAAAATTTTTTTGGTCAAAATCAACCTTACCCCAACTTTTCAAACTATTCAAAGGGTCATTAAACCCAGTATCATTAAAATCTGAGTCGGGCCACGTAGACACTATATGGGACTTCCGCCTGGTTTTCTCAGACACAGCCAATTAATGGTTTCCAGCTAATTGCTGACATTTGTTTAATCCATAATTAAGGATGTTCGTTAAACGTGAAACAAATAGTTATTTAAAAAAATCAGTGCAAATAATTTTTCGTGGGATTGCATTGTTACATTAAACTTTCAAAACATGTTTTTCTTCTGGAAGAAAGGGATTGACTCTTCATTCATGAAATACATTTGTGAAATGCTTATC
This sequence comes from Platynereis dumerilii, assembly GCA_026936325.1. NCBI lineage: Eukaryota > Metazoa > Annelida > Polychaeta > Phyllodocida > Nereididae > Platynereis > Platynereis dumerilii. Next base: position 703,081 of record JAPTHN010000037.1, on the reverse strand, counting down.
AGTCAAATTTAGTTAATTTTCAAAAAAACTTTGTATTTGAGTGTGCGAAAAGTTGTATTTCACGGTCTGCAGAAACTTGTCAAATTGATGCAGATACAAGGTTTTGTATTCTGCAGTCTCATATTATTCGTCCTCGAGTTCATCTCTCTTTGCTATCAGCCTCAATGTGCCGGAAAGATCTTAACACCTTCAACCTTTACTGCAAAAAAACATTTTAAATACTTTAGACAGTGCTTAAACTACTGTAAATAACCTACAAATACTTTGATAGGTTTATAAGCCCAGTTCTGGGCACTCGGGAGAGTTGATTTTAAAATGAGCATAGGCGTACGGCGCGCGCGATTTTGGGGGGGGGCGAGCGTCATTTGCCCGAATTTTACAATCTAAATTTATAAACATTTCAAATTAAATTGCCTGGAAATCATTAATTTTCAGTAGTTTTTATTTAATCATCTGCCCAAATTTTTTAGTCTTTTTGCCCGAATCTTACTGTTTCCCAAACTTTTGGGGGAAATTATTAATTTTCAGTAGTTTTTATTTAATCATCTGCCCAAATTTTTTACCAGAATCTTACTGTTTCCCAAACTTTTGGGGGGGGGGGGGATCGCTCCCCCCTGCCTCCTCTCCGATACGCCTATGTTGTTGGAATGGGCAAGAGCCTCCAACATGTAACATATCCATTCCACGTAAAGTTTACTTGCCCAGTACAGACAATGATACAACAAGCCACCAATTTTTTAACGTTCCATCTCAGTGTCATCCAGCTGGGATTTTGCTCTTGAAGGTCTACTAAAATACTTGTAATTTACTACCGCAGGGTTCAACCCATACAGTCAAAGACCTTCGGCAGAGCACACCTGTCAGGCTGAGCTGTAACCACACAGGTACCCAGCTGCCTCCTAAACTTTAATCACTGAAATCAACCATTTTATCCAATGCAGGACCTTTTGTCTGCAGAGAATTTCCCAACCGAGGTTATAGTGGAAAAGGGACCATGCAGTTTGGTTTTATTACACCCTTTTACTGGCCATTTACCAGAAGCATCAAAAGCTAATAGGTAGCCCAGGCATCCAATTGATCTCATTTGGTTCAATAAAAGTGCCTTTCAATCTATTTGAATAGTTATCAAGGAACTGACAGTGAGGTTTATAGCCCAAAGAGAACTTCTCGTATCTATTTAAGCTTATACTGCAATCTTATTCACCATGTAGACTTCATGGTTGCAATTTCAATTCACTTCCTATTTGAACTTCCTTCAATATTTTCGATCAGGTAAAAGTTGGTCTTAAATATACTTTTCATATAAAGCCACACTATGACAACACAGCCCAAATTAACCAATCCTGATTAAGCTGTCAAAGTAACTACCTCCATTGTAATATCAGTTTTTGTAACAAATGTGTGGCAATACAATCCAACGTGCAGTTATATCATACTTCAAGCAACAACTACATGTACACTGGATACCACCATGACAAATTGACCTGTTTCGAAAACACAATGTCCTCTCATATGTGACAGAATCTAGATTTGGGAATTACTGCCATCCTCCCATCTATGGATCCTTGAACATCAGACAGAGTATTCCATCTTGTATGGCTTCAAAGGTCCCAGCTATTCTCAAGGCAGTTCCATATTCTTGCAGTGAGAGCTGAAAAGGCAAGGTCAAGGGGGTTCTCTTAATTGCCACTTCTGAGAACCATCATGTCTGCTCAGCCCCAAATTGCCTCTCATTATTTTTTCTTGGTGACAATTCCATTCTTCCTTCTTCCTTTTTCTTTTGTCATGTGCTTCCAAATGGCCATGACATAACCATTTGAGGTGGAAGTTCCTTCCCCTACATTATGCCAAAGTGTGGTCTCCAAGCAGCACTCAGAGACTAAGAACATTTCTCACACCCACGACACTTTTCAAACTATACCAGTGCCATGTGATGATCAGTTAAAAAAAATCAATTTCTCTGTCCCAAAAAAAGAGACATTCTGAAAAGTTGCCACATGCTTGAATAATTCAAACAATATCTATTGTGAGGTTTCTGTTTGTCAAACAATTCCAACCCTTTTGGAAAAGTGGCTATACCACAAAACATATAGCTCTTTGACAACACAGAGCTGCAGCAATTTGGTAGCACCTGTAAAGAATAACTATGGCTCCTATTGGCTAGTTATTTTGGCATGCAGAGTTTTGAGTCTTTAATTGGCTAAATCAGGATGGCTGTGTTAAGCAAATCTCTAAATAGACTAGATACAGTGATCAAGACAGTCTACAGGGAGGTTTGTAATTTAGCATTAGACAGGAATTTGCTATTTCTGATGTACAAGGTTATATTTCAACCAGAAGGAACAATAACATAATAAAAAATTCTACATTTTGTTACTTTATCAACTATATGTACTGCTTCTGTGACAACTAAGAAGTTTCCTTGTGCTGCCACTGCCACATGCACATCTGTGAATTTACTATTCCTGTAACTGCCAGTTGGCTTTTAGCATCTTGAAGACTACAGACTCTGATAGCCTGATATGAACAACACATAAATCCATGCATGAACTTAAGCATAGACGGCTACAAATTGCAGAATAACTTCGAGACCCAGAGTCTCCTAATTAGTCTTTTGTATGCATCGATGCTGTCAAATGGGGCAAAAAGAGTATCTTAGATTGGGATTCATCAGAAAAGGTCAAGAATTATGCTTCTGAAAAATCCTGGATAGCAGAGTCTGTCCTCGCAAATAGGATTATTAGGCTACAACAGAAAAAAATATTTCTTGGCTAATGAAACTGTAGTTTCGAAGTATTTATTTACATTGTACATGTTGTAGTGCAAAGTGGTTGGCAAGCAGGAATAATTCTGATATTTGAATATGCTGGTTGTAAGATTATTCTTGATTCATAACCAAGATTGAGTATTATTCCTTGGCTATTGAGCAATCTTATTGCAGAGCCCTGGACAAGTGCAAATATTGTGACGTCAATCATTATCGTGTTGTTGTTTTCATCAAATGGCAGAACTTCCCATTTCTGCTATGATATAAAAGATTGGTTCATGTGACAAAAGGCAAAGTCATTAAATTCCCATCCTGTCAAACCAATTTGTCATGAATTTTGAATACCTCTGGGAAATCAGTCGAGAAGAGGGTTTAGAATATCTACTTTAAAGAAAAGACCCACAGGAATTCTTAGATTTTATTATTTTTTTGCACTTGATTTTTATATAAATATACAGAAACGTGCTTGAAGAATGTCAATATCGGACAGACATGTAGTGCTTGTAATGATGGTTAATCCTTGACGGGGGACAAAGAGGATTTCACAATGATCATGTTACCATTAAATGATTTTATCCCAAATGTTTAGTCATTCACTTGCTCAGCATAAAGACTGATTCCAGGGGTAGTCTGTAGTAATTATTTAGTGCCACATGATAAATTTCTCTTCCACGAATCCAACCTGAGACTTTCGTTCGTTCATTGATTAAAGCACGAACTGTGTGTCAGTAGATTACAAGTCTCTAGCCTTGTGTGGCATCTTTTGCTGGCATCCATGCAGTCACACAAATGGCAGTAAAATAGAGGAAGACGGTTCGTGACATTTACTATCCACTTAATACTTCTTGCTCTGAAAAGCCACATTTCCAACAAGTTGGTTGGCTGTACACAAAAAACAACAACAGACACACTAAACAGTCATTATCACAGCAATGCCAAATGAAGAGGTACTACCTCTACAATCTCCTTGTTATTTTTCGCAAGAGAATTGCTTCCAGTTATCTCATATGCAGAGTCAGCAACTGGTGTTTGCAACTGGCGGTGTTTGGGAAATTTGTTTGGTGCATTTGTTTGTCACAATCGCTATTTTTGGGAATGGGGCAAACAACTGAGTCTGTTTGCTGAACTTTTGCCTAATTCTTGAGAAAAAATAGAATTATAGAATTGTATTTGAAATTTTCTCTCTTAGATCACCAATTTGGTGAATCAGCATCTACATCATATATCCTTGAAAGAACCAATCACAAAATTCCTTTTCTTTGCTTCAACAATCATTCTTTCATGAAAGATTAAGTTTGTCAATTTGACAATTCTCACCATTTTGCATCTTTGAAACTTTCCTTGAAAACAAATGTTGCACTTTTAAACCTGTTGTGTTAGCTGTTGCTCATTGAAATTCCTCATCCAAATTCTCATTGAAATTACATTTATCAGGATTTCATTGATTGTTGAGTTTTGAAAGGAATGCCTGCCCTTGAAGATGGGTTTGTTTTTCAAGAGCTTTTGTTTCTATTAATATTATGGCATTCGACACCTTCACCTTGGACTTAAATTGTTTCCTACTAATTGCTGACATTTGGGAAATCCTTAATTAACAATATTTCTTACAGCTGACGAACGACGAGTACTTACATTTGGCCGTTAGTGGACATCAATGACCTCACAGCAGGCCCTATCCATAGCATTGAAATAAGCTGTTAACGTGTCATTGAGTAACTTGTGACCTCATTGACACTTAGTTGGTCTCTAGATTTGATAACTTTACAAGTATAGGCTATGACTTCATAAATTCCTTATGACTCATTAGGATAACATGGCATGTATAGGGCTCTGACCTCACAAGCAACATTTCAGTCCAAATCTGTAAGCACTTGATGTTCGTCTACTGTAAAACAAAACAAGAAGCCGTAATTGTTATAAAAATCAGTGCGAATATTTTATTCACGGAGCTGCATAGAAACATTGAATCTGTAATTTCATTTTCCGACTAGAAAAAAACCACTAAAATTAGACACATGAAATGCTTTCTGGTAATTTCGTTAACCCACATTGTATCTTATTTGTGCCTTGCTATTAGAATACAATGGAATGTCATTGCCTCTCATTCAAAATTCATGCACACTCAAAATGATTTTGTTCTTTAAATAAACAAAACTGTGTTTGTCAGGTGAAAAAGAAGTATCCATGTTGATCAGACAAACATATTGTGTGAAACATGCAAGAATTAATAATTCTGATTAATTTTACAAGTAGTTTAATCAAATCATTTTTCCACAGGTCCCGTGCATTGAATTTGTTGGGACACTGTACGTGAAAATGGTTTCTCAATGCATAATTCTGCTTGAGTATTTCAGCCAGTCTATAGATGCTGCTTATACATTGACAAAGGTATATTCAAGTTTCTATAATCAACAACCACATATTCCACATTGAGTCTATATACAAAAGTATCTCTTCGTTATCAGGCTCTATAGATATTAGCTGCTATATTTGACCTTGAGACAAATATTAAGTCATGGAATCAAGGCTTGTCGAAGTGTATTCAAGCTGCGCTCAAGAGAAGTGGGAAATGTCATAATAAGCTATTAATCTATCAACATACATCAATACAATTTGAAGTAAAATCTGGCTATATATGATTTTGGGAACCGCTGTTGTAGACCAACTTCTGATATGTGACAACAGGTCTTTTTCTAAAAGGAATCTGCAAACAAAACATTGAACCATTACAGTAATTGAAAAATGAGTGCTTACAGAAAGCTGTTGGTGGCCATCAATGACCTCACAGCAAGCCCTATCGAACACAGTGAAATAATCCGTCAACTTGTCATAGATTAACTTGTGACCTCATTGATACTCTGTTGGTCATTCGTTTTGGTAGCATTGCAAGTATAGGCTATGACTTCATAAATTGCTGATGACTCATAGAGACTAGAATGGCATGGATAGGGCAATGACCTCACACGGACCATTACTTGATAGATATAAATAGATATAGACTTTACCAGGATAGATATAGTAGAGTAGGTTGGGGCAAGAAGCCCGGGTTAGGTGAGAGGCCCCCCCAGGCTTATTTCCAAACTTACATTTTTGGTGCTTTTACCTATTGATAGGATTGAAGCTAGAGGTGTTTTAGGTGACGTCACAAATTTTCAGGGCAAACAGCACCAAACCATTGTAAAAAGAAACAAAATAATGTGCATGGTTTTTGTAACTTAGACTAATTATTTGAAAGGGGTTGTCAGAAATAACTTTGGAAATTTTTAAAAGTATAATGGATATCTGCATTGCTTCACTTTATGACTATCACATAAATATGATTTGAATCATGTTTTTGCATTTTAGTTCAAAATATAGAGGTCAAATTAAAATGTGTGGGTTTGGGGCGAGAGGCCCCACATGATATGGGGCATGAGGCGCCCTTCACTGGGGGTCAAAGCTGCTTCAGGAACCATTATTAATTTTTACTTTACCTTAAATCTTGATAGAATACATGTAGCTAATGAAAATAGAAAAAAAATTTGGCCCGAAATTTAAACAGGGCAAAAAATATTAAATAATAAAAGTATGAACAGAAAAATTCTCAAATTCAGAGAAAGTGAATAGAATGCCTTAAAAATGATAGAAGAACTCAAAGAAATAACTTTTAGGCTGAATGTGCTTGTAAAAACATAGGCTGCGCAGCAGCAAACCTTCAGCGAATAACACCTTTAGAAGATTACAATAATATCATAAAATTGGTGCGTTTACGAAATTGCTTATAGGTATGCAATATGCATAGAGTAGTGGCCTTCCATTATCTCTATTTTTCCAATGATTCATAAAGTGTTATACGCATCAAAAAGCACTGCTAAATTAATTGCATAGGTGATTTGTTTCGAAAAATGCATTACTGTATATGCAATAGTGGGGAAGTTTTGGCTCCGATATAAAAAAAATTATTTTAAATATTTTTTCTCAATATTACAAAAACTATAGAATAGCCATCTGTCAGACCATGAAAAGGCACAACTAGACCATACAAGCCATATCTGTACCAAACTTCATCCATGTATATGGAATAGTGACCGGATGTTGGGCCAGAAACAAAAATGATAATTTTTATGTTTTTTTGCAATATTTGAAAAAGTATATAATATTTTCCATCAGACCTTTCAAAAGGCACAACTAGACCATATTGACCATATGTGTACCAAAGTTTATCCATGTACATGCAATAGTGAGCGAGTCTTAGCTCAAAAAACAAAAAAAATATGTTTTTATATCTTTTCTCATTTTTTCAGAAAGTATAGAATATCTGTCAATGAAACCATCAAAAGGCACAACTAGACCATATAGGCCACATGTGTACCAAATTTCATCCATGTACATGCAATAGTGACCGAGCCTTGGACCGGAAACGAAAAAAAATTATTTTTATATTTTGTTAATTATTTTAAAAAGTATTTAAGATCTATTCATCAGACCATCAAAAGGCACAACTAGACCATACAGGCTAGATGTGTACCAAATTTCATCACCATACATTCAATAGAGGCCGAGTGCCGGGCCGGAAACGATCTATCCGCCCGCCGCCCGACCGCCCGCCCGCCCGCCCGCCCGGCGGACGGACAGCATTTTTACCCAAGTGATTACAATACCTTCTTCGAACTTCGTTCGCTGAAGGTAAAAATTATAATAGGGGGGCTTCTTGCCCAATGGGTGGGGTAAGAAGGCAATTTTAATTTTTTTACAAAAATGGCCGTAACTCCTTTATTAAAATTGGTAGACATTTGTTTCACTAGTTATTAGTAGAGTCAAGTGATCCCTTCCTGACAGCATAAGCATTCAAATAATTGCCCATAAAAAGTAGGTCAAATCGCACCTCGAAGTTAAGGGGGGCCGCATGCCCCGACCTACTCTAAGCTAAAGCAAGTTCTGAGTGCTTGCTCACAAGGGCAGTTAATGAGATGGATCCATAGAGAACATGTTATGCAGCGAAGCACACTGATACAAGGGGGTCACAAATTTGTTTAAATGTTTCATCGAACCTGAGTTGTACTGCCTAGCCACCCAGTCGCCTCCTGAACTTGTAAAGCTACGGTTCAGCAACACAACTGAGTTTAAAGTGAAAAAGGAAATCACACAGTTCAGTTTTATTACACCATTTTATTGGTAATTTATCAGAGACATCAAAAGCTAATAGGTAGCACAGGCATCCAATTGAACTCATTCTGTCCAATAAATGTTACCTTTCAATCCATTTGAACTATTTTTTTTTCAGGGTCCCCAATTATTGAAATGAAATAAAACTGCAAAATCTATCCAGTGGTAGATTAGAAGAGAAATTGACAAAGTCTGGTGATCAAGAAAGTGTACAATGAGGTTTAGATAGCCAAGATAAACCAACCTCCATTGCAATATCGGTGTTTGGAAGAAATGTGTGGCAATATAATCCAACTTGCTCTTACAAGTCATACTTCAAGTAACGACTATATACCAGATACTATTGAGACAAATTGATCTATTTCAACACAACAGTCTAATGGTACTATAGGTGACATAATCTGGAAGGAGAAGGAAATATTGCCACTATCCCATCTTCGAATCCTTGAACACTTGCTGGGTATTCCATCTTCTAAGGCATCAAAGGTTCCTGCTACAGTGCCGCCTGTAAGTAAGTGAAACGCATGACATTGTGCCATTGCATCAATGCTAAACATCCCCAGCCAAACTGCTAGTGGAGGCATGAATTCTCATTGGATGAAATGGAAACAAAGTGGGTCATAAAGGCCGATATGTGAAGCATGTGGGATAAAAATAGCAGCCCATTTTCTTCGCAGTAGTCGGAGTTAGGTATGGGTCAAAGTCTTTGATAAGTAAGTGAACCACCCTTCCCTATGTTTTAACATTGGGCCTGCGTTTCACTTACTTATCAAAGACTTTGAACCATACCTAACTCCAACTACAGCAAAGAAAATTGGCTGATATTTTTATCCCACATGCCTCACATATCGGCCTTTATGACCCAAAATGTTTTTTTCTCTCATCGGATGAGAATTTGTCCTTCCAGAAGCATTTTGGTTAAGGTTGTTTAACATTGATGCAATGGCACAATATCATGCGTTTCACTTACTTACAGGCGGCATGTATGTAGTTTCAAGGCAGTGCTATATTCTTCCAGTCAGTACATGAAAGGCAAGGCCAAGAGGTTTTTACATTTAATCATCAGTTCTGAGTGTCACTATTATATCTCTCCACCCCAAATTTCCTATCATTAATTTTTTACTGGTGACTATATTCCATTCCTCTTCCTTTTTCTATTGTCATGTGCTTCCACATAACTGTGACATAACAATTTGTGGCGAGCTCTCCTTCCTGTATAATATGCCAAATAGATGCTACGAAATGGCACTCATGGGCATAGACTTAAAGAACATATCCCAGGATTCCCACATCTATGACTACATCATGGCACCCTTTATTGATAGAGCTGTTTGCGTATTAGTGGTCCAAACAGTTTCAAAATGAACTATCAACTTGGTCATGTGATGTCACTGGCTTGAAACTGTTTTGTTTTTGTCAGTTATGGTTAATCAGTTGCTTCTTCTTGCAATATCCAGCAGCAAAGGTGACAATAAACAATCTAATTAAACTCCTTAAGGTACTTCATCGAATAAGAAGATTAGGTGACAAACAGAAAACTGTCATTGAAATTGCAACTGTCTTTGAAATTGTAAATTGAAAATAAGAAAATTAATTTTTTTCAGTGGACCAGTGGACCACCCATATGCAAAGAGCTCTAAGGCTTATGCTGTTGAAAGATATTTCCTGTCCCGATAAAAAAAAAGTTCCCAAAATACTTTAAGAATTCATACAAAAAATTTATTACGAGGTTTCTGAATCTCAAACAATTCCAGCTTTTAAAGATAAAGGTTAACACAAGACAGATTGCTCTTTATGAGTCCCAGCAGTCTGATAGTACCTAGACAGACTAAGTCTGACTAACTATGGCTATGGTTGCTTCGACGTACAGAGTGAGTTTTTGTTTGTCACTTTCCGGAAGGCCGTGTTAATCAAGAGGATCGCTAAATAGACGGAGACCAGTGGTCGAGACAGCCTATAGTGATGTTGTAATTAGGATTAGACAGGTATTAGCCATTCGCTGTTTTGACGTTAAATTTCCACCGCAATGTAAATATAAGATTAAAAAATCACTTTGCCAACTGCCGCTTCCATGATTATACCAAGACAAAAAATTTAAAAGGTCTACCACTGCTACAACTGTGAATGTAATATTTACTACTCTAATAGTCCTGTAGGTCTAACTGCCAGTTATTTTTGGCAACATGAAAGCTACAGACTCCTTTTACAATACATTGTACATTGTATATGTATCAAGCAACACATGAATCTTTCGCACAAACTAAAGCATTGATTGCTACAAATTGCTGACTGCCTTTGAGATGCATCCTTATTTAGCCTAGTCTCCTAATTGGTCTTTTGCATGCATCGATGTCGTCAAATGGAGCAATGAGAGTCTCTTAGATTAGACTTGGATAAAAAAAGTCAAGAATTGGGCTTCTGTAAAAACCTGGATAAAATGGTTTGTCTTGGCAAATGGTTTTATCGTGATAGAGAAAAATTTGTCTTGGAAAATTGAACCTTTAGTTACAAAGTTGGTGTTTGGTGCAAAGTGGTTGGCAAACAAGAATATGGAAGAAATGGATATATTGGAATATGCAAGATGTGCTGTTTTTCTGGACGCAGGTCCAAGATTAAGTGTTATTCTTTTTCTATTGAGCAATCTTACCCCAAGAGTGCTGGACACCAGTTGACAGGTGCAGACGTCGTGGCGTCAATCGCTATCATGTTGTTGTTTTCCGCAAATGGCAGGAAGTTCTATCATTTCAACCTAGATGTGAGAGAATGGTTCATAAAATCGATTTGATAAAAAAATAGTCAAAACATCATATTTTCTCATCATGTCAAACCAATTTGTCATGAAGTTTGAATACCTCTGGAAAATTAGTTGAGAAGAGGGCTTAGGATTTCTATTTTAGAGTACAGGCCCACAGGAATTGTTACATCAGTTTCTGGTATTTGATTTTTTTATAAATCAGGGAAGCAAAATATTATATTTGCTGAAAATGTCAATATTTGACAGGCATGCTGAAGAAATAACGAAGATAAGGTTAGTGCAGGTCTCTAAGTCAAGATTTTGGTATGGTGAAGATTAACCCCTGAAGGGAAAAAGACAATTTCACAACATCTTACCATTTATCCCATATTTGGGATATTTTACTTGCTCAGCATAAACACTGAATCGAGGGGCAGTCTTGCAGTTATTTGGTTTTATATTATCGCATGATGAATTTTCACACCATGAATGAAACCCGAGACTTTCTTTTATTGGTTAACAAAATCATGTGAGATTTCTAGCATACAATTCAGCCAACGAAATCTGATTGTCATGTATTACTCAAATTATTTTGCAACATGTCATGCTCTCTTGCCTTGTGTTGTGTTGGGAACCATCGCAGACAAACAAATGGCTTTATAATGGAGCAAGAAGAGTTGGAACATCCACTATCCACTTTCACAAAGATTCTGTGAGGTATCATAGCAACCAGTCACTCAGATACTTTCACAAAGCACCTGTGGGGTATCATAGCAACCAGTGTTTCACTTAGACTTCTGAAGCATTGTAGTGGCATCAACATGACAAATAAATCAAGCCTGTACTCTGATGTCTTGCGTATTGGGTTAAAAGAATCAACTAAGGCATTCTCACTGGCAAGGTTTCAGAATAACAATAACTCCAGTTGCAATAACTCAATCAAAATTGCGAACCGATTTGGCATCCTATCAGATTCTGTTAAACATCCCAGTTCCTCAGACAATTATCCTCTTAAAACTTCAAACAATATATTAAGAGCTTGTGTGTGGAATGCCCAAAGTCTTAGACAAAAAACTGAATCTGTAAATGACTTCAGGAATGAATTTAACTTGGATATCTTTCTTTTCACTGAAACATGGCTGAAAGCGGATGATAAAGTTGAAATTGGGGAACTTGAAAGAAATGGACAATGCTACTTTCTAAGCTCACCCCGAGAAGGTAGACAAGGGGGTGGAGTCGGCTGCATCGTCAAATCAGGTCTATGCGCAGTTAAAATGGAAAGTGTGAAGACAAGGACTTTTGAGCATATGGAAGTCCAAGTGAAATTGAGTGGAAAAATTCTAACAATCCTGCTTGTGTATCGCCCTGAACCCTCTAACCAAAATAAGTACAGCTTATCTGAATTCTACAAAGAATTTACAAATTTTGTCGCGAGTTATCAAGCATGTCACAATGAACTCATCATAACAGGCGACTTCAACTTTCACATGAACAAACAAGATGATAGCAGAGCAATCCAATTTGGGAACATCCTAGAAATGTTTAACCTTGAACAACATGTTGCATCTCCAACTCACAAAAGTGGAAACACTCTTGACCTAGTTATAACCCGAAAAAATTCTAGTCTTAAAGATTGTGTGGTTGGTGACCTCCTGTCAGATCACAATTGCATCCTTTTCAATATGGAAATGGCCAAAGGCAAAAATCTAAAAAAGAAAGTAGCATTCCGAAAAACTCATGACATTAATGTGTCAGAATTCAAGAATGATATCCGCTTACATTTTGCTCAAAATGGCCCACAACAACAAATGGCTGATGACCTAAGCAGTCTCGTGTCCCTGTACAACTCAACCAAAAAGGTGCTTGACAAACATGCACCAATGAAGATCAAGCAAGTAACATTTCGAAAACCAACACCTTTCACAAATGCTGATATCAAGAATCTAAAGACCAGTAAAAGAAAGGCTGAAAGAAAATGGAGACGCACTGGGCTACAGGCTGACTGGGATATATTTAAGCAGAAACGAAATGTGCTAAATGGGAGACTCAATCAACTAAAAACAGATGACCTGAAGTCAAAGATTGAGAAAACGAAGGGCAACTCAAAGGCTATGTTTAAGATCCTAAATTCTAGCCTTAACAGAAAACAAGAACTACCTCTGCCACATCACATAAACGAAGCAGATCTAGCCAATGATTTCAACACTTTCTTTGATGATAAAATCAAGAAAATAAGATTGAGATTAGACACACACAGCGCAAGTACACATAATGATGCTGAGACATATTCAGGTCTGAAATTTAGTCAATTTAAATCACTCTCGGAGATGGAAATTAAGAAAATTATCACTGATATGCCTGTGAAGCACTGTAACCTTGACCCAATACCTACTTGGTTACTGCTTGAATGCATTGACGAATATCTTCCTGTCATGGCTAAAATAGTCAATACATCACTCAGAGAAGGGAAAATGCCAAGCGAACTGAAACATGCTCTAGTAAAACCGCTCCTTAAGAAAAATGGCCTTGATCTCATTAAGAAGAATTACAGACCAGTTTCAAATTTGTCCTTCCTGAGTAAAGTCATAGAGGGTGCTGTCATCAAACAATACACCGATCACCTTGCACTTGGAAGCCTGCATGATGAAAAACAGTCGGCATACAAGCAGCATTTCAGTACAGAAACGCTATTGACAAAAATCCACAATGATGTCATGATGAACATGAGCCGTGGTGAAGTAACAATGCTGGTTCTATTAGACTTATCGGCAGCATTTGACACAATTGATCATGACATCCTTTTGAAAAGGTTGAGAGACAAGTATGGTATTGATGGCTCTGCTTTAAATTGGTTCAAATCATACATCACCAATAGATCTCAATCTGTACTCATAAATGACACGGAATCAAGCAAACTGCCACTAAAATATGGCGTCCCTCAAGGATCGAAACTCGGTCCGATCTTATTCAATTCGTACATTGCTCCTATAAGTGAGGTGGCTGAAGAAAATGAGGTTGATGATCAAAAGTATGCCGATGATGAACAACTAATCCTTTCCTTCAAGCCAACTTTTCTTGAAGAGGAAAATGCAACAAAGAAAATGGAAAAATGCATCACAGAAATACGCAATTTTCTTCACAAAAACAAACTCTGTAACAATGGTGAAAAGACAGAGTTACTTCTCATTGGCTCACCATTTCAACTCAAGAAACTTCACATGTCGTCAATCAGTGTGGACAATGTTGAAATAAAAGCGACAGATCATGCCAGAAATTTAGGTGTATTCTTTGATAAACACATGTCAATGCATAAGCAAGTAAACAAAATGTGTCAAAACGCTTATTTTAACCTTCGAAACGTCTCAAAACTGCGTAAGTCACTGAACAAGGAGTCAATCAAAACAGCTGTCAATGCATTAGTCACTCCTCATTTAGACTATGGAAATGGATTGCTCTATGGCTCCTCAAAACAAGTGATAAATAAACTCCAGGTAGCGCAAAACTCTGCTGTACGACTGATTGAAGGGCTAAAAAGACAAGATAAAGTTAGTCATTACAGAAAAGAGTTACACTGGCTTCCAATTCCTGCAAGGATCCAATTCAAACTTATGACAACTACATGGAAAGCGGTGAATAATCAAGCACCTCAGTACCTCAGATGTCTTATTCAACAAAAACCTGAAAATGACCTGAACCTCCGCAGCAATGGCAAAATGCTGTTAGAGGTACCTGCCACACAAAATCAAAACAAGTTTGAGGATAGAGCCTTTACCTATTCTTCACCGATACTGTGGAATGGCTTACCTGAACATGTACGAAAATCAAGGACACTGGATAACTTCAAGAAGCGATTGAAAACCTATCTTTTTGCAAAATTTTACGGAGATATCAGCTAATCTAACCAAGCGCCAATGAGCAGTTTACTGGAATTGGCGCTATATAAGTACTTAATATTATTATTATATTATTATTATCCACTTATTACTTCTTACTCTAAAGTGGCAAAATGACCAGCCAGCATGTTGACTGTACACAAAAAAAAAAAAAAGCAAAACAACAAAATCAATAAACAGTCATCATCACAGAAACAACAAATAGAGGGATATTATCTCAACCTACTCCCAGATATATTTCAAAGAGAATTGCTTCCAGTTATCTTACATGCAGACTCAGCAACTGGTGTTTGCAACTGGTGGTGTTTGTCACATTTGTTTGTCGCAATAGCTATATTTGGGAATGGGACAAACATGTCTGCTATCTGAACCAATTCTGCTTCCTTTATGCAGATACTAGACATTGAGACTTACTAATGAAAATTATGTTATTTGGGTATCGTATTTGGATTGTCCTTATAGTGTGTGCCAAGAGCCATACTATATTTAACAGCAATATTTTTTTTTTACTCAGACCTAGAATTACTCCTTATTGCATTTCGATTTGGTCTATACTTCTCCCAATCTTTCCAAAGATATCCAGTGTGAAAGAAATCCCATTGATAGTGCTGTGTCTTTTTATTGAATGAGTCTGATAACGTTAAATCACAGATCTGAAATGTCAAACAGCCACCAGACTGTCCCTGAAAGAACTAATTTCAAGATTCTCTCACATTGCTTCAAACAATGTTCTTTCACCAAAGGTCAGGATTGTCAATTTGAGAATTCTTACTGTTCTGCATGTTCGAAACTTTCCTTTAAATTCAATGTTTCTCGTTTGAACCTGTTGCTCATTGAAATTCCTCATTCAAATTCCTTTTGAAATCACATTTATTAAGATTTCATTGATTGTTGAGTTTTGTGAGAAATGTCTGCCCTTGAAGATTTGTTTGTTTTTCAAAAGCTTTTGTTTCTATAAATATTATGGCATTTTGCACCTTCAGTGTCCTTCACCTTCGCAAAATGGCTTCCTATTAATTGCTGTCATTCGTGTAATCCTTAGTTATAAATTTGGCTCAAAATTAAGTATCAAGATGCGCAGTTATAACTGTAGTAAAAGTCAGTGCAATATCTTTTCAACATTGCATGAAACAGAGAAGCACATTATTATATTTGCTTAAAAGTCAATATTTGACAGGCCTGCAGAACAAATAATGAAGACAAGAATAGTGCAGGCCTCTAAGTTATGTTTTTGGTAGTACTCTCTTGCCTTGTGTTGTGCTTGGAACCAATGCAGTCAAACAAATTGCTTTATAATGGAGCAAGAACTGTTGGAACATCCACTTAATACTTCTTGCAAAATGTTCAACCAGCATGTTGAATGTGCAAAAATCAACAAACAAAGAAAACAACAAAAAGAATGAACAGTCATCATCACAGAAACAACGTATGGAGGGATATTATCTCAACTTGCTCCCAGATATATTTCAAAAGTGAATTGCTTCGAGTTATCTTACATGCAGACTCAGCAACTGGTGTTTGCAACTGGTGGTGTTTGTCACATTTGTTTGTCGCAATAGCTATATTTGGGAATGGGACAAACATGTCTGCTATCTGAACCAATTCTGCTTCCTTTATATAGATACTAGACATTGAGACTTACTAATGAAAATTATGTTATTTGGGTATCGTATTTGGATTGTCCTTATAGTGTGTGCCAAGAGCCATACTATATTTAACAGCAATATTTTTTTTTTACTCAGACCTAGAATTACTCCTTATTGCATTTCGATTTGGTCTATACTTCTCCCAATCTTTCCAAGGATATCCAGCGTGAAAGAAATTACATGGATAGTGCTGTGTCTTTTTCTTGAATGAGTCTGATAACGTTAAATCACAGGTGTCTGAAATGTCAAACGGCCACCAGACTGTCCCTGAAAGAACTAATTTCAAGATTCTTTCACATCGCTTCAAACAATATTTTTTCACCAAAGGTCAGGATTGTCAATTTGAGAATTCTTACTGTTCTGCATGTTCGAAACTTTCCTTTAAATTCAATGTTTCTCGTTTGAACCTGTTGCTCATTGAAATTCCTCATTCAAATTCCTTTTGAAATCACATTTATTAAGATTTCATTGATTGTTGAGTTTTGTGAGAAATGTCTGCCCTTGAAGATTTGTTTGTTTTTCAAAAGCTTTTGTTTCTATAAATATTATGGCATTTTGCACCTTCAGTGTCCTTCACCTTCGCAAAATGGCTTCCTATTAATTGCTGTCATTCGTGTAATCCTTAGTTATAAATTTGGCTCAAAATTAAGTATCAAGATGCGCAGTTATAACTGTAGTAAAAGTCAGTGCAATATCTTTTCAACATTGCATGAAACAGAGAAGCACATTATTATATTTGCTTAAAAGTCAATATTTGACAGGCCTGCAGAACAAATAATGAAGACAAGAATAGTGCAGGCCTCTAAGTTATGTTTTTGGTAGTACTCTCTTGCCTTGTGTTGTGCTTGGAACCAATGCAGTCAAACAAATTGCTTTATAATGGAGCAAGAACTGTTGGAACATCCACTTAATACTTCTTGCAAAATGTTCAACCAGCATGTTGAATGTGCAAAAATCAACAAACAAAGAAAACAACAAAAAGAATGAACAGTCATCATCACAGAAACAACGTATGGAGGGATATTATCTCAACTTGCTCCCAGATATATTTCAAAAGTGAATTGCTTCCAGTTATCTCTATATGCAGAGTCAGCAACTGGTGTTTGCAACTGGTGGTGTTTGTCACATTTGTTTGTCACAATAGCTATATTTGGGAATGGGACAAACATCTGTGTACGCTATCTGAACCAAGTCTGCTAGATACTAGATATTAGTCTGCTAGATACTAGACATTGAGACTCAGTAATGAAAATGATGTTATTAGGGTATCATATTTGGATTGTCCTGATAATGTGTACCCACAGCCGTATTATATTTAACAGCAATGTTTTCTTTACTCAGACCTAATTTTACTCCATATTATTTTTCAATTTGGTCTTTACTTCTCCCAATCTTTCCAAAGATATCCAGTGTGAAAGAAATCCCATTGATAGTGCTGTGTCTTTTTATTGAATGAGTCTGATAACGTTAAATCACAGATCTGAAATGTCAAACAGCCACCAGACTGTCCCTGAAAGAACTAATTTCAAAATTCTCTCACATCGCCTCAAACAATATTCTTTCAGCAAAGGTCAGATTGTCAATTTGAGAATTCTTACTATTCTGCATGTTTGAAACTTTCCTTTAAATTCAATGGTTCTCGTTTGAACCTATTGCTCATTCAAATTCCTCATTCAAATTCCCTTTGAAATTACATTTCTTAAGATTTCATTGATTGTTGAGTCTTGTGAGAAATGTCTGCCCTTGAAGATGTGTTTGTTTTTCAAAAGCTTTTGTTTCTATAAATATTATGGCATTTTGCACCTTCAGTGTCCTTCACCTTCGCAAAATGGCTTCCTATTAATTGCTGTCATTCGTGTAATCCTTAATTAACAAATCCGGCTCAATAGAATCAAGGAGGCGGAGTTGTAACAGTAGTAAAAATCAGTGCAATATCTTTTCAACATGATTGAAATGAAACTTGAACTAAAACAGCATTTTGTATGCCGTCTGTGAGACTCTCAAATTTTCTGGAGAGTACTTCAGTTTTTGGTATTGAATGATATCTGATTATATTTCAGGCAAGTATACTTGGTTGTCAGTGGCGGATCCAGACAGGCTAGTCTGGGGGAGGGGTGCGGACGTGTTTCGGGATTCGAGCAGGCCCCCCTAGCCTACATTTTGATCGGACACATATTAGACAATCATTGTTTGATTCAGACAATCCTTTTTTTCAGTGTAAGACCTCCAGTACCTGCTGCTGAAATATCTGTAAACTCAGCAAATCAGCAGCTATCAGAATCATATTTTTCACTAAAATGTGAGTTTTTATTTCGACAATTTAATTAGGCTTGTCGTAGTACAAACAAAACTAATCCTGCAGGAAGTTGTACAATTTCAAGAATGACTATACAGACTGTGTTTTAGATACTAGACGGCTGCCTGATCTGCAATCAGATATTGCTGTTGGAGTCTGCACCTCGTACATAGCTTTCCTTACCATTAGGCTTCATATTTGGCCTTGAACTAAATGGAGTTCAAGGATACAGCTTGAGATAATCTGAAAGTGAGAATTCCAGCTGTGTGAGGTCATCTCAGAAATGTCAAGGTGGTTATATAAATCAGGTCGATACAAATTATAGTATCTTGCATTAAACAAATCCAATTACAAGATGAAGCGCTGCATGTGACACAGGCGTTCTGTAGGAGACAGTTCTATAGACAAAGGTCTCATTTTTGGTTCTAGCATGAATTTTTGACAGTTAGCTGCATCACAATTTTAGATCAGACACTACCATTTTATACTTGTTATCTTAACTTCAAATATCAATGCTTTTTTCAAGTCAAACATTCAAGACCATTTCCACATGATTGAAAAGCAATCAATCAAGACAGGAAAGTTGTTCATAAGTTTAATAATTATGTCATAATCAAAATGGTCCAATCGAAGCACAGGTCCGATCGATGGGACTCTCCTTTACCTGTTATTACTGACTATTCAAACACTTGTAAGTAGGTTGGTTTGATAATTTCAACCTACCTTTAGAAGAAAAAATTGCTATTTAAAACAATGTGAATTGTTCAAAGTTACCAAATTCTCCATCAATTTGGACAGCTTGTCAACTAGTCAATATTTTGTTTGGATATAACATTGCGTTTTGAATTCTTAAATAAAATAATTGATGGAAGTGCACTTGGCGATAAGTCCATTTAGTAATATGCTGTTGATAATTTCAATTTTCTCCTAGATTTACCAAGCTTTAATTCTATTTTTAGGGACACTGAAAATTGTTCATTGGTGCAAAATCCTGATAAGGGAAGCCAAGTTCTCTGTTACTGTCATCACAATTTCGACTTTTAAAGTTTGTAATGGATTGTTCTGCGAGGCGCTGATGGTCAATGCTAAAATAATAATTGTAATACAATTCCCTTTCTGATGACTTCTATATGTTGTGATCCCATGCAATAATGTATATCATGAAAGTTTTGAGACTTGTGATCTTTCACATTCCTCAGGGGGCATGGTTAGCCTAGTTGGTAGATCCCACATGGCTTAATTGGTAAGTGCGCTTGTCAACTGGCTTTGAGGGTGTTGGTTCAAATCACACCTCAGGAATTCACTTTAGTCCAAGCCCATGGGACACTGAACGGAGACGGGTTGCATCTAGTATTTTATGCTGGGGCAACTGAAAGACCCTGGGCATCCCTGAATTAATAGGGTATGTGCCAGACTCACAGTCTTCTCATCTCATCATCATACGGCAGTCACCAAAAATGAAAGTGCAGCTCCCTCCATGAAAAAGATGGAGGTTGAGCTGCCCCAGCTGATCCAGGCTGCATTAGCAAAACCCAAGTCAAGTTAAGTCAAGATCGCTCGTTTCGGAGTTTGATTCCGAGTCTTGCTGGATCACCTGAATTAATATTTAGAGATGTTTCAATCATCCTTCCCCTCATTACTCGATCCTCCTCCTGTCAAAATTAACCAGTCAAGTGCATAAATACAGGAGGTAAAGCCCTTATCATTCGTCCATCCATCGTATTCCTTAATGATAAATTTATTTCTTGAAAATAAAGCAAACATTTTTTTTCCTTTTTACTTTCTGCATGTCCATGAGCAGTTCTTCCTGGATTGAAGAGAAGACACCTCATAATAGATTGCTCTTAAGAAGACTGAGCTAAGCTGAAAATTGTATGGAGTAGTACCATATAGTCAGTAGCCATTTATATTTTGGCACTGCATCACGTACGGCTTTTTTTTTTAAAGCACAGCTTTGGGTTCTCACAATATTTTCTTACTGATGGATATGAAGACAGAAATATGGTACCACTATACTTCATAATAAATATAAGAAAGCTTCTACGTGAAAACTATGCTGATACAAGTTGTAGATAGAGAGACAGATAAATAGGTAGAAAAGTTAGCTAATTCAGACAGATAGACAAAAATAAAGAAAAGTAAGCTAATTCAGTCATGCAAGGAAATGTCTCCGGTTACTTTGTTTGCCGAGTCATGGGTTTCTGTTTGTCGGACTTCGTCCTAATTCGGAGTGCTCTGTTAGTCTGGCAGGACAAGGTCTGGTAATCAAGAAGCCTACAGTTTGCATGATTGGAGAAATTGTTTTTGATCTGATTTGCACTTTAGCATCTACTTAGTAAGATGGTTTTTCTCTAATGTTACATATTGGCATCCGGTCTCAATATTGCAATATTATACTTCAAGCGATGCATATAGCAGCCATAAATACTTCAGAGCCAATATGGAAAGACCGTTCAAACGATACAATTTGGACTTCAAAACGGCGAAGTCAGTTTACTTTGGTCTTAAAATGCCTTCTTCAGTATATACATTGGAAACTCACACTCAATCTAATAGAAGTGTTTCAAAATCCTATCCAGATTGCTTTTGCTAAATGAGATTTTGACAGAATATTCTGGATTTTCTTTCCACAGAGTCAATTCAGTGAGGTGTGTTGGCCTAGGGACATGGTTTTTGCTCTCATTTGACATTCTAGCATCAAGACTGTGCTGCAATATTATACTTAGCGAAATAGTATTTTTCTGAAATTCGTCATGAATCTAATAAACATCTGGTCTGTATGCTGCAAGCTATATTGTATGCATCTGAAATAATACTTCAGAGCCTATTTAAAAAGCAGTATGATAGGCCTACACTCAAAGCGGACTTCAAAACTGAGAAGTCAGTTTACTTTATCTTGACATCCCTCTTCAGTATGCATGAAGACTCACACTCAATCTAATAGAAGTGTTTCAAAATCCTATCCAGATTGCTTTTGCTAAATGAGATTTTGACAGAATATTCATGATTTCTTTCCACATGCAGTCAACTTTGGTATTGCCTTTTCTGATACACAATACAGCTGCCTTTGTGTTCTGAGATAACATGATTATCTTTCGAGGTAATTGAAATTCCTCAGAGAGTATTCCTTTTCCTAAAGTTTTTTTTTATTTTAAATTTGTTGTTGCATATAATATCGCTACTATAGATCTTCATATAGATTGACTATATTTAGTAGGTTAAATTACTTAAGGGTCAACAGTTAATTAGATGTCCAGGGGAAGGAGCATGGTTTTATTTTTCAATAAACAATTTTTTGCCCAAAATTAGTGAAACTAAATATAAAATTCTTTCTGGGCTGTCTTGAAATAAATAATTTCTGGCTGTGGTATTTCTCAATAGTCCCTGTCGTATTTATGTGGATTCCAATTACTTTTCCATGCTGTGAAGTGTGATGTCTTGAATATACAATGGAATGGTGGACTCAGATTTTACTATCAAATTAACACTGCAATTTTGATATCTGCAACTATGCTATCGACCATTTGAAGACAGACACAGCATTACAGTTGCTCATTTAATCACAGGTTTATGTAAGTCTACTCCAAGCAATAGCTAGAATAGAACAACATATACTGAATATCAGACAAATTGGTTGGCTCTAATATACAGAATCTAGAGTGGGAAGGAATTACTATCATCCTCCATGCATCTGTTAATCCTTGAGCATTGGCAAAGCAGTCCATCTTGTAAAATCAAGATTCCTGTTGCTTTTGCAGCAAGATCTAGAAAGGCGAAGCCAAGGGGTTTCTCACAATTTAGCATGCCTTCAATGTGTCCTTATTGGACCAAAATTGCTTCTCATTCTTCTACTCCCTCTCTTCCTTGCAACATTATGTGGCTTGTTTTCATTGCTGAACCATTTTCATTCTTCTTATGCTCAAGGCTGCCATGTGAATATCATTTAACCTTTAAATCATTGCTATGAACGAGCAGCCTTAAGAAAGTTCTAACAATTTTGTTTGGTAGATCTTTCATTTTGAAGAAGCTGAATGAATTTTCGCAGAACTATATTTTCAGGTACTTTACTATCTATTTGAAATATCATACCTGAAGAAGCACAGCTCGATCTTGTTTTCAAAATTCCAACAGTGTATAGAAGTGTAAATAATCACAAAAGTTCATATGAAAATTTGATTGACCCAAGCGCTGAGGCAATCGCCGTGGTCTTCTTGAATTTAGATCTTAGCCATCACCGCAATACTCAGTAATAAAATATAAGATAGCTTCAACAAAAAGATATGCCAAATCAATTAGTATCATCTGGATGTGCTTCTGAAAATTAAGTTAGGACGACTGCAGTCAATTTTAGACAGACAGCACGAAAATAAGAAAGAAAAGTATTTCTAGCTAATTCAGCCATGCAAGGAAATGTCTCAGGGTAACTTAGGCATGCGGAGTTGTGAGTTCTTGTTTGTCCCTATTCAGAGTGCTGTGTTAATCAAGGGAATCTCTGGCTGGACAAGGTTTGGTAATCAAGAAACCTGAAAGCCTACAATGAGGTTTGCTAGCCTGGAGAAATGGTTTTTGCTCTAATTTGGCATTTTAGCACCCAGCCTATTTTGCAATACTATACTTTATGAAATTGGTTTTTTCCTTATTTCGTCGTCTAAGCATTCACGCTGTATACTGCAATATATATGCTTCAAGCTATATATAATATTGTATGCAACTAATAGAATACTTAAGAGCCCATGTAGAAAGACAGTATGATACACTCAATGTGGACTTCAGAACTGAGAAGTCAATTTACTTCATCTTGAAATGCCCTCTTCAGTATGCATGAAGACTCACACTCAATCTAATGGAAGTGTTTCAAAATCCTATCCAGATTGCTTTTGCTAAATGAGATTTTGACAGAATGTTCATGTTTTTTTTTTTCAGCGTCAACTTTGATTTTGGCCTTCTAATATACTTTACAGTTGCCTTTGTATTGCAAGGTCCGCTTTAAAGGTCTTGTGACCTTCCCTTATGACCCTTTGCAAGCCTCAATGACTATAGCTTTTGTAGCAAAAATAAAAATTCTCTGTTGGATGCTATCCACCTTCATAAACCCCCCTGAATTTCGATATTTCACACTGCTGTAGCTCTATGCGGGATAAACGCTAACATGAACTTTCAGTTTAGGGATAGTTTAATATTAATGAACTGGACCATCATGTGCTACAGCAGATGTGGCCAAAGTGATCAACTTCTATGAAGATTTCTAAATTTGTCCATATTTTTGAGCAACGGTGTATATGAGCAGGAAATCTTATGTGATGGGAGAAGCTTTGAGAGGTTTCTGCTCTGTATACTCCCAGTTTGAAAGAAACTCCTCAAAGATAGATTGCTTTTTAAGAAGAAGTGGCTTCAGTGGACAACAGGATTGAAGTACCAAATAGACCATCTATAGCTTTCTGAAAGGCACAGCTTTAGGTTCTCACAATATTTTCATACTGATGGATGTGACGATTGATATAGTAGGCCTATACATTAAATAGTGTATAGATTCTTGTCTATATAGAGCTAGCCTCATATTTGGAAATACATAAAGGCGAAGATGAATGTTTACAGACTTATTTGGTAATTAATAGTATATATAAATAAGTCAGTCTGATAGACATATAGGCAGCTAGACAGCTAGATGGATAGATGGATGATTAAGGCTTAGTGTTTATGCAGGAGGCAGACATGGTATTGAAGCGAAGGATGATTGAAACCGCCGTCCAAAATAGGCCCAGGAGACCCGGCATGAGCTGGATTCAAACTCTAGACCCGGCAATTGGCAGCCAAACACGGTACCACTAGACCAACCCTCCCCCAAAGTAGAAAGATAGTAGATAGATAGATAGATAGATAGATAGATAGATAGATCAAAAGAAAAAGTTTAATGCCCTGTTATTTTGGTATGCAGAGCCTTGAGTTCTTGTTTGTCCCACTCCGGAGTGCTGTGTTAATTAAGCGAATCTCTAAATAGACAAATTCTGGTAATCAAGACAGAAAATAGTAAGGTCTGTCAGCATGAGTCACACAAGCTCACAGTGGAATTGGCTATCCCTGTATACCAGAGCTTGCACTAAGGACAGAAGGATGTCTGACACACACAACAAAGGGGGTTGCATGAGTTGCATGCCTAGTACACTAAGCTGCTAACTTCAGGGCCTTAGATAGATAGATAGATAGATAGATAGATAGATAGATAGATAGATAGATAGATAGATAGACAGATAGATAGATAGATAGATAGATAGATGGATAGATAGACAGATAGATGGATAGATGGATATGACACGTGCAGCCCTCTCAACCCAGTTTCTGGCATTCATTGATTAAATGAGACAGAGTGAGTGCACACTATCCCATGTGAGGGATCTTTTACTTGCCCTGTAGTGTATAGACACCGATACATGGGGTGCACAATTTAATGTCTCATCCGAATTACATTAAGTGGGGATTTTGCTTTTGAAGGGCCACTGCACTATTTTAGGTACTGCATGTATTTTAGGTACATCGCCCATGGTTTGAACTCATGTGGGCAATGACCTTCAGCGGAGCAGGCCTTGACATTTTAAAAACCGATCTCAAAACTAGCCCTTGATAAGTTGATCACAACTGACAACAAATATAAGTCACTGGCTTACATATATAAGCAGATCGAATAACCATCAATATAGATCTAATAGAATGTCTGGAGAGGTATTTACTGGTTAGCCCATAATCTCTATGGATTGTGACCTGTGGACAGATTGCTATAGAAAAGGATTACTCCCAGATTGATGGAGAAAATCTCTTCTGCATACAGTAGCCCTTGATCATACTTTAGATATTGACCAATGATTCCTTCCCTACGTGGCGACAATGTAAAATACTATATAGATAGTGGATGGTAAGGAGAACACTATTGAGTATAACTGAGTTCAAAATCAGAATAAATTCACTAATCTATGTTGTGTGTTCTTAAAATTTGATTGTGTCTATTTGCGAAGAGATATCAGCCAGAAAATGGAGTCAACTTCAATTCCATGATTTGTTAATCTAATTTTCTTAGCACTGAGATGAAATTATTCCTTTGCAATGAAAACTCTCTTCCTGAAATATTGAATTTATTACCATGGATCAAATAAACTGCTAGATGCCCACTGGTTGCAGAAAATCCCCATGTCTATTCCCATATTTATTCTTCAATTAAATATTTTCTCTGAGTGATTTCTTGCACTTTCTGCTGTGTCTTGTGGACAACTAGTTCTCAGCTGTATATAGATACATTTTATCTGTCAGGATTAAAAATTCCTTAAAAATATAAATAATTAGTCTCTATACTTGAAGAGCCAATCCCCAATGATCTGCACAGTACCAAGAAACCTGACAAAACTTGGAAATCGAGATACTTTCTGAACTGGAATAATTGGATAAACTTGTTCAGGACGGTAGTAAGCAGGCTGTAAGTCACGTTGTGGTATAAAACCACTTTTAATGAGTTGGCGAGAGGTCTAGATTTGGCTATATATATGTTGGGAAAATCGTGAATATAAACTCATATATAACTTCCATGTAACAACCGCAAGTATCCATGAGTAATTGAAAAACTTTGCAGACAGATTTCCTGTTGAAATATTTCGATTTTTAATTGGAAGAGAAGTCATTATACATCTCAAGAGAAACCAAGAAATAATTTGCGATTTCTTTGGTTGTAATATGAACGGTATTTTAAAATTTTCATTTTCCTAACTGTTGTAAACGTGATGAGCATGAAACAGCTAATTCAGAAAAAAATAATTGTTTAGTCTTTATGTAGCAAATGTTTGATTTAGAAATTCAATTTGATAGGCAATCAAGTGGAAAATTTACGTTGACCTGATTGCCAGTTATTGGTCATCGTCACTCATGGAGCTGGCGTAGAATAACAAAATTAAGGGAAGATTTCTCTTTAAAGCGGGTTCACCACAGATATGAAACTCACACCTTGAAATAAAAATCAATGTATGTTTAACTTCAATAGTTTTTTGAATGCATAAATTCTTTTTTACGGTTTTTGCTCTTTTTTTGTCCAATATACTATTCTCTGATTGGGTGCAAATAATTAAATATGCTGTTGTTGTATTGAATAGTACTATAAAATTTTATTTTCTGATAATGACCTCTAATCAGAAAAATATCAATGCTGCTTATGGTTTACATAATATATACAGTTGCGGACAAAAATATTCATACAGCTGAGTATTCTGCACATAATTTGTATTTACTCTTGATTCAGGGATACGAGGAGAAAATTTTCACTCTTAAGTCGTGGCACAATTGTCATTGTCAAGCACTGTTAACTTAAACATACTAGTTTCTGTTTTCAAGCTCAGGGGGCACACAAACGTAAAATTTCAACTTGACAAAAGGATTCATACAGCTCGGACATGCTGGGTGCATCGAAAGCTTGAATTTCTATTCCAAATAATTTGTAACTTTCTGTGGCTTCTTTGGATAACCTCCTTAGAAGTCGTGAGTGCTTTTTGGGGTGTTTATATCTGTTTTGGTTGACAATCGCCCTAGTCTCCTCGAATTTAGATATCAGCCAAAATGGCCATACTCAATAATAAAATAAAGGATAGCTTCAACAAAAAGATATGCCAAATCAATTAGTATCATCTGGATGTGCTTCTGAAAATTAAGTTAGGACGACTGCAGTCAATTTTAGACAGACAGCACGAAAATAAGAAAGAAAAGTATTTGTAGCTAATTCAGCCATGCAAGGAAATGTCTCAGGGTAACTTAGGCATGCGGAGTCGTGAGTTCTTGTTTGTCCTAGTTCAGTGTGTTGTGTTCATCGAGGGAATCTCTGGCTGGACAAGGTTTGGTAATCAAGAAACCTGAAAGCCTACAATGAGGTTTGCTAGCCTGGAGAAATGGTTTTTGCTCTAATTTGCCATTTTAGCATCCAGCCTATGCTGTATACTTTACTTTACGAAATAGTTTTTTCCTTAAATTCATCATCTAAGCATCCACGCTGTATACTGCAATATATATGCTTCAAGCTATATATAATATTGTATGCAACTAATAGAATACTTAAGAGCCCATGTAGAAAGACAGTATGATACACTCAATGTGGACTTCAAAACTGAGAAGTCAATTTACTTCATCTTGAAATGCCCTCTTCAGTATGCATGAAGACTCACACTCAATCTAATAGAAGTGTTTCAAAATAAATCCAGATTGCCTTTGCTAAATGAGATTTTGACAGAATATTCACGATTTGTTCACCTAGTCAACTCTGATTTCGGTCTATTCTGATATACTTTATAGTTGCCTTTGTATTTGCAAGGTCCGCTGTAAAGGTCTTGTGACCTTCCCTTATCACCCTTTGCAAGTCTCAATGACTATTGTAGCAAAAAATTTTCCTGCCTATTTTCCATCTATTTTTTCAAGTTTTGTCTTGAATTTATAACTGACAATCACGACGATTTTCCTGTATGTGACAACCAGGCATTAGACTTCTTTATTGTTCATTCTTGTAAAAATACAATAATACAGAATGAAATTGTTGGTGCAAATATTTGACATGATGAAAGAAACAAACTAAACAAAGCATTAGTTTACTTGCACAGCTGACCATGGTTTCATGACATTTAAAATGTTAATTGCTTGAGGAATGAAAGATTTTGTGAGCCTTACGGTTTTGCACAAAGGCATACGAAGTCCGGCTCCATGGGGGTAAAAAAAACATGAATCTGTTTAGTGGATGAGCCCCAGGTATATATGAGCAAGAAATCTCATGTGATGGGAGAAGCTTTGCGAGGTTTCTGCTCTGTATACTCCCAGTTTGAAAGAAACAACTCAAAGATAGATTGCTTTTTGAGAAGACTGGGCTTCAGCTGACAACAGACTGGAAGTACCAAATAGACCATCTATGGCTTTCTGAAAGGCACAGCTTTGGGTTCTCACAATATTTTCATACTGATGGATGTGAGGATTGATATATGAGGCCACTAAATAGTGTATGGATTCTTTTATGTACAGTTAGCCTCATATTTGAAAATAGATAGGCGAAGATGAATGTTTATTTACTGATTTGGAATTAGTATAACTATAACTAAGTCAATCTGATAGACAGATAGGCAGCTAGACAGTTAGAGTGATAAAATTAATGATTGGGGGAACCGGGGCACATTGGGAGGTGGGGCACCATGGGACGTTGGGGTTTTCTTGGTTCCTGGCAAGGTATATGATAAGGTATTACCGTCATATCTTGTAATTTCGCATCCTGACGTTTCTATCGTTTTGATGACAAATTACAGCCAAATGCAGAAGTATGGCGAGGAAAAGTTTGTTTTCCTACTACTAAAGTAAACATGGATGGTTTAAATTCAAACCATTCTGTGGGAAAACCATGAACAATGAGGCTTTCTCAATGCTTGTATGAATTTGATATATCGTAACAAACAGTTATGAATTACTATCGTGATAAACACACTTACTGTTGCCTGAGAAATTAGCATTTTGGTGTAAAAGTCATATCGGGGCTCATTGGGACAGTGAATTCGGGGCACATTGGGACGCACTTAATATGGCAGAATTTAAGTGTCCAAGTCAACTGAATGACCTGGGACAGCACACAAAAGGTATTCAGGCCACGGTGAATAGAGGCATAGTGGATTACCATGCTCTGTGAACAAATTTGTCGCAAAGCATTGTGTGTTACTTACATAGATGTCCGCACCCAGGACAGTTTATGTTAAATGTTTAAGACTGTTCAAAGTTATTAACTATTGGCACTACAAGGTGTTAATGCATTGTATATTGTCTTATGCACTGCTAATATGTAATATCTATTGCACATGGAGTGTTAAAATGATTTCTTAATTGATGTCCCAATGTGCCCTGGCTGATGTCCCAGTGTGCCATGCCGGGGCACATTGGGACAGTCATTTTTGTGACTCACATTTTGCTCTCTGGCTGCAAAAGGGTAGGTGCAGTCTAGTTTATTATGGCTTGCATTTTAAAAGCTCAATAGTATTGGTGATATTCATGCTAACTTCTGAGTTCTTTAGTGCTTCAGCATTGAGCAAAATTAGTAGACATTCTGGGATTCATTTATACAATGAGAGAGTGAGGGTTACACATCCCATGTGAGGGATCAATCTTTTACTTTCCCTGTATACAAAGACACTGATACGCTGGGTCGCCAATTTGACGTCTCATCGGAGTTTTGTCAAGCTGGGATTTTGCTCCTGAAGGGCCAATGAATGTATTTTAGGTTCACCGCTTCAATTCCATGTTTTGTTTATCTAATTTTCTTAGCACTGAGATGAAATTATTCCTTTGCAATGAAAACTCTCCTCCTGAAATATTGAATTTATTACCAAGGATCAAATAAATTGATGGATGCCCACTGCTTGCAGAAAATCCCCATGTCAATTCCCATAGTTATTCTTCTATTAAATATTTTCTCTGAGTGATTTATTGCACTTTCTGCTGTATGTTGTGGATAACTATTCTCTAGCTGTATAGATTCTGTACATTTTAATTATCAGGATCAAAAATTCCTTAAAAATATAAATAATTAGTCTCTATACTTTTTATGGCCACCTGAGACCAATTGTGTCATGTCACAATGGCACTAAAACATTTCCTGGAACTGACCATCCACATAATCTTATTCCGTATTCAGCATATCATATAAATACCCTGGATAAAGGCCCAATGGAGATAATTTTAGCTGCTTATTGCAGTCAGTCAGTCAGTTAGTAAATCAGTCAGTCAGGCAATCAGTCAGTCAATCAGTCAGTCAGTCGGTCAGCTAGTCAGCTTGTCTTTCAATATTTTTGTCTGTCTGTCAGACTCATTTGATATTACTTACTCTAGTGAACAAGTCTGTCTCTCTACAGATCTATCTCTATCACTATCTATCTCCTTACCTGTCTATCTGTCTCTCAATCGGTCTATCTATTTAATACCTATATATATATATATCTTCATCCTTCAGTTTCTATCTATCTATCTATCTATCTATCTATCTATCTATCTATCTATCTACCTATCTATCTATCTATCTATCTATCTATCTATCTAGCTATCTATCTATCTATCTATCTATCTATCTATCTATCTATCTATCTATCTATCTATCTATCTATCTATCTATCTATAACTATCTCTTACGAAGACTGAGCTAAGCAGAAAACTGTTTGGAGTAGCTATTGATATATAGGCACTCTATGGCTTTCTGAAAGCACAGCTTTGGGTTCTCACAATATTTTCTTGCAGATGGATATGAAGACCGAACTATGAGACCTTCAAATATGTATCATATGAATTGTTGCTTTTACCTCTTTTTGTAAGCACTTGAAGTTTGTCTACTGTAAGTCTACCACAAGCAAGAGCTAAAATCTACATGTACTGAATATCAGACAAATTGGTTGGCTATAATATACAGAATCTAGAGTGGGAAGGAATTGCTATCATCCTCCATCTATGAATCCTTGAGCATCGGCAAAGCAGTCTATCTTGTAAAATCAAGATTCCTGTTGCTTTTACAGCAAGAACTAGAAAGGCAAGGCCAAGGGGTTTCATACACTTGAGCATGCCTTCAATGTGTCCTTATTGGACCCAAATTGCTTCTCATTGCGACATTATGTGGCTTATTTTCATTGCTGAACCATTTTTCATTCTTCTTATGCTCAAGGCTGCCATGTGAATATCATTTAACCTTTAAATTATTGCTATGAACGAGCAGCCTTAAGAAAGTTCTAACAATTTTGTTTGGTAGATCTTTCATTTTGAAGAAGCTGAATGAATTTTCGCAGAACTATATTTTCAGGTACTTTACTATCTATTTGAAATATCATACCTGAAGAAGCACAGCTCGATCTTTATAGAAGTGTAAATAATCATAAAGGTTCATATGAAAATTTGATTGACCCAAGCGCTGAGGCAATCGCCGTGGTCTTCTTGAATTTAGATATTAGCCAACATGGCAATACTCAATTATAAAATATAAGATAGCTTCCACAAAAAGATATGCCAAATCAAGTTGTATCATCTGGATGTGCTTCTGAACATTTAGTTAGGACGACTGCAGTCAATTTTAGACGGACAGCAAGAAAATAAGAAAGAAAAGTATGTGTAGCTAATTCAGCCATGCAAGGAAATGTCTCAGGGTAACTTAGGCATGCGGAGTTGTGAGTTCTTGTTTGTCCTAGTTCAGAGTGTTGTGTTAATCAAGGGAATCTCTGGCTGGACAAGGTTTGGTAATCAAGAAACCTGAAAGCCTACAGTGAGGTTTGTTAGCCTGGAGAAATGGTTTTTGCTCTAATTTGCCATTTTACTATTTTGCAATACTATACTTTACGAAATAGTTTTTTCCTTAAATTCATCATCTAAGCATCCACTCTGTTTACTGCAATATATATGCTACAAGCTATATATAATATTAGATGCAACTAATAGAATGCTTTAGAGCCCATGTAGAAAGACAGTATGATACACTCAATGCGGACTTATAAACTGAGAAGTCAATTTACTTCATCTTGAAATGCCCTCTTCAGTATGCATGAAGACTAGGGTGTGGCTGGTGCCCCTCAAAAAAGAAAAAATTGGAGGAGACCCCTGTACCTCTTTTTGGTATTGTGGTTTGACCTAAGGGACATGCCTGAGAAATTTCATGAGAATTGATAAACGTTTACCTTGAGCACAATGCAGCAGAAGTTTCTTCTTGGTTTGCTATGATCGGAAGTCGCGGTATTGTATAACTTTGTCAATTTACATTTTACAATTAAACTTGTATGACTGGACAGGCCTCACTTAGAGCTTCATTTTAAATACCAACTTCAATGGTTTTGGATAATTTTATGCAGTACCAATTATTTATTTTATTGCTTCCGGCGACTTTTTTCTTCTTGCCTATCAGATATGTGCAAACCTGGGTCATTTTTCAGGATATTTTACTTCATAACTTATGAGAGTCTGACCCCGATCTTAATAGACTTCAATAAAACTCTTTTGAGGACCTGGCATGAATTTATTTACTATAGAAAACGCTGTGAAGGAAAAGAATACTTCAGAATTTTATTGGCAGGGCAAGTGTAAACGAGCTATGCAATGGAGGGATGCTCCTGGCTTTCATGTGTAGCTCCCTTTTTCATCAAACAGGTTGCTACATTTTAGCAACCTGTTTGATGAAAGAGAGCAATGATTATTGTCAAATGGGTCAGTTTTATGACTCAGTCACTGCACTTTATAATAATTCATATATATATGACAACTGTTCTACTGCCCCTTAACTTAGCATTGCTCTGATACATGTCACTGAGCAGGTATTGGTCACTGCTGCATCTATACACGTCATTAGAAGTCCTATGAGTCAGTGAAAGAACCACCAGTTTCAATGGTAAAGACTGAAGCAACGGCTTTAGTGACCTCATTGATGCTCTGAAACCAGTCATTTGTAAGCACTTGAAGTTCATCTACTGTAACATTGGCTGGCTACCTAGGACTCAAATATAACACAGGCTGTTACACAACAATGAGGTGAAGAATGTTTAAAACTTCTGTCCAACAATTATATATCCAGTGATCCTATTCCTATTAGAGCTGGAATCAAACCCAGTGCCCAGCAAAAATGAGACCCAGAGGACCCACTCCCCCTTAGCTTACCATATACATTGTGATGCCCTGGAGAATTATCAGAAAGCTTAATGCATTGACTCCAGTGTCATCTTCCTGGTACCAACTTCATGATCTGTTATTTGTAAAGTAATTAATGTTTTTAAACTGTATGTTATTTTAAATATTTGTTTATATGCCATGGTGTGTAAAAATAAAATATTAAATACACAAAATACCTGAAACTGTAAAATGTTTGATGAATCCAATGACATGATTGTTGTTTGTACTATATAATTGTTTTTATTTCTATTGTCGATAGATGTCTATTTTAAAATGTACTTAATTTTATTCCATGTATTTCATATATATATGTGAATGAATAAATGATTTATATATATAATGCAAAAATTCATCATCTCAAAAACACAACCTGTAACACAGGATGTAGATTTTGCACTTAAGGAGTCCAGATATCATCAAAATACATTTGATCTATCAAGACATTGTCCTTGGCGTCTTGTGGTTAAGATATAACCAGATTAGCAACAAAAGTTTTGGTTTTTTTAAATATGCAAGTTATTTCCCAAACGAGCACAGGATTATTAATTCGATGTACTTTGTAAAATTGTCGGAGACCATCGAAGTTGGTACTCAAAATGAAGTTATAATTAAGACAAGTTCAACCATGCAACTTTTATCATAGTAAGATCAATATTGACAAAGTTATACAATACCGCGATTTGTGTTTGTAAACAAAAACAAGAAAATTATAACTGCATTGTGCACAAGGTAAGCATGTTCCGATTTCCCTTAAACTTTCCACACATATTATATTGACCAAAACACAGTACCAAAGTAAGGTACAGCTTGATCTGACAACCTTGGGGCACCAGCCACACCCTAATGAAGACTCACACTCAATCTAACGGAAGTGTTTCAAAATAAATCCAGATTGCCTTTGCTAAATGAGATTTTGACAGAATATTCACGATTTCTTTCACGGAGTCAACTTTGATTTTAGCCTTCTCTGATATACTTTACAGTTGCCTTTGTATTTGCAAGGTCCGCTGTAAAGGTCTTGTGACCTTCCCTTATCACCCTTTGCAAGTCTCAATGACTATAGCTCTATTGTAGCAATAAGAATTAATTCTCTGTTGGATGCTATCCACCTTCATAAACCCCCCTGAATTTCGATATTTCACACTGCTGTAGCTCTATGCGGGATAAACGCTAACATGAACTTTCAGTTTGGGGGTAGTTTAATATTAATGAACTGGACCATCATGTGCTACAATAGATGTGGCCAAAGTGATCAACTTCTATGAAGATTTCTAAATTTGTCCATACTGTTGAGCGATGGTGTATATGAGCAAGAAATCTCATGTGATGGGAGAAGCTTTGCAAGGTTTCTGCTCTGTATACTCCCAGTTTGAAAGAAACTCTTCAAAGATAGATTGCTTTTTGAGAAGACGGGGCTTCAGCTGACAACAGACTGGAAGTACCAAATAGACCATCTATGGCTTTCTGAAAGGCACAGCTTTGGGTTCTCACAATATTTTCATACTGATGGATGTGAGGATTGATATAGTAGGCCTATACATTAAATAGTGTATAGATTCTTGTCTATATAGAGCTAGCCTCATATTTGGAAATACATAAAGGCGAAGATGAATGTTTACAGACTTATTTGGTAATTAATAGTATATATAAATAAGTAAGTCTGATAGACATATAGGCAGCTAGACAGCTAGATGGATAGATGGATGATTAAGGCTTTGTATTTATGCAGGAGGCAGACATGGTATTGAAGCGAAGGATGATTGAAACCGCCGTCCAAAATAGGATCAGGAGACCCGGCATGAGCTGGATTCAAACTCTAGACCCGGCAATTGGCAGCCAAACACGGTACCACTAGACCAACCCTCCCCCAAAGTAGATAGATAGTAGATAGATAGATGGATAGATAGATAGATAGATAGATAGATAGATAGATCAAAAGAAAAAGTTTAATGCCCTGTTATTTTGGTATGCAGAGCCTTGAGTTCTTGTCTCCAAATAGAAAAATTCTGGTAATCAAGACAGAAAATAGTAAGGTCTGTCAGCATGAGTCACACAAGCTCACAGTGGAATTGGCTATCCCAGTATACCAGAGCTTAAGTAAGTAAGTAAAGTATATTTATTGCAACAGATGTAGATAACTTGCGCTAAGGACAGGCAGATGTCTGACACACACAACAAAGGGGGTTGCATGAGTTGCATGCCTAGTACACTAAGCTGCTAACTTCAGGGCCTTAGATAGATCGATAGATAGATAGATAGATAGATAGATAGATAAATAGATAGATAGATAGATAGATAGATAGATAGATATATAGACAGATAAATAGATATATAGATAAATAGATGGATAGATAGATAGATAGATAGATAGATAGATAGATAGATAGATAGATAGATAGATAGATAGATAGATAGATAGATAGATAGATAGATAGATAGATATGGCAAGTAAAGCCCTCTCAGCTCAGTTCCAGGAATCATTAGTTACACATTATCCCATGCGAGGGATCATTTACTGGCCCTGTAGTGTATACAAAGACACCGATTCACAGGTTCGGCAATTTAATGTCTCATCCAAATTACATCAAGCTGGGATTTTACTCATAAAGGGACACTGAATGTATTTTAGATTCACCGCCCATGGTTTGAACCCATGTAGGCATAGACCTTCAGTGGAGCAAGCCTAGAGTGCAACCACTCGCTGAATCAATAATTGATCACAACTGACAGCAAATATATATATATATAAGTGACTGGCTTGCAAGCAGATCGAATAACCATCAATATAGATCCAATAGAATGTCCAATAGAATGTCTGGAGAGGTATTTGCTGGTTAGCTCATAATCTCTATGGATTGTGACCTGTGGACAGATTGCTATAGAAAAGGATTACTCCCAGATTGATGGAGAAAATCTCTTCTGCATACAGTAGCCCCAGATCATACTTTAGATATTGACCAATGATTTCACCCTTCCCTGATGGTGACAATGTAAAATACTATATAGATAGTGGATGGTAAGGAGATCACTATTGAGTATAACTGAGTTCAAAATCAGAATAAATTCACTAATCTATAGGCCTATGTTGTGTGTTCTTAAAATTTGATTGTGTCTATTTGCGAAGAGATATCAGCCAGAAAATGGAGTCAACTTCAATTCCATGTTTTGTTAATCTAATTTTCTTAGCACTGAGATGACATTATTCCATTGCAATGAAAACTATCTTCCTGAAATATTGAATTTATTACCATGGATCAAATGAACTGCTAGATGCCCACTGGTTGCAGAAAATTCCCATGTCTATTCTAATATTTATTCTTCAATTAAATATTTTCTCTGAGTGATTTCTTGCACTTTCTGCTGTGTCTTGTGGACAACTAGTTCTCAGCTGTATATAGATACATTTTATCTGTCAGGATTAAAAATTCCTTAAAAATATAAATAATTAGTCTCTATACTTGAAGAGCCAATCCCAAATGATCTGCACAGTACCGAGAAACCTGACAAAACTTGGAAATCGAGATACTTTCTGAACTGGAATAATTGGATAAACTTGTTCAGGACGGTAGTAAGCAGGCTGTAAGTCACGTTGTGGTTTAAAACCACTTTTAATGAGTTGGTGAGAGGTCTAGATTTGGCTATATATAATATATTGGGAAAATCATGAATATAAACTCATATATAACTTCCATGTAACAACCGCAAGTATCCATGAGTAATTGAAAAACTTTACAGA
Source organism: Platynereis dumerilii (assembly GCA_026936325.1). Lineage (NCBI taxonomy): Eukaryota > Metazoa > Annelida > Polychaeta > Phyllodocida > Nereididae > Platynereis > Platynereis dumerilii. The sequence goes on along the minus strand of JAPTHN010000037.1, from coordinate 666,188 downwards.
CAGATTTCCTGTTGAAATATTTCGATTTTTAATTGGAAGAAAAGTCATTATCCAATTCAAGGGAAACAAATAATTTGCTATTTCTTCCGTTGTAATATGTCCGTTATTTTCAAATTTCCAGTATTAAACCGAAACAGTGTTTCTTCAAAATGCGGTTTGAAGTTTCAATTGACGCCCATGCATTTAAATGAAGTCTTGATTTTTACAATGTTTTGATTGAGAAATTTAATTTAACAGGCAATCAAGTAGAAAATTTCAGTTGACCTGATTGCAGTTATTGGTCGTTGTCACCCATCAAGCCGGCATAGAACAACATAATTAAGGGAACATTTGTCTCTAAAAGGACCTTTTAAAGACGAATCCGCCATATAAAAGTCAAAGTAGAGTGGGTCGGGGCAAGAAGCCCGGGTTAGGTGAGAAGCCCCCCCAGGGTTATATCTAAACTTACATTTTTGGGGCTTTTTCTTATTGATAGGATTGAAGTTAGAGGCTTTTTAGGTGACGTCACAAATTTTCAAGGCAAACAGCACCAAACCATAGTCATAATTAAAGACACAAAAAAAGGTGCATGGTTTTTGTAACTTTGATTAATTCTTTGAAAGTGGTTATCAGAAATAACTTTGGAAATTTTTAAAAGTATAATGGATATCTGCATTGCTTCACTTTATGACCATCACAGAAATATGACTTGGATCATGTTTTTTGCACTTTAGCTCAAAATATAGAGGTCAAATTAAAATATGTGGGTTTCGGGCGAGAGGCCCCACATGGTATGGGGCATGGGGCCCCCTTCACTGAGGGCTCGAAGCTGCTTCAGGAACCATTTAATAATGTGTACTCTACCTTAAATCTTGATAGAACAGCTAATTGAAATAGAAAAAATTTTGGCCGAAATTGAAAAAGGGCAAAAAATATTAAAAAATTAATGTATGAACAGAAAAATTCTGAAATTCAGAAAAAGTTAATAGAATGCCTTAAAAATGAAAGAAGAACCCCAAGAAATAACTTTCAAGCCGAATGCGCTCGCAAAAAAAATTGCCATAGGATTATAATAGGGGGCTTCTTGCCCGATGGGTGGGGTAAGAAGGCCATTTTAATTTTTTTTACAAAAAGGGCCGTAACTCCTTTATTAAAATTGGTAGACATTTGTTTCACTAGTTATAAGTAGAGTCAAGTGATCCCTTTCTGACGGCATAAGCATTCAAATAATCGACCACAAAAAGTAGGTCAAATCGCACCTCGAAGTTAAGGGGGGCTGCATGCCCCGCGCTACTCTATGTTTAACTTTTCAATGCATAAATTCTTTTTTTACAGTTTTTGCTCCAGTATAAGATTCCCAGAGTGGGTGCAAGTAAATAAATATACTGTTGTTGTATTGAATACGTCAGAAAAAGCTCAGTGCTGCTTATTATTGATAATTATTTTGAAAACACCAAATCTAAAATACAAACTGGCAAAAGTTTCTATTCCTGACATGATTATAGGACAACGTAGACAATTAACTCCTCTTTGAGAAAACCAATGCCTTTTCTTGATCATTATAGTGACCCATATGGACTAAGCTACAAGGCCGATGCAAATAGATATTATTGCACTGCTTCTAAAAATGGATCAGCCTTTTGATTGGCCACCTGAGGCCACATTGTGTCATGTCACAATGGCACTAAAAACATTTCCTGGAACTGACCATCCACATAATCTTATTCCATATTCAGCATTTCATATACGTAGCCTGGCTTAAGGCCTAATGGAGATGTTTTTAACCACTTATTGCAGTCAGTCAGTCTCAGTCAGTTAGTCAGTCAGTCAGTCAGTAGGTCAGGCAATCAGTCAGTCAGTTGGTCAGCTGGTCGGCTGGTCATTCAATAATTCAATAATTTTGCCTGTCTGTCAGACTCATTTGATAGTACTTGCTCAAGTCAACAATTCTGTCTCTCTATAGATCTATCTCTATCTCTATCTATCTCTCTTATCTGTCTGTCTCTCTATCTCTCTATCGGTCTATCTATTTAATAATTATATGTATAACTTTATCCTTCAGTTTCTATATATATCTCGTATCTGTGTATCTATGTATCTTTGTATCTACATGTATGTATCTAGGTTACAATCAATGTATCTATCTATCTATCTATCTATCTATCTATATTTACCTCTTCAATAAGTTTACCTTAATGAAACTGTTTTCGTCTCAGATGTAATTTCTCATGGTCTATCAATAAGCCTTAGCCCAATTCTGCCAACTCAGTTGATTTGGGATTGAAGGAGCTTAAATCGACCTCGTCACTGGACTACAGTATACTGGAGACAGATAAGACTGGATATCCAGGTTTTGTAAGCTCAAGGACATTGTCTAATAATTATATTCTAATGTTGTGTAGTTCAGTAAGAAATGCAATGTGATGAAAGTCTCTGAATGGCCACTTTGATAAAGGCTGATATCTGGCATGACAGGAAGTGGAGGCCTCAATCTTGAGAACATTCAACCTTCTTCTGCTGTTCCTATATCTTATAATAACCCAGCTTCGTTGACTACAGAAAAATGGCCTTGGTTGCCAAGGACTTTGTTGAGATTTTTCTCTGTCCGTTGCACTCCCAATGACCAACTATGGCTATCCACCTCATTCCACAACCTTCTAACACGTCCCAGGTGGGTTCACTCTTACCTCATCTTCAAAATATTCATGTAGGAATCTTTCAAAAATATAAAATGTCATGTTTACTTCCATGTAAACAAACATGCACTTTAAGAATATCTCACAAGAGGGCAGGGTTGTGCCATTTGCAAACTTGATCCTCCTTTTGGATTATTTTGGACTTCACAAAGTAAAATAGGTATTCACTCAAGGTTAGGACCCCTCTCCTACAAGTGGGAGTCAGCTCCTCCTCCTGCAGATGGGAGTCAGTGCCCTCTCCTGCCAGTGGGGGTCAGTGCCCCCTACTGCCAGTGGGGGGTCAGTGCCCCCAGCCCATGGGGTTCAGTGCCTCCTTTCCACAGGGCTCCGCACCTCAAAGTCAAGGTCAGTGCCACTCTTCTATAACTGCGAGTCTGTGCCCCTTCCTGCAGATGGGGGTCAGTGCCCCCTCCTGCCTATGGGGGTCAGTGCCCCCCTTCCAGAGGGTTCAGCACCTACTCAAAGCCAGGATCAATGCCCCTCTCCTACAAGTGAGAGTCACTGCCCTTTCTGCAGATGGGGGTCAGTACCCCCCTCCTGCCAATGCGGGTCAGTGCCCCCCCTTCCAGAGGGTTCAACACCTAAATGTTAGGGTGGTGCCCCTCTCCTACAAGTGGGAGTCAGTGCCCCCTCCTGCCAATGGGGGTCAGTGCCCCCCTTCCAGAGGGTTCCGAACATACTCAAAGTCAGGATCAGTGCCCTCTCCTACAAGTGGGAGTCAGTACCCCCCTCCTGCAGATGGGGGGTCAGTGCCCCCTCCTGCCAATGGGGGTCAGTGCCCCCCTTCCAGAGGGTTCAACACCTAAAAGTCAGGGTCAGTGCCCCTCTCCTAAAGTGGGAGTCAATGCCCCCCCTGCAGATGGGGGGTCAGCCCCCCTGCCAATGGGGGTCAGTGCCCCCCTTCCAGAGGGTTCCAAACATACTCAAAGTCGGGATCAGTGCCTTCTCTTACAAATGGGAGTCAGTACCGCCCTCCTGCAGATGGGGGGTCAGTGCCCCCTCCCGCCAATGGAGGTCAGTCCCCCACTACTGAGGGTTCAGAACATACTCAAAGTCAGGCTCAGTGCAGTCTCATACAAGTTGCAGTCAGTACCCCCCTCCTGCAGATGGGGGGTCAGCTCCCCCTCCTGCCAATGAGGGGGTAGCTCCCCCTCCTGCCAATGGGGGTCAGTACCCCCCTTCCAGAGGGTTCAACCTACTCGAAGTCATGGTTAGTGCCCCTCTTCTACAAGTCTCCCTCCTAGAGGTCGCTGTCAATGCCCTCAAATATCTTTTAATGTATTCTTATTCATTGCATAAGGTCAAAAGGGTAGGTCTACAAATGTACACTATAGTATATGACATTCTAACTCCCGTTCGTAGAACGGATATTACGCTAGTGTGCATAATCAAGTTACTTTGTGTGCCTCCAATTCCTGTCTTGCTCTTAAAGATTCCACAATGTTATGATGCACATTGGTGTGAAGATTTTTTTCCCAATGCAATGCCATGTGTCTTGGTGGCTGAGTGGTTTGATGCTAATTTTGAGGTCCAGGGTTTGATTCCATTGCATGGCAATACTTGACTGCTAAATTTGGGTACTGACCGGGAACCATCTGGTGATAGACATGCTGCAAAGTGGCCAAGCAAATGGAACTCAGTTAGGCTTGAAACTCCTACTTCATCTTTCTATGTGCCGTGACTACTTTGAAATCGTTCCTGCTTACAAAAACTCACAATTGCCATTTTACCTCATCACGTACTCTGTTTCTGTGTCATGCAAAAGCTGTGACAGCTATAAATAACGTGAACATTATCTGGCAATACGTGTGCCATGTACATGGCATTTGTCATGTTGACTGTTTTATTTCAGTAAAATCATTTGGTATACATGCGGTGTTGGGTTTGGCTTCTAAAAACACCCTTTCTTTCATTAAAATCTAAATACCTTCAATGTACTTAAAGATAACAACCAGGTCAGTTGAAATAGAATAGAATTTATTGGCAAACAAAATACAATTACACATCAACATAACAAATAGCACAATTAAAATACCAATCGAAAATGGGTACTGACACGATGAATGTGTGTTTGTTTCTCTAGCAATTTCACAATATAATTTCTTAATCGTTAAGTAACAATGAAAAGATAGAGATTGCAAATTCCTAAAAATAATAGTTATTTTCTTTTTAAATGTAAATTTACTACAATTTAAATCAATGACGTTTACAACAGAATTCCAAATTTCTGCACCTTTAAATCTAACATGCATTTTAACAATTTCTAATCTACAAAATGGCAATCGAAAGTTATTCATATTTCTTGCTCTATAATGATGAAAATCAGCTTTATAATTAAACATACACTGAGCGCCATTAAAAACGCAACATCATTAAACCACCAAATTTCCTTAGTTCTTGTTGCCCAATAATTATCAAATTTGGCACAGACCTCGTGTATGGTCTTACGACCATTTGTGGAAAATATTGTGAAAAAAGGTTGACTTTTCGCTCCACACGACTCGCTATAGTGAACTTCGTTTGAAACATCCGTTCACAGACTGTGCTTCACTCGAAAATGAGGCAATTGAAAATTGATTTTGTGGCTTGTTGAAAGAATCTTATGAAATGTTTACATAACATGCACAAGACTTCAAGAAACTATCCTGTGAACGTTTAGATCGAAAAAAATATAGAGGGTAAAGCAGATTTTGAATGAAAAGCTCAGGATGTTGGGCAGGGACGGACGCAGGGGGGTGGATGGGGGTGCATCCCCCCCCCACCAGACCAAAATTTATATATTTTTACATGTTAATTTTATCAGGGCGCTGTCGCGTTATGTCGCGAGTTATGCGTTTCGCGACACGATAGTGCGATAGACCCCCCCACCAGAATTTTCTGGATCCCCCTCTGGTGTAGGGGTCAGTATCCAGAAATGAAGCATACGAACCAAAACTGCTGTACAATGACAATCATTCCATAACAAAGCTAAAAAAGAAAATGAATAAAACTTATTTTTTTAATATTTTAACAAAAAGCTGCTGTTGGGGGCCAGCATTGACACTAAAATTTATTAATTTCATCATCTTTAATTTTCTTTCAGTCAAATATTACTTTTTTCCATCCCATCAAGCAAGTAAAATGGTAAAATATCCTGGCTAATCAAAAAATATTGTGGAAGGAACAGCAAAGTTATTAAAATTAATGATCCCAGGATTTAGAAATTGTGTGACTTGCATTTTCGACAGTAGCCACGACGATTTAATTTGACACAAAAGTTTTGCTCTCAGAAATCTGTAAATTTTCATGAATATACCTGATGGCAACTGCTAAGTGTGTGCAAAATTTCGCACCCTTTTTTAACCATTTTGCGATGTTGCATTTTTAATGGTGCTCAGTGTATCTGAAAATATTCTTGGTAATTCAAATAAATATGCTTTAAAATTAGCCTGTCTAATTAATGGCTTTAGCCAGCACACTATTCTTTACCCAATGCCGCTTAAAGGAGCATCCTCAACTGAATATAATAGTTATTATCATATTCGTCTTTTTTCTAAAGCTAGCCAAGAGCAGGGCCAAGCGAATAGGTCTCTAAATGAAAAAGGTCTCTTCACGATGAACATAAGTGGTAGATCGAAGACCAATCAATCAAAGATGAAAGTGATCAGGATAAGTGGATTTGGGCTTGATGGCGAATGATGCGGAAACAGCACCTGCTTTGTATTTCAAATTTAGAGCAGAAGTATTCTCTGACATGAGATTTATTTCATCTTAGGCTATTGAGTTACAGTTTTCCTTGAAATGGAATTGAGTTTTAACTTAAATTAACCCAGCAGTGTCCAATTGACATGCAACAGTTCCTAATCACAAAGTATAATACAGACAGAAAAAAAATTCAAATGAATTAATACTATACATATTTCAAGCAATTTTGAAATATATTTCACATCAGCTTAATGATGAAAATACTGCAGTATCCAGTTATGCGAGGGTAATCTAATGACGTCATGATACAATAATTATTTGGATATCAATTAATCTTGGATAGATATTCTGCAAGCTATTTTTGGAACGTGAGCATTAATTATTTAAGATATTCATTGAAGGTATAACTCTCGCTTTAAAACATTTTAATGGATTTTCATGTTCTTTAAAGTAACCTATATAATAATTGATGCTAATGGACTTAAAGTTTGTTTTGTAATGATTTCTTGGAACTTCTGATGGAAAAGTGTTAATGAAGCAAAAATAAAGAATTTTACAGGAGCCGAAATTTGTATATTAAGTAGTCTTGCAATTTGATGCTTTTTCTTGAAGTTTCGAAATGATTAGTTCTGCTTTCCTCAGTCTCAGGATGCAATCAATATTGCAAAGTGTCCACCTCTTTCCTTATTTGTAGCTTTCCTATCTGCCCTAGAGACTTCACAAAACTCAAGCCATGTCAGTCTAATTTAGTACCAAATGGACAACACCCACATCAATAGAATTACTCAAAGCAATAGAAAAGCCTGCAGTGTGTGGATTCTTATTTGCAGCAGTCTGGCAAAGGGAATGGATTTTATGGACAAAAACCAAGGTGACTTTCCTCTGGTTTGTTGATAAAATGTCTTTTAGACTACTTGTAGTTCGTTCTGTTTAATAAGTCAAGATAAAACCGGTGCAGAAATAAATAAATTGACCAACATGCCTTATCGCCATGAGTTCATGGACGCTATTATCCCAAACACATCTGACGAATATGGATTCCCTGCTCAATCAACAGACTGGGTGAGAATCAAAACCCAGGACCTAGTTTCAGATCAGCAGCCCAGTGAAACCACTTAGTTGATCCAAAGCAAGCTCAACTGAGCAGATGTTGGCTCTCACCAAAAAAGAGGCCAACCAAAAAAGTCTTTCAATCAAAAAGGTCTCACCATGATGAACATAAGTGGTAGATCGAAGGCCAATCAATCAAAGATGAAAGTGATCAGGATAAGTGGATGGGGGCTTGATGGCGAATTATGTGGAAACAGCGCCTGCTTTATATTTCAATTTTAGAGCAAAAGTGTCTTTGTCACAGTACATACATTTCATCTTGGGCTAACTAGTTACAGTTTTCCTTGAAATGGAATTGAGTTTTAACTTAAATTAACCCAGCAGTGTCCAATTGACATGCAACAATTCTTAATCACAGACGTAGTATAATACAAACAGAAAAAATGTAAATGAATTAAAACTATGGAATGGCATACATATTTTAAGCTATTTTGAAATATAAGTATTTCGCATCAGCTCAATATAATATTGGAATGATAAAAATATGCATTAATTATTTAAGATATTCATTGAAGGTATAACTCTCGCTTTAAAACATTTTAATGGATTTCATATTATTTAAAAGTATCCTGTGCTAATGGACTGGAATTTTGCTTTTGAATGAATTCTGGGAACTTCTAATGGAAAACTGTTAATTAAGCAAAATTAAACAACATTACACGAACCGAAATTTGTATTCTAAGTAGTCTCGCAATTTGGTGCCGTTTCTTAAAGTTTCAAAATCATTAATTCTGCTCTCAGGGCGCAATCAACATTGCAAAATGTCCGCGTTTTCTTTACTTGCTGCTTTCCTGTCTGCCCTAGAGCCTTCACAGAAGTCAACCCATGTGGGCCATGTCAGTCTAATTTAGTACCAAATGGACAACACCCACATCGATAGAATTACTCAAAGCAATAGAATAGCCTGAAGAGTGTGGATTCTACTTTCCAGCGGACTGGCAAATGGAATAGGTGAGATGGCCAAAGAACAAGGTGATTTCCTTCTGGTTTGTTGATAAATGTCTTTTAGACGACGTTCCTTTTAATGAGTCAAGATAAAACCAGTGCAGAAATAAATAGATTTACCAACACGCCTTATCGCCATGAGTTCATCGTCGATATAGCCTGAACACATCTATTGAATATGGTTTTCCTGCTCAATTCATACACTGGGTGAGAATCAAAACCCAGGACCTAGTTTCAGATCAGCAGCCCAGTGAAACCACTTAGTTGATCCAAAGCAAGCTCAACTGAGCAGATGTTGGCTCTCACCAAAAAAGAGGCCAACCAAAAATGTCTCTCGATCAAAGAGGTCTCACCATGATCACCATAAGTGGTAGATCGAAGACCAATCGATCAAAGATGAAAGTGATCATGATCTTTCTAAGTTGATTAATGCTGGATGGTGAATGATGTGGAAAATAGCACCTGTTTTGTATCTCAAATGTAATGCAGAGAAGAAATCTGTTTATGTGATATTTCTATCTCTTACTTATGCAGATATATGTTCTATATAGAACAAGAGTTTTCTCCTGTCAGATCTGTATAATATTGTTGGCAATGACATATACGTGTATAGCCTACCTCTTTGCTGTTGACGGCCAGAAAATAATTCTTATTCGTAAATTTTTCACTGTTGAAATATATAGAAGTTTGTGTGTGAACATATGAATTATTTTCAGTTTATTTAGTGATGTGAATGTTTTTTCAGCTAACTGAATTATTCAGAGTGATTGATTAACTATCCACTCACAGAAGGGTAAACTGATTATGTCATGTTGAAATATTGTCCAATGATGCAGCTAAGCAAATATCAATTTAGTATCTGGAGCATTACTTTTTTTTCTGTCTATCGGCTATTTTTGGGACGTGATGATAAATTATTTATGCCATTAAATCCTTAATAAAGAAATTTGTTGAATGTTGCAATCGACTCTCACTTAATAGCCACATAATTTTGTAGGATTTCTTGTTATTTTAAAGATAGCCAATCTAAATGGACCTATGTCTGTTAGCAAGAAATTCCTAATATAACAACAGGAGGAACATACACGTAGAAAAATAACAATTTTACAGGAACAGAAAATTGTTGTCCTGCTAGCCTTGTTAATTTGATATCCAGAGTCAAAAGTTTCTGAATTATTAGTTTCACGTTCCATCCTGCAATCAACATTGCAAAATGTCCTCCTCTTTCCTTATTTACTGCTCTCCTTTCTGCCTTAGAGACTTACTAAGGACAACCTGTGTCAGCCTAATTTAGTGGAGAAGGACAACACAGGAATCAATAGAATTACTCAAAGGAATTGAATGGCCTGTGGAGAGTGGATTCTTATTTCCAGTAGGCTGGCCAATAGAACATATAAGATGACAGTAACCAATAGTCTACTATGTGGTGGTGAAAAGATCTTTACTTTATTTTTCGTATTTTTTGTAAAAGAAAAATGTATGTTTACTATGAAACATTAATGTGATCCTTCAATATAATCACCAATGGCTGTCCGATGGAATACTTGTCAGTGCATAAGCCAAGCATTCGCAAGGGTCGAACAATGAAAACGCTGATATAGAACGGATGCATACTTTTTGCTCGGGCATAGAGTTAAAAGAACAACCCACAAAGCAAGCCATGAATGGAATGATATATTTAGCAGGTGACAAATTGAATAGCCTTAGAATGACACCCACAACTGACCAGCAGACCTGCTGATTATTGATGGACCCATAAACTGACTTACCGGTTTACTGTGGACAGCATTTTATGGTATCAGAGTTGCATGTTAGCGTCTCTATATATCCTAATGGGCCACGGTATTGATCTGGTGCATGGTTTTGTGGTTAGAAGGTCAAAACCTGAATATGGAAGTCAATCTTTCAAAGTTTAAAGTAATGATGTCACATAATCAAGGTTTTCTTTGATGAACAGATGATGCGCACAATTGAAGTAAATTGGCTGAGAAAGTTGTATTTTGTGAGTAGTTTCTCAATGATTTTATAGCTGCAGACCCTAATCACTTCATCAGTTCTGCTGCAGTATAGTACTTATCTCTTCTTCAATCTTTTTGCTAGTATTTTTTAATTATTTTTCTTTCATGCTGACCTTGCTTTATAATATGTATTGGATACCTTGGCATTTGTACCTGAGGAATTTCCGGGAATTGTCAGGTCTGACTTATGCAGAGGCATCACAGTTGGTGACAAAGCTGGAGGTCAAGGCAAGCTTTCATCTCTGAGAAGCTATTGACACAAATTGTGAGCTGACAAAAATGGCCATCCATGACTTGGTTGAATTGATAAACTATTCTTGACAAGCTAATGTGTCAGTTTGATTTTCTTGAATTTCTTAAATATTCTTATAACACTCACTTGCTCAATGGACATCAACTCGCTGTTCTGTGTTTAAAAAAACCCGACCCCTTTGCCTGTCCCGAAAAGAACCATATTAATTTTAATGGATTTCTTGTTCTTTAAAATATTTATCGAACTACATTTATGAAATTTCTAATGAAACAATTGAAGAAACAAAGCAATAATTTGCAGGAATTGAAAATCGTCTTCTTTCTGGCCTTGAGTTTCTAAATTATTAGTGCTACTCTCCAACCTGCAAAGACCATTGCAAAATGTCCTCCTCATTCTTTATTTACTACACTCCTTTCTGCCTAAGATACTAGCTAAGGACAACCAGTGTCAGCCTAATTTAGTGGAGGACAACACAGGGATCACTAGAATTACTTAAAGCAATAGAATGGCCTGTGGAGCATGGATTCTTATTTCCAGTAGGCTGCCAATAGAACATATATGTGTATTAGATGACAGTAACCAATAGTCTAGTGTGTGGTGGTGAAAAGATATTTGCTTTATTTTATGTCTCTCTTGTAAAAGAACAAATGTATGTTGACTATGAAATATTAATGTGATCCTTCAATAGAACCACCAATGGCTGTCTGATGGAATACTTAATTGTCAGTGCACAGATCAAACATTCGCAAGGGTCGACGAATGAAAACCATGCTGATATAGAACGGATGCATACTTTTTGCCTGGGCATGGAGTTAAAAGTTAGTTTGTGTTTTACGCCCCATCAGCATGGAATTAAAAGAATGACCCGCGCAGCAAGCCATGAATGGAATAGCAGGTGGCAAATTGAATAGCCTTAGAATGACATGCACCCACAACTGACCAGCAGACCTACTAATTATTGATGGACGCATAAACTGCCTTATACTGGTTTGCTGCGGACATTTTATGGTATCAGAGATGCATGTTAGCGTCTCTATATCCTAATGGACCCCGGTATTGATCTGGTGCATGGTTTTGTGGTTAGAAGGTTGAAAACTGGATTGGAAATCAATCTTTCAAAATTAAAGTAATGATGTCACATAATCAAGGTTTTCTTTGATGAACAAATGATGCACAAAATGTAGTACATGTAAATTGGTTGAGGAAGTTTTATTTTTCGAGTAATTTCTCAATGATTTTATAGATGAAGACCCTAAAGAACTTTATCAATTCTGCTGAAATATGTACTTATCTCTTCTTCAATCCTTTTTGCAAGTATTTTGCTTTCATGCTGACCTTGTTTTATTATATGTATTGGATACCTTGGCATTTGCACCTGATGAATTTCCCGGGACTGGCGTGCTTAAAATATGCAGAGCCATCACAGTTGGTGACAAAGCTGGAGGCCAAGCCAAAGTGAAAGCTTTCATCTCTGAGAAAATATTTATAAAAATTGTTTTCTGAAAAATGGCCATCAAATCTTGGAATTATATAATTATTAAATTATTCTAGGCAAGCTAATATATATCATGTTAGTGTATGAAAATGTATTTTTTTAAATTACTTTAGGGTGAGGCAATGCAAGGATGAATGCCTTAATAGTTATATGGAACCCTAATAAACCTGCCCTGTATGGATCACGTGGTTTTGTGATTAGAAGGTCAAAAGCCTGAGCAGACAATCGGTCATTTGGATCAAATGAACAATGACACAAATTTTCATCTGCACAGGAAGTGCACGGAACAGTCATAAGCTGCTGACCACTGCACAATGGATGCAACTCAAAATCATAAGGGGTGGCCATTTAATGTCCAGATTGGGATCTTGTATTTTTTTATGAATAATTAATTTCTTGTTCAGTTTTGGTGAAATAAATTAATTCACTTTTGGAAGTTTTGAAATAAATAATTTCTAACTGGGATATATTTCTTAATAAGGCGTTGCTTGATTTAGGAATGAGTATTTGGCGACTTCGCATACTTGAAATTAATAAAACTACCACCTTTGCCGGGAAATAAATTATTTTCAGTCATAGAAAACTCCAAGCTCCCCTTCCTCCCTGATTGTCTTAATAATAATTATGGTCGCCCCTAATAAACCCAGATAGTTTTGTGGTTTGAAGGTCAAAATCCTGAGTAGAAATCGCTCCTTAGGATAAAATGAATGATGACACAAGGTTTCACCTGAAAGGAAACTTGTTCAGAAACTGTCAGAAACTTTGAGTATTTGATACTTGGGCATTTGCACCTGATGCGTTTCCAAGAACTGGCATGCCAAACATTGTACAACCATCACAGCTGGTGTAGTACGGCAGATTTTCAAAACAATTCTGCACTTTTTGATAAAGTTATGAAGTTTGGCACAGTGGTTACCATTACCAAGGTGTTGAAGTTTAATTTAAATGTTGGGGGCAATGCTTAAATTAAGCTTCATGACCTTGAGTATTTATATACCAAATTTCATAGCTTTATCAAAATGTGCAGGGTTTTTCTGTTTTTGAGGGGAAATCTGCCCCACCAGTGTTAACTTGGTGAAAGATATCAAATGTCAAGGTCAGTTTGTTATACTGTTCGTAGGACAATTATGGAATTAGTATTTCGTTCAGTGGTGCTATTATTCCCATTAGTTCTTGTAATGATCACACCATGTAAATTGCAATTGATTAATAACTCTTTAGTTACTAGTTAGGCCAATGTTGCCTTGTGGCTGAGTAGTGTTGGTTGAACAGTGGTCACCTGTTCCACTGAAGGTCTTTTCCTGCATGGGTTCGTACTCCAGGTGGGGAACCTGAAATTTTCAGTGGGCCTTCATGAGCAAAATCCCAGCTGGTAGGCATTCGGATTAGACATTAAATTGGTGGCCTCTTGTATCAGTGTCTTTGCCGGGCAAGTAATAAATCTTACATGGAGTAAAGGTATAACACGTTGAGGACTCCAATTCTCTCTCCTGTCTCATCAATAAACCCTCGTGAGTGCATAGATATTGTAGCAAATTAAGGAGAATTGCCTTTCTTTGGCTTCTCTAGTTTGTTAGTCTGGGGTTTCAAATGATCAAGATACCACTTCTAAAATTTATTGCATTTAAAGGCACCAACTAAACACGTGTCTGCTCTGAGAAATAGTCCTACATTTATTTTGAACATTCTTCAGTTGAAGTATGTTAGTCATCGAACCATACATGAATTTAAAGTCTGAAAAAAAAAGTGAAATATTGCCAATGTAGTTAGTATCCTACTCTTAAAAGTCTATCTCTTCAACTTTGCTGTCACCTCTACTCCTCCATATCTACTCTCCTCACACTCACGACATTGTGCATGAAGCTTCCTATTGACATTGCTTTTGTGTGTGGCTAATAAAATCCCAGGGAATCCTCCCTCATTTCTTTCAAATCAGCTTTTTCTGCAGCCCTTCCCACGAAATTCCTTCATGCATCTTTACACAGCCATTAATTCGGCACTCTCTTCACTTGCACACACTCCCCCTGCTCTTCTCACTGAACCAATCCAATTTCAAGGGAGGCACAGCCACTAAAGCAACAGCCTCAGCTGCCCTATGATATATTCAACCATTTTCTCGGCCTATGCTATATACAGTATGCAAACGAGTAGGCCTACATTATGTATTAAAGCCAACCTATCTCATTTTCAGCCTAAGAACTAAATGCCACATTGCATAATTATATCCTGCAGAGAAGGCCTGTTTGCAAATAAAGGCCTAACACACACAGACACGGGAAAATATTTCCATTGCCAATTTGACACACTCCAAAACAATCTATGCACACTCAGCAGGGGGGGGGGGATTTTTTTTTTACATTACAATCTACAGGCCCAAGGGATCCGCTACTGTGCATGTGAAACTATACACAGCACTTGATTTGTAAACCCACTCATTGATCTTCAGCAGGCCCTCACGTATAACAACACCACCATCACATCCCAATACACACATTGTACAAACACTCTGACCAGCCAGGAGTTCATAATTTTCTGACTGTCTATCTATCCTTTGATGTTTCACTGAAGCTACGCACATGTTATCCATCAAATGTTGAGACTTTATCAAATGGTACACACAGTAGCAATCAGGCGAGGATTTGGTGGAAGAACATCATTTTGACACTTGCATCATGACAGTTACCACTAAGGACTGAATGTCAAAACTGTGAATGAATGCAAATCAATAAATATCACATGAAATGCATTTTCATGCCACGTGCCTCTCCAACGGGTATTCTATATAATATATTGTTACAAAGTGATGTGAGTCATCCTGTCATATATGTGACCATGATCAAGAAACTATAATGCTATAAAAACTAATCTGTTATCAGAAACACCAGCAATCCATTCTTAACTGTTCGTGTTTTTTTAAACCATGTAGCTTCTAACATGGGCCTATGTTACTCATACCCAGATTGTGTTGCTCTTTAATAAGTCTTTATTATATAAGTGGAATATAATCCAAGCCTTTATTTTAAAGGCATATATTCTAATAAATGATGTTTTAATTAGAGATATAAAAAAACTTGTAATATAGCAGGTGCTGTAAATTTCGAGTCTATAGGTTATTCTGGACAATCTTAGCTCTGCCACTTTAATAGAAAGCTTGAGGTGTCAATCTCGTCACATATATTCATTCACCCAAGGTTACGGAGCTGATGGTGAATTTTGCCTGAATAGGAATTTGCAGATTAGATTGGCAAAATATATGTGATGGAAGCCAGATAGATTCATCTATAACATAGCGGTGTATTCCAGTTGGTATACACCTATAATGTGTTTATTGTCTCACTTTTTTTCATTGGTTTATGATGAAACCAGGAAAAGCTCTGACTGATAGTATGTTACTTTAAGTCTGCTCTCTTCCATCTATTTTATAAATCAGTAAAACCAAAGGAGTCAAATTAATTATAATGTGTCTGACCTTTCTTACAATATGCAGACACTCACGAGGGTTGATTGATGAGATGGAACAGAGAGATGATCCCTGCATCATTTACCCAATATGTGGGATCTTTCACTTACCTGGCACAGACACTGATACTATAGCCTAGGAGACGCCAATTTTTATTAATTTTTTAATGTCTCATCCTAATGACATCCAGCTGGGATTTTGCTCATGAAGGTCCTGGGGTTTGAACCCATGTAGGCAAAGACCTTCAGTGGAGCAGCTCTGGCCTCTGACCATCCCTGCTAGAGAGTATAGTCCAAGAATCAGTCTGGATATAAAATTCAACAATTTGGTTTAGCCTTATCCTTTATGAACCTGTGGATTGTGGACTTTGTTTCCTTAGCTATATATATACACAATTCCAATAGCTGGCATGGAGTCAAAACCCCACTTTTTTACTTTTTGATTTACTATGCTTAATTACGTGTGGTCTTCCAAGTTAAATTCCTCAAGTATCCCTAGTTTCCTCACTGTTCTGTGTAAAAAGTCATTAAGTGTCTGAGGATGCTGTTGGTCACAGTGACCTCTAATGCCCTTTAATGCTCCTTAATGCCCTCTAATGTCCTCCAATGATGTACAATGGCCAGTGGGTAGAAGGGCAAAGACCTCAGAAGGAAATCAATATTGTAAGATCAAAGTAAGGGAGGCATGAGGTTCCACTCAGATCACAAAGAAGAGGATATTGTAGTCAGAATTAGGCCTCTTATTGAAATCTTAGAATTCCGAGTAAACCGATTCTATAGTCTAAATTTAAGAAGGTTTTGTCAAACCCAACTGTGATGTCAGGTACATTTTACACTATATGTGTACATCATGACATTGTGGAATCTTTAAGAGCGAGGCACACAAAGTAACTTGATCATGCACATATAAAAACAGCAGAAGAAGGTTGAATGTTCTCAAGATTGAGGCCTCCATTTCCTACCTTGCCTGATATCAGTCTTTATCAAAGTGGCCAATCAGAGACTTTCATCACATGCATTTCTTACTGAACTGCTGCAACATTAGAATATAAATATTTGACAATGTCCTTGAGCTAACAAAACCTGGATATCCTGTCTTATCTGTCTCCAGTAGGCCTATAGTCCAGTGACGAGGTCGATTTAAGCTCCTTCAATCCCAAATCAACTGAGTTGGCAGAATTGGGCTAAGGCTTATTGATAGACCATGAGAAATTACATCTGAGACGAAAACAGTTTCATTAAGGTAAACTTATTGAAGAGGTAAATATAGATAGATAGATACATAGATAGATACATAGATAGATACATAGATAGATACATAGATAGATACATAGATAGATACATAGATAGATACATAGATAGATACATAGATAGATACATAGATAGATACATAGATAGATACATAGATAGATACATAGATAGATACATAGATAGATACATAGATAGATACATAGATAGATACATAGATAGATACATAGATAGATACATAGATAGATAAATAGATAGATACATAGATAGATACATAGATAGATACATAGATAGATACATAGATAGATACATAGATAGATACATAGATAGATACATAGATAGATACATAGATAGATACATAGATAGATACATAGATAGATACATAGATAGATACATAGATAGATACATAGATAGATACATAGATAGATACATAGATAGATACATAGATAGATACATAGATAGATACATAGATAGATACATAGATAGATACATAGATAGATACATAGATAGATAAATAGATAGATTCATAGATAGATACATAGATACAAAGATACATAGTTACATAGATACATAGATAAATAGATACCATGCAGATAGATAGAAACTGAAGGATGAAGATATGTATATGGGTATTAAATAGATAGACCAATAGAGAGATACAGAGACAGATAAACAGATAAAAGAGACAGAGATAGAGATAGACTTGTTGACTTGAGCAAGTACTATCAAATGAGTCTGACAGACAGGCAAAATTATTGAATTATTGAATGACCAGCCGACCAGCTGACCAACTGACTGACTGACTGACTTACTGACTGATTGCCTGACCTACTGACTGACTGACTGACTAACTGACTGAGACTGACTGACTGCAATAAGTGGTTAAAAACATCTCCATTAGGCCTTAAGCCAGGCTACGTATAAATATGATACGATGAGTATGGAATAAGATTATGTTGATGGTCAGTTCCAGGAAATGTTTTTAGTGCCATTGTGACATGACACAATGTGGCCTCAGGTGGCCAATGAAAAAGCTGATCCATTTTTAGAAGCAGTGCAATAATATCTATTTGCATCATTCTGCTTAAAGCAGTCCATATCGGTCACTATTATGATCAACCAAAGCCATTGGTTTTCTCAAAGAAGGAGTTAATTGTCAACGTTGTCCTATAATCATGTCAGGAATAAAAACTTTTGCCAGTTTTTTTTGATTTGGTATAAATTTTCAAAATAATTATCAATCATAAACAGCACTGAGCTTTTTCTGAACTATTCAATACTACAACAGCATATTTATTTACTTGCACCAACTCTGGGAATCTTATACTGGAGCAAAAACTGTAAAAAAAATAATTTAAAAAATAATTGAAGTCTAACATACTTTGATTTTTATGTCGCGGTTTGAGTTTCATATCTGTGAACACCAATTAATTAAGATTTGTCTTTAAAAGGTCCTTTTAAAGACAAATCTTCCCTTAATTATGTTATTCTATGCCAGCTTGACGGGTGACGAGGACCAACAACTGGCAATCAGGTCAACTTTAATTTTCTTCTTGATTGCCAATCTAATTGAATTTATAAATCAAAACATATGCTACACAAACCTAAACAATTATATTTACTGAATCAGTGGTTGCATGCTGAAAATGTAGCAGATAATTTGGCGTTTGTAAACATAATTAGATCAGACAAGTGCTTGTGGGAAGGGCAGAGATATGATTGACACAGGTTTGTCACCTCATTTTAATGGGCATCGATTGAAACTTCAAACCGCTTTTTGAAGAAATGCCGTTTTGGTTTAACACCAGAAATTGAAATTTTAAAATACTGTTCATATTACAACGGGAAGAAGTAGCAAGTTATTTCATTGTTTCCCTTGAAGTGGATAATGACTTTTCTTCCAATCAAAAATCGAGATATTTCAACAGGAAATCTGTCTGCAAAGTTTTTCAATTACTCAGAGATGCTTGCAGTTATTACATGGAAGTTATATATGAGTTTATATTCACGATTTTCCCAACATATATATAGCCAAATCCAGACCTCTCTCCAACTCATTAAAAGTGGTTTTATACCACAACGTGACTTACAGCCTCCTTACTACCGTCCTGAACAAGTTTATCCAATTATTCCAGTTCAGAAAGTATCTCAATTTCAAAGTTTTGTCAGGTTTCTTGGTACTGTGCACGCAGATCCTTGGGGATTGGCTCTTCAGGTACCGAGACTATAATTATTTGTATTTTTAAGGAATTTTTAATCCTGCCAGATAAAATGTACTGAATCTTTTCAGCTAGACACTATAGTTATCCACAAGATACATAACAGCAGAAAGTGCACTAAATCACCCAGAGGAAATATTGAATTGAAGAATAAATATGGGAATTGAAATTGTGATTTTCTGCAAGCACTCAAGCAGTGGGCATCTAGCAGTTTATTTGATCCATGGTAATAAATTCAATATTTCTGGAAGAGAGTTTTCATTGCAAAGGAATAATTTCGTCTCAGTGCTAAGAAAATTAGATTAACAAATCATGGAATTGAAGTTGACTCCATTTTCTGGCTGATATCTCTTCGCAAATAGACACAATCAAATTTTAAGAACACACAACATAGGCCTATAGATTAGTGAATTTATTCTGATTTTGAACTCAGTTATACTCAATAGTGTTCTCCTTACCATCCACTATCTATATAGTATTTTACATTGTCACCGTGCATCATTGGTCAATATCTAAAGTATGATCTGGGGCTACTGTATGCAGAAGAGATTTTCTCCATCAATCTGGGAGTAATCCTTTTCTATAGCAATCTGTCCACAGGTCACAATCCATAGAGATTATGGGCTAACCAGCAAATACCTCTCCAGACATTCTATTGGACATTCTATTAGATCTATATTGATGGTTATTCGATCTGCTTATATATGTAAGCCAGTGACTTATATTTGTTGTCAGTTGTGATCAAGGGAAGTTTAGAGATCTGTTTTTAAAAAGTCGAGGCCTGCTCCGCTAAAGGTCTTTGTCCGCATGGTTTCATACCATGGGCGGTGAAGCTAAAAAAATACATTCAGTGGACATTCAAGAGCAAAATCCCAGCTTGACACTATTCAGATGAGACGTTAACTTGGCTGAGAGGGCTGCACTTGCCTTTCTATCTATCTATCTATCTATCTATCTATCTATCCATCTATCCATCTATCTATCTATCTATCTATCTATCTATCTATCTAACTCAGACCCGGAAGTTAGCAGCTTAGTGTAGGCTACTTGGCATGCAACTCATGCATTCCCCTGTGTTGTCTGTGTCAGATATCCTTCTGTCCTTAGTGCAAGCTCTGGTATACAGGGATTGCCAATTCCAGTGTGAGCTTGTGTGACTCATGCTGACGGACCTCTTACTATTTTCAGTCTTGATTACCAGACCTTGTCTATTTAGAGATTCGCGTAATTAAAACAGCTCCGGAGTAAGACAAACAAGAGCTCAAGGCTCTGCATACCAAAATAACTCGAGACATTAAACTTTTCCTGTTGTAAAGTTGTGATCTATCTATCTATCTACCTGGGGGAGGGTTGGCCTAGTGGTATAGCGTCCCTAGCTGCCAATTAC
Organism: Platynereis dumerilii; assembly: GCA_026936325.1. Lineage (NCBI taxonomy): Eukaryota > Metazoa > Annelida > Polychaeta > Phyllodocida > Nereididae > Platynereis > Platynereis dumerilii. Next base: position 645,695 of record JAPTHN010000037.1, on the reverse strand, counting down.
TGGTTCTACGGTTCGAATGCAACTCTTGCCGCGTCACCTCAGGTGATTTTGAATATCTAATGATGTAGATTTAGAGTATAATTCTACAGACTGGCTGCAATACCTCTTGTATATATATGAAAACAGCAATTGCTATCTTGCTATTATACTCTCAAGAAAAGCTCAATATCCATTGCGAATCAATGGAACCACTGTTGAATGTAAACTTTTGTTTATGTTATAGTATACATTTATGTATAGAGTAGCGCAGGGCATGCAGCCCCCCTTAACTTCGAGGTGTGATTTGACTTACTTTTTACGGTTGATTATTTGAATGCTTATGCTGTCAGGAAGGGATCACTTGACCCTACTTATAACTGGTGAAATAAATGTCTACCAATTTTAATAAAGGAGTTACAGCCATTTTTGCAAAAAATTGCAAATGGCCTTCTTACCCCACCCATCGGACAAGAAGCCCCCTATTATAATCCTATGGAAATTTTTTTTGCGAGCAAATTCAGCTTGAAAGTTATTTCTTGGGATTCCTCTATCACTTTTAAGGCATTCTATTTACTTTTTCTGAATTTTTCTGTTCATACTTTTATTTTTTAATATTTTTTTCCTTTTCTCAATTTCGGCCAAATTTTTTCTATTTTAATTAGCTATTCTATCAAGATTTAAGGTAAAGTACACATTATTAAGTGGTTCCTGAAGCAACTTCGAGGCCCCAGTGAAGGGGGCCTTATGCCCCATACCGTTGTGGAGCCTCTCGCCCCAAACACCCATATTTTCATTTGACCTCTTTATTTTGAACTAAAATGCAAAAAAAAATGATCCAAATCATATTTACATGATGATCATAAAGTGAAGCAATAGAGATATCCATCATATTTTAAAATATTTCCAAAGTTATTTCTGACAACCCCTTTCAAAGTGTTACTCAAAGTTACAAAAACCATGCATATTTTTTTGTTTCTTTAATTTCTACTGTGGTTTGGTGCTGTGTGCCCTGAAAATTTGTGATATCACCTAAAAAGCCTCTAGCTTCAATCCTATCAATAAGAAAACGCCTCTCACCTAACCCTGGCTTCTTGCCCTGACTACTCTATACATTGCAGATGTGAACAGATGTTAAGCAGCTCTTAGACTCAGTAATGGGTCCTTTGATGTGAAATTATCTAATTTCACCTGTTTGTAAATGGTAATAATATAATTATGTGTAAGATGAACTTTAAAGAATGAGTCTTATTTCTTTGAGTAACTACAGCACAAGTTTCCAAGCTTATTTTGAAACAGAGAGATCAAACAGACCTTCAGGAATGGACTGATTGTGATTATTTCAGTGCATTTACGACAGTCTCAAAATAGCACTTTCTCGGGGGTATACTTTGTTTCAGACAGACCATATACATACTCAATACAGTTTTTAAGATTATATTGAATTTAAAAATCTGTATTGCAAATTAGTATTCTTTATGTCGTCAATTTTTCTTCTTTTGTATGTAAAAAATTTGAAGGCGACAACGTCACAATGTTGGTATAAATTATGTGTATGGTTGAAATGACGTCACAACATTGTGAAGCCACAACAAGGTGTCATTCAACGTTGTGGCGATGTTGTCACAACATTGATGAAAAGTCTCAATGTTGTGTTCACGTTGTGGCAACATAATTTATACATTTCCGCATAACAACACACGAACCCTCCTCTATTTAACAGCACTGCATTAACCTTTAGTGGCCCTTCGGTTGCTTTTGATTTGCTTAAAAGTGAGTCTTTCTTACATCTGAAGTCATAGTTTTGTAAGTCATATAGTTAAAAATAGTTGTGGTGAATTGGCTACACATCAATCAGCACGTATACACTGACCAACTTTTGAACATCTCGTCGAACGAAAAATAAAGAACTCTCTGTCTCTGACCTAACCTTCTAACCTTCAACCGGGCCAAATATCTTGCGCAAAACAGTGTTATCTTATATCAACTGACTCAAAGATATTTTTGGCTACTTCCACTTGTCAACTTATTTAGAATTATTAACTTCGAACTCAAAACAGTAATGATATTGTTTTAATCAAACATTATCTTCTGAAGAGCATATGAGTCATCTGTGATTAACACATGATCAGTTTTCTCATTATCTTGCCAGAATTACTCATTAATGTTTCAGTCTGCTTAATTTCATCCCTCCATTAAAACATAATCACAATGTAAATAAATTACTTGCATTTTAAGATCGTAAAGTGCACATCGAGCATTTTCTGTGTTTGGTAGGACAGGATGACTCTTTGTTGACATTGAATCACAACCTAACAACAGTTACTGGCAAATAAATAGGCCCCTATTATCATCTTGCTGTGTCATCTACCTGTAGGCAATGCTGAGTAAAAATCCATGTTGGTTTTGCATTGAAATTTGGTTTTTCAAAAAGCCATTTTGAATCTAAACAACCAATTTTGTCACGACATTTTTTAGAGTGTGGATAGAGGATTAAATCTTAGCAAATATCAGATTAAATATCACATGATCTGTTTTGAGGAATTACATGTAGTTTAATCGGGCTGACCTCCGAGAAAGCATCTTTTTGAAATGTCAGATTTTATTTTTGGCCAGACAAACATGTTACTTTATTTGAGAAATAGATCAATTTGAAGTTTCAGAAGATTATAGTTAATGTTCATCTCATCGAAACCTGACATTTACATCAGGACATCTTTGGCATCCTATTTGCATGATTTACATAGAAATTGTTATAGTTGTATCTTCAGTGAATGAATTTTGAAGAAGGTATTGTAATCACTCAGTATATATGGAGGTAAATTGTTGTCAATGGGCGGATAGATAGTTTCCGAGCCGTGACTCATCACCGATTGCATGTACATGGATGAAATTTGGTACACATATATTATAGCTTCTATGGCTTGGTAGCTGTGTCTTTTGACAGTCTCATTGATAGGTATATAGCCTCCGTGGCCTCATTGGTGCTTCAAACCAGAGTGGCTCTCAGGGACCAGGTTTGAATCCAGCTCCTGAAACTACACAACAGGGTGAATCTCTGCACCTGAAATGGCTGCCAGGCTGCGAATCCCCTGTGTCGCTCACCTCATCATTTCTCATGTCCGCAGAGTTTGGTTAAGTCTGAATAGGGGACGTAAAACACTCAAATCATTTCATCATTTCATTCTACACTTTTTGAAATAGTAAGAAAACATCTTCCGTTTTTCATTCCCAGCTCAAACTCAGTCGCTGTGGCATGTACATAATTTTTGTATTATTTCAATGTTTTTGTACACATACAGTGGTCCCTGCGTCATAAGACCACCCCTTCTGCAGTCATGAAGCGGTCTCTCCTGGGGGTGCGGTCTCTTGTCAGGGTGCAAAATGCACTAAAAATACTACTTAGTGCGGGAGGAAGGCGGTCACATGAGGCAAGGCAGTCTTACATCAGTGCCAGATTGTATCAACGCTTAACACGGGTTATCCTGAAGTGGTTAAGTCCTATAACTTATCTTTTAACTGGGTTACTGGGAAAATAATTTAGTCATCATATATCATGAGGTCAGCTTAAAACATGGCTAAGTTATTTTCCAAGTAACCCTGTTAAAACTAAAGTTATAAGAGTTAACCACTTCAGGATAACCCGTGTTAAGCGTTGATACAATCTGGCACAGGGGGTCTTATAACGCAGGGACCACTGTATATCTTCTACTGTCGTGGACATCTCAGCTTGTTGGTCACAGAGAGGTGTTCAAACCTGATGACTAAACTGTGAAATGAGACATTCCATTGTAAATACCTTTGTCAGTCTATCACCAAGAAGCCCCCTGTGATGGAATGCCACATGCGCTGTTGTAAAGTTGTTCGCTGAAGGTTTGCTGCTTTGCAGCTATATGTCTATTTGTTCCTGTTCTTTAAGACTTTAACCAGCACAAACACTGCAACTTGGGAGTGCCTCACCCAGCTGTGATGCTATACTCTTATAGATAAGAAAAGACGACAAAAACTCAACATCAATAAGTTTAAGAATATAGGCCTACTTAAACTTTCTTAGATAATTTTATCAATGATAACTTTTGTTTTCAACAATATATCAGAACATGTTTTATATAGTACATGGGACGTTGTAAGACCATTGGTTAATTTTGCCCCATTTAACATCATACCATATAACTTATGATGATTTGTATTTTATCTTTGATAATCGTTTATATTTTCTTGATAACACCGACTTTTGAATATATGGAATAGCAATAACTAGCCTTGAAGTTATGTTTGGAATCAATATTTATGATGGCCAAACAGAATGTTTAGATGACCCAAGATATAATGGTCAAGATTTGTATTTGGTGATATGAGAAATTTGGTTTATATACATTTCAAAGGTTCAGTTCATGGTTTCGAAAACAATCAGATATAAATGTGCATGAATAAAATATGTATGCAAAATTATACCATTTGACACCTCTGTGAGCCAATCACAAGCTGGTATCTCTTAGCAGTAAACCCCATTTATTCTGCAATGCTTATATGTTCCTCTTCGTCGAAATAAATAATTTCCCGCCGAGGAAAACTCCAAATCCCCTCCCCGATTACTGAATGGTCGCCCCTTATTTGTCAAAGTTCAGTAAGCTGATAATTCCCAATTTGGGCATGCAGTCGACAGAATTCCTATGTTTTAATAAAGAGATGTGTGTGGGGAGCATTGAGACATTTTGTGGAGTGAGATATGCAATTGAAACGTCTTGAATTTAATGTAGGGGGAACGGGGGCACATTGGGACTCGGGGCACTGTGGGACAGTGGGGTTTTCTTGGATCCTGGCAAGGTATATGATATGGTAGTGCCATCATATCTTGTAATTTCACATCCTGATGTTTCCATGGTTTTATAGACAAATTACAGCCACATGCTGAAGTATGGCGAGCAAAAGTTTGTTTTTGCTACTACTGAAGTAAATATGGACAGGTTCAATTCAAACCATTCTGTGGACAAACCATGAACAATGAAGCTTTCTCAGTGCTTGTATGAATTTATATATCCTAACGAACAGTTATGAATTGCTATCTGTATAAACACACTCACTGATGTCCGAGAAATTAGCATTTTGGTGTAAAAGTCATATCGTGGCTCATTGGGACAGTGAATTTGGGGCACATTGGGACGCACTTAATATGGCCGAATTTAAGTGTCCAAGGCAACTGAATGACCTGGGACCGCACACAACAGGTGTTCAGGCCACAGTGAATAGAGGTATAGTGGATTACCATGCTCTGCGAACAAATTTGTCGCAAAGCACTGTGTGTTACTTACATAGATGTCCGCACCCAGGACATTTTATGTTAAATGTTTAAAACTGTTTAAAGTTATGAACTATTGGCACTACAAGGTGTTAACGCACTGTATATTGTCTTACGCACTACTTATATGTGATATCTATTGCACATGGAGTGTTAAAATGATTTTTCAATTGATGTCCCAATGTGCCCCGGCTGATGTCCCAATGTGCCCCGCGGGGCACATTGGGACAGTCATTTTTTCGACTCACATTTTGCTCTCTGGCTGCAAAAGGGTATGTGAAGTCTAGTTTATTATGCCTTGCATTTAAGCTCAATGGTATTGGTGATATTCATGCAAACTTCTGAGTTCTTCAGTGCTTTCAGCATTGAGCAAAATTAGTAGACGTTAAAAGCGTCCCAATGTGCCCCCGTTCCCCCTACAGCTTCGCATTCATGGTTTAAAACCTGATATCTGTCATTATCCTTTGATTGTAGTGAGCAATATCAAAATGGAAGCATCAGACAATAATTGTGATTAGTGCGTTATTGGTGTGGAAGGTTAAAAATGTTCTTAGAGTAGGTCGGGGCAAGAAGCCCGGGTTAGGTCAGAGGCCCCCCCAAGTTTATATCTAAACTTACATTTTTGGTGCGTTTTCTTATTGCTATAATTAAAGCTAGAGGCTTTTTAGGTGATGTCACAAATTGTCAAGGCGAAAAGCACCAAACCATAGTAGAAATTTAAAAAACAAAAAAATGTGCATGGTTTTTGTAACTTTGACTAATTCTTTGAAAGCGGTTGTCAGAAATAACCTTGGACATTTTTAAAAGTATAATGGATATCTGCGTTGCTTCACTTTAAGACCATCAAATTAAAATATATTGGTCTGGGGCGAGAGGCCTCACATGGCATGGGGCATGAGGCCCCCTATACTGGGGCCTCAAAGCTGCTTCAGGAACCATTTAATAATGTGTACTTAACCTTAAATCTTAATAGAATAACTAATTAAAATAGAAAAAAAATTGGCCGAAATTTTAATGGGGCCAAAAAATATTAAAAAATAAATGTATGAACAGAAAAATTCAAAAAATTAAGAAAAAGGGAACGAATGCCTTAAAAATGATAGAAGAACAGCAAGAAATAACTTTCAAGCTGAATGCACTCAAAAAAAAATTTCCATAGGATTATTATAGGGGGGCTTCTTACCCGATGGGTGGGGTAAGAAGGCCATTTTCAATTTTTTACAAAAATTGCCGTAACTCCTTCATTAAAATTGGTAGACATTTGTTTCGCTAGTTATAAATAGAGTCAAGTGATCCCTTCCTGACAGCATAAGCATTCAAAGAATCGACCATAAAAAGTAGGTAAAATCGCACCTCGAAGTTAAGGGGGGGCTGCATGCCCCAACCTACCCTATGTCCTGTGTCATGACTTTGCTGCACTTGTACAAAAAAGGAACTAAAAACTCAACTAGGCAGATGTTTCTATTAGTATTAGAGTACAGTAGATTTCGAAACATCATTTGATAGAACAATTCAGCAGGTCCATAGGGTCTGCAGCTGTGGCAAAAGGCCACTCAAAATGAAGCTGATCTTTTCTATAAAGTTGCTACTAAGCCATAGAAGATATATATGTGGACTCAGGCGGCAAGCTTACAGTATACTGCTAGTCTGGGATTTTCCCATAACATTTAGATCTACTTCATTGTACTCAGTTTCTCTTTCTCCTTCCTAATTGTTTCCTAGATTGGAATACTATGAATTTCCCCCATTGACCTTTTCTAAATTGCCTCATTTGCTTTTTCAGATCTACTGGTCAATACAGCAAAAATATCCGTCCCTTGGATTTACTCAACTACAATTGCCTCACGGACAACCTCAACAATGGATCTATACCACGGTAAGATATTCTTTTTCGTTTTGTTAATTTGTCAAATTATTCACAACAACATGACCGCTGAGAGATATCAGGCAGAAATTTTTAAAAGTAACATATTAATATTATCATAATCTGTAAATTTGAGATCAACAAATTTATGCACAACCTGTTTGATTATTTTTTAACAATCTGAGCAAAGACCTTGATTCCCAAGACCAATAGGCAATCATAGAGCATGCGGCCCTTACTGTCACCTTATTACCATACTCATCTGGTACCAAGCCTTGTCCAAGGTCCGATTTTACCAAAATAGCTAACACCAGATTTTGAAAAGCTAAAACGTGATATTACGGCCTGTAAACTTCATATGCAAAAAAAGTGAATATATTAACTTTTTCAATGCAATTCGATGAATTAATTATATATGTGATATTAGCACCATCCCAGTAGATGTCAGCAGCTTCTTATTTAGAATGTGTCTTCTGCTGCCACCTGGCACAAAAGTTAGTTTTGTATGCTTCAGCATTGCAGCTCCAAGGAAATGTTCCAATTTCATGGCCCATTCAAAAAGTTTCTATTCAACATTAAGATTAACCAGAGTAAGACTCGCCAATCACATGCTCTAAGGAAGTAGACAAGGCCATCAGCATACTCAGAAACAGCCCTGGTTTCTTCCAGACAAAATTTTGTGGATTCCCCACAGTGGGTTGGTGTAGACCACTCGCTTGAGCTCGCGGAATTTCACACTTGCCACTAGGTGGCAACACATGACAGCATATGCAATGTATTCTGCCTAGGCTGGAAAAATCAGTGGCAATGAAACAGCAGTCCACTTGTAGACAGTCTGTTTCCCATGTTGAATGTAGAGAATATGACACTTCAACGGCTGTTATGACTCACAGAGAACAAAAATCTGTATGAACCAACGATAAATTTTTTCACATCAAGTTTACAGGCGGTAACACAAAAGGTAATTATAGTTCAGAGAAGAAGCACATTTCAAATTTCACTGCCAAGGTCAGAATTTGTTGATGTATCTAAATACACTCCTGTATTTTTTCAATTTATGACAAAAAGTTAATGCAGATAACTATGAAAATATATCTAATGATCTATATCTTAATTGATAACCTTTGCCCTAAAACTTAGATCGATGCGTCATTGCAAATCATGAATTCTGGACTTCAGACATGCACAGAAAGGCGGTGCACATTTTTCAAACGACTTCACTTTTTAAATTTGAAAGTGGATAAGCGTTTGATATTCACATATCAGTATATTAATTATGTGGGATGGCGTCATCGAACGTATTTTTTAAATAAATATACATTTACATGCCGTAGTACATGGTGAAAGTACCCAGTTAAATCTGACTCTTACAAATTGTCAAATATTAAAAATGTCATTTTCTAGTTAGGCATTTACTTTCAAAGTTGCTTTATTTATATGAAAAGTCTTATCTTATGATCTATTATATTGGGCAGGCGAAAGTTTAACTTTCTTCTAGTCCTAAATCATTATGTATATATTTATACTAAATTGTGACCTATGGGTTCAAATATATCTGGTTTATCAGCACTACCTATCTCAAATTAGTTTTATCTCATGGTATGATTTTTCAAGATTCACAGCAATGTTTTGAGTCAGTTGTTGTCTGTTGCCTAAGGATTACATTATGATGGAACATTGTGATCATAAAATCACGTTTTAGGAATGGATAGACTATAACAACATCTCAAAAATGGGGAAACATGATGGAATTGGCAGGAGCCAAAGTTCCCAGGCCTTTTTCCAAGCAGATCATAGAACGAGGTAGGATACTATATATACTAGCACAATGTCTGATATAAAACTCTAATCCTTGAAGCGAAATTTTCTTTTCATGGTAATGACAAGGTAATTACTTATTTTGATTATACGACGCCTGATATACTCAAATCAAACAACATCATGTTGAGAAATATATCCTATATCCATCAGAAATGATCTATTTCAAGACTGCCTGGAAAGGATTTATCTATAACTTCACTAAGACAGGGCAAGACATTATTCATTTAAAAAAACTCCAAGCTCCCTCCCCCTTGACTTCCCCTTACAAATGCATGATTTGACTGTGTGCAAATACATATGCAAGCAAACTTATCAAATGAATAAAAGATGGTTTCTTTTTTTTTTAGACGGCAGACAACAACTGACTCAAAACATTGCTGTGAATGTCTAAAAAAATCTAGTTTTAATGTATGTAGCTAGAAAGTAATATTTGTTAGCGTTGGACACATGGTCAAAGACAGATAAGTTGCCATTGGTTGTTCATGTCCAGACTTGGGTTCCTATTTTCACATCTTTTACAGCTAAATGGCATTGATCAGGTGCCAATTCCATTATTCTTCAATCAAGCTCACAGTTGTTAGATTGTTGTAAAAACTGTCCCAAATATATAGGGGTCGTGTGGTATGTCAGGTAAAGTCTTTATTTGATGTTGTGAAACTTCCTGCATTTGATGTCGTATTTAACATGTTTTAAAAAGCATAAGGCAACGCAGTACCCAGCAGAAATTCTGAACGACAATTTAACAATTTGATTTTAATGAATTACAGAACAAAAATTAAAAAAATATTAATTGTGAATTTGATGACAGTGATGACAATCATGATGGTAGTATAGTACTACCTTTTGCTGACTAATACTAGTTATCTAATAACAAATTAACCTTATCCTAATGCAGTTGATGTAGAATTGGCTAACACTATACTGCCAAAATCTGGAGAAACAAGCTTATTTAAAATCTAGATTCGAAATTTAGGACAATACAAACCTACGCCATTGCATAATACTCATGATGTGTAAGAGACACTGCATTTGCATTTTTTTTCTAGATTTTATTTAGTTAGATTTTAAATTTATTCCATTCCATTTTTAAATGAAGATTTTCAATCTGAATGACTTTTTTTCTGGACTACGTGTCCTATAGGGAAAAGTGACATAAAAAAACTTATAATGTGAGTAGAGACATCACTTTTATTTTCCTGCAGAATAAAAGATACGTACATGTCCCACAAAAAAATCACATTCAGGCTAAGTGTCCGCATTTTTGAAAAGCTGCAAACAACATGGCCGGATACACCCCCCACCCTATGGGGTAACACTAACATAAGAAAATGTTATATGGGGAAATTAGGGGGAAAGTTGGAAGTTATGTTGGGGAAAGTGGGTGCAAGAGGGGGAAAGCGGGGGATAAGCGGAGGCAAGTGGGGGCATAGGCGTACCGGAGGGGGGGGGGGCAATAGTTTGGGAAACAGTGATATTCGAGCAAAAAGGAAAAAAAATTTGGGCAGATGATTAAATAAAAACTATTGAAAATTAATGATTTCCATGCAATTTCATTTGAAATGGTATTAATATTAAATTTTAATCTTTAAATTCGGGCAAATCTCGCTCGCCCCCCAAAAATCGCGCCCCCAGTATGCCTATGAGTGGGGCATAAGTGGGGGCAAGTGGGGGGCAAGCGGAGGCAAGCAAGGGCTAGTGGGAGGCAAGTGGGGCAAGTAGGGGTATGTTGGGGTAAGCGGGGGGAAGTGGGGGGGAAGCAGGGGGAAGCGGGGGCAACTGGGAGCTAGCAGGAAAAAGGTGGGGATAAATGGGGGGAAAAAGGGGGAAGCAGGGGGCAACCCGGGGGTAAAATTGGGGGTAACTGATGTTACGGGAATAACGAAAGAGAGCGAGGGATTATCCTCTTGTGAGGCCTACAAGTTCACACCAAATAAATGCTCAAGAGCTGCAAACAATTTCTAACCAAATAAATGTTAGATTAGATAATATGACTGTACCTTATTATATTGCACAATGATGTATATTTTGTCTTTTATCTTGGCTTTCCTAAATTCCTGAGTTGCTTATCATATTTATCTTACAATATCAGGTTTGAGCATCTTTCTCTCTTGGGAAAGCCTTCAGAACTGTCATGTCAATAACAGCATAACTTATATGAACATTATCAACAGGTCAATGTCCAGCAGATGTACTATTTTTTATGAATTTAGGACTCTTTCCATTACAAACCTGTTGTGATTCACAAACCAATGTATATATGTGGTAATCCACCTTAATTAGCATTATGTAGATAAAGTATACAGTTCAATTTTATCAAGTGAAGCACTTTTGAAAAGTGTTCGAGTCAACGTATTGATTTAGATGACATTTTTCCTACTTATTTGAAGTCGATTGTCTTCTCAATTTGAAATTGATTCTATCCTACATCTTGATCGACTGAGAAATACTACAATATTCGAAAGTTTTCGATATCTGCTAAATATTATTTTTGAAAAAAAGAAGTTTTCATGCATGTATATTTAAATAATCAGGTTTTCCTCTCAAAAACTAAGCAAGACCAAATTTAGTTGACCAAAAAACAACTGTAAAATAGTAAACCAATATTCTCATGTATATCTGATTGGTGCAGTTTACATTATTATTTCTTGCAATTAGCTTACATAACCGATATTGCCTGTGAAACCAGCCATTAACGATTAACCAATGAGTTAGATAAGAATTGTTTGCGTCAGTGCGGTTGTCTTTGTAAGTTACACAAGAACTGGCAATTTATGTCAGAAACTGGGACACAGTGGCCTTCGGTTGCTGTGTTGTGGTTATTGGGCTGGAGCTGTATTTGGCTTGCAGGTGGCGACACCTCGTGTTTATTACTGACTGGGTTGGGCATATTCCGTGGATATGTCACCTGTGCAGTGTCCATTGGCCATAAATCCCACAATCAATTGGGACAATTTGTATAGCACAGCCCTGGTCCAAAGATGCGTTGTCCTAAAAAAAGACGATTAAGACATGCATTGATAGGCCCTATGTGAAAAATGCTTTTGAAACTTGTATCTCTTAATCGTTTTTTTTTTTTACTTTTGATTGTGTAAAATATAGAATGCAACATCCCTATGAACTAAAGTATGATGACATAGGATGGATTTTCTTGCATATAAAAATGAATAACAATATTGTATGTTTATTGCATGGTTATCTAGACCAATAACTTGATATAGATATGGCTGCAAACCAGGGTTACAAATTATGCAATGGTGATTTCTGACTATATGTGATTATAAGAGTGAGTAAACTTGTTCATAATATTTCATTCTTGGTTTTATTTCGAACTTTGAACATTTGTCAAAGCATTGCTGCATTATACCAAGCATTGGTCGCTAAGGTGACAACTTTTGGGTCAATAATTTTGAAAATAGTTATTAAACAACAACTGAAAATGTAAACACAGAAACTACTTTTTTAATTCAATAAAATGAAGTTGGCTGTTGTTTACTAACAATGCTGGTTATTAAGAAAACTGTCACAAAAAATATTGACTTCAGGTATTTAAGGTTATGCTAATATTATGCATGTGGTAACTTGTGGTAACTTGCTGATCATCACCTACCTTTTGAAAACAAGCTGGCTCCTACTCCAAAAAAAATTAGGCTTATCCTTAGTATTAGTTCAGTTATCCTAACATACACATTAACATTCCTTCTTTCAAGTTGGTGAAAATATTTGGTTGCCATTTTGTTTCTTTGGTCAACATTGATAGTGACACACCTCGAAGATGTAATGAATAATTTTTTGTTTGTTTGTTGTTGTTTTTTTTTTACCGCAAATAATTAATCTGGTTATGTAAGTGAATCAGAATTTTCCAATATTCCAAATGGAATGTATTCATGGTATATTAAATGCGCCTAGTCAGCAAGTGTGGTGATTCACTGTCCAATTAAATAATTTATTAAGTGTGCTGAATAATGCTCAGTCGACAGAAAACAGTTACTTCGCAATCCTTACGATAAACTTAAATGGGCAGGTTTTTAACAGCACTGTTGAAGGCCTAGAATAGTCCAATGGCAATGCTTTGTTGTGTCTATAAAAAGCAGAAAAAATCATCTTCCAGAAAATTGGTGATTCTGATAATACCAGCAGCATTGTAAAAATACTTAAGTAATCGAAATCACTTAATGTTTAAAAATAATGAACCTTTTATTTTATTATCTATTTTATTTTATTTCATTTCATAATAGGGCCCAATTCGTTCTATTCAATTATTCTGAAATGTTCAGGCCAAGTAAGAAATGACCATTCTTTTTCCTTTTGCTAGTAATCGTATAACGACCGCTGATAGGTCCAATAATAAAATAATTGGCCCTACCTGGTGCTGAAAGGATAGATCTGAGATCAATTTTATATGGTAATTATTGCACCAGTAATTGGAGCATTGGTAAATGTGTTGTAATTGTATCATTAACATGGTTCATGAGACATAATAGACCCATTTCACTGAGTAGCCTAAACTTTGACCTCTCATAACTTTAATTTAATTCGACGATTCTTGATTTGCAAATAGATGATGTATGGACTTTAAATGATGGAAACAACTTTCAAAATTTAATTAAAAAGAATTACCGAGCTATAAAACCTTAAAGTCATATAGAAGTGCACTAAAATACTCCAGAATGGTTTCACTTGGCTGAACCATTTTTTGTGGACACTCAAGTCAAAACTCAATACTTTATTTGCTCCTGATAGAGACAAACAATTGAAATATAAACAGGTGAATATGTGGAGTATTGTATGTTTGACAAAGTAATCAAAGGTGTAGACTGTGATCTGTCATATGGGTATATAGGTAAACTGTTGAAACTGGCACACCAAGAACTGGATATCTGACATTCAGACTTCATTATGATTAAAACAGTAGGTCTATCACGATTATTTCAGATATTGGTACACTATTAAAAAAATTCAGACACAATTTTTGTTTTTTTTAAAACCCATGTTGGTTTTTTGCATTTAAATTTGGTTTTTCAAAAAACCATTTTGAATCTAAAAAACAATTTTGTCCCGACATTTTTTAGAGTGTATAATCTGATTACAAAGAGTCAAAGACCTTTCCAAGTGCCCTCTTGGCTACCTGGTTGGAAGGTCATTCGGTGACCTTGAACATGACCTGAGAGAACTCAAGGTCACCATCCAACATGTGGTGCCCATGGTCTCCTATTGTTGACATGTCATCACGAATAGAGTATACACATGTGTGACCACCACTGTCCACTGATGACTGCAGTTTTGGCCAGTAATTTAGTACAGGCTGTTGCCCGCTATACTTCATACAGTAGACTTCATTTTTTTAGTTTTTGTTGCCCTTCCTGGACTATATGGATGCTAGACCTGGATTACAAGGATAACACTAGCTCTGGACTTCCTGACTGTCTCTCTCCTGTATAATAATGGTGTTCTGATTGTTCACACAAAGGCTAGGGGAGAGGGTTTTAATCTCTCCTCCCAACAGCCTTATCATCACTTCAACATTGACACTTCTTGACATCATTGTTTCGTTAAGATCACTAGTGATACAACCTGGACAAAACTCAAGGATTGTTTCTTAAAGTTTGCAAGAAGATTGTCATAGCTTTTAGAGGCAGCAGTTAAATTTGCAACATTTGACCTCTAAAATTTTACCAGCTCACCAAGAAGTCAAGATTAATTTTGCCATTTACCATTTCGAACTTCATAAGAGTACATCGATGATCTTCTCCCAGACAACACGATTCTCTCCTACAATTCTTTGCGGCAAGAATCGAAATGACGTTTTCGAACTGCAATCAAATTTAAGGACAGTTAAAAGTAAGGATTACAATTAAGGCAAAGACTGCAATTAAGTTAAAGGAGGGCAATTAAGTTTGCAACTGAAATCATCAATGAAGTTCACCTACCTAAAAGAAGTCTGCAGCTCCCCCGGCATCTTTCACCTGGCTATCGCCCTCGTCTTCGCCTCTCTTCTTGTCATCTTGATGAAAATGACCTGCCTCATTTTAGCTGAGTACCAAGATGTGTCCTCCCTCTCCAGTGTCAGTTTCCCTGACCTTGCTTTACTTTCAACTGTTTCCAGGTAAGGGCTAAATCCATGTCTTCTATATGAATACTGAAAAGGGCATTGTTTGAATGGGAAAAATTTGGTGTTTTAGATGAATAGGTGAAAGGCATTAAGTTAGTAATAATGCTTTGACGAAATGGGGGTTGGTGAATGGGGAAGGGGGTTTTTAGTTGAAATTCGGGTATTTATAGGGCAAAGAGCTGGGACCCTTCTCCCGAATCTGATGCTGGCCTTATTAAACATTTATATTGATAGATATTGCAGTTGAATAATGCATAACTTTCTGAAATTTATTTGAATCAATATCTATCTCTTTCGATCTGCCTGTCTCTTTGTCTGTCTATAGTTGTATGAATGTATCAAAAGGGGCACACAACTTAAGACAACATCACTAATTGGCAGTATATATGCTCGACTGTTGTCATGTAGTAGTGAATGATAGAAATAACATTGCCACAACGTGAACACAATGTTGAAATTTTTCACAATGTTGTGACAATGTTGCCACAACATTGCATGCTAACGTCATATCTTTTGCTTCACAACGCTGTGATAACATCATTTTTGCCATACAATTCTACGTAATTTACACTAACATTACGACGTTTTCGTAACATTGCTGCTACGTAGAATTAACTGATGTCTTTTTTCTATTAAATTGTATCTATCTATCTATCCTCACAATTAATTACATCAACAGAAATTGCTCTACATATTACTTATCCGGGGTAGCCAACAAATAATGAGATGATTAGAAAGAAAACTTTTAAGTCAATAATTGTAGATTGTGTAACTTCTAATTTCGTAAATTTCTTTGTTATAGGAACTTTTATGTATTGTTAACTAACAAATTGAAAAAATACCAAACATCCTTCTGATTCAGAATTTTTGTGTATTGTCTATTGATTATCTCAGGTTTCAGGAAGCAGAACTTACAATTACTTTGGGAAATATTCCCTCTCCATTCATTCAATTTTGGAACGTAATCCAACATATTAATTTCAATTGTTCGCTTTCTGAAAACTAAATAATTATGAATGTAGTGTACTCATGAAGCACAAGTCATATAAATACAGCCACTATTCTACTCATTTAGAAAATCATGGCATTACTTTTATGTCCGTTTAAGAAGTGAGTATGAAAGGTTTTTGACATTTAAGATGCGAAATGACAGATTTTGTGTTTAGGGGATCTTCTTGACATTTAGATTAATGTAATTATCAAAATGCCAATGTTTGATTGAAGAGCTATTTTTGTGACAAACCCAAATAGAAAAACTCCAAAACAAAGACTTCTGGAAGTTCTGGTTTATTATAGCTGTTTGCATAATTGCGCTCCAAACAGTTTTTAAAAACAGTTTCAATACTTTCAACTTGGTCGTGTAATGTCACTGGCTTCAAAGTGTTTTCTTTGTGTCAGTTACGGTTAATCAGTTGATTCAGTGCTTATCATACTAGCAGCAAATGTAACAAATAACAAACTAATTAAATGACTTAAGGTACTCTTCAAATAAGAACATTAGGAGACCAACAGAAAATTTTCAATGACGTGGCAAAGCCAGTATGTAAATTGAAAATAAGAAAATGCATTTCCAGTGGACTGCCAATCTGCAAAGAGCTCTAATATAATATTTTTTTATTCTCTTTTCTCTCAGCTTTGATATTTATTTAGATCAGTTTAAGATAAACAAAACACATATTTTCACATTGACTTGAAATAGCATTATACATTAATGAATTAATAAACTCAAAATATTTTGCTTTGGAGGATATTCCAGTAAAATCATCTGTTGTAGCAAAATTATGGTAATTCAAAGCATTTATACGTTTGTATTGTGTGGTAGTTTTGGTGACATTCTTATTAATCTAAGATGAAGCCGAAATTTTGAAAGTCAGAAATTATAAATGTCAAATAAGAGACCAAGTAATAATCGTTCTTCTTACTTTTCCATTTTCACGAAGAATCTAGCAATAATTATTTTTAGTTTGATAGTGGATGCTGCTCAAAACAAGCCATGTCATTATATGTGTACAAGTAGTTGTCAATACAGTCCTCAGATTATGGATTTTTCCCTGGCTTAGTCATTGCATCGACTTACTGGAAATCTGGGACAGGTCATCCTGAGTTGACTCTGAAGTCAATACAATTCCAGAATGATCACCTTAAACATGCTTCATCATTCAAATATACATGCATTTATTTCCTGTCAACATGATTTGTCATCCCCTCGTGATAGCTTGATAAGGAAAGCAATGTCCCAGCAATAAGCTGAGGAACCATATCATCATTCTCAGTATATATTATCCTCATAATCCAAATCTTATTCATACAGAAAATTTACATTCATGTGCTGGGTGAAATTGTGGTCAAGAAGTTGCACAGTGACAAACCCACAGCATTTTTTGGTTCTTTAAATATGACCGTTTGGTTGGACTGTTTATTTATTTATGAGATTTCAAAATTTTGTTAGTATTTCTCATTATTCCTTCAGTGAGTCAGACATGGATCTCAATAAGTACTGGGTACTGTAAGAGCACTTTTAAAAGTATTTGGTATCATAATTTGAAAAGAACTTCGACCAAAAAAGTACTGGACCATTTAGAGTAGGTCTGGGCAAGAAGCCCGGGTTAGGTGAGAGGCCCCCCCCCCCCAGGGTTATATCCAAACTTACATTTTTGGTGCATTTATCTATTGATAGGATTGAAGCTAGAGGTGGTTTTAGGTGACGTCACAAATTTTCAGGGCAAGCAACACCAAACCATTGTAGAAATTAAAGAAACAAAAAAATGTGCATGGTTTTTGTAACTTTGACTAATTCTTTGTAAGGGTTGTCAGAAATAACTTTGGCAATTTTCTAAAGTATAGTGGATATCTGCATTGCTTCACTTTATGACCATCACATAAATATGATTTGGATCATGTTTTTTGCATTTTACTTCAAAATATAGGGGTCAAATTAAAATATGTGATTTTGGGGCGAGAGGCCCAGCATGATATGGGGCATGAGGCCCCCTTCACTGGGGGGTCGAAGCTGCTTCAGGAACCATTGAATAATGTGTACTTTACCTTAAATCTTGATAGAGTAGCTTATTAAAATAGAAAAAGTTTGGCCCGAAATTGAAACAGGGCAAAAATATTAAAAAACAAAAGTATGAACAGAAAAATTCTGAAATTCAGAAAAAGTGAATAGAATGCCCTAAAAATGATAGAAGAACCCTAAGAAATAACTTTTAGGCTGAATGCTCTCGCAAAAAATTTCCATAGGATTATAATAGGGGGGCTTCTTGCTCGATGGGTGGGGTAAGAAGGCCATTTTAAATTTTTTACAAAAATGGCCGTAACTCCTTTATTAAAATTGGTAGACATTTGTTTCACTAGTTATTAGTAGAGTCCTTCCAGACAGCATAAGCATTCAAATAATCGCACTTAAAAAGTAGGTAAAATTGCACCTCGAAGTTAAGGGGGGCCACATGCACCGACCTACTCTACATGTATACTGAGTGAGGTTTTTAAAAGTCCTGTAGTGGTGCTTAAAAGTACTTTGAAGATAACTAATTAAAAGTCCTGCTCTCCAATCCTTCAGATTTATCCATATTATGTCAGATTTCAAGACTGTATACCTAGATAGTTACAATTATCAAATATTTAAATTAAACATTCGAAAACATCACAAAAGCTGCATACATTTTACATATAATATCACAGCTATACAGTGTATGTGTACATAATGTCTTACATGTAGTACATGTCCATCCATAAATATTGCTCTAATCACTTTATAATAATCACCATGGCCATGAATTAGGCAGTGACCAATGGATTAAAGGATCAATTGACTGCCTCAATAGACAGGTAGATGGCTGGTGATTGATGCGAGATGTTTACAGGATAACTTTTAGAATTAGTTTTCAGGATAACTTTTAGAAACAGGGCCTGGGGGTGTTGAACAGTCACATTTCACTGTATTATGACTTAACAGTCCTGATGGGCACATCTACGTTGCAGCAACTTTGTGACAACGTCATGACAATGTCACAATTTTGGTGAAAATTACGTACATTGAATAGTATGGTGGAAATGACATGGTCACAACATTGAGAAGCAATGTCAAAACATTGCGCTAGCATGTGATGTTGTGGCAACATTGTCACAATGTTATTTAAAAAACTTAGTTGTGTCTTGTTGTGGTAACTTAATTTCGACCATGCATTTCCAAATCACAAAAGATGAACCCCCCCAAAAATTAGCCACGTTGTGTTTACGTTTTGTGCCCCTTGTATTGAGAGAGTCATGACATGTTAGGTATATGGCATTTAAAAAATTCATTTGTGTCATCCTTAATCTTTGAAGGGACTTTTTTGGAAGATGAGTCTAAGTATAAATACACCATTCGTGTGCACCCTGGGAACTCACTTTGGTCTGAGCCCATGGGACATTAAGCGGAGGTGGGTTGTATCCAGTATTCTATGCTGGGGCAACTGAAAGACCCTGGGCATCCCGAATTAATAGGGTATGTGCCAGACTCACAGTCTTCTCATCTCATCATCATATGGCGATCGCCTGCCTCGATACAGCCCACCAAAGTGCTGCAGAGGCGTAAAACACAAACAAAAAAACAAACACCATTCGTGCGCTTGTGAATTGGACATAAATGTTTTGAGTATGAACTATATACAACCAGAATGTACAATCCTATAAAAGATCAAGTATACATTTGTATTTTGCCCTAGTCCCTGAAATTATTATTTCTTTTGCAAACAGACAATTTCCAGACGGATCGAACAACAGCCCAAACAGTCTTTTTGGCTGTACTGTATTATCTACCGTGCATGATGGCTTGATCACGCCATGCAGTCAGATGAATGGCTCTATGCTGTGATGACAACACTTTTAGTTTATAACACCATGCATAGCACCATTAAGCTATTAGGCCAATCATCAGTGTTGCTTTTAAGTGTTAATATGACATACATGTTGATGGCCATATCATAATGTATACCATGCATGATGGGGAAACTTCTAATTTCATATCCTGTGCATGGAGAGACTTGATACATGAAGCTGCCTGAATTAGTCTGATGAAGTTGTTATTAGTTACTTGGATCTTTCATTTGGATCTTTCATTTGGAAACCTTAAAATGTATTTTTTATAGTTAATATTATTGCTATCACTGGAATGTATGTTGGAGTCAACGATTTAGTCTTTTCAACAGTTTCATCAATAGCTGATACCAAGATATTTCAGTTTTGAAAAGCAATGTACATCTTGCGTGAGGGTATGTCTTGTATGACTTTTTCAATAACTTTAATAGACCAATTGTTAAGGGAGAACTTTAGAAAATGTACAATGGATTGATAATGATAAGATGACTTCCAAAATATATGCATATTTTATTACTCTAGAAAATCCAAAAGTGTAAGGAACTATTTTACTGATTCAAAGTTAAACAACATCATATACAATATACATTATCACCAGCAAAAATTATATTACTATACATTACGACAACAGCATCAAATTACATTAACAGTAACTAAAAGTCTGAAAGATACAAATTTCATGTGATGGATGGAGCGCTCTTAAAAATCCATTTAAGGCTTGAGAAAGCTCTCACAACTCCAGTCACTTTTGGGAGCTCTTGAACTTCCAAAGTGCTGCATCATTTCAGACTGTTGCTGGTGAAAACAGAATGTTGGAGTCATGATGATGCGGAGCACAAAAGCTATGAAGATGGATTAGTGACATTAGACTCCAGTGCAGTTCTACATCCAATGAGCTTCATTTGATATAATCCTGAAAGACTGCATGTATTGTGTTTTATTCTGATTTGACTATTCTTACACATTTTCTATCATTTTGTGGATATTTGATCATATTTCAAGAGAGATAAAACTTTAAGTGTTTATATGCAACTTTAGGATATTTTACTGATTAAAAGTATTCATAGAAAAATATGAAACTCATCTGATCAGAGAATTAACTGGGAACATTAAAAGGCTAAGAAATTAATTCATGACTAAATTTGTCTCTAGATAAAATAATTTTCCTGAACATTTATCCACAACTGCATGCTAGAAAGAAATAATGTCTGACTTATTTTATATCTTATATACTTGTGGATTATACCAGTATACTGAATGTGTGACATTAGACATTTACGACATTTTGGAGTAATTTAACACCATGACTATGATACAAAGGAGGAGCGTTTCTCTGGATGACGGCAATTTATTTGCGCCTGATGTGCAGTTGATCATTTTAGCAACAGAATCTTTGTCGAAATTCACAAAATGTCGGAAAATTAGATGGTAAGTCTTTGACTCATTCATTTATGGATATTGTAATTTTAGTTAGCATCACATTTTCCTTTAGATATAGGATTTTTTCGACTGCTTGTGATATTTCTACAACAAATTTCCTGATACTTCTCCTATAATTATATCACCTAATGATATGATGGTGTTTAGCATTTGATTCAAAACTCAAGTCAATAATTTTCATGACTATATGGTTAGCTCTAGGACTGACATGGAGACATGATGATGAGAAGACATGTGGCCAAAAGAATTATGTCTAAATTTGAATGACTCACTTTGTACTATGAAAGTTGGTTCCAAAACATTTTTGTGATTGCATTTTAAAATATTTTGGAGGTGACTCACCAAGGTAAAAAGCATGAGTCATAATTTACATGATGGGTAAAGGTCTAAAGGAGTGATTGTGGCTTTACGTCCTGGTTTTATGCACTCTGGGAGGCTAATTATGACCGTAGGAGGATACAGCAATAAGGTGAAAGATCATGGTTGAAAGTGCATCCAACATCAGTCATTTTGAAGCGACCAAGGCACACTGTAAAATTTGAATGAGCTTAAATGATTGAGTGAGATGGTTGCACAATTTCTTTGAGCTAACATAGCTTGTTGTTTTAAGTTATGACAATGGAAAGATTATCATAACTCAAAACAACAAGCTATGTCAGCTCAAACAAATTGTGCAACCATCTCACTCAATCATTTGAGCTGACTCAAAATTTCAAATTTTACAGTGCAGAGCTGCAATCAAACACGAAACCCAGTGATTGGAAAATAGATAGATAGATAGACAGAAAGAAAGATAGATAGATTGACAGATAGATAGATAGATAGATAGATAGATAGATAGATAGATAGATAGATAGATAGATAGATAGATAGATAGATACGAGATGGCTCACAGACTTACCATCTTCTGGATGGATAGATAGACAGCTATACAGACAGGCAGATTGATCGATGCCAAATTCGCAGACACAGGGACAGATATACAAAAATAAGCCAGGCAGATGATACCACTTAAATTATTCATGTAATGATCAATAAAAGTTTTCAGGGTCCTACGTATTGCCAAGATACGTCAGGAAAAGTTTACAGTAACTTCAGTAACCAAACTTTACCTACAGTGTCAAATAATCAATATTAATGAGTTATCATTAAGTGAAGCTGCAGTTGACAAAATTAGTTTTCATCTACACTTATAAATAACCCTTTTACAGATGATTTTATAATTGTAGACACTGAGACTGAATGTGATTTTTTTTCTAGGACATGTATTCAATAGGGAAAAGTGACATCAAAAAGCTTATGACATCACTTTTCCCAATAGAATAAAATGCCCTGAAAAAAATCACTTTCAGTCTCACTCTCTACAGTAATAAAATCATCTGTAATTATAGTCATTGATGATCGAGCTATATTTTTGTCAATGCTTCTTTAATTTAATGTTATTCTCGAATTGATCTTTAAGTATTTAACAATGATTTTAGTTTCTTAAATGACAAAATTTTTATTTTTTTATCTCTAGTTAAAGAAATTATTAATTTTCTTGATTAACATTGATATTAATGATTTTTGACCTGTAATTGTTTCTGCCAATATTTCACTTATCTTATCTTCAATTTCTGTACCCAAACAACGCTAGTACACATAACTGAAAGCTATATGGGGCCTTATATAGTCTGATGGCAGAGTTCAATCAATGTATTTTAAAGTTTACATTACAGGCAGTATCTGATATATGGATCAAGCATGAAATTTTTATGAACCTGTTTGATTGGAAACTCCCCACTGAAAAGGGCTCTATGTATGATCAATATGTTAGAAGTTGTTAAAAGTTTTCTAGACTTACGATATCTCATGTATAGTATACGGGATATCATGAAAAAGAAAATTAAAGGGAAGTCCTGTATACAGTGGACTTGTGGTTAACGGTTGTCAATATTTTCTTACTATGGCACTCCAATAACTGATATTGAACTCGACATACCACAATAACCGTCAATTTCGAACACATGCAACCAACCACTCATCTCTGATTTAGTTTAGTATAAAAGAAATATTATGTAATATTCTATACAAATGAAACTTCAATATTACACCAATCTTCACCAAAACACAGATTGACAAAAAGGAGATCAGACCCAAGATAATGGTTGTTGTGGAATGAACAGAAGGTCTATATAGATAGATAGATAGATAGATAGATAGATAGATAGGTAGATAGATAGATAGATAGATAGATAGATAGATAGATAGATAGATAGATAGATAGATAGCTTACACATAATAGCAAGTGCAGCCCTATGACTCTGAGCCCAGTTCTGGACACTACCGAGGTTAGATTGATGAGATGATAGAGAGAGCAGCCTAATGGGCACACGACGTAAACCCCAACATTGCTGATTGGTGGAGGGCTGGTCTGTTGGTCACGTATATATGTATGGTAGAGATTATGTTGCCAGAACGTGAACACAACGTCGTGGTATTTTTACAACATTGCCACTATGTCGCAAGCTGACGTTGAAACATTGACATTGCCTCACAATGTTGTGAAAACGTCACCACAACGGCGCATGCTAACGTCATATCTTTGATGTTGCTTCACAACATTATGACAACATAATTTCTACCATACAATACTACATCATTTGACGAACAGGGTGACATTGTTGCAACATTGCTACAACGTAGATGTGCCTATAGGGAGGAGTCCTCAACAATCAACATGTCACACATTTATCCAATGTATGGAGGCTTTTACTTGCCTGGTGCACACAGACACTGATACAAGGAGCTGCCAGTTAAACATATCATCCGAACAACATCCACCTGGGATTTTGCATGAAGGTCCACTAAAAATGTCGGTTTCCCCAACTTGGCTCGAACTAGTTTTTCCAACGAGTCTCGCTCGACACCTCTCAAGAATGGTCATGGTCTAGTGCACGAGAATCGAGAATTTCTCGAGAAATCTAGAACACTGTCCTGCCATTGGCACAATGATAAAACAAGAGAGATTTAATCATGCAATGGATCAAATTTTTTGGCTTTATGATATCTTTTATAGTTTTAATGTTAATCTGTGTGTTTTGTTTCCTATAAATCACAGCTAAACATCCAGATATTATACAATTTTAAAACATTTGTACAAGTTCATCTTCAGCATTTATAAGGTATACAATGGGGATTATCATCAACAGATATTTAAATTGAGCAATGGAGCAAGTACACAATATAACAATAATATCAAGCAAACCAAAACAACAATACAATGCTTTGTAACCGTTATTAACAAAAACACATGAACACCATTTCAAACAATGATCATCATTTCAATTCTCGAGAATCGCTCAGTGAGACGAGAAAATGCTGAGGCATTAAAATCTCGAGACTTCTCGAGAATTCTCGCTCTCATTGGAAACTCTAGGCCTCGAACCCATGCAGGCAAAATCCATCAGCAGATCATGCAGGAACCTTAACCACTCAATCACCCAGCTACCAATATAATGGTTGTTGTAAAGTAATCAGAAGACCTATTTGTTTGTCACAACCAATGTCTTGTTGAGCATTCATATTTGGACTGGTTGGACACACTCTGCTATAATATTATATCAATTAACTGACCTTTTATAAATTATCACAAATTTCTTTGCGGAATATAGGCGAATAGATGTTAAAACACGAAAAGATCAATTTCTTTCTGCACATACTTGACCCATATATGTGCATTACAATTAGTCAGAATATAAATCAGGCATTAGGGGTGATGAATAATTTACTGCAGGTGGTTACAAAAGCCATAATGTCTAATTATTCTTTTGTGTTGGGGTCAATATGAATGATTCCTGATGGAATAGGAGGCCATATATTACTCTGGCAATATACACTGTTGGTTTGTGTGTAAGCCTATTACCTTTGATGAATGATTTACCGCGAAAATATATTATCCACATGTAATGTGGCCTATCTGTGGACAGATACTATTTAGTGACCATCTTAAATAGGGCAGCGCATTGTTTTTGGGTAGAAAGTGTCAGCACTTTTTTTACGAAAGTTCCACAGGATGGATAGATCGATAGATAGATAGATAGATAGATAGATAGATAGATAGATAGATAGATAGATAGATAGATAGATAGATAGATAGATAGATAGATCTCATCCCTCTTGGAAAATTTGACTAATAGCCTAATACCATGGATAAAAGAGTGGTGTGATTTATCTGACATGATATTATGTAACAACCGGAAGTCAGTGATGCCAGTGACCTAGTCAGGTCAGAGGTCAGATTACATTAAAAGTAGGTTATCTTGTCTGTGCTGTTTATTTGTACATAAAGATTAGGATAGGTTTTAGAGACTGAAATAATTGTTTTACTGTTTAGATTAGGAGCAGAGGAGACTGGGGTAAGTTGCGCAACAAACTGAAGAATGTTATGCTTTGTCTGGGCAATTTTATCAGCAAAAGGCACAACTTACTGCATCTCCCCTACTATAAAAGTCATACTTTAAGTTATACAGTGTACACCAACTGTAAAAAAATATGCATAAATTACATTAAATAGCATTGCAAACTCAAATTTTTCCTGTAAAATTTATCATGCACAAACTGGTCTTTCGATCGAGAGAACTCAAGATATACTTTTCACCAGTGAGTTTTAAGCTTATTCCTCATGTGTATATAGGCCTATACTTGGGCACAAACATAATTAAGGGTTTTCACTACATTTTGGGTGAAATGGTTCTAAATAAATTGTGATCTTTGAAAAACTATCAATAGTATTTCTTGACTTTTTTTTTTCTTCTTTTTTTCTTTGAGGTCTAGATTGTTGTGTTGAAGAGAATGATTTGATAATGGTCTTTTAGATATTGACAAACAACACAGGACCTACGCCACTCTGTTTATCTTAGCAGAGGGCCCTATCAGGCCACTTTGCCAGCAATCTTGAGTATTTGCTTATCCTCAGGATTGGGTGAAATACCCACAAATTTCTAAAATAAGGATCATTTATTTCAGCGACTACACGTTTTTTTTAGTAGAATTATATGTTAGTGCATGGGTGCAGACATCCAGAAATGATTGTGTTTAAAATGATTGGAAGCCCAGTAGGGTTGGGCAATATAATTGCATTCACTTTTACAAGAATTAAAGTAGATATTTAGAGTGCCTCCCTCTTAAAATTTGGGAATATATCGTTCCCGTTGACAATTGGCCAATGGAAACTCTTTTAAGTTGTCAAAACATTATTTCACATATTCCATCAAATTGTAATGGGGGACACAGGTTAGCTTAGCTGCTTCCAATTATAGCTCTTTGCGAATTGGCGGTCCACATAAAAAATTAATTTTCTTATTTTCAATTTGCAAACTGGCTTTGCCACATCATTGACAGTTTTCAGTTGGTCTCCTAATCTTCTTATTTGATGAAGTACCTTAAGTTATTTAATTAGTTTGTTTATTGTCACCTATGCTACTGGATATGATAAGCACTGAATCCACTGATTAACCATAACTGACATAAATAAAAACAGTTTTAAGCCAGTGACATCACACGACCAAGTTGAAAGTTAATTTTGAAACTGGACCGCTAATCCACAAATAGCTCTAATGGTTGCCAGGTTCAATCCAGCTCTGGCCTGATCTCCAGGACGAATGGTGGACAGCAGTTCAATCAACCTTTACCTCGGCACTGTGTCCCTGTCCTTTCTTATTAGCCGGCCAGACTGAGAGTGCATCTATACAGGACATACAGCCCAATCATCCATCCATCCATGCACTCAAAAAGTATGCAACATTTCTCCTTGACCAGTCGACTCTCTTTCCTGGGTGCCATGACTTTAATAATCAACAGCTATAACTAATCCACTTTTCAAAATAGATTGTATTCATAACCTGGTCATTTTGTAATCTGCAGATTGAAATGCATTAGCATGCTTGGGAGTGATATATGTCATTAAAAATATTGATATACTATCAGCATACATGTAACATGTGCTACTCTGCCTTTAAAATAGCCTCTGAGTACAGATTTCGTTCAGAGAAAGTGTTTGAAGCTATTTGATTTCGAATCCGATTATGAGGTTATACTTTATCCAAACTGTAGATTAGAACCGGAGCCTTGGAGGCTGGCAGAGATTGAATTCTAGAAAATGGAAGTAGGTCACTGAAGATTAGAGAAATCCACATTGATTGATGGGGATTTGGGATATAGATAGATAGATAGATAGATAGATGGATTGATGGATTGATGGATGGATAGATAGATAGATAGATAGATAGATAGATAGATAGATAGATAGATAGATAGATAGATAGATAGATAGATAGATAGTCTTGTTGTAAAATTGATTGATTGATTGATTGATTGATTGATTGATTGATTGATTGATTGATTGATTGATTGATTGATTGATTGGCGTTAACTGAGTAATTGATTGGAAACGAATAGACTATGATGTGTCCCTATACTTTAAACCCAATTGGTTTGCACCTGGAGGTGATGTAGGATTTTTGTGATGACAGATTGCCAATGATGCACTGAGTGTGATCCTCTTTTTTTCGTAACCTCAAATTTCCGTGGTATTCAGCTCAGGCAATATTTTGATCTGGTTATTACTACACCTTCCCATGTGGTGACTTTGTAACAGGTTCACTTCCAAAGTATCATGATTGTCACGAATTTTTTTTTTCTTTTTTTCCAAATAAAATATTTCCGCAACAACAGAATACATTTCTAGGATATCACGTTCTTTAGAATAGAAGCGTTTGCTTTATTAAACATTATATATTATGAAGGATTACATTTTGTTTTATATTTTTACTCTGAAAGTATTCTACTCAACTTTTATTCGAGCTTTCCTCTTCATTTCTCTTAATCCCTTCTTTTCTTTCTGTCATCTTTTGTTCTCTCATTTACTATCCCTAATTTCGTATTTTCTTATTCGCTATATGATTTGTCTTACTATTTTCTTCACTCTTCTCTCTTCTTGTGTATTTCTTCTCTCGCTTCTTCTTTCTTCTTGTCTCCCTGTTTCTCTTCATCCTTCTTTTATAATCTTAATCCTGCATGCTTCTTTTCTTTCACTTTTCCCTCTTCCTATTCAGGCTGTCTTCTTCTTAACTCTTTGTCTCCTTCTTCTTGTGATCATTCCTGTCCTCCTTCTTCCTCTTCTTTTCTTCTTTCTCTTCCCCTACTTCCCTTCCCCATCTTTCTCGTCTATCTCTTCTATCTCTGTTTCTTCTTCTTCTTTGTCTTTTCTTTGCCTTTTTCTCCTCCGTTTTCTTTTTCTTCTTCTGTCAGATTAAAATCATAGAATTAACAGACATTATAGAAATAGTTGATAAAATCTCATATATCACATAATCTTGAGAAATTTATCTAGGCTATTTGAATAGTATAAGCTACAGATCTTCTGATCTTGGCTTAGCAATGGTTGTGGATTGACCTGTGCCTTACCTTTGAAATGTCACTGTGACATCTGGATAGCAAATGTGCCATAGATTGACCCGACAAACTTCTAAGCAGGGGCTCAATGTAGAGATCACCTCTATAGATTTTATTGTAATACTTCATAATAACCTCGATCCAGTCTTGTAATTACACCTGCAAAATGACTACATATTTCAAATTGACAGTTTATAATTTAATCTGAATCAATGCTGTTAGCAGGTAGCTGGACAACTTAAGTGACATTAATTGACAATTTAAATATTTACCAAGTCAGATAACCACAGTAGATTATAGATTTTATTGGTACTGTATACAGGCCTGCAGTTGTGAATATTTACATGGTCAGATAACCTGTGGACTGTCGATTTCAATGCATTTTAGGTGTATAGTACCTTTATTTTAGTATTATTTTAATATCAAAGGTGTCCACACGATTTGGGTTTCCTTGACAACCTAGGCACAGCAGCCAATGACAGAGAATGCGGCCATTGCTTGACCTACATTTCTGGCATAATTGATCAGCTAGACGTCACACAACAGCAGCAGCAGCAGCATCTGTAAGCAGCTAGCCTGCAGTACACTGAGTGAAGCAGGCAGCAGGAGCAATAACACAAGCATTGGCAGCAGGCAGCAATGCTGAAAAAGCAGGCATTACAATAACACAGGAGTAGTACACAGCAGTTTAATACACTACAGTGCAATACAGGAGTGCAATAGCACAGGATTCGTGTAATACAGCAGTGGATTACAGTCGTTGCTGTGAAATACAGCAGCCGCATATCACATTGACGATCTTCAGTAATACCAGCCTCCTTCACTATGGAAGGGACTATAAGCAGTACACTTGGAACTGAAATATTCACCATTTAATACACAACCACCATGTTGGCAATGCTCTCATCCATGCCACACTACCAACCTCTCAGGGAAGAAGAAGATGAAGAAGAAGATGAAGAAGAAGACGAAGAAGAAGAAGAGGACACAGATGAGGACGAAGACTTGAGGTGAGACATGGTCGTTGCTGATGCTGCTGCAACTTGCATCAATATTTTGTAACAGTTCTGGTCTTGTAGTCTTGTAGCGATTTTATCTTCAGTTCCCAGCTATGATGTCATCCAAGCATCTTGTATATCGTGTGACACATGCAGCCAAATTGAATATCAGTTATTTGCCTTAATTAAGGGGGTAGTCTAAGCCTTAATCTCCAAATTGTCTGCCAGTTCTGATATTGTGGTGATTGTATCTTCAGTTTCCAGCTATGATGTCATCCAAAACATCTTGTGCACCATGTGACACATCCAGGCAATGTGAATGTCAATTACCTCAATTATTCTCAATTTCCATCAACATTCTTATGACTGTCACTGTATTAGTCTTTTATTAAATGTGTTATCTCCAGTATCCTGTTGTAGTATAATCCAAAGCATCTCTTGATGTGCCATCAACGTGTATTACTTACTGCAATTTCAATTAGTATGAGTTTCTCTGGCTGGTTTTCTCAGTATCCACGTAGTATTTTCAGCTTGCTTGATTGGTCTATCAGCAATAAAACGTCCCCCAAATCCCTTGGTTAGACGTACTAAGTTTTGGAAATATGATATTCTGCTACAGTGAGCAGCTTAGTTTGGAATGAAGATAAGATTAGAATTGAAACAATAACAGTCTCTATCACCACCAGACACGTCAGTTGTTTGATATACGTTTTTATGGCATTCAAATTAGATTTATGCCATGTAATTCAGTGTCTCAACCAATCACATGAACTATATTTGCTACGTTTCACTGTCCTTTTACAGAAACTCATACTTCTTGAAATTGCAGTAACAGATAGACAATATCTATCTGTTGTGGTGTATTTTGACCCTGAAGCCTGAATGGTCATACCTTTTTCCAATCAATATTGATGTAACAGGTCTTGTAACGATTTTATCGTCAGTTCCCAGCAATGATGTCATCCAAAACATCGTGTATACTGTTTGGCAGATCAAGCCTATATGAATATAAGTTATTTGCCCGAATTAAGGGAAAAATCAAAGCCTTATTTTTCAATGTGCAATATTCTTTTAGTTCTGCTATTGTAGTGATTTTATTCTCAGTTCCCAGCTATGATGTCATTCCAAAACACCCTGTACATCATACGATACATCCAGGCAATATGAGCAACATGAATATCAGCTATCTACCTCAATTGATTAATTTTCAACTTGCAATATTTAATTGTCTGTGGGTTCTGGTTTTGTAGTGATTGTACTCGTATTTTCAGTGTCTGGCTGTGACAGATGCATGCAACATGAATGTCAGCTGTATTAAAATCAATTAAGTTGAGAATATAATCCTTAATTTCCAAATTTGCAATGGAGTTCTGCATTGAAGTGATTGAATCTTCACTTGCCAGAAATGATGTCATCTAAAAACGTCTTGTGCAGTGCATAGTGTGTCATCAAATAAAAATTTGGGCCATTTACTTTAATTGGAATGATAATACCTTAATTTCCATCAACATTTTCATGTCAGAATTGGTATTTTTATCAGAAAACCCCTGGACAATGTTCTGATATAATATACTTTATGACATATCCATTTTACAGACAGTACCTGTTTGTAATGGTATATTTAGAACCTGCAGCCAATCTTGAAAGTACCATGCCTTAATTCCCATCAATATTGATGTGACAGATCTTTTCATGTAGTCATTTAGTGTTCAGTTCCCAGCTATGACGTCATCTGAAAACATCTTGTAAACTGTGAGACACATGCAGCTTGAAATGCCTCTGCAATATGAAATGTCAACAATTTGCCAAAACGAGGATGATTATGCCTTAATTTCCACCAACATTTTGCAGTCATCTGTGGTATCATCTAAACCATCTCCTACCATTTGTGAAAGAGAGACAATAATGCGAGTGTATCATTTCACTAAACGAGGAGTTGTTGACCTTTTCCTGTAACATATCTTGTCAATTATTGCTCTCTGGAGATGTATACCTTACCATTTTGTTGAAATGATATGTCTTGGACAACATAACAATGTAGCTTACATGCATCCCGACCTTTGGAAAATCAAATATAATTCAGAACTAGAAAATGTGAACAGTTAATTTCTAGATTAATTGAGACATTAGTATGCATTAATTTGCACCAGAGCCTTAATTTCCATCAAAATCGCTGAGTCAGTTTCTTCATTTGAGATGTTTAAAACATCCAGCTGTAAAATTTCCGTGGGATGGGTTATGCCTTTTATTGTCATCAATATTTTTGTACTGGGCTGCTTCTTGATGATCATGCTTATACATAATTCAACTTCACTATTACTCCCACTAGTTCAGGATGTACTGTCCATTTCTCTAAAGATATCTACAAGGGTGTATCAAGGAAATGGCCCGTTCGGGAAATTTGAAATTTTGAGTCAGCTTAAATGATTGAATGAGATGGTTGCACAATTCCTTTGAGCTGACATGACTTGTTGTTTTAAGTTATGATAATCTGTCCATTTTCATAAATTAAAACAACAAGCTATATGGTAGCTCCGGAAATTGTGCAACCATCTCACTCAATCATTTAAGTTGACTCAAAATTCAAATTTTACAGTGATGAGAGCGGGGTGGCATAACATGTGGTGAATACACCATCATTTGAGGCTTTTCCTATCTTCCCCGTCTTAATTTTGGGCCTGGGGGAGGAGGCATGCCTCAATGCCCCTTTCTTATGCCACTGGATATCTATCATTTATAAATGAGACATTATTAGTTCTATCTGTTATCATCTGCATCAATTCAGATCTGACGCTCCCTTATTACTGGTTATGAGATTCAATTCTTTTTAAAATTGAGCTGTGATAAAACATGTTGTAAATGGCTGATAAGTTTTACTTTTTTATAAGGTGTGACATAATCACATGACATTACATACACAAACATTAATTTCCCTCACCTGGTTATGCTATACCTAATATGTGGGTATCAAACCATGTATTTGCCATTATACTTCCCTTATCCCTCTAACCCAACCAGCCTTAATTACATCTGATGAAATGTGGCATTTCAATCAGCAGTTGTGACATATCACATTTATTGTTATATTATATGACAGACACATTCTACAACTATCTTAAATTCCATTATGACTGTCACTATCAGTGTGTTATGTGACAGTCATCTGGCCAAGACACAGACTCATATTGTAAGAAGGTAAATGAATGGATAGAGATTATATAATTATTGATTAGGCCCGTGTAAAAGAAAGCACACAGTTATATCTATTATACGAGGCACTACAAGACTTGTTTAGAAGAAGTTGAATGCATACAGGCTATTTATGGGTATCAATCAGACTCTACCATAAGTTTATATTTTTCCTCATAATCTCTTGAATAAATATTTTTCAATGGTATTAGCACACATCTAAATTATATTCCTTTTTTGAGTATCTAGGTCAGACATGTGCTGTTTCTTTGGTCAAATTGACATTACTAACACCCTCTGTGATATCGTTGCATAAGCCACAAGTGATAATGAATGAGTTAAAGGTTTGATCCAGGACAGCCATTATGGTTATCATAGATCATCGTGATAAATCGATTGAGAAAATCATATCACATTACAAGGCAACATAACTAATAAGCTATTAAGGTGTCAAACGTACTGGCAAAGATTATAAAATCGTCTTTGTACGAACCATATGACTAGCCTTGTCAACTGGCTTTGAGGGCGTGGGTTCAAATCTCAGCCCGGGAACTCACTTTAGTCCGAGCCCATGGAACTTTAAACGGAGGCGGGTTGCATCCAGTACTCTATGCTGGGGCAACTGAAAGACCCTGGGCATCCCTGAATTAATAGGGTATGTACTCTCAGTCTTCTCATCTCATCATAATAATCATCGTATACGGCGGTCGCCTGCCTCGATATAGCCCACTAAGGTGCTGCAGAGGCGTAAAACACAAACAAACAAACAAAACACAAACAAACAACCAAACCATATGACTAGCCATCTTTTCTCCAGATTTCAGGAAAGAGGGGGAGGGGGTGGGGGTTGGGGGAGTCGGCTAAGTTGGTAATGATCTTGAGTTCCAATCAATGGGTCCAAGGGTCGATTTCAGCTCTGGCAGTGTCTTGCATATTGCACAAATACAGGACATAAAACTCCAATCACCAATCTATCTTTACAAGAGTTTTTGCTTGTTAATCAGTATTAGGCATGTACTCCTTTACTCAACCTTTCACAGCCTCTACAGATTACGGTCCAAAACAATTCCAGACGAAATGAATACCACATATATTATAGGCCAATCACTCTATTGTTGATTGTCTTGTATTGAGACAGCCTTGCAATGTATTGCAGCTGGTTAATATCAAGCTAATATCAGCTTCTAGGCTATGATGCCATTCCTCCAGGCTCTAGCACAATAAGCTGGCTGTAGTTATCAGATATTGTGATTTCCCTATTGCATTCATATGATATGAGTAATAAGACCATATCTGATGCTATATAGATATATATATACCATGAAATCAGTGTACATAACAATCAGTTCAACCTCTTTTGCAAATCATTGAATTTGTATGTGACATAGTCTTAAGTTAAGACAGGTTCCTGTCACCCACAAGGGCTGCATGAAAACATGTTACACATTTCTTCCCGTGTGTGGGATATTTTTCTTGCCCAATATGGACTCTTGACAAAATCCAGAGTTCTGGAAGGTCGCTGAAGAAGATCTTCCAAAAAGGTGTTAGGACTTGCCTGGGAAGGTTTGGAAACTCAGATAATTATGTGGCAAGGATGCAGCAGTGACGGAATGTATCTTTATTTACATGATGTCAATTATGTCATTTGTTATTTAACGAGACATACTGAAACTCTATAAAGTATACCATCAGTTAATATATACCTATAGTCTCTGGCGGTCTCTGGCGGTCTCTGGCAGTCTCTGGTGGTCTCTGGCGGTCTCTGGTGATGCGTTATTATATCTAGTCAATTCACAATCTTGATTAACATTCCATGGCTGACATATCACTTATTCAATTATTATCATTATTCATTAATGCTTTTGATAAACATTATTGATGCTAAATGATTTTGCAACATAACTGATAGGCATCAGACACTTCCATTGTCTGGACATCCTATTTGCTCTAATTCATTAAACAGCGCTGCATCAAATATTGAGGAAGTGTTAATGAATATTCCAGGAAAATGTTCCGGGAAAGTAAAGCAAGTTGATTTGTGTCATTTGTCCTATACATTTATGGCATGGATACAATAATCGTGACTCTCAAGTTCCAATTTATTATATGAGATTACTATACATAGCACTACATACTGTAGGCCTATGTATTGATTCCTTTGACCTTCATTAATTTCTGAAGAGTTGCAAGATTTGAGTGATCAGTATTTGGGTTAATCTGTATCGCACCATTGAAAGTTTACATCAAGCCTAGGAAACACGTCACTCAACAGCTGATTTTGGTCACACGTGAGGAGTAGAGCTACATGCTGCCAAAATCATGCTTGTATAAATCGTACCTGCAATTTGATATGTGCACTTCTCATACGCTTATCTTATCGAGATTGGCTCGCGATTTTGACATGAAGTATTCTATCAATTTTAACAGGACTACCAGTTCCTACAGTCTACCAGATACCTACCATTCAAGGTGGGGTACAATTATATCTCTCACAAGATTGAGTGTGTTTTATTGATACTATAGTGAAATTTTAATACTTGAAAAATAATTGATTCTGCAGATTTTGTAATTTTATTGATTGGTGTGGTTGTTGCTCTTTCTGAGTATTAATTAATAGTAGACATTTCATTGTCATTATTGCACAAACAGGAATAATCATTTTAATGATGGCTTTTGCTCAAGTAAATAA
Source organism: Platynereis dumerilii (assembly GCA_026936325.1). Taxonomy (NCBI): domain Eukaryota; kingdom Metazoa; phylum Annelida; class Polychaeta; order Phyllodocida; family Nereididae; genus Platynereis; species Platynereis dumerilii. The sequence goes on along the minus strand of JAPTHN010000037.1, from coordinate 610,016 downwards.
TCTCTTACAGCTGTTTTCATATTTGTAGACATTCCGTCTGAATGCAATGTTTTTTTCTAGGACATGAAAAATAACATGTCCAAGAAAAAATTCAGGCTCCATTATGAAATGGGTTTAGTTGTGTTAATCCCAAAACAGTGTCACTGATTTTATTTTGTTACCTGCAATGTGTGGTTTTTGGTGCACATTGTGACATTTTTGCACAAACATCGTTAGGGGAGATTGTGGCAGTCATCAGGTGCATCATTAATTAGAGGGAGTAAAACCACTCTCACCTCCCACTGTTTGGAATCCCCAGCAATCAATTCAGAGCAGAATTGAATAGACTCATTAGCAATGTACATAAAATCAATGGAGAAGGTACTCGTGTGCAGTCTCTCTCTACCTGTACAATATTAATGCATTTATAAGGGTACATGAATATATACTATTCATTTCATTGGAATGTGTGCAGGTTCAATCTTGCAACTCTATATCATGGTGCATATCATAATTATATTCTATGGGATACACTGTACCTTGAGCATGGTTTGAAATTCGTCTTTGAGAGCTTAGGAGTAGAGAGATAGATCAATGAAAAGCTCAGTGTGAAAGGACGAAAGAGAGATATATACATTAGACAGATAGACAATAATAAAGTATATAGATATGATAGATCGATAGATAGATGGATAGATAGATAGACCAATATAGTCTGGGGTCCAACCAGGAAAAAGGTGCATATTTAAAAAGTTTTTGCCCCCGATTTTTATATAAAGAAATTTGGTGTCGTTGGATAGGTAACAAGTTGAGCTTTCAGAATCTGCTAGGTGTTGCTCTGAGACCATTCGCATAAGGTTGCTATGGCAACCGAAACATAATAAAAGTGGTTATTTTAGTATTTTATCAATATTTTGCAAAATATCGAATAACAGGACAACTTTTAATGTTACATTCACCAAATTTTGGAAATATTTTCGGATTTGGGAGTTTTTTATGACTACTTGGTTGTTTTGACAATAAGTTTTAAAAACCATCAATTTTTGGGTGAAAATAACCTTCAAATACCCCTTTTTCCACTATGTGCTATATTTCAAACTTTGCAGCTGAACCATATATCATTATATATTCAATTTTTGTTGTGCATTAGAATGCCCTGGAAGTGGGCTACACATTTGCCATATAATAGCCAAGCCAAGCCTTTGCATTTCTGTTGCCATGGCAACATAACATTATAATTCAAAATTCAAAATTTCCAACTCGAAAGCATGAAATGTGACGTAACTCAAAGACTAGGGTGTCTATCCTCATGAAATTTGGCAAATTTATGTAATAATTAATTTTCCATCAGGTAATATAACAATCTGATAAATTTCTTTTTAAAAGTTCCATTTTTAGGTGAATTAAACCCATAAATACCCCTTTTTTCCACAGTTTACTATATTTCCAACACTGCCGATCAAACAAATTTTGATTTTATATTAAATAGACCGATAGACCCATAATCCCGAGAGGCGATAGCCTGATACTGGCGATAGATCTATAGATCGACACAGTGCTGGATAGACACTAGAAAAATTAAAAGTTATTTTTGTTGATTCCATCCTAATTAACTGACCAACTTACTGATCATTCTTTTATATCAGCCTATACACTGTATGCTTAGCCTTTGCTAGACTATGATGGTAAACCAAAAGCTTCATCAATTTGTGAACTTCAGACTGAAGGCATGAGCTGCCGCAGAGCTGTGCTATGTTTCCAATTCGATGGATTCGTGTTTCGCATGCGTTCGCAGTAGACGACGCAGCTAATTCCCACAAAGGGCCCTTAAGTCACGAATTGAACTCAGTGGAGGATTGAACTCTGTGGAGAATGGAAACTGGTGAATTCTATGAAGTATAATGTCTGTTGTTGTTTCTTCGAAGTATTTGATGTATAATTGTATATACAATGTACGGTGAATCAAACAATATAGAGAGGAATGATATTCAATTATGAATTGAAGATGATCTTTTGAATACAGATAATAACTGGTCTGTGAAATGAAGTTAATTAATTTTTTTGGTATGTGATGAGATGCTCTATATAGTGATCTGAAGTAAATGATGAAATTTTGTACTTGGTGAATTTGTGATTTTCAGGTTATTTGGTGACTTAAAATAACATGCGAAAAGTGTTTGGTCGATAATTATTTTCAATCGAAGCATGTGAAGAAATAAAGTATATACCAAGGTAATGGAATGATTTATATGGTGAATAACAAATTAAGACAGTATGTTGAATGAGGTAGCGTGATGGACTGAACCATATGTTAGAATTGATGAAATTGGTCAGGTGAACTGTTGAATAAAAAAACAGTAGAAAAATCTATACCCTTGGGCTATTATATATATATATATATCTTCTTTTCTGAGAAATGTACTCTTCAAATCGATTTTACAATTGGAGATACATGAGAGAGATAATGTGGACATTTTTGAAAAATAAAGATAAGTAGAAAGTATTCAGGGATGTAAATTGCAAATGTGTTTGGAGAATATTAAAGCGAAGAAGTTCAGGACTTTAATTCTGTAGTTGAATTATTAGTTGCATTATTTGTCTTTGGTGGTTTGCTGACCAATATCCATAGTGTATTTAAGATCTATAGAATGTAGTAAGATAGGTAGTAAGATAGATAGAAAGACAGATAGATAGATAATAGATATATATATATATATATAGATAGATAGATAGATAGATAGATAGATAGATAGATAGATAGATAGATAGATAGATAGATAGATAGATAGATTGATAGATTGATAGATAGATGAGTGCAACCCCTTAAACCTAGTTCCTGCTGATTGATAATATACTTCATCAATATTTGGTGCATATTATATCTACCCAATTCATCTAAAAGATAAGTTTCCTGGTTCATGTTTAACTTTCAATGGAATTTCCAATTCAAAACATCAACTTTACAAGTATTGGAACACTATATTTCAATTCCACATCCATATGCATTACATCAAGTATGCATGAAATACCCAGCACCCAGGGCAGACATTCTATATTTTCAGCAGCATGCACCAGAGTGAAATCCAGTGTTAGGCTAGTAGCCTTCATCTGTATGAAAAGATTCAATATTATGCTTTAGAGAATAATATGATTGCCTTTGAAATCAATATTTCATTTGGGATCATTACGTTTTGAGCATTTGCTTGTGAATTCAAAATAAATTTATATAAAATACAAAGCTTTGGAAATAACAAATAAAATAATACACACTAATAAAACATTAATCTTTTCATGATTTACTATTCATTTATCCTTTCGATTCCCACAACAATAGAGTCGAATCCTCCACTGAGTTAAATTCGTGACTTAAAGGCCCTTTGTGAGAATTACCTGCGAACGCATGCGAAACACGAATCTGTTGAATTGGAAACATAGCGTTGGCCTGCCTGCTGCTTTCAGCTTCTGAAATTGGCTTTGTTTTGGGTTTCCTTTTATTACCAGCATTGGCTTGCCTTGTATGGAATTATTAGGGGTACCTCATTGTACCCACGTATCTACCCCGGTTTGAATGCAGGTCAGGGCAACCCATGTTTTGTGCATTTTGTATCCTTTACCAAATGCGCACTTGACCTCGATGCTGTTACCCTTGCCCGTAAAATAGAGACTTGGTGGTTCTTTCAGCCTATCAATCTATCTATCCATATTTCTATCTATCTATTTATCTATCCATCTATCTATCTATCTATCTATCACTCTATCTATCTATCTTTCTATCCATCTTTCTATCCATCTATCTATCTATCTATCTATCTATCTATCTATCTATCTATCTATCTATCTATCTATCTATCTATCTATCTATCTATCTATCTATCTATCTATCTATATCGATTTTTATTTCTATATTTCTATTTTTAATCTTTCTTTGTATCTTTCTATCTGTCCTTCTTTCTTTCTATTTTTCTGTCTATTCTCTCTTCCTTTCTTTGTTTTGACTATTTTGACTTACCACTTGTATCTATAAAGTTTAAACAAAATCATATACGCTGTACGTATGCCTGAACCACCCCCCTCCAAGCCAATCCATCAAAAACTTTCCAGTGTGCAGCATAGCAATTTTCATTGAACCCATTCATAAAATATTGTTTTGGGAAAGCAAGACCTTTAGGCAGCATCCCATGAGTATGGAACTGAAAAGCTGAGGCAATGACGTAATGGACAGGAGATGCTTTCTGATGCCTCCATGAATGCTGCAGCAGCAGAAGTGATGCTGATATCTGCATCCCCAGCAAAATAGCTATAACCACGAAGAATAGGTAGATGTGTAGGAAGGATGACATTATATAGGTGGGCTGTAAGATGGAATGAATGGTTGGTTTGATGGTGTGATGGTTGTTTAGGGGGCGACCATTTAATTTCCAGAGGCGGGGGGGGGGGCTTGGATGTTTCCTGAGCAGGAAAATATTTATTTCATGGAAACGGTGGCCGTAATCATTCAGACAGAATTTATATATTTCACCAAAACTTTAGTGAGGAATCATTTATTTTTAAGAAAAATCTAAGCCCCCCCCCCCTGGATTACAAATGGTCTCCCCTTTAATTTAATTTTCAATATTCACGTTGGCTGTGAGCGCCTTATGAAAAGAGGTATTATAGTATTAGTATGGAGAATCAGGGGTAACGGAAGGAAACATGCGCAACAGATGCAGCTGATAAAAAATGGGCAAATCCAATTTGCACGACAAAGTATAGCGTCGATGTATATACTCACAAATTCAAGCCTTAAATAAAACCAAATAGTATTTTCCAGAGAGCAAAAGGGCATCTTGCCAGTCCGGCATTCTACTATCCTGTACCCTGTAATATTCTACCTGATGTTATCCATTCCTAGCCAATCCCTTCCTGTTCTAATCCTTATCTCACTCTCCTATCCTCATTATCCTGTCTCTTCTTGTCTTATCCTCTCCTTTCCTACCCTTTCCAATCTATCCTATCGTATCCCATCTTATGCTATCATATGCTACGCTTCCTATCCTTTATTATGCAATGTATCCTATCCATTCCTATGATATCCTGTCCAATCCTATGTTATCCTATCCTCTCTAGTGTAATCCTATCATATCCTATCCAATCCTGTCCTATACTATCCAATCCTATGATATATGCTGCCCTATCCTGTCTAATCATATTATATCCTGTCATATCCTATCCTAATATCCTATCCTATCCTATCCTATCCTATCCTATCCTATCCTATCCTGTCTTCTCCAGTGATTACATATCCCATGAACCTTATCTTGTTGGAGATGGTGGATGTTTCACATAATTGCAGTTGTGAAAATATCACATTTTCGTGACTTCCAGATTCGTGCAAAAAGTGTGATTATTCTACAGGTGCATTTATTCACAGTAACAATATCCCCAGGCCAAATCAGCTTTATTTTATGTCAAGAAAAGAAATCTGGAGGGATTAAATATTATAAAAGCAACATTGTCTGAACAACAAAATGTTGCAATGAATTTTTGATAATAGAGAAAATCTCTTGAAGAAAATGCATTTGTTCGACATTTTAATTACTTTTGTGAGACAGATAGGATAGGACTGGATAGGTAATGATAGGATAGGATTGGATAATACGGGATAGGATAGGACTGGATTAGACAGGTTAGGATTTGATAGGATAGGATAGCGCAGGATAGACCACAATTGGATTGGATTGGATAAGATTGGGTTGGACATGACAGAACAGGAATATGATAGGGCAGGAATAGGAAAGGATAGGACAGGGTTGGATAGGACAGGGTTGGATAGGACAGGATTGGATAGGATCCATGATAGGAGTGGATAGGATTGGCTGGGATAGGATAGGATAGGATAGGATAAGATATATGATAGGATGGATCAGCTGGGATTGGAAAGGGTGTGAATTTCTTGATTGCATAACTGATTTGATGTTTAGGATAGGATGGCAAAGGTTTTGTATCGTGGGATGATGGGATAGGATATGGTACAATAAAATAAGATGTAATATGAATGCATGATGAATATCCAAAACAATATTTGATCTGGACCTAGAGGACCCTCGGAACCTGCGTCCAGAAATTATTTGTTACTTGTTACTGAAAACATGCAACAGAAACCGATAATGTGAACTTCTTTTTTTATAGCTTATTGGTTTTTTAGCCAAATATTTATTTGATTGTTAAGAATTGACCTTATTTTTGGATGAAATTGCCTCAAGTAACGTCAAATCCATATGCACAAATAACACCAGAAATTAATTGTCTAATTAACACGACAAGTACAAATTAATTGGCATGACTCTGCAAGTGGCATTACCCAATCGACTCTCTATAGGCTTATATAAAATTGACTAGCTCATTGATTTATTTATTCTGGTCAATGCTGTTACCAAAGCAGAGAACTTGCTTATGTAGATTTATGGATGAAGATATATGCTTCTCCTTATAACTTATTAATCTGTTTTGGGTGCACTGTCAAATGCATAGAGTATTGAACAGTGTTGAATGTGTGTACTGAATAATTGAAAGTGGTGAAACTGTGTTGCATCAATAATGAAAGATGGCTTCGAAGCTGAGATGGTTGTCCACCTATCAATTATTAATATATTGAAAAAATATAATACTGATAATGATGCAATTATTCAACAGACGTTGAACATTTTCTGTAAAAAAAAGAATTTGGAAATTGTGAACGTTTTTTGGTCCGTTATAAATGTCAATAAGATTTGTCTTGGTGACGTGTAAAAAGCTAAATTTGAAAGTCAAAAATCAAATGATATATTTAAAAAAATCTAGAGCTTAGGATGTTGCAAACAAACTTAGGATGTTTCAAAAATGTTAAGATGTTCCGAACAGTATCAATTGACATGCAATAAACAATTTTAGGATGTTTAAAACAGTCTTGTAATGCTGCAAACAATCTTGTGATGTTGCAACATTCTTATAATGTTGCATACGATCTTGTAATGTTGCGAAATATCTTGTAGTGATGCAACCAATTGCACAGATTGTTGCGAACAATTTTGTGATGTTGCTAGCAATTTTGTATTGTTGCGAACACCCTTATAATGTTGCAAACAATCTTGTAATGCAAAAAATCTTCTTTTGGTGCAAGTGATCTTGTAATGTTGAAAATAATCTTGTATTTTTGCAAACCATCTTGTGATGTTACAAACAATCTTGTAATGTCACAAACAATCTTGTAATGCTGAATACAATCTTGAAATGTTGCAAACAATCTTGTAATGTTCGAAACAATCTTGGAATGTTACGAACAATCTTGTGATTTTGCAAATAATCTTGTAATATTACACAAAATCTTGTTATGTCGCCAACAATCTTGTAATGTTTGAAATAATCCTGCAAGTGATCTTTTAATACCACAAACAATGTTTTAATGTTACAAACAATCTTGGGATGTTGTAAACAATTTCGGGATGTTGGAAACAATCTTGGGATGTTACAAACTATCTTGGGATATTGAAAACAATTGTGTAATATTGCAAACAATCTCGTAATGTTGCAAACAGTTTCATAATCTTGCATACAATCTTGTTATGTTGCAAGCAATCCTGTAATGTTACAAACAATTGTTTGGTGTTCCAAACAATCTTGGGATGTTGCCTATCTTGTAGATGCAATAAAACTATAAAGATGCTGTGACAAACGATCATTGCAATGTGACACACTTTCTTGGTTGGTTTACAAGCAATATTAAAGTTATGTAATATAACAGGAAAAATCGTTTAATGTTACAAGCAGTCATTTTAATGTTACAGGCAATTTTATGTTGTGTTATCAAGCAAACGTCTTTAAAACTTAGTTCAGAAAAAAGGCATTTTTAATTGGTCATGGTGTCTTTATAACATTGGTCTATTTTTAAAAGGTTCTAATATGATATGATAGATTTGGGAAAATGTCATAAAAGAAATTATTTCAATATATAGGTGTTATCATTTACCATCAGTCATGGAATGCTGTGATCCATCACGAAATGCTTTCATATCTTTCATGGAATGTATCATCCGTCATTTGAACTTCGAATGTCTGTGAATACTTTCTTGGAAAACAGCTAGGCTCCGGAATATTTTTATATACACGGAACAACTTTTTTCTTTTCCGTCATCTTTTAGATTAGATTTTCTTGTATAATTTTACTGATGCACCCTATAACTATGGGTATTCCCCGTAGGTCATGTATAGTGCAACCCAATAAATTGTCTGTGTGTTAGCAACATGACCGGCATCTGTACTGTCCTGCAGTTCACGCCTCCATACTCTGTTACACTCAGTTTGAAGCTGAGGATTAGCTCCGTGGTAGCGTGCTGGGCTGCCAATCGCTGGGTCGCGGGTTCGAATCCAGCTCTTGCCTGGTCACCTGGACCTAAATTGAACAGCTATTTCAATCACTCTTTGCCTCATTTTCATATCCTTCTCTCCTAATTAGCATACCAAGTGTGCAAATTCAGGACTTAAAGAGCCAATCATCCATCTAATTATCTATAGGTCAATTAAGAATTATTTTGAGGTTAGAATGTTAAGTCATGGCAGTGGTAAATGGTGCTGGTTCAATATTAATCATTCGAGTAAACTACCAAAATTATAATGCCTGTCAATAAAAAAATAACACATTTATAGCGCACGATCTGTAGATAGTTCAAACCAGAAATGCTTTTAAATGACCGTTCTACAACACAACTAAAGATGATATTTGATAAAAATCCATATTGTCATAAACCGAATCCAATTCGATATATGAAACTTTGAATAGAAATCAAATTTAAAATGAAAGGAATGCAAAGAAAAGAAAATTCACATCAATCTCAAAATTTGATTCTGCATGAAACTTCCGGGGTGAACTTCGTGACCATGTAATTCGAAATAATGAAGTATCGAGAAGAGTCGCATTTCACAATTTTTGCAACTGAAGATTTGCATTTGAATCATTTTGCACTCAGTTTCATCTTGCATAAGAAGAAAGAAATCAGTTTTCTCAAGTAATCATCCTGGATCTTCGGTTTACAATCAGTCTCAGAGCATTAAAGTTTATCTAAAATAAGAAAAATTTCTAAAAACTTGTAGAACGCGCATATTTTGCTGATTGCCATCAGATTGGAGGAAGAAAAAATTATATTATATAAGAAATAATTTCGTGCATTGGCAAGCTTGATTAGCAGATAAGTATTTTGTGTAGTATATATACAGTGTGGGACAGAAATTATTCTGAAGGTGGTCCAATTGTTAGCATAACATTTCCAATCTGCTATAAACCATTTTCCTAACTGCATCAGACGAAAATGTATCATGCACATATCGTTACACTCCGTTAAAGTTTTAGATACAAATGGATGGATGATATGGGGCTTTATGTTTATTATTTCGACCTGTGTAGGCAGGACAGGTTATGATCACAGTGATAAGCCAAGATGACAAGAGGAAACAACCATCTACAGGGCTTCCCAGTCTGGGAATTGATGTTGAGCCAGCACAGGCGTCGCGGAACCATCAACCAAAAGATTTAATTTTCGTTTGCATTACTTTATCAGATATTTAACCAGCGTTTTTGTATATTTTCAGCCGAAATGTCAAGACAGCCCCGTCCACCCCGGAGGCGGAGCACCATCCATTCGGACGCCATGCGGGTTCCACGAGTCAACTGGAGATGGCAGCACAAGGCAGCCTCATTAAAAAGTCTAGTAAAAGGTAAGGACCACCTTCTTAAATGTATGCATGCCTTCTTCTCACCACCTCTGTTCAAGGTAGAAAGTCAGATTACTATGTAAATGGGTTGGATGGATGACGTTTTAACATCCAGTATTTTTGCACTGTTCAGGCTGAATGGAACTGTTACAGACAGGGCCAAGAGCAATACTTATTATGTAACATAGTATAAGATTAGATATTCTGTAACTTGGCACAGGATGAAACTTCCATTTGATTTGGTTTATGAGAAAGGGACAAATGACAGTTTTAAATGGTCAGATTTGGTAAGAATCACCATTGACATAGCACTTTAACCCAATTGATGAGAATCGTCTAGCTAAAGTTGATGTGGTTACTCCTGATGATAATGTCCCCTTGGCTCGTTGGTCAGTATCTTTAAGTGACAAGGAAAATATTCCATATAAATCCATCTCGTTATCATCTGTCAATAAATCAATTAATCAGTTAGTAGATCAGTAAATCAATCAATCAATGTCCAAGTAATCCATAAATCAATCAATTAAATTAACCTCTGGGATGGCATGGATATGTATGCTTCAGCAGTTTTTTCAGTTCTCAACATACTTTTATTAAAATAAACCATCCTGCTATTTATAGACTAATCAGATACCTTTACTTAATGATTCATGCCTATAGATTTTCGTGCTCTTAATTATTCTGCAATCCTACACATTGCACTGTAACCTAATATTGAATCCAAAATTGAATTGTATAGAGTTTCAAGAATCTCACAAGTATGGATGCTTCAACACTCAATGTTTACAGTCAATATAACTTCAAAAAGATTTTCTTGGCAGCAAAATAAAGACATAGTTCTCTCTTCACACAGTACAATCAATATTATCACCTGTTGTTTTGTGAACAGGTTTTGTAGTAAGAATAATACATTTCTTTTTCTATATTCTTGGAAGTTTTGAGGAAATCGCATAAAATTTTGTGATAGGGTTATTTTTGTTTGCCTGATTTATTATTTTTTTGAAACTCCATTTAATATTAAAGAACATTTAAATGTAGATTTGTAACTGAAATACAATTGTTATTCCTTGATAGACCTTTGTTTTAAAAAAAGTTGTAATGCTGATGTCTGTGCTACTGGACCAGTAAAACATAGGATTTCACACAGACAATTTAGAATGAGTTTTTTAGATGTCACCATGTGACTGACTCTAGGGATTGGCCCTTGCACATTGGTCATGCAGTGAAAATATTATAATTTATATATCATTTAAAAAAAATTGATCTGCTGCCTTTTTGTATACTATTAGATAGAGATATGATGGACTGATAGGGGTAAAAGTTAATGCAGCCCTCTTAGTCAACTACTGGACACTGATTAGATTGATTGATGCGATGAGACAGAGAACAGGAGTCCTCAACATAAATTTATTACACATTTACCCCATGTGAGGGATCTTTTACCTGCCCGCACAGACACCGATACGAGGGGCCTCCAATTCAACGTCCTAACCATAATGACATCGAGCTGGACTTATATAATTGTGATGGGCCACTAAAAATTCTTGGTTCCCAAACTGTGGCTAAAACTCATGCAGGAAAAGATTTTCAGCAAAACAGGCTTGAACCAGAGCACAAGCCACCAAGCTTCCTCTGTACCATACTTTTATGTCATAGGCCTAAATGAAAATAACGCACAATCACTTTAAGTAACACAGAGAATGGGTCCAACACAGGCCTGTCGGTCAACGGATAGACAAAGGAGAAAAAGAGCACTCTAAAAATTTCAGACAAAATTGGTTTTTTAGATTCAAGATGGTTTTATGAAAAACCTATTTTCAATGCAAAAAACCAACATGTTTTTTTTTTTTAATCCATGTTGGTTTTGCATTGAAATTTGGTTTTTCAAAAAACCATTTTGAATCTAAAAAACCAATTTTGTCCCGACATATTTTAGAGTGAGGAAGAAGGTATGATTGGCCTTTGAACTGTGGAAGCCAGTCCATTAAGTTTCTTTATTAATTTTTTTCTATCACAGAAGGGGACAAAGTGATTGGTCGAAAGTCAAAAACTTCTGGAGAACTAGAAAATACCCATTGAGGGTGGAATGAAGGAAATAAGAAATCTAAAAGAATCTGTCAAATTTCTATTCGGTAAAAATGACCGACGGCAATGTATTGCTGAGGGAGCACTCCCCATTTGTATAAGATAAGAGGCCTCTATACAGTTACAGGCCCCGCACAATATTATATACCCCAAGTGTTGCGTCCATCACAAACCTTTTAGAAGTGTGCAAAATTACAGTGTTGCCGACCCTTGATATACTATCTTTTCAAAAACACATTTTTGCCTTGTCAATGAGTTTTGTTCCTATCTTTTTAATGGGCATTTCTAGTATATATATATACATATAGATCTTTCAATCAGTCAGTGGCTGAGGATGTTTGTTTTGTGTTGTTGAAATGGTGAAAGGTTTATGGAGTTGACTCTTCTGTCATGATTACTGTAAGTGTAATGGATATGGGAAATTAGAAAGACTTTGAAAGGGAATATTTGGTGAGTTCAATCCAGTAAAAGACGATTTTTTTTCATTTTGCACAGAATTATGTATTTTGCACAGTCCTAAAGTTGGAGTAAAAAAGTCACACTAAATTTTAAGGACACCCTATGGTTTTTTGTTTGAGAAATAAACCCAACATGCAGTTGCTTCATTATGCCAATTGGTATTTTTCAGTCAGCAATAAACCTTATATGCAGTATCTGAGTTTTCTATAAGAGTTAGTGCATGGGTAAAATTCGAAGCTATGGTTAATTGTTTGTGCCTTATGGGTTAATTCGATTTAAAATATAAAATGAAAATGAACTTGTAAAATAGTTCTTAGGCCTGGGATGGGGTAATCTGTTGAGAATTGAGGGAGCCTATAAAAAAATAAAGTCTTGGTAAAACCTTCAAATTTAATATAGGATGTATAGTCAATTTGAATGAGATTGGTGAATGAGAGCGACCTCCAGAGTGCTAACAAGATTTGCATAAAATTATTCGGGTCGAGCAGCTGTGCTGCTAAAAACTATATTCTAGTCGGGAGTCAGACTTAATTTGAAGAGTGACTTTTATTTTTTATTTTGGCAATTCATGCTAATCCTAAAAGTGTTACCTGCTTGAATTATATATTCATGTTGTATGATATTAAAATAGTTTACTGTTATTTACTTATTTTGGTATTAAAGGGAAGGTTACAATATTATTTTGATGATCAATATTTAGCATGGAACGACTTCTAATGAGTATTAGTCACAGAAAGTTACAAAATTTGTCACAGAAATGTACAATACACAAGGTCAACATGTCAACTGCTCTGCAATAAGTAAATCAATATAAATATTAATAAACATAAAGAATCCGTATAGATTTTTTAAGCATGTAAGTTATGTCTGAAGTTAAATCAAGGTCAAAACAGGTATTATTCGTAATTGGGGAATAAATCAATTCCAACTAATTGTTTGTCACATATAATAATTTGAATTGTTTTGATTTGTTTATTTATTCGCTCATAATAATAAATAAATATAAACTTACATAAAGTGTATTTGGTTAACACTTCCATTTAGAAATTTCACAAAAGGATTTAGTTTCCGGGTTGAAATACTGTGTGTTTCGTGGAAAGTAATGTGTTTATTCAGTCGCGTTGTTATCAAATTTTGACCATAAAAATTTCTTGTCACTTCTCGTAGAAGGGTTCCTCTGAGTAAACTTCAGAATAAAGCAATTGAAAAGTTTCTATAGAATGCATCCTTTTCTGCTTTTGACAATGATTTAACCATATCACAGCCACCCTTTGAAAAAAATTATATTGTTATGCAGTTTAGTTACAAACTGTTGCATTTAATAATTTCAATGAGAGAGAAGCGGACATTTTGAGAGCGGAGATATCATCATATGAGAGTTTCTATTTCTATTTGGCATGGCAAGTTCTTCAGAAATTAGAATCAAATTAATACTTTGACCACCAATTGCAATTCGGAAATATTAATTTATTAATATTATTAATCACAGATTTTAGACTGATTAGCAGGTGAAAAGTTCATTACATGCAATATTAGATCCTAATTCCAAAGTATGAATAAGCTGGAATAAGTCGTCCAAGCCATGTTCAAAGAGGCTTAATAATTAAAATTTATAAATCCTAACCAATCTTTTGAAACTTATCATAATGTCTATGTATGTAAATACGTAAAGCTAACATATTAGATCTAAATACATAATACGTAAATTAATAAGGGTTTGTCAAAGTTTCAACCTTTGTGACATTACACCAATAAGTCAAATAAATAAATAAAAATTCTTGTACGGTATGTATGACAATACAACATTTATAAATCTCAGCCAGAAGAAGACCATATTGGAGTGGAGAAAAATAATTTTATTCCCATCTGAAGGTTGTCTTTTTTAGAGTAAAAATATGGTTCAAGAATTGAAAACATCTTTTTTGGAATCTACCTTTTTCGGTGAAGTCAAATATTTGATGATAACTTGTGACTCTCCCTTTTTCTTTGAGACATGTGACCATGACATCAAGAAATGTTCAGTTCCTTATCTCAGTTTCGTTGTTTTTTTTGTACACATCATCGAATAACCATTTTAACATAGATTCTAGAGTAACGATCTACATATATACTCTTTGAAAAATGTACATTTGGTACACCAGTATTTCAAACTGAAGCTTCGCGAGATTTTTTTAATCAAGTATTTCAAATCATGATTGGATTAGTGATCTGACGCTCCCTGTCTTCTCTGTATTGAGAACTCGAGATCAGATAGATTTAATTCTCCTCTTTCATTTTTTTCAATTTCATTTGTCACAAAATTGAAGCTTTGAACGTATATTTCAAACATGCACGGCTTAAGTTGTGCAAATACCTCGACAACTTTACAATGAAAGTAACCTCAGGATACGTGACTGGATGCATAATCAATTATATAAAATACTTTATTTTTTGCAACGGAAGATTGATGAAATCCAAACTGAAACTTTTTAAAATCTCAAAACGATTTGATGAAATCAGATCTTAAACTTAAATCAGGCAATTTTCCATGAAGCATTTCAACATGATGGGTTATTGCCTCATACTATAAACACCTATCCCTAATTTTCTTTTCATCTTCTCTTGTGTACATAGTGATCAAATCTCTCATGTGATTCTGATAAATATAATGATATAACAGACGTCATGTGATGTTATGCATGGCTGGATCTAAAGCTAAGATCACCTTGACCAAAATCATGACAAGAATCACTCAACCATGAAGTGTGTTATTCGGTTGGTACACACAAGTGTGGACACTTTCAAAATGCCTCTACACTCTTGCGAAATACTGTGATAACTGTTATTGCTAATAACTGACAGCATTAAATTCATAATGGATAGTAGATGTGATTTCATTGCTGCATGATTACCTCTGCATACTGTCATAACTGTGTCACATACATTAGCATGGAAACAGGACTGTGTTGATATACATGCACAGTATATGCTGCAGACTGTATATTTGTATACAGGTTTGGACTGAGTAGTGTAGACCATTCATGACAGTGGTTTTACCTTACGTTACATGAAACCACAGCACTGTTGACATGAAAACCACAACATTTGAAAACATGCTGGTCTCAATCTGTGTAGCCCTGCATATGGAGCTATAGTGACATTACTAACAGTGCATTTGATACAGAACTGGACTATCCCATTGATCAACCATGGATTGATATTATCATATACTGCCCTATAGGAAGTGAAATACTTATGAATATCTACTTCAACAAAATGGTGGGGACGTGCTTGATCACTCTAAATGATGATGCACCCTTAAACTTTGATTCGGACACAATCTCATCAAACAGTTGTGGAGAAATCTTAGCCGATTCACTCTCTCTATATTCAACAATCAGGTGAGCTCAAATATGCAGTGTATATATAGATTTGTCTAGCCAATTAATCATTTCATCTGTCACATTAATGATCCACATGTAAATATGACAGACATATCTTGATATGTTGAACATGACTTGATATGTACAATGTTGGTATGTATGTTCATTTGCTCTGCTAAACATTATATGTAGCAGTTAGCACAGCACAGATGTGTAATGAAGTGTTGGTACTGACCTGCCAATAATATAGTGGTCCCATGTTCGAATCCCAAATCAGAGAACAACATTGACTCCTCCTTAGATGAATATATTATAACTATTAAGCCTTTAAGGTGTCAGTTATATAAGCCACCTTGCAAGTTTGTTTTTACAGGTTTCCTTTAATTGTATTTTGAAATAAAGTGATAGATCACTTTCCGAGCATTGTATCAAGAAACAGAAATCTGATAAAGGAAGTCAAGCTGCAATTTAGCTCACCAAAACCAAAGATCTTCCCGAAATGTTTCACTACCATCCGAAGTGACATTATGTTGTTTACAGTATCAGTGTACATGAGAAGATGATAGTTCTAAATTAAGTATCTATTTACTTACCAGGACTGTTTTGATGATAAATAGAAGGAATTCAAATGCCCAATAACATTAGATTATGTTTCAAACCCATTTAGAGTACTGATATAGGTCCTGGGTATGTTTTCCTCACCTGTTCGTTTGGTACATAAGTTTTGCATTTATTATAATCACTGACAATTATGTTATAATCTGGTCTCTACCCTCACTCCCCAACTGTAAAAGCATGTGCTATCATGCTCTTTGAGTTTTCAAATAAAAAGCCCTCATAATAACATATAGGCCTATTGTGTAATAATTTCCAAAACGTTGAATAAAAATAAGGTTGTCAGTCAATACTCTTATCTTAATTGTCATTTGAGCTTTTAATGTGCCTTTTTTTAACAAATAGGCGTACTACAAGTGCAGTACCCAGAGGGTTTGGGTTTAACACTCGACAGCACCTTATTGGGCTTTATTGGCAGTTCCCAGTTCAGTGTATGCCACTATACTGGACAGTAGAAAGTAGCTAAAACCAGCATGCTTACCATCCATGAAAACATCCTTGTACCTTTCGAAAGCAATTCTTATTTTAATCAGCTTTAAACTGAATTCAATTTAACAATAGAACACGTAATTGTAGTTTTGCAAAATAAATGTACGAAGCATATATATGACTCAACTTTACATTTGGCATTGACCATGTAGAATTTAATTATATTTTCCAATTATATTTTCCAATTTCGAATATTGCAGAGTACAATTTTATAGTTCTGCAGCTGAATTTTGCCAGTCAATTGAAATCAAAGTCAATAGTGGATTTGATTATTAATTGTAACTTTGTGACCAAAAGGTCAATTGAATTTCACATAATATCTTGCAATAGTTCCACTACTAGTTTTCCTGAAAATGGCTTTGCTTTTATCGCTCTTTAATAAATTGTTTTTATGATGATAAGATGGGCTGCTGTTCCTCTCTGAGTAGTTTTCTCAAATTATTAATTTTGAGCTTTTACTTATGACAAATGATGAATAAGACAACGTTATGTTTTGTTTTCTTAAAAATATGTCTAAACACACAGAATTAATATAATATATATGACTTTTACGTTTTTATATAGGCATTTTCACAACTGTGTCCAATAACACATTTCGCATTTAAAACTATTTTAGAATGTTGTTGGATTGTGATTTAGGCCTGTCTTTAAATATTGTCATATTCTAGACCATTCTGTACAAGGTAAAGTTCAGGACCTGCCTAGTACCTATAATGTACATCGTTCTAACCTTTTATTTAGAACATTTTTAAAATAAACAGGTTATTTTAGAATATTTAAATAAAGTATCCAAACACGCGAAGCAAACAGTACCAAACAGTGCATATCCTTAAAGTTAACCAAGTTAAGGTTGGGTATACTTTGATGAATTTTGTTTTCCTTAAATTCCTAATTATGTGAAGCTGTATGACAATCATCTTCCCATAATCACTATTAATTAACCTTTAACAATAGAAGTCTATTAGTTATTTAATTAATTTGAGTTATTTTAGAGACCTATTAATTAATTGTGTGTAATTGTTTGTTGCATCAATGTTATTGCTGTGGTAAACAATGGCATTGTTATCAGTAAAACAATCATCCAAAATGTAGGTCACAAAAACTGAGCTAGAAATTATTTATATTAAAAAAGAAACTCCAAGCCCTCCCCCCCCCCGAGATTTTGTGGTGGTCCCCCCAATAAATTTCTTCTTGTAATGGAAATTTGTGCATTTGTGAACAATATTGTTCTTTATTTTATAACTATAACCTTCTGAAATTCACCATATTTAGTTCTTTGATAGATTATTTTGAAAGGATTATTTTATTTGGAAATGTTTAATAGATGTGAAAGGAAAACCAGAGGGTATTTCCATGCCCATTTTTAAAGCTACATTTTACTTATCTGTGTCTTGAAGTGCATAAAATGATGTTTTGCAATATGAAGAGAGCTTTCTTGTATGGCTACAATCAAAATGTCAAAACTACCAGTAAGTGGGCGACCTTTAGAAATTCAGGGGGGCTTGGAGTTTGGCGCGATGAGAAGTTATTTATTTCATGTTAACGCTGCCAGTAATTATTTATTTCGAATGCCCGGCAACCTCAAATATTCTTTTCTCAATGAAACGACACCATGTTAAGCAACATCAGAAGCAGAAATTATTTATTTCAACACTGCACTGAAAGAATTTATTTATTTCACTAAAACTAGACAGGAAATTAAAAAAATTATATCCCAAACCAGCCCTGGAGAACTAATGGTGACCCTAAGTCTAAAAATAGCCGAAATCTACCTTAAATTCTTATATAAACTCTTAGCTAACATTATTCTTGTAAATGGTTCATGCCTCACCTATTTTGAGCATAACATTTATCAGGCCATGGTATCACACCATATAGGCTGTCTACAAGTTGACCGCTATTTGCTGCCACCTAGGGTGCAAAATTCGCGAGCTCCTGTGAGCGGTCAACAGAATTTGGATCAGTGGAAGACACCAGGACAGTGTGGAAGAAACCAGGACAGTTCCATCATTTAGTGATGGTCTAGATTATTTCCAAAAACTCTGCAAGTGTCTAATCTGACTTTGGTTGGCTTCAATTTTAAGCAGACAGCTTGTAAATACCAAAATAAGTTGGAACTATTTTTTATCATGGAGGATGTATGCATTATAGCTCACATACATTGCCAGTATAGAGGGGGCCACTTGTGGCATGGACAAGACATTTTGCTGAGTGTAACACAGCTTTTATGAAATTGTGAATTGTATTGTTGTCCTAGTTAATACAACTCCATAAAGTAACAGAATAAATACAATTGAGCATTTTTTATATCACAAAGCAAAAACATTGGCTTTGTATGGACAAGTAAATAAGTGAGAATGCATTCTTTTTGGACCCTTTTCTGACCACAATTTAACATGCACTAAATGGCATAAGTAGATTGAATACCATCAAACTTCTGATGAGTAAAATCATCCCTTTCACAGGCAAAGTGTATGCTAAAGTTTCAAAACTTTCCTTTTGTCTCATGATTTCCAAACATTTTCATTCAAAGCAGTGGACTGGATATTTGCCAGCAACCATGCTTTGTGAAAGTAGTTTGGCGTAGTAATATGGACAGCTGTTGTGCGACCTGATCTGGTGATCTGTCCAAAACAGATCAAATTATTGTTGACCCAATTCGATTTTCCAGGGACTGTCAGCATTCTGCTGCCACTTGACAGTCCCGAACAGAGACAGCCATATAGGCCTTCTGGAATTTCTTGATATAATTAATACAGCAAGTTGCTTGGTGCCACTCCTTTATTTGATGTTATGTGCAGCCCATCCTTATGGAAACAATATTTCTTTTAATTGTTGTTGATGTAAATTTATCTGTTTCACATTATCAATCTAACTTTTTCTTTAGAAAGAAACTATTTAATTTGGTTCGTAGGGAGGGGTCAATATGTTGTAGCTCCAGAACTTGAATATTGTTGCTCAGGCTTCAATGTGATGGAAAGTATGTTGGAATACAATGTTTCAAAATAGGCAGAATAAATGGATAACCCTCCAATCACTAAATGATATAGATTGACAAACTATACATACCGTATATTGATTAATTGATTCATTGCATTTGCTTATTGGACAGAAACAATATATATGAATAGGGTAGAAATATAATGGAGGAGAAATATTTAAAGAATATTTTGAGAATTCGTACTGTAATATAATTTTGAAGGTATAGAGAGAGAAAACAGCCATGGAGTTCAATGATGAGGCACCATAGACATTGTAGCACTCAGCCACTGAGCTGGGGTCCTAATTAAACCTATAGGAACCAATAAGTGAAGTTAGTTTCGCTGGCATAAGCACTATATCAGACTTATTAGACACAAAAGAAAGTTTAGAAGTTGGATGATTAATGTCTAATTATGTCTCTGTATATCATGGATAGAGAGGTATATGCAATCTGACTCTATTTGGGATATAAGCCTATTCTCTTAAAACGACTATTTCTAAAGACCCTTGCGTGGATGCTGTTCTATTTGCATGATAATGTATGTTCCACCCAAAAACTAATATACTTGATGACATGATGAAACTAACTGCAGCTGATACATGTATGGTACAGTCAGGCAAAATGTACTGTTACTTGGTTCTATGATTTCTCTTTTCAATGATTCTGAATATCTATATTGCATTGTCACCAAAGTGCTTGTTATGTCTAGAGACGATTTTTGTGATCAGCTTGCCTTTCATGCTGGCAAATGAGATAACGACATCTTTTTTCTAGCAATTGTTTGAATAAGAAATAGGTATAGTTTCTGTCAAAGTGGTTTCTGGATCTTCATGTATTTAGTTTTTCCATAAAGATTCATTTGTTTTCCTGAGGACTGCCCTAATCAGACCAACAGAGTACGTAAAAACCGAACGTAAAGACCCTATCCATCTTCCATCAATCCAAATAGATTCAGTTAAGCCAATTGTCAGAAAAAGATATTTCTTTGTTGGTCCACTTCAAGAAATTTTATGGTTGCAGTATTTGCTCCTAGCTTGCTGTTAAATGGTTTACAATATCACGTACAGTTGTGATTTTTACTGAAAAATGGACCTCATGCCATGAGCTGCTATATATAACAAGTAGTAGTCTATAATTGCTCACTGGCCGAATGAAACATAAAATTGCTTGACTGGCTGCTGGTTTTTCATATCATAGATTATATAGCCATGGTATGATATATTCCTTGGTATTATAAAGTTATGGGGCATGTAATGTAGGCCTATTTTAACTTTTCACCCATGATCACTTGTGAAATCAAGATATTTGCATAGGTTATTCACCCAGGGAAAAGGAATACGTGATTTATCCAGCGAGGTTTATCCCGAGCTGCGATAAACACATATTCCTGATCCCGTGGTGAATAACGGCTTGTACCATGAGACAAACGCTCAAACATTTCTGAATAACTGGGCAACAAATAATATATGCATGGGATGTATTTCAGAGAACACTGGCTTGTTTTTTGGCTGACAGACGTTTCAAATGAAAAAGCCAATGTTGAAAACCCTTTCATTAATTGAATTTTACTAAATCAAAGCAATTCATAGAATAAAAAGTTCTTCATTTGAACAGAAATCAGTTCAAGTCACCTATACATATTCATTTCTCACTTAGCTGTAAATCTTCCAAGTAAATGTTGTTGCTGCCAAAAGAACTTTGAAGCTTTTTGCACTTCATTCAATGGGGGAGCAGTCATGTGTGAAAGCTGTGACATTGTGTAATTATTTTTGTGTATGAAGCTTGAAAAGCCTACTTCTGGGAAGTATGAAGTGATTTCTGGAATTATAATATACTCCTGTAATTTTGTATAAAACCATCATATATATGTATATATATAAATAAAATAGAATATAGTGTTGTAAAAATGTATACATAAAATGATCTATAAATATAACTCCTGTTTACTCCCTTTTTCCTTGCTTTTATTGTATGTTTATTTAATAGTCTTTTTTAAGTTATTAAACATTTCTAAAGAGAGATGGGGGTTAGCTCAGTTGGTAAAAACCTAGGCTATTAATCCAAGGTTCTTTGTTCGACTCAAACTCAGGCCGGGTCATTTGAACCCGTGTTGGAAGGCAGTTTGAATCATCATTTGCCACATTGTGCACAGTGTCCATCTCCTGTCGCCAACCATGCCAGTGTGCATAAATACTGGACATCAGCATAAATACTGGACATCAAGTCCCAATCATCCATCATCATAGCTAAGACCCACGCTCATACTGACGCAATTTAATTAAGATTCAGAATATATGCCTTCGGTTTCACTCCAATGTCGTTAATCAGGAGATATTCTGGTGAAGATCTCGTTTTGTAATTTAATTAAAGCTTCCTAAATTATGTTACATCATTGCTAGATGAATTGCCATTCACTGAATGATTCACAATAATTTGTTGAAAAATTTTGTAAGATTACTTTACAATGAAGTGTTCCTTAAAATAATGATCCATTATGTTTTCGGTGGATTAAATCATAAACTGCACCTGTAAATTTTAAATACATCAGTACATGGAAAAATTAATCATCTGTAAATAACTTGCATAAGCTGATGAAATTAAATGGATTTGGAATCACGTTTTCCTTGCATAGACTGGTTGGTTGGTGCAGTGGCAATTGTTCTCAACTGCTCAGCGAAAGATATTGAGTTTGATTCCTAATCCGGGAACAATTCATAAGCATACAATATCCCAGCTGAGTGGCTCAGTGGTAAGAGGCAGGAGTGCACCACTGAAGGTCTGTGCCTGCATGGGTTCAAACCTTAGGTGGAGAACTGAACATTTTCAGTCGACCTTCATCAGCTAAATTCAAGCTGGATGTCGTTCGGATGAGACATTTATTGACAACCCCTTGTATCAGTGTAGGTGTTTGCCAAGTAAACGATCCCTCACATGGAGTAAATGTGTAGCATGTTGAGAACTCCCGCTCTCTCTCTCCCATCTCATCAATGAACCGTCGTGAGCCCCCAGAACTGGGCTTACAGGGCTGTTACCATATCTACATGTATCTCTATCCATCTATCCAAGATGGATTTCGGGTAACATCAGATAGTCCGTCCCTTGATGTAGTGTCTATGCTGCTCAAGTAAAACGTCCCACACAAGGTTTAATGTTGTGGACTCCCATCCTTCTTGCGTCATAATTTATGTCTTAATATTTGCATTTTGACTAATTTTTGATTTTTTTCTTTCAGTTCCGATGGAGAGTCCGGCACAAAACCGCACCGAAAGGTAAAGGCATTCAGATTCTTTTTCAATATTCGAACATTAATTTAAAAGTCACATGCTACAAAAATGTATCTATCAAAGACAATAAGAAATACTAATATATTTGGGATCATTGGATTATATAACTATTTTGAGTTCGTTAGTTTTAATAATGTCTTTCTAAGCCTATGCGATAGCTATTGTATATTGTTGTATATTATATAGATCTAATGTATCAAGTCCAGGATCCCTCTTTAGTAAGATCGAAATTTCATTCCATATAAGCTGTAAATTCTACTGTCTGCATAGGCCTATTTATAATGTGGTCTAGGTTTATTTTGGGTGGATAAATTTCAAAAGTGGCATGACTTTATGTGAAATACTTCCTGTTTCAATCCAGAACTATTTCATGAAAACAAATTTGATAAATATCACTTATCACTAGTAGATAACTGCTTTTCAAAATGTTGTAGCTACATAGTAAGCTTCTCTTGGTATAGTGATTGGAAGTGGGTATCAATTTCTATGAAACCAATTAGCAAATATTAGCAGTGTTATCCTATACTCACCGTTAATTAGACGGGGATATTTTAATTGCTATTCCAAACAGGCCAGAACAGGTTTTTTTAGATGGATGATTGCTTTTGCCCAATATTCCCTGAGCAGATAATCTAGAGTTCTTTTTATAAGTCTACAATAATACCATTTTAATAGAATTAGAAATCATTTCTGCATTAATCACCATGCAGTTTACACTCTCTGCTTATAAAACTGTATCACTGGTCAACAATGATTTTGCTACCTGAGGCAAAATACCTCTATAAACCTAGTTCGAACGTGCTGATTCCAAATCTGAAATCAGAATTTCTCCAGAACATCTAGATTTTGAGCTATACCCGTCTCAATACCTGGCTAACAAGCAGGCGTGAGAGCATTTTGTGTGTAAAATAACTGTGTTCTAAGGTTTTAAAATTTAGATTTAGAAATTATCTTAGCATTTGTAGAGATGATTATGATATCCTTAATCAAAGTATGACCTAATTTTTTACTCAGAAATCTTCCAAATACACATATTTGAGAGTGAGAGGTCCTAGAAATATGCAAATTTTACAAAGTAACCACTGGTTGGTATAGCTATTTGAAGATATGAAATTGGGTATAAGGTGCTACAGCCACTAAGTAAACCAATTGTGAGTTGCTTAGGGCCTACTTTGCCCAAAAAAGTTTACTGATAATTTTATATTGACAAATTTGATGGAAAAATATCCAGGAAATTTATGCTTTTTCCGAATCTGATTTTGAATTTCCATTTTTAAATGCTCAGGAGAATGTATTTGCCCAAAGTTATGTCAAATTCACCTCCATTGATGGCACTTTGAAAATAAAAAGCAGCACACGTATAGTGTTATTATTCAGCAAATAAAACTGATCTGTAAGCTTATATACCTCATTAACATAACAATAAAGGTCCATTTTTTCTTACTGTACAACCAATTTTTTTTTACAAGTACACTGCAGCAAAGGCGAAAGTTTAAAACCGTGGTTTTGTAATGTCCCCCTTTGTCATTTTTTATGGGAATCAAACAATTGGCATACTAAATATAACACCAGTTTTCAAAGTAGTGTCATATTAATAATTCACCATTAATCGATATGTTTGCACTGCCAAATGAAAAGTTATATAAGGATCACTTACATAAATAGCAAAAATATATATGGGTTACAAATTGAGTTCAGTCTTGCTGTAAGAAGCAACTTTTAAATGCAATTAATTGCTAATACGTTGTGCCTTAACTCAGTTATTATATAAATCACGAATTTAATTTAAAGTTATTAGTATTTTACACGAATGCCAGGCGTTCTATTTCTATAATTTGCGACAACAACCAACAGGTTGAAATCATCCCTGGCCATCTAAATCTGATAGATATAATGTTTGTTTAAGCATATTTAGAAAAATACAATAATTACATTAGTGCATTTTAAGCATGTGTAAAAAGTAGGAGTATGAGATTAAATGTCATAAAGTTAGGGACAAAGTGTAAATGTCTTTAAAAAAATCCACTTGGTGAAAATTATGTGTAATTTTTTGTGTTAAATACTCATTGAACAGCTCAGAGAAACATCCTCATACATATAATTTGCACGATGTATCTGGGAAAGATCTATTTATATATCTGAATACTGCCAGTGTGAATTCTTCGCAGCTAAATGTCAGATATTTTATAAATGATTTATGGTTAATTTTACATTATGAATTTACGCTAAGTGCTACTCAATTTATCCCACTTTTAAAATGTCACCATTGTTAGATAATAACCAATATTATTAATTTTTGACAGGTATTTATATAAACGATTAAAATTGATAATCTTTTTCAAATGCCATTGTATATGCCAAGTGACAATATCTGCAAGCTACACACATTATTGGCTCCTTCGCAGAATTGTATAAGTCTATTTTTAGCCGATCGTGGCATTGGATTTAGGCCCCTTAATCCGCTATTATTTCCATATGAAAAGCCCAAGGTCATTTTAAGGCAATTCATGACAACTGAAAGGCAGATTAATGCATAGTGTTGATCATTAACACCAGGGGGTGACCTCAATTCAGCATAGAACCTTGAGCAGCTTCTTTTAGAAAGGACCATCGGTGCCTAGCATGCAATTTCCAACCCTCCTCCATTGAATTATGCTCATTTATGCCCTTTTTATCTACCTCTCCCTTGAATTATGACAATTTGCCACCTATATTGAATTTTGCCTATTTCACCTCATTGCCACCAGGGGGCTGGTAGCTCTGGCCTTGTAATGACAATTCGTGTGGCCTTAATGTCCTTAATCCCATTCCAAGTAGCAATTTGTCACTCGTTGTATCCATTGTGATGTAGCCAGGAAAATATGATAGATAGACAGACAGCTAGACAGTCTGATAGATAGATAGATACATGTAGATAGATATATGTAGATAGATAGATAGATAGATAGATAGATAGATAGATAGATAGATAGATAGATAGATAGATAGATAGATACATGTAGATTGATAGATAGATAGATAGATAGATAGATAGGTTGATCAGACATATTTTCATATGGTAATAGCCCAGATTCAAATTTCACCACCCTCACATTTGAATAATTTTCCTGATCTTTTCATAAGTCATAGAAGGCCTGTCATATTTTTTGCTGCATTTTGGCAACGCCGATGTGTCAGAATGACTTTTTAAATTGAATTCCTAATGTTGCAAATTGCTCAATTAATATGAACATTTACAAGACACTCTTTCAGCAATGAAAAAAGATATAACTTTTAAAAAACATTGTGATTTTTTAACATGGGCATCCAGAAACATGTTTAAAACCTGTTTCAATTTGTTTCTACACGACTGTTCTCGTAGGCATTTGCATATTACAAAATAAGCTATACATACAATGAATGCCTCTCTTATGTGTCAAAAGTTGCATTAGTTTTGAAAAAATATTCTAAGAAAAATGGGCTCTTACGTAGAAATTGCTCATACAATATAAGGTGCCAGCGAATGTTGGCCTGTAGGACGTCTAATTATTTTGTAAAAACTTATGAAATGCCTTCTTTTTTCACAAACATGTATAGGCGGAGCTGAATATGGGATTTGCAGTCTGAAGTTTTCAATGCCATTCAAGATAATTTTAAAAACTTTAAGATTTTATCTGAAATTTTTCAATTGATATATTATTTTTTAAAAATAAATAATTGTATGATCCACATAAAAAGATATTATTCTTAAAAATATATACAAAATTACTTATATGTATAAGACAATTCAAATTCTACAAATAAACATTTAAATCATTGAAGTGAATAAGTGGATTATTGCATAAGTAAGCAGCATGTCAAGATTTGCTATCAGAATGTTCTGATTTTGAGTGCCTCCCTTCCGCTGAAATAATTATTGACCAATTAGTCATAATTATCCGATATGTTTTATGCCAATAATGAGACTGGTGACCCAGAATGAGATTTCAGTTTTTGGCTTATCCTTAACCGAAGTCAATAGCCTACATGTTCTCTCATTGTTTGGCTATTTTTGGAGGAATAATCAGGGGCGGACTGGCCTATGTGGCAGAGTGGCAGCTGCCACGGGCCCAACCACTCAGGGGGGCCCATGCAAGGTGCTAAAAAGTAAAAAATCAAGAAAAAGCCATAAGTCGATCTTTGTGACAAAGTTTGTGGCCGTGTGATACAATCAAACTTTTCCAAATATGAGAGGCAAATGGGCCCCTCCACCTTGGCATAAATGGAGCAATACCGCAAATAGGAATGCTGGGGGCCCATCAACTTATTTTGCCACGGGCCCAAAATGTCACCAGTCCGCCCCTGGGAATAATATATCTATTATCTATCCTTCCTTGTTCATTCTGGTTTTAAAAATAAACCATGTAGATTAATTATTATATCCTATTCAGTATAACACAACAACAATCTAGGAAGTTCCGGCTTATTGCAATGAAAAATAACCTATTCTTCAGAACAATAGTTATATCAAAATCCCAAAATGCATTTCACAATATTGAAAGTGCTTACATACAAACAAGTGGGATGGGATTAACAGTAGTTTTTCAAACAGCTGTCATAATATATTGGAGTAGACTAACTTCATTCATAACAATATTTGACTGAGGCCAGGACTGACATACAATACCAAACAGCAAGATGAAAGTTTGATATTTTGAGAAAATTTCATCATACCCATGATTTGGATTACTTGTATAACCTTAGGCAGGAATTAATATTTAACAAAAGTTTAAGCAGCTCAATAGGCCAATGGAATAATTATTCAAGGAATATGACAGTTACTCAATTTATATAAAATATATTGATTTGAATATTTAGTCTAGAGCACTTCTGAACCTTTCATTAATAACCTTGGATCTGGTGGTAGCAAAGGACAGGCCGCAGTTTGTTCTTAAAATTGGAATAACTAGGTTCAGAAATCTACAGCAGGACAATTGCTCTGGGCTTCCTCTCACCATTACTTTTGCCTATTGTCTCAAATGGCCAAGAACTATGGTCTGCCACTAGGAAAGTTCAACATCTTTACCATTGGATTTAATACTAATTAACAAAGTGGTTGCATGAAATCTCCAAAAATGTCTCCACAGACTGAAACAATACCCTGGCACCTGGGGGTGTATAATAGGAACTACAAGAAAAGACAAAAAGCTGAACATTTAGTGAAATTGGTCATGAAATTATCTTTACAGGGTGTGTCCACCAAGATGAAAAAATCCCGAACAGATAAATTCTACAAATTGTTCCAAAACTTGCCAAAAGACGAAGTTGTCTTGAACGGTGTGTATTTTTCTATTACTTCCTAAATGATGTCTTTTTAGATACCGAGAGCCAGTATTATTACCTTAGTCTGGGATAATTGGAATTTTTTTTATTAATGTGTACATATATTTTTTTTAATGTAACAAAAATGTAAAGGTCAGTATTAAACCATCCAGGAGGACAAAATGAAATAAAATGTAATGCAAGAAACTGCTATGGAACTTATTACATCAAATATTTCGATTCAGATTTTTTTTTAAGTTAAGATGGACAATGTTAACAAAAACAAGTTGAATATTGCAACTAGAACCTGCCAGTCATCTAGAGTGGAAGTTATTACCAATATTGATATCCTTGATTTTAATGAATTTATTCAACCTCGATTTTAATGAATGATTAATTCCTTTCAGCTTATTCCTGTGCCTACATTGGGGACATATTACTTCAGGGTTACCTTTACATTTCCAAAAACTGGTTTTGTTTTTACTCCAAAATTTTAGGTCATGAAAAATTGGTAAGTTTGACTCAAAAATTTGTGAACTGACATCAATGAATAAAGTCAACTTATTTTTTGATAAGTAGTTCGTTCAATATAGCCAAGTTGATTCAGAATGACTTCCTATACTTTTATTTATCCAGTAGTTTGAATAGCTTTTGGACCTTCTTGGTTACTTTCTGACACAAGATTAAATTTATAGACGGAGGCAATTTATTCTCTTGGGCGTGCTAGTAAGACTGATATTAAATTGGTTGGCCGCGCTGTTTTAATATAGATTCGATAAGCTGATAAGACCATAAATTTGCCTTATTTAAAAAATTTACAAAATTTCACTTGATATGCCATAACTTTAGTCGTGATTTCTTGTTTTTCAGATTGAAATTCCAGTGTCAAAAGTACAAAATATCAGCCGAGAGAAAACAGCTTTTTTCATACCAAATGCTATCGGGATAAGAACATCAGAGGATAAGGTAAGATAATTTATTATGCGTCGGACAATACTAACCTTTTCAATATTGTTTATGTTGAGATCTGAATGTGACACTGTAGTGTAACAAACCAAACACAGCAGTATGAAAAACCAATCACAGTGATGTGACAAAGCAATCACTGTAGTGTGAAAAATAAACAACAATAGTGTGACTAATAAAAACAAACTAAACACAGCAGCAAACCAAACACAGTCGTGTCACAAACCAATCAGAGTAGCGCGACAAACCAGAACAGTAACACGACAAACGAAACATAGCAGTGTGACAAACCAAACACAGTTGTGTGACAAACGAAACACAGCAGTGTGACAAACGAAACACAGCAGTGTGACAAACCAAGCACAGTTTTGGGACAAACGAAACAGAGCAGTGTGACAAACCAAACACAGTTGTGTGACAAACCAAACACAGTAGTGTGAGAAACCAAACACAGTAGTGTGACAAACCAAACACAGTTGTGTGACAAACCAAACACAGTTGTGTGACAAACCAGACAGAGTAGTGTGACAAACCAAACACATTATTGTGTCAGACAAAAAAGTGGTATGAAAAACTAAGCACATTAGTGTGACAAACCAATCACAGCAGTGTTTAAAACCAATCACACAGTGCGACAAACCAAAAAAATACAATTATACATCAGTTTTCCAAAGCCTACAAATACCTTATCCTTTTTCGCCTACTCCAACATTTTCAACATCAACAATTTCCTTACTACTCTACAAAATCCTGTCGCTTCAATTTAAGCCATTAATGTCTCTAACGTTATTTTCCAGTTCGTCTTCGGGTCGCTAATGTCCAGGGACAACACATACAAACTCATGTGGTCGGTTCTAAATTCAGTGAGAGCAGTGGTGAGTGCCTTTTAATAATTCACAATCCATAAGTGCACACTCAGCATAATACGGTAAGCTTTGCACTAATGCGCAACGGAAGTACATACGTCTAAAGTATCGGGCTGTCGATTTGGTTTTATACGTGTGAAATATGATTCTATGTTGTTGCTTTTTTGCATTTTTGTTTTATCCATGATAAACCAGATATTAAAAATGTATATACGTAGGTGGAAAAAATTATGTTTGTGAACTAAACGATACAGATAAAGCGTATTTAAAAAAATACAGCAAAAATCAGCTTCCTACTGAATCCATGCAGCTTCACAAATTGCATCCCAGCGTAGGCCCAATTGAAATTTGATAAAGTGATTAAAATATGTTTTTTCGGTTTGATTTTGAATTAAGATAAGCTTGTAATTTTGATTGAGTTAAGTTGTCAGTACGGATGTCAACAATTCATAACTCACATTCAATTCAGTCCTCACAATCTATTGATAGTACTAATGCAATTCCATGGTCCAGATTTTGGGTATGCATAGGCCTGAAGCGAAAATTCTATAGATATTCATCCTGGTTTAGATAACAATGTTGGTTATTAATTAAATCCAACATGATTTTGACAGTTTGATTTCACTTGCCTAGGCATGGTACTTCTTTATTTAATACTGGAGAAGTTGGTTGGCACAGTTGGTAGCTCAAGGCTTCTAATCACTGAGTCCCTGGTTTGATCCCAGGTCTGTTCGACATCAGTTTTAATCACTCTTTACCTCATTGCTGCTGTCCTTGGCTGCCTTATCTAGCCACAGGAGTGAATAAATAGAGGACATAAAGCCCCCAATCACACATCTATCCATCCTCTTCACAAGTAGAATAGATGTATTTTTCTTTGTGACTGCTTTGTCAGTATGTAATATATGTAATGTATTATTACTGATGAGATCAGATGGAAAATAATAACACAGATTACTGAATAACAAACCACATCTATTAATGGAAGGTATAATTAGTTGAGGACATCAAACATTCTTAAGATCTAGCAAGGCTATTCAATGGGAGACTTTCCAGGTGTAAAGTTGGCCTTACAACACAACCTTCTGTTTACTATTACAAATAATTCCTTTCTTTCTTTTCTTGTTTTGTATTTTCTTTTCTAATTTTCTAGTCTTTTTTATCTGTTCTGATCGTTTTTAAGGATGAAGTAATGTTCAGGTGTAATGAGGACAAAGAAAATATAAGAAACAAAACTGATACAAAAACAAATTCTATTAACAAAGAAAGAAAGAAAGAATTTGGAAATGATTTTTTTATTTCTTTGATGACAATTACAAGAAAAGTCCATCAGCAACCTTGATTAAACAAATAGAAATTGACCAAAGTAAACAAAGAAATTACAAGTTAGTAGATAATTTTCTTGGCACAAGGATAAGCCTAATCTGTTTGGTCTTGAGAATGAGGATTTTTTTTAAATTGTTGATATCAAAGGATCAATTATTGTCAAAATTCTTTCCTGGGTAGTATGTACATGTAGATAACATGTAAATTTATTACTTTTGCAAAATAGTTAGCTAAGTTTACATCAATACGATAAGCATTAAAAACGCTGTTATTGCAGAATTACAGCAATGTGATGTCCAGTGTTTTACTGTTGCCAATAAGTTGATTTTTTAACAAAATTAAAAAAAATCCTGGGAAATTCCATTGAATTGGACATTAATCTAGTTTCAGTCTATTTCTGGATGTTTTATGGTCCCTCCCAATGAGGTATTCACCATTCCATAGTAATTTATATCATTGAACTGATCATTGGTGAGGCCAGTGGCCTAGCTGAGTGGTTAAATGGTTCCCGTCTGCTCTGCTGAAGGTCTTTGCCTGCATGGGTTTCAACCCCAGATGGGGACCTGAAAATTTCAGTGGACCTTCATGAGCAAAAGCCGAACTGGATGTTATTTGGATGAGATGTTAAATTGACTGTACCTTGTATCAGTTTCTATACTGGGCAAGTAAAAGATCCCTCACATTGGTAAATGTAACATGTTGAGGATTGTTGCTCTCTCTCCCATCTCGTCAATCAATACCCATGAGCACTAGAACTGGGCTCAGAGGGCTGTACTTACCATATCTATCTATCTATCTATCTATCTATCTATCTATCTATCTATCTCCCTATCTATCTAATAAAATTTCTTGTCAATCTCATGCATAAATATACCATGTAACTGAAAGCAAAAATCGATTTATATAACCCTGAATGGTTTCCCTGCGACATTCTCGCCTGTTCGCCTTGCGTCCGGTTGAGCAAATTACGTTTTTGGCACCTCATTCAGGAAACATTTTAGGGGGAATTTTTCTCGTTTAATCTCTAGCCAAGATATGGAGAATTAGGCACATGATCAATTGAACATATATCTATAAATATATTTAATATGGCAATTTAAGGATTTAAGACTTATATATCTCAGTGACCTTGTTCTTAAATGTCATGACAATTATATATTTACGCACGCGCCGAAGAAAATTTCCTGACGTTGTAGATCTAACAGTTTAAAAATTCTCACAAAAAAAAGTTATTCTCCGTCTGCTGTCCAACCGCAACAGATCATTTATCAACGTTTATATTTTCTTTTCGAACCCTTTTACAGTGTATCTTGTTGGTAAAAAATTGTAGTTTTGAGATTGGAATCGAAATTCAGAGATACAGAAAGATAGAGAAATGTGCTAAGTGCAGTCCTTAGTGAAATGTAATATTGTTGATTTTGGTCCATACTTGTCCAACATCTGTAAATTAAATCAGTGAATACATTTAACATACATTATTCTTATTTTTTAAACATGATTTTATTTTTACAATATGCCAGGCATGATTTAACTTCACCAAATAGCAGTCAAAGTGCTTCTGCCGCTGACATATGCAAGGTTTCATATGTTACAAGACACATAGGCCTATTAAAGTACAAATCCCACAGAATTTGTTGAATTTAACAAGATAATTTTGACTTCCTCTGCAAAACTAAAGCAGATTTTCCACACTGTCAAAAAAAAGGCAGATTTTCCACACTGTAAAAAAACTGAGTCAGCTTAAATGATTGAGTGAGATGGTTGCTCAATATCTTTGAGCCAAATTAGCTTGTTGTTTTAAGTTATGATAACGGACAGAGTATCATAGCTGAAAACAACAAGCTATTTCAGCTCAAAAGAATTTTTCAACCATCTCACTAAATCATTTAAGCTGACTGAAAATTCAAATTTTACAGTGTATGGTTCTATATGTTAGTGAGTTGCAGTGATTGTACTTGGCTCTTTATGGGAGAATTTGTAAACAGGCGAATGGACTCTGTGTATGCTATTTTGACTTCTCCCACTCTAAATCCCTATACTACAATGTATCAATAATTCCTTTAAAATGTATAAAATGACCTTTTTGGGGTTATTGAATTACTGACTTCCGTCTCAAATAAAAATCATTGCCATGTCATTTTAGATTTTAATTCAGTTAAAATGTAAAGTCCTGTTATAAAATTACTGACGTAAATTTAATGATAATTGGTTTTGCAAAATCAATTTTAGCAACACTGCCATTTTCTTTTATTACCACGTAAATGTTTGCATTTCGATGGCACCATGAGTCTTGCAGCAAAATTTTCAAGATTGGCCATATTTACGTTTTTAAAAAAATTACGTAATAGCGATGCAGACTGGACCACTTTGTACCGGTACGGTCCAGTGCCACCACCTCTTTACTACCGGACTGCCCCCCAGTTGCAAAAAACGTACCTGTACAGGGAAAATTTGTGAAAATGCCGAAAAATAATAGAAATTAATTTTTCAAACCTTCATTTTTCGAAATTTTCATGGGATTTTAGGTAAAAATTGCACATTAATCAAAAACTTGTACATACCGGTATACCAGACCACCTCTCCCCTGGACCCGATTGATTTTTTTTCATTAATTTGATGTAAATGGCACTGAAGTAAAGGCACTATATATAAGAAGAAAAAACAAATCAGTTTTGAAATTTTAGAACTGAATTTCAAGCAAAAAAAAAGATAGAAGTAAAGAATCAACAAAATACCGGCAATGGACATTTCAACAAATCAATATTTTTTAGATTTTTGTCAGTCAGTTGTGTATATATTATAAATCATACAAAATACATTGTTAAATGAAACTAAAAGTTCATTGATCGATATAACTGTTTAACGTCATTGTGGCTACTCTTATATGTGTATATATACATACCTACATGGCTACAATGCAATAGTTTAGCTGTATATAAAGTGTAATACAGCATATATGGGCACAAATAGATTAATAAACATATAGACACTACAACAGCTGTTGTGAGGCATGTTGGATAACATAGGACATAACACGTAGCATCTATATTTGCTGTACATTTCGAAGCTGGTATCCTACCTAAAGGATGGACTCTGTATCTCTGAAGAGTAAATTCATGGAATTCATGGATGTTTCTACTTTCTTACAGGAGGGAATCCCCAGCAAAGAAGATGGTGATCAGCCTAATGCTGAAGCTAGTGTGAGTATTTAGTTATGATATTTAAATTTTTGGAGAGATTCCGGTTCCAAAAATTAAGTTTGGGGCCTTCGGTGATGTTCACTTTTATATCTAAAATTTTGGACATATTTTGGGGCAAAAATTAAGTTCAGAGACTGCAGTCTGATTGATATTCACTTTTCTTTTTAAATTGTTAAAGAGTGAAATGGCTTTCTAAAGCCATTCACTTGGGGCTTTTAAACTTCACTTTAGATTGTTTCAAAAACAGTGATCCAACCAGGATTGGGTGTCTTATGGTTATTTCCATATGTGTACATACATGTTAGTGGTAGTAAGCAAGTAAAAAGTTTCAAAATAACCTTGAGAAATTATTGGAAGCAGAACTGGAGGAAGGTGTGCTGCAAAAACAATGTTTTCTTTTCAATCATTCTCCAATGACTATGCATATACGTTGGACAGCAGTTACAATTATCCTTCGCCTCATTGCTGTGTCCTGTTCCTGTCCTGATATACCCACCAAGTGCATCAAATAAAATGAAATAAATAGAGGAAGTACAGACTAAATCATCCAAAAGTACTAACTTATTTTCTCTTCTCCAGGAGGCAGACGGAGGAATCTCAGGGACGGAAAACGACAACACGGTATCCTCGGTCTCCTCAAAAGCAAGATTGCGAATTACGCCGAACAGCAGCTGCCCCTCAGAAGAAAGTGAAGAGATCAGCCTCTGTGAACAGAATGACGTCATTCCACTGGGGCAATCCCCAAAAGAAAGCACCCAGGAGGTTTCCAAGAGACCCCCAAGCCACAAGAGTCCACAGCAACAGGGTCCTAGGAAGAAACATTCCAGTCTCATTTCTCAATGTAAGTTGCTCTTTAGTGAGGTTTGTTTTGTTTTTTTTTCAAAAAGAATAATAGCCAACAAGCATTAGCTCTACTTCTATTTTATCTCCTTACAATCATCTTACCCTATTTTATCTTGAGTTCCCCTGTGGCCTAATTGGTAAGTGCGCTTGTCAACTGGCTTTGAGGGCGTGGGTTCAAATCTCAACCCGGGAACTCACTTTAGTCCGAGCCCATGGGATATTAAATGGAGGCGGGTTGTAGCCTATCCAGTGTTCTGTGCTGGGGCAACTGAAAGACCCTGGCCATCCCTGAATTAATGAGGTATGTGCCGGACTCACAGTCTTCTCATCTCATCATCATACGGCGACCGCCTGCCTTGATAAAGCCCACTAAGATGCTGCAGAGGCGTAAAACACAAACAAACAAACAAACAAACCCTATTTTATCTCCTTACAATCATCTTACCCTAAACCAACCACAGTTAGGAGAGAGGAATTCATCTCAACTTGCTCAAACATAAACTTAAGATAGAAATTGTTTTTCTGGTTTCTATCCTGTTGAGTCTAGTTACTGATTTGTTTTTGCGAAGTGTCTCCTAAAAATGTACTCAGCAGCAGTTACTATAGTCTACAGCTCTATAACTTAATTAGACGAATTAAGCACTGACTGCACAATTTCTTATTTTTAGTCCTGAAGAGTCTAGTAACTGATTTAGTTTTTTTGCGAAGAGTCCTCTAAAAATGTACTCAGCAACTATATGTCTATAACTTAATCAGACAAATGAGTGCTGAGAATGCTTCTTTGTTTGGTCTGTCAAACTGACAGAATGGAAGCTACAAAACTTCCTCCGGGCTGATTGTATTTGAAAAATTATATGGCAAATAACATTTTCAAGGATGATTCTCTGAGACACATCCATCTAAATTCAGATTTCCATATATAATTAATAATCATTTGCCTGAAAACATCGAATAAGAATCCCAATACCATTAATGAACTGGCTAATGGAAATCCAGTTCAAAGAAATCACTTCAGCATCCTGAACATCCAATCCATATACAGTGGAATTCTATTCTGTAACACTCTACGTGCTCATTGGTGCTGTATTGAATAGACCTTTGATTATCTCCAACTGAGAACTGGACTTTGAAGTAAATGGACTTGTTCTGTCCAAATAATTAGAAATGTGCCTGATGAAAAGCAGCCCTGCTGACAACTGTAGTGACAAGTTTGGGGCAGTACACTGGTGGATTGCTTCCACTAGGCCTAAATGTGATGAACTTCGTGAACATTGGTTTTGTTTTGTACACTGGCTATCATAAAATAATATGAGGTTCATGCTTGTATTTTTTTGCCATGTAAATGGTATGGTATGTTTGAGACTTTCTATGTCAACAAATCAATCTACTCGTTGTTTGCATTTGACATAGTCCAGTACAAATTCTAATTGAAGTCTTCCTTTTATTCCAGATGAATATGGCACGATATGGTCCTTGGTTAGGAAAACGTTAACATGGGTTTGGAATTTACCTCGAACCAGTCTTTTACTTCTCATATGTTCAATTATGTAAGTATATGCTTTAATTAAGAAAAAAATCCTGCATGTTCTATTTAAATTCCAGGGGTCTCTTCACTGTTGCGGTTAGATTTATGTGTAATCTGTATGTAAATAGTTTCGTGTTACAGTTGTACAAAAATGAATCAGACTTTAAGTGCTTGGGAACTATGTGTCTACAGCTGAAATTATTTATAGTGTTGAATGGAAGGTTCCAAAATGAATATTTTACAAATTTGTACAGAACTTTAAATGACTCCTCTTTTTAAAAAGTGGCAATCAAATCAAATTGTAAAATAAACTTCAAATATTTTCAAACCATAAGTGTCATCGTTGAGCAAAAGTCAGCTCTTTTACTATGTGGTAGAGAAGTTTCTTGATACACCGAGTACTATTTACCTTTTATCAGTCAGGTAAAATGGCTGTCACCTGAAACTGAATGAGCTAACATTGACAAAAACTCGTAAAACATTTTCTGTCGGTCTGTGGCAAAAGTCACTTTTATAGTGTAACTAAAAACAGGCGTTGGCTACATTTTTGTCTGTTTTTCCTTTTTAGTTAACCATGGCTTCCAATTTCAATGCTCCAATAGTCCACAGTCTCAAATTAGTTGGGATGGTACAGACTGTGATTGACTTTGATGTTTCTAACGGGTGGGGGGGGCTGAGATCTACCTGCACGTGGCAGACAGTTGTGCTTGCTGCCACACTCACAAAACATATTGGTCAACAGACCATTGTCTGGTTATCACAAGCAATATATAATAGTGACCATTTGTTGGACTCATATGAACCAAAATCTTGTAACCTGTACCTAGTGCATGAATACAGGATGTAAAGTCCCAACCATCCACCCTGCATCTTTGAGATCTGTCAATGTCATGTAGGCCTATATTTGGGATCTGTCGTGTAGCATTTTGTTCAATGTATTTAGGATATGTCATGTAATTGAAATGTGTTACATTTGCTGCACTGCAGCGAAAAATCCTGCAATAAATAACTGATGTTATGATATACTCACCATATTTAACAATTTCATTTCATCATTTTCACTTTTCAGGGCAGTTCTGCTAGTCATTTCAGCAGCTATGTTGGCTTACAAACTAATACTACTGCAAGCCACGATAGAGAGCTCAGCTCACCAGGAATTTATGGGTTCGACCCTGGACCCCAACGCAGCCCACCATAGCATCTACCACCTACACAACCAGTACCATACAGCCACCATTGAAAGATTCCACCATGTGCTACGCGCCAACATACAGCTACTAGGACAGGTATGGTCACTCTAAAGAAATATGATAGTACCGATATACAATTTAATACAGTGGTCCCTACGTCATAAGACCCCCTGTTGTAAGACCACCTTGCCTTATGTGACCGCCTTCCTCTCGCACTAAGTAGCATTTTTAGTGCATTTTGCATCCCGACGAGAGACCACACCCCCACAAGAGACCACTTCATAACCGCAGAAGGGGCGGTCTTATAACGCAAGGACCACTACTGAAAATTTTAATTTCTGTGCAGTGAGATGTGGAAGGCACTGGTTTTCATATAAATTCATGTTTTTTTTTTCTCTGTTTTTCACGTATACGTTTTTTCTAAATGATAAGAAGGCCTAGCTTGCGAATCATAAATATACAATTTGGGTGAACATTGTTTGAGTCAGATCTCCTGAACTAAATACAAAGCTTTGTTGCCTAATCTGTACCAAAATCAAAGCATCAAAAGATATTTTTGAGAGGAATTTTTCCCCCAGTGGGACTATTGGGGGTTAAAAAAATTTAAAGGCGTTTGCTCTTGTTAAATAATTATGCTTTTAGAAAGTAAAGGTTCCAATTTCATAATACGTTGTGCGCATGAATATAATTCAATAGTTCAGGTATTATTCCTTCTCCCAGCTTGTGAATACTGTTATCCGAAGCCAAATAGCTAGATGCCAAAAATATGAATAATGAAACAGTCCAGAGACTGGAATGACACTCACGGTAGATAAGACTTCAGTTGCCAACTCTCATCTTACATGCCTGTTGTTAGAACTTGAGATACATAAGTCCAATAGCATGAATAATTGAAGAGCTAAGGCACTGTCTTAACCCAATGCTTCAATGAACATGGAGGTTTAAGACTTGCCAACATGTATAGCTCTGATTCTCATAGGATATATGATACATGAATAATTTAGTAACTGTGACCTGCATGCAATTTCAAAAGTTATAGATAAACTTAACTCTCGGAAATTTGATTTATTCTGAAGCAGGATATCATGCACACATATTTTTTTTGGAGATTCGCATTGCTGAACAATAATCATGTGAAATAACCACAGTCGGATAAATGTAATAAATATTGTGGTTTTACGAGTAAATAATTTATAATTTTAAAAACTTTCATTTTCTATTATTAAAAATAACATTAGTTTTATGGAAGCAATCCTACTTTCATAGATTTGGCGCGAAAGGCATTCCTTAAAAGTTAACATTATAAACAATAATTGTGACAATATTTATTCTGAAGCAAAGGTGGAGATTTAGGGTAAACAGCAATTTGAACATTGGGGATTCTGATTTGAACGTGCTCACAAATGTCAATGTGAAATTCAAATTGAATAGACTACAGTCCTGGACAAAAGTCTTGTCGCATCCATATGTTATTGACAAAACTGTTAATAACTTGGCTTGTGATTGATTGATTTTGGCAAGAAATAGCTTAAATGAAAGGCAAAGGCTTCTGCAACTTGCTTATATTACAAAAATAAAGTTTCATCTTAGTCTGATTATTCTAGAAATTAATAATAAGAGTCTGTCACAACAGTGCTTGGACAAAAGTCTTGTCGCATACACAACTTATTGCTGAAAATTTGTTTTAATGAATAGTGAAACTGCAAAAAGGATGCAGAAATGTTGGAGAATGTCGTCATGGTGTAACTGAATGTAAAAATATCACTTCGCATGAATTCCTGAACTTTGAAGACAATATCCATGAGGTTTGGGTAAAATATCAACATTTCATGAGTAAAAATCATCAAGGATGGCAGATAATGCAGGAAAATATCATCAAAAGTTCCTAAATATCCTTCGGAATGAGCTTCCCTACCTCATGTCCCATTTTGATGGGCATTTGATGAGGGTACAACCCGGTACATCATTTCGGGTGATGGAGCAGATGCAAAGGGAGCTTCATAACCGGTCGAAAAATCAACAAGTTGGAACTGATGTATTCCAATGATCATTATTTTGGGTCTGCATTTGATGATGCTTGTGATAAGGAACATTTATATGAACTTTGAAAGGGATGAATTGGGTTTTTGTACTTTTTGCACATGGGTTGTAAATCCCGGTGACACAGGCCGAGCTTCACAGTGATTAAGTTTTCAATTTTTTAATCCAAAACAACATTATAACTGCACAAAAGTTGCACAAATAGTGCAAATATGCTGTTAAAGCTTACATGAATACAATTTATCCAGACTTGACTGAAATTGACCATGATAATGAAAAACAAAAATTCTGTCTCGGAGCAAGAAATTGATCGAGATGGCAAGAGGACAATATAATTAACAGTAGCCTTAGGCAAGAACAAATTTTAGTCCTAAATTATTGTAAACCATTGCTATGGTGAGACTTTGAAGCCAAATGCCATAGTTTGTAAAAGTGCAGCCCTCACTTTAATTTTTCTCGTCAACGTGGCATGTACCATTATACCTGCTCTCCCACCGGGAATGCTATAATCTCAATTTCCATGATCCCATGTCCTCCAAATTAAGTTGGAAGGCAGGGAAGACAATTTCAAAGAATATTTATGAATTTAAGAAAGCATTTGGTCTGGATTATCTTTCACTTTTGATGATTATTATTGACACTGTGTTGATATTTCACGTGAGTCCTCGTGGAACCCCATGGATATTGTTCTACAAGATAATTTAGTTGAACAAAGTTAGTTTTTTTTATTCTCCTACTTCATGACTAAATGCTCTGACAATTTTTCATCATTCTAGCAATTTCACAATTATTTTAGACAATTTTTCAGCACAACTTCTTGCATGCGACAGGACTTTTGTCCAGGCACATTTTGGACACACTGTTAATATTAATTTCCATGATATTCAGATTGAGACAAAACTTTATTTTCGCAATATAAGCATGTTGTAGAAGGACTTGGCTTTCATTTGAGCCATTACTCATTAAAATCTGTTGAGTACAAGTCAAATTATTGACAATTGTATCTGTGACATGTGCTAGCGACAGAACATTTGTCCAGGACTGTATGGAGATCTGCAAATAAACCATATAGGCCTACCTCTTCATATAAGGCAACTAGGATGCTAGAATACGCTATACTAGCTACTGTCGAATATGCTACAGCAGATCTTAGCACATGGACTGCCAAATTTCCCAGACAGACTCCATATGAATATTTTACTGCTAGTTGACTTATCACACCCTTGGTACATTGAGAATTGGCTGCAAACTGTTCTTGTTTGGTGTGCTATACTAACATTAGTGTAGCTACATTTGCACTATGTCTGGACTTGTGGCAGAAGTGTATTTCAGATTTAGTGTCTGAAAAAAGACTATACCATCCACAATGTAACGTAATGAAATGAAATGGTTTTAACAATATGTTTCTTGACACATGGTTCCTTATTCTTGAAAATAGAGTTCAAATAATTTAAGAACCTCGCCAAATTAAGCTATAACTACAGTCAGATATATTGTGCAAATCTGACTAGGATTTGATTGCATTAGGCCTTTTAAAAAACTTGTTTTTTACGAGACATTGTTTCATTTCTTAAACTGTTTATCATGCCAGTGAACATTAACATTTAGGATAGTGATAAGTACCCTGATATCCAAATTTTATTGTAAGTTAATTGATTTTTTAATTTTGGCCTAACTCACATTGTATGATACTGATTCGGGTGGTGTAATAAGTTACTTGGCCCACAAATTGACTGTGTATGCAAACCATACAGTGTCTTATAGCCCGTTTCCAGTCTGGTGAAAATGCGAACTGCATGGTGCTGGCACCTGGCACAAAAGTTAGTTTTGCAGCTCCAAGGAAATAGTTCCAATTTCATGGCACATTCACAAAGTTTCTATTCAACATTGAGATTAACCAGAGCAAGACTCGCCAATCACATGCTCTAAGGAAGTAGAAAAGGCCATCAGCATACTCAGAAACAGCCTTCGTTTCTACCAGGCAAAATTTTGTCCGTTCCCCACAATGAGTTGGTGTGGACTGCTCACTAGAGCTCACGGAATTTCATACTTGCCACTAGGTGGCAACACATGACAGCATGTGTTCTGCCAAGCTGGAAAAATCAGTGACAATGAAACAGCTGTCCATTTGTAGACAGGCCCGTTTCAGAAGTAGGCAGAAAATCTTTCTGCCTGCCTTTAAAGGGGACCTGAACTGCATCTATCACTCAATCTCAGAACTTGTTTAGTCTTTCCTGATAAGTTTAAGACATCAGTGATTGCCATGATTTACTTGAATGTTTTTAATTTTTTTCAGGTATACGAGTCCCTTAAGATGTTGAAGAACTCCCAACAAGCCTGTAGCAAACAGCCTCACGATGAGACGTAGCAATTTCTTGTCACCGGGACTACTGTCGCCATCTGGTGAAGATTCCAACAACAGTGCCCTGGTGGCAATTTTTTTTACTCCGCCTTGTGGATAACTTCAGAACCAAATCATATCATTCCAGGAAGTTTCAGATACAGTGGTCTACAGACGGTTTATAATTATGGTACTTAAATACTATTTAAGATGCATAAAAAATTGTTGAATTTCTCAAATAGGCCTATTGGTTGAATTCGAATTTTGGCAGTGTTAAATACAGTGTTGATTTTCATAAAATTCAGAAATTCAATTATGACTGTTGTAGTCAAAAGCTACATTAATTTTTAGTGCAGGGGACACAATGTCTACTGAACCCAATGGTGATAATTGGAAAACTAGGAAAACACTTTCTAGTTTTGACAGTTATTAAAAATAACTATAGGCCTGCCATGGACTA
This sequence comes from Platynereis dumerilii, assembly GCA_026936325.1. NCBI lineage: Eukaryota > Metazoa > Annelida > Polychaeta > Phyllodocida > Nereididae > Platynereis > Platynereis dumerilii. The sequence goes on along the minus strand of JAPTHN010000037.1, from coordinate 567,000 downwards.
TGGATCATAATGCTATGGATGTATAAATAATGGATACCTTGCTCACAAACTACAAAGCTAGACAACAAAATAATGCATCCCTCCCCAGCACATTTATCCTACTATTGAGGATCCTGCATCTATACATAGGAACTACTTAAATGGTTGGCTGCAGTCACCATGGTAACATGTACTGTAAAAATTGTGATATAAATCAATTGTATATATTTAATTCAGATACATGTATATGTCTAGCATTATATGATGGTACAGAACAAATCAAAAATATGTGTGATAAAAAGTTATGTCTCAAAAAGTATTAGGATTAAACTGTACATTATATAAATGCCTATTTACCTATGTATGGAGAATAACATACATGTACATTCATAATTTGTACAATTAAATAGTATAAATATATAGTATATTTACAAACTTGTGTAAACTATGTTAGATGTATCTTATTAGTTTTAATAAGTTGCAATTAAATTGAATGTATGTAAAATTCTATTAGGAAATTAGGCAATTTCAGTTTTATTCCAAATAAACATTCCGTTCCACGTAAATGTGATAGAATCTTGATTACTTTGGGGACCACCGTCTCATGACATTACACCAATTGTATTTAAACAGGGTTGTTGTTTTTTGGTGTGATAAGAAGCTGTATATGCTTTAAATTGTTGTAAAAATCTTATCTCTATATATATTATATCCTGCAAAAGAGTTTCTATGTGATAAACACATTCATTCTCTGACCTCTGTAATTGGCAATCTATTTATTTACATGGTTATTTAATAAATTTAAACTCCATATTACATGAATAATTTAATTTTAATTTATATGATAATCTGTCCATTATTTCAAAAATTATTTATTACTTATTGATTATATTAACTTTCTCATTGACAATTTTGATTTTGAATCTCAAAAAATGAATCGTTATTTCAATTCTTTTCTGTAAAAAGGAAAGAAAGATCACTATTTTAATTTTAATGAACTTTTGGCAATCGTAATTTTCAAAAGTTTACTTATTTCAAAACTCTTGCTTGAATGTTTTTCGAAATCAACTACACAGCTCAATATAAAGTTTATAACGTATGCCAAGCTGACAGTAGCTAAATGCCTGTCTGCAGAATGCATGGGTTTAAACTCTTTTTAATTCTTTAATGTGTGAATGTTAATTAGTTGTTGCTTGTACTTAATATTAAGAAACTGTGATATAGATTCCATTGTGTGATTTGGTTTTAATGTTGAGAAATCAAATCTGTACATGATTTTGTTATGTGTATGATACTGTTTTGTCCCTTCTTTCCTGGTTGAAAAATATAATGTTGCAATGGTACAAAATTTGGTGACATGACAGATTCCGCTGTGTAAAACAATAAGGTATCCATTGAAGTTAGAGATTATCAAAATTATTAATTTTATTGGCATCTATTGTTGTATTATGGTCACAATGCATTTTTGAGGATGTAATATTTATTTGTCTTTGGGGATGTACATATGACTTGAGCTTCTGAAAATGTAAGTGGGCCAGCTAGTAACCTAAGTGGGCCAGCTGGTAATTATTGGACAATTGTGAAGAATTTCCTTAATTTTTAAAGCGAAGTAGTTAAGATGCAAAACTGTCAGATTGGCAGCAACTTCACATAAACAAATCAATATAATAAATAATTTTGAAGGCAACTCTAACTATTGCAAAGAATTAATTGTTTTGGAAAAATTGTGGGAAAGGACAAGGGGGATTAAAAAGTAGATTTCTTGACATTAAAATGACATCACACAATGAAAAAGTAACCCTCAGCTGTTGTACAATCAAGATATATATATAAATTATATCACTGTGCCAATATTTGCCATTAGATGTTTTTTACTGGCAATTAATTGTACATGAGTTTGTTCCAGTGAAACAAAATAATCAGTGTTTTTTCTTACAGCTAAGTGTTTTTTTTTTCTAGATTGTCAATTTTTTATTTCATTTAGATTCCAAAAAGGCAGTAATGACGTGATTGTCTCTTAACTTAAGCCTTAAGAGGCCAGGAAAGGAAATTTATATGAAATTTCAATGGAACAACTTTCGACTTGGATATTTTTATGTCTCAAATGATTTATCCAATAAGAATATAATTTCCTTTTTGTTTTTTTAAATTAAAAGGTTGACAATTTGTTCTGTGTCTAACTTCGTAATTATGGCGTTCTTTGTGATACACATTTTATTTATTTCAATTATGAAAAGTTTTTATTCCATTTTATGAAAAGTTTCAGAAAAATAAACCACGAGAAATTACCAATTACTTAAGAAAAAACACCAAGAGGTTAAAATTCTAAATTTTGTCTTGGAAGTTTCCTAAACATTCCTGAAACATATCAAATATGTCTAATTTATCAAATTTTATGAAAATTTGTGAATTTTGTAAAGATTGAACAACTGTCTAATTTTTTTGATATGTTGACATTATTGTCAGGTCTTAGTCTTTCACCATTTATTTATTTGAAACACACAGGCGTATACCTTGTTTTAACTTGAGTGTTTATTTATGAAAAATAATTGTGTAATATATTTGTTAGATGTCACCAGATTATAATATCCAGGATTATGAAATAATATCATAATTTCAAGTCCCAGATGACTGCTTGTATGATAAATTAATTATCAAAGAACATGAAAAGTTTAACATCATATTTTATTCTAGAACTATTTAAAATGTAATAGAAAATTTAAACATTAGAAATTTGTACATGGTCATATTAAACTTTGGAAATATCTGGGCATAAGCTAACAATAACTAGGAGAAGAACTCCAGAAAAAATATTAATCGAGAATTGAAGAATGTTGTATTCTTATTCATTGTTGAATAAAGTTACCGTTACAAAAATACATTGTTGTTATATTTGTTTTTACTGTTTCCTTCAAAAAGTATTATATAAGCCTGTTTCTCAATTTTTCGAGCAGAAGTGATCCTTGTAATTAAAACCATATCTCTCACATATTTGCTTCATATGTCTACAAACTATGCTTCCACTGTCTATCAACATTGTCACTGCCAATGATGCGACTCATGCATATTTGCTGATCATCATAAATATTAAAAATAATGTGCAAGCACTTTAAGCAGCACAGACAGTGCATGGTTCCAACACAGGCACACCGGTGACGGATATACTAAGGAGAAGAAGAAGAAGAAGGCATGGTTGACCTTTGACCCATTGAAGCCAGTCCATTTTCAGTTTCTTTATAATTTTTTTCTATCTCAAAAGGTCACCAAAAGTGACTGGTCGAAAGTTAACAACCTACAGAGAATGTAGAGTAAATTTGAATGAGATTAGTGAAAGATATTGACCTCCAGAGTGCCAACGAGATTGCATGAAATTCTTGGGGTAAGAGCAGCTGTGCTGCTAAAAAGCTTTAATTAACATATGTACCAAAAGGTGGTCTCTCGAATAGGTTTAATAAAATGTTCATGAAACAACAGACACCTCAATGAGTGAACGTGACCATCAATAGTGTTATGCTTCACATTATCTTTAGATGTTGCTTTAAATAGACATTGGAGTGGAGAGAGACCGTAACTTACAATAGAATTCAATAAGGTGCCTTCAACTATTTGTCCTGATAAAATGCACTTTCATTTGACAGAAAATGAAATAAAAGAGATCTTGTTTGACTTTCGGTGTTAGATACTCGGTAGTACGAAGACTTAATATCTTACTGAAGATAACAAAAAATTGACAGGTCATTTCTTACAACTGACATGTAACTGATAATACATTCATAAAAGCTTCTAAATGAAATTAGTTGTTAGCATCTGAAACAATTGTATAAAAAATGACACGGTCGAGAAATTTGTGGAAATGATTGCCTGTGCCGAAAAATCAGCGAAGGATATTTCAATTTGCATCAGTGTCAACACAGTCCTCAGAAACTGCCTGGAATAAATTTGATGTGCAAAAGAAGGTTCTTAGAGAAAGGACTTACCAGTATTTGAGAGAATGGCAACCTATATATCACTGACAAATGTGTGAAAATATGGTAAACGCAAAGGGCACATCTCCATTGCAGCAACGTCTTGTTCCAGGACAATCACTGAGCTTCCTGACTCAGTAACCTAAAATTTAATCTCCTTCAAAGAACAACCTGGGCACTGCTATGGCCTATCTTCTGCAGAGAAAATGTTTTCTAAGATTCATGGCCCTAAATGATAAACTATCCCATAAAACATTATTATGCAAAGCAATAAAATCTTTTCTGGGCCACTTTTAACCAAAGCAGTAAAATCTGCATAAAACTTTTTTTACAATTACGGTAATTTGAAGTTTTTATTGGTATTGTCAATTTGTCTGAGTAAACATTTTTCTTTCGAAAAATTCATCTTTGTCACATGGTGAAATGATGGACATTATCATGATGCAGTCTGATTACAGTTGATCAATTCGTTTTGAATGTGGAATAAGAGAACATTTTCATCATGAGTAGAAACTGACACATTAAAGCCCCCATTGTCACATGGTGTGATTCAAGAATATAGTAAATATAGAGCTCTTTGCAGATTGGCGGTCCACTGGAAAAATTAATTTTCTTATTATAAATTTGCAAACTGAGTTTGCCACGTCATTGACAGTTTTCTGTTGGCATCCTAATCTTCTTATTTGATGAAATACCTAAAGTCATTTAATTAGTTTGTTTATGGACACCTGTGCAGCTAGATATGATAAGCACTGAATCAACTGATTAACCATAACTGACTAAAAAAAAATTAAGCCAGTGACATCACATGACCTAGTTGAAAATTAATTTTGGAACTGTTTGGACCGCTAATCTATAAACAGCTATAAGTAATGCCAGAAGCAAAGACCCGAAGTTGGGAGTTCAAACAGGAAAAAACTGAATTTACTCATGCATGGCCAGTCTCTTCACTGCTGCTGCTGTTCAGCAACAAAGGGACTGAGATCAGTCCCGTACAGTGTATAGCTCTGTCTGTCTTGTGTGATGTTTCCATAAGATGGCAGGCCGGTTTTGTTTTCCACTACACTCACCCCCCTGGTGGAAATAAAAGTGGAGTTCATGCATGCATGGTTGATAACCGGCTTATACCATGAGACAAACACTCAAACAGACAAGTTTAACATGAGACGATAAGTGGACAACAAAGAATATGGGAATTATCGCCCTGAAATACTGGCATTGGCTGACATAGGTGATATAGGGTATAATGTATCTATAGGTTATACACCACGGGAGAGGGAATATGAAATTTTTAGGATGAGGGCTGTAGCCTGAGGTGTGATAAACACATATTCCTGATCCCAAGGAGAATAACTGGATTATACCAGGAGACAAACACTCAAATAAGTCAAACATGAGACAAAGTGGACAACAAATAATAATAAGGGAATTATCACCCTGAAACATTGGCATATGATTGGCTGACAGAGGTGCCAAATAGTATAATTAGAGGTTATTACGTGGCTAAATGTGTTATCCTTCCCTGCGTCTTCATGCGAGATCTGCATCCTCTTGAGATCTAGAAGGGGGCAGCGGAGTCACAGGTGAAAAAGATACAGATCTCAGGTGAAATAAATTTTGACCGAGCATGTAAATTCCTGTTTATGTTAGGAACCGATGCTTATTCTGAGAACAAAGTGACCTTGATGAAACGAAACATGTCAAATAAAATAAAAAGTATTATTAAGAAATTATCGTTTGTGACTGAAATTATGATAAGGAGATTCCAATAGGTTATTTTCCAACGTGATTGTATACTGTTATTTGTCCCTGTATACCAGATATTTTCCCTCTGTCTGTGACAGGCAAAAGAGGCTGTATCAGCGAAAAGGTATGTCTATACACAGGGCAATGTCATATAAGTGTGCATTGGCTGTTAAAAATGTCAGTTCCCTTCATTGTTTTGTTTCACATATTCACTAGTGGCAAATGGTCAATGACCAACGCTCTTGGAAACAGGTCATTTTCAGTTGTTTTTTCTAAATACAAAAGCCTTCAGTGTTTCACAGCTGACAGAATATACCAACAATAAGAGTGAAAAATAAAACAGCTTAGTCAAACATAATCTACTTATTACTTAAATCAAGATAAAACGAAAACTTCGATAAACTTTAATCCGCAGTTCAAACTCACTTTGAGTTTTTAACTTCAATGAACCCAAGAGACAAGATTCCAGGATACCTTTCTGGACATGTGGCTCGCTGGGTAGGTAGTCTTGTATTTTTTCGCAATCTATGCATCACTTTTATGACATTGTAAGTTGAATGATTGCATTAGAGAAATGTTACGAAACTCAAGATCGATGTGACCACAAGTAATATTATCCATGCGATTGAAAAGAAATGGACTATTGCCAAATGGCTTGAAACCGGTTTACGTAAAGCCCTAATAATAAATTCAAGGGGGCATCACAAAATTTATAAGTTTGAAAGCATATAAGTTGAATGTGTTGGAGAAATGTTTTGAAAATCAAATTAAAATCAATGTCTCAAGTAATATTATCTACCATTGAAAAAAAAACAGACTATTTATCTTTGACGTCATAAGATTTGTGTAAAACAAAAATAATAGATTCAAGAGGGGAGCGGACTTAACAAAATTTATAAGGTTTTCCTTATTCCGATACTATAAGTGATAACCCATCTTAGGAATTTGTTTTTAATATTATTGCGACCCCATTAACCATAAGATACCATCAAGGAAACTGAATTCTCGCACAAGACAGGACTTTGCTTTTATGGACCTATTAGCATTTTTAATGGCAAGTTGGAGAAGTGCCATGTACATTGCTTGTCAAAAGTGGGGAAACACTTGGATATGTCTGGTCTTTGAGCATTTCAAAAATTTTAACAATCAAATTTTCAGAAGATAAATAATTTGTTAGTCATACACAACATCTTCATTCTTCACGAAACCTGTGGAGACAAAATGTGAAACTGAGTGGTAGTTCGTCAGTATGTGATGTTTATGCTGCTTTCAGCGCAAAGTGAATGTTTACTATCCCGCACTACCAAAATATAGCCTTACTTAAAAATTGGTGAACAATTCATACTGATACTTCCAAACCAAACATCCTTCCAATTAAAATAACATTGGGCTTGTGTTTCATGCACTTACTTCAGGGGTGCCGGAAGGAATCGCAGACGGCAGGGGCGGTCAGACGAAAAAGGGCAAATCATATTCGCGCCAATTTCAGGTGAGAAAATTTTGATAGAGAGACAATAATAATTTTGAACATATACTTACTAATTTGTTCATAGAATTTATAAAATAAGGCTTAATGCAAAAGGGCACCCTTGCTCCCCCCCCCCTGCACCCCTGACTTACTTGTCAAGAACTTTGACCCATACCTAATTCCGAGTATAGTAAAGAAAATTTGCAGCCATGGTTATCCGGCATGCCTCAAGTATAGCTATTTAGGCCTTTATGACCCAATATCAGTGATGGAAATGGGGGGAGGTGGTAGCTAAGCTCCCTTGATCAGATAATTAGGGGAGCTCTTTCATGCTGCAGCTCCCCCAATCACAGGAGCTTCAATGTTGCACTGTTGAATTTATAGATCTATATTTCCCGGGAAGTAGTTGTTAGCTTAACGTGTTAAGTGCAGCCAAGAGCCCCTGTCCAACACAGAAAATTTCTACAGTGTATTTCCCTCACTGCCAAATATGATTTCCTCTCACCGGGTGAGAATTTGTGCTCCCACAAGCAGTTTGGTTTAGTATGTTTAGCAATGATCCAATGGCATAACATCACCTGTTTCACTTACTTATAGGCGGCACAGTACCTAGTTCTCACAATTTGTTAAGTAACGATATTTTCCCTTTCAAAAGTAATTAGTTACTATTTACTTAGGTCAAGCAACCAAAGTAACATCGCTGATGACATTCATCGGGATTGATTTGATGATATGAGGGTAAAAGATAAAATATATTGATGTGCTGGTATATATTGTATCAAACTGGTATGATTAAAATAGAGAAAATCGGCTACCATATCATAGTTATTGTTAACTCTAAACTTCCTTCTTCTTCACAATGTCGGGACAAAATTGGTTTTTCAAAAAACCATTTTGAATCTAAAAAACCAATTTTGTCTCAAATTTTTTAGAGTGTTCTCTATTCTCCCCCTTCTTTCTAATTTTTTATTTCCCATCCTTAATATTATTTTTTTGTCATCTCTGTGCTGCTTTTATTTCTCTATCTGATATTTTACATCCATCATTCTTCCCTTTCCTCTTCGATTCCTTCCTTTTCTTCTTCCCCTTGTTCCCCTCTTTCCTCCACTTCCCCTTATGTCCTCCTCCATTTCACTGTCCTCTTATCTCTACTTCTTCTTTTCTGCTGTTTACTTGTCCCTTTTTATTCTCTTTTGTTATCTTCCTTGTTTCCTTTTCTCGTGTTTTTCTTGCCCTCTTCATTTCTTCTTTTGTCTCTTCATCTCCATTTCCTCTTACTTTACTTCTTTTTATTATGTTTCCCCCCTTATATGCTTCTTCTTCTTATTAAATTTTCATTACTCTACTACTAATTCTTTCCCGTCTTCTCCTTCGTATTCTTCTTTTCTTTTCAGCTCTATCTCTCCAGCTTTATTTTATTTTCCTCTTCCTTCTTTTCCACATTTTCCCCTTCGATCCTACTTTTATTTCCTTTCTCCTCGTGTCCCCTCTTCCTCTTCTTTGTCATTCATTTTCCCTTAACATTCCGTTCTCCTTTTCAATCTCCCCACACCGTTGCTGATTGGGCGTAAAACACAAAATCACTCACTCACTCTTTGGCAGCTTTATTTTCTTCTTCTTTTCTATCACTGTCTCCTTCTACCACTCCACTTTCTTTCCATTCTTCTTCTTCTAAATCGTTCACTTCTACTGCTTCTTTTCTTTTCTACAATTTATGCACTTTATTTTTGTCTCATTGTTCGCTGTCTTGACTTTTTACTTCGTCTTCTTCTTTTAATCACTATCTTCTTCTTCTTCTTGTCATTCTTCTTCTTCTTATTTTTACTCTGCTTAATCTTCTTCTTTTCCTGGCAACTTGAAAAAGACAACAGCCGTCCTCAACATTGTGAATGTACATAATTTATATAGAATGGCTGGAGTGGAGTCACATCCTATTTCCATCATCAGGAGAGGCAGGCATATGATTCCACCCTGAGGGATGAATCTGGTATCCTCCTCTGTGTACAAGTTTCCCACTGGGACTGTGTACATGTGAGCCGGAGGGCTGAACAGGCCTCTTGCTGCAACAGCTGTGATTGCTATATAGACCAAGCTGGAATTTGATTGTTGTTGGGAGATGAGATATGATGAGCTGTGACAAGATGATGTAAAATAGATAAGATGAGATAAGGTGGGATGAGATAAGGTAAGATGAGATAAGGTAAGATAAGGTAAGATGAGATAAGGTAGGATGAGATAAGGTAGGATGAGATAAGGTAAGATGAGATAAGGTAAGATGAGATAAGATAAGATGAGATAAGGTAAGATGAGATAAGGTAAGATGAGATAAGGTAAGATGAGATAAGGTAGTTTAACCGTTTATCTTTTCCCCAGTTATTAATATGATAATGCCACAGCATAGAAGACGAGACGTGTAAATACCCTAATTGGTAAACAATATTGAATATATATAATAAAGGAATTAAATTCTAAATCAGATTTCACCCAAACAGTAATTGAAACTCTCTTTGCTCACGATCAGAACTGCAGGCTAAAATTAAAAAAAAAAAAAAAAAAAACAAGAAACACCATCCTTATCAAACCTGCATCATAATGATTTGTGTCACAATTTTGACTAGGCCTAATGAAATTCACAGCTTTGACGCTTTTAATTCAAGTATAAGTAGAATATGGTGAGACTGGTGCCCCGATGCATTTGCCCCTGTATTTTGCAGGTGAGGCCGGTATATATGAGAGTATGTGTGTAAAATTTCAGCTCATTATATTATTATTTAGAGGTCGCACGTGACACATTTCACTTGAAGTTTATCATTTAAATCCCCATTGGCGAACCCTGAAAACGGCATAATTTTCCTGAAACGAGACTTAGAATCAATATGTTCAATCATTCAAAAACCACGAGTGAGGATATTTTGGGAGGGCAGTGCAAGACTGGCACAATTATAGTGGCCTTCCAATATATTATAGCAAAATGAATGCCAGTTCTGAACTGCCCTCGAAAAACTCTTCCCACGGTTTTTGAGTGATCAAAAAATTTCGATTGTCATGTTTGGAAAATCATGTGTTTTTCAAGTTTCGCCAAAGGAAATTTACATTACAAACTTCAAGTGAAAAGTGTGATCCGTCTAAGATTTCCAAAATGTGGGACGCCAGTTCCACCCTTATGTAGAGATAATTCTATTTTCTGAGACTTTCTGTTTACGTATACAACAATTAAAATGGATCTGTTGTGGAAAGGAAAAATTCTGAAAAGATATTGATCCTGATGAACACAACTACACAAGAGAGCCTTATCCTGAAATCTGGAATCAACCATAACCTAATAAGCAAAAGAAAATCAAAATCCTTCAAAAAAATTGTTCGACACCACGTCTGCAAGAGACACCCAGCACAAAAATTATAATATCCCAATTGACAAAAACTAATCCGAAATACTATTAGAAGTCGCAAACTTAAGAAAAATATTCATCAGCTGGAGGTTTGGTGAAAATCACATGTCCAAGCAGTTCATAAAGCTCACACATTTTAATAAATTCTTCAAAGGACTCTTTCGATTAGATTAGATTCACATGCCTCAGCAGTTTAATTTTTATGCTAACTTTCAGGTATTGGCCAAAACACACATCATATATACATTCAAATATACAAATAATTTTATGACTTTTAATTTTTTGCTAGTAGAAAGAGCAATTTCATTGGAAACTACACATTTATTTCAATGAAACTCTTGACACTGGCATCTGGAAACTGAAAAATATTTGGGAGCAGCATAATTGACAGTACATCATTCAACAATCGTTTTTTTGTCCATTGTCCAAAAGTGCTTGCTATCATTCCTCCATGATTCCCTGAAAATAAAAATTTAGTATATTAAATAAACACATAATATTATTCGAAGCGAAATTTAGCACAAGAAAGGTTTCAAAAATCTGTGCAGTGATGGTCTCAACATCAATGGTTGACAGCAGGAAATTAGGTCAAGTGGGACCAGCTTCTTATCAATGATTTAGTTTCGAATTTAACAAAACATGACAAATTCTGTTCAAAAGTGTCTTAAAAATTCAATTTTCTCCATTAATATTCCCTGTATCTGTTATTTTTATGGAATAGTTAATTATAAGCCTTGACAGGCTAAATTAAATTATTAACATGTGATTCATTTCATTTCAAAACAGACAACAAGAAAACATAACAAAATTAAGGTTACATAATCTTTGTCAACTGATGATTATGTAACAGTGAGCAATTAATCTACATGCAGATCACGTTATTGTTTTTTTTATCACTACATGTATTATTTAATATCAACAATCTAGTATAGACTTTAATTTGGCAGCTTTCCGTGTAGTCTTCCGTTTTACTATTTAGCTGATTATCTATCAATTCTATTTATTCTTAATCATATTTATTTGCTATCCTATCTACCCATCTATCCACCTATTGTTTGTTTGAGCTTGCCTGGTTGCTATAAACAAAGCCTACAGAGTCACATGCCTGTCTGTTGTTCAATTGTGATGTCACCACAGCTGATGAGGTCACAGTAGCCAAGCTCCCATTGTGACGTCATGCCCCTGGTGGATTAGAGACAGAACAGCTGAATTTGCCTGTTGTGTGCAGCTTTGACTGACCACAGCTCAAAAACTTATGCGGATGGACGACTTAATTTTTTTACCAATTTACAGTTAATAAAGCAAGGATCATCTGGTAAAAATTTTAAAAATATGGTAATACTGTAGCTATATTTTTATCCATAAAAAAAATATTTGTATTAACGTTTTAATGTAAATTCAATTGGCCCTACTGAAAAAGTAAGTGCGGTTAGAACACTTTTTTTTTCGGCTGGATTTGTAGCATTAAAGGGTCACTTCAATCTTTTTCAATCTTTGATATGTGGTTCCTTTTTCCAAGAAAATAAGATTGGTACCATTCATTCGACAGTGAGATCAATATTAGAGGAGTTATTAAGCTTCAAAGTTGGCACTATTTGGTGTATCTACGCCATCTGAGAGTCCGCAAAAAACAGTGACATCATAATAGATGACGTCACCATTGCAACAATGCAATGACGTCACATAAGCTGATCTCCCAGGCCAAGCTTTATTTAGTTGCGTCACCACAAGTCAAGAGCTCTGCACAAGTTGGCTTACAAATTGGCATCAAGATAGTGGGAGGAGGAGCATTCAGTTGGCTGCCAAATAGTTTTATATTGGAGGAGGGGGGGGGGGGGGTTGAGGGGGGACTTAAATTATGGGATCAGTTTTTCTTTTCATGTGATGCATTCGCTTAACTTGAATACTGGACTTACATGTAATAATGTGAATTGAGTGAATTATCTCCTCTAAAGTTGTTCAATGATTGTCACTTCATTTTCTTCACTTTTGCAAAGAGCTGCTTTAATACCGGCCAAAAGCTCCCCCCTCCATCCCTTTATGGGCCAATCACAGAAAAGTTTTTTTTTGCAACGTCGTCAGGGCTGTCAATCATTTTTTAAACTCCTCCCATGACAGTGACTATAATATTGACGTCTGAAAATGTAACAATTTGTAACACTGCGCAACAATGTAACAAGTGTTTGCAAAGTAGCAATAACATGATAACAAAATAGCACTTGTAGATGTAAACAATGTCTGTCTTTTTATTCATCTAATAAAATCTTGATATTACTGGATGACGCTCGATGAAGCCTTGCACCTGAACATCTTAAATTTGATTAAGAATCACCTGAATAAATATCAGTTCATCAGCAAATCACACAAAAACGTGTTGCACGGTTTCTACGATAGATACAGGCCTCAAGTTTTTGGATAACCATGTAATTCTGGGTAGCAAAAAAATGTTGATTGATTGCATGATAAAGTGCGCAATATTTTCTCGGGCCCAAAATCACAGACATTTTTTAATTAACTTTGGGTGGGGAGCTGTCCAAAAAATAAGTTGTCCCAAAATCTTGAATATATACCTCCCTTCAAACACCATAAGGCTGCCCAAAAACCAATATATTTTAATAAAAATTACTTTAAATTTATTTTTGGTTGTTAATTTCATTTGAGAGCCTGGGAGAAAAAGTGCTGTCGTATTAATAAAACTTAAAAAATTCATAATTGCATACAATCTTTTGAATAGGGGTTACCATTACATAATCAGAGTAATGAACATCTGCATATTCTTTTGGAGATTGGAGGGCCTTTCACAATAAATGTCATTTATATAGTGCCTCTTCTGGAAAACTGCATTTAGATCCAATCATTCAGTGGCGTATTTAGGGGGGGGGGCATTGTGCCATGGCCACCCCCCCCCTTTAGGCCAAAAATTAACATAGGAAAGATAGGAAAAGCCGAAAAGCCCAGTAGTCTATGTTAATTTTTCACCCATGTTATGGGGGGGAGGCAGTACTTCCCAACAAAGAAAAAGATGAATATATTTAGGAAAACATTTTAGGCAGTCGATCAAATGTGTTGAAACAAGGAAACTGCCATGGTTATTGAAATTGGGATAAATCAAATACACCCCCCCACCCTTTGCACTGACACCCTGACTTATTTGGATAGATGGATAGACGTGATAAGTAGTTGGAACCATCCAAATACTGCCCAAATTTCCCCCAAAAACCTAAGTTCACAAAATTTTCTGCGTGAAACTCCCCCCAAAAAATTGTTTTTCCGAATTGTTTGGGAGGGCCCTCCCACGCCTATTCTTAGTTCAAATCTCAGAAAATATTTAGGGGGTGACTATTTTTGTTTAAGGTTACTTGGAGACAGGGCTTTTGTCGGGTAACAAGTGAACCAATTCGACTCCTGAGACTTCCTGAAAAATGACTCCGACTCCTTAGGCCTCCTGAATTTCGACTCCGACTCCGGACTCCTCTTATCGGCATTATATTTTGAGGTTAGCAGAAAGAAAATGTTATTTCTACAATGTTACCTGACTGACAAGTCAGTCTGCTTTAAAATAGGTGAGCGAGCGACTATAGCAGGCTGTTGCAGCCTGCAATGTTTCTATATATCATTTTGCCTGTATATACTTAAGAAAATTAAATTTTGAATAGAGTTCACATTGTTCCAAATTATTTTTGCTGATGTTTAGAATTTTTTGAGGAGTCAGGAGTTGCCTGATCAATTTCCGACTCGGACTCCACCTGAAAGTCAAATTTCAACTCTGACTCCACCTAAAAACCCACGAATCTGACTCCAAAGCCCTGCTTGGAGATGTCCTTGGCAAATAATAATCATTTATTTCAGTAATGGCAACAGTATTTATTTTGAGCTTGCGACGTCCCAAATTATTCAATATGAGCAGGTAGTTAGCCTATTAAGTTTGAAAAAAAAGTCCCTCCCCGAGACTGAATGGTCGTAGGCCTGCCAAAACTTTGTATTTTTGAAAATAGGGGTACATGCACTCAGGGTATACACTTGCTCAAACAAAAATTAAGCAATAAAGCTACAAATACACACGCTCACTGTCAATATACAGGCCTACAAAGTGGCCAACTTTCACAGACATCAACAGCTTTTAAACAAAATAAACAAAGAAAAGAATTTTCTCCGAGATTTAAACCCGGGCCCTCAAGGTCAACCTGTACATCCATAGAAAAGAAGTATCAAATTCCAGCACTGGTCCCCTCCTGCACTATTCCTTCTGCACTGCTCCTGTCCTACACTGCTCCTATCATGTTCTGCACCACTGCTACCCTGCATTACTCCCCCTGCACTGCTCCTCTTCTGCACTACTCCTATCCTGCAGCTCCCCCCATTCTGCACTGCTCCTATCCTGCACTGCTCCTATCCTGCACTGCTCCTATCCTCCACTACTCCTATCCTCCACTACTCCTATCCTCCACTACTCCTATCCTCCACTACTCCTATCCTCCACTACTCCTATCCTCCACTACTCATGTTCTGCACTGCTCCTATCGTGCACTCCTCCTGTTCTGCACTACTCTTGCGCACTCCTATTGCACATGTGCACTGCTCCTATCCTGCACTATTCCCTGAATTTCCCTCTACACTGCTTCTATTCTGCACTACTACTATTCTGCACCACTCCTCTAGCGTAATGGGTCCTTGAATTAATAGTATGATTGACTTTTTTTAAATTAAACCTGGCACATAACTTGGTCCAATCATGCAAGTCTGCCCATGTACACGGGCATTAAGCAACGCGAAGCAATTCGAAGCAAACTGGCAAACTGGCGACGCGAACTATTGTTGCAGAATTGCTCTTTTATGAATGTTTATAGTTAGTTAATATGTTGTTTTCCTAACACGAATAACCTACACATTATTATGACAGACAATGCGGCTCCAATTGTCCGATGTCCCATTGTTGCTCTTTGGATAGGAATTCGCCTTGAAATTGACTTGTGGAGGTTGAACACTGGTGAAAACGCATTTTGATTATTGTTCCTAAACTAATCTTTTAATGATTTTACTTAGAATCTATCTATCTATCTATCTATCTATCTATCTATCTATCTATCTATCTATCTATCTATCTATTCTGTTCAGAAAAGTTAGTCATGAATCTTGACAGGAGATTATGAAATAACTATCAGTTTGTTTCGGCTTGTATGAACTGGGCAAACTGAAGAAAATTGTTTTTAATTCACATCGGGCTGCTGCCCCCTTAAAATATAGCGGTATTGTAAATTCACTAACTTGACTATAAATCAGGGCATAAGGGCTGAGAAAATGTTGGTATAGGAGCCCCATTGGCCCAACAATGCATACCCAGGTTGTTGAATTTAAGTTAAATATATGCAATCTGTGTATCTATTTTCCTTGTCTTATATATCTGCGATTTCCCTTAAAAAAAAAACTATGTGCCTAAATGATTTTACAATGATCTTTTATTTGTTCAGGCATTTAATTTAATACCCTTTGTGAGCAAATATTGCAACTTGCATGTAATGAGCTATCTTATTTAACTCTTCATTTTAACTTTTCGGTACAGTACTTCACAATGATTCATCAATATTCTCAGTTAAATAGTTCACATTTTACAGGGAATTGTATGGTTAGAAGAAAACGCCAGCCTTCCATGACAAAAATAGCCAGAGATGTTATAATTCCTCATTTTCTAATGACACAGGTAAATCTTAATTAAGAGGTCACTGAGTTTAAGAAACTTTTAAGAAAATGAGGTAAGTGATAAGGGGGGACAATCAAAACTCCTGACTTTGGAGCAAGGAAAGTTAACTCAGACATGTCTAAATGGTCATTGCGTAACAGCAGACAGACTGGCGCTGTACCATATTTGCTTGATTAATGAAGAAATGTGTGCTGCATTTCTTTCTGAATCAATCAATAATAAAATTGAGGGAAAACAATTCTCTCACTCAGTGCAGTCATTGAAACTCAAAACATATTTGTAATGTGCACAAGAGAAAAATAGCGCTCAAAGAAGTGGATATGATGTAATTCTAGATGAGATGAACAAAAAATTGTCTGATGAAACAGTGCAAATAAGAGTTAAGTGATAGTAATATTTGAACTAAATAAAAGTAATTAGAAAAATTGAAGTCGATTTTGTCAAAGTAGATTTTTTGTAAAATAAATTCGATTTTGATGAAAAAAAAAGGAGATTTTGTCAAAAGTAGATTTTGTCAGAAGTGGATTTCCGAAAAGATTTTGACTGGCCCCCGTCCCTATGGGGGTGCGCCCCCCCCCCAATATTAGACATGTGCCTCCCCAGGTGCCCCCCATATGCACTTTCCAACTCTGCTTAAAATATATAGTGGGTGCCAGAGAATCGCCCCCCCCCCGGGACCCCACCCCCAGTTATATAATTATTAATGCCATTGTAGCACCATACACTGCATGTTTGGTCTACGGAATTGATGTAATGAGAACATATATAAGTAATGTAAGGGTCATTTTCACATAATCGTACAAAAACGGTAAACACATCAAGGTTTGCCAGGCCTACATGCTATTTAACCTTTGAATGCGCAGTTTTCAGAATTTATTACATGACATTAATTATTTTTAACTGATAAACTGAATAAAAAATGTTTGTTAATGAACTGCATTTGGGGAAATTGTATATTAATATAAAGCAACAAGCAAGAAATGCAAACGATACTTTTTATAAGTCTTTTGTACAAGTTGACCTATATTTTGATTTTGCACTCAAGAGTCATAATTGAAATTGTTACATTTTGTTTGCAAAGACAAAAAACGATCGTTCCTTGTTGATCAGGTGCAAAATAGTTATGATGTAAGTAAACGCGTCTGGTTTCCATGATAGGTGCCTGGACAAATGTAACAATTTGACAAATTGATGTGTGACGTCAGGAAAACGAATGCTTGTCAATCAGTTTGATCTTTTCAGTCGGAGGGTTCTGACTTGAAAAGTGATTTTGTTTACTTTGCATTCACTCGGAGATTACCATGGGTTTTGTCGTCACTTTGGAAAGTTCAAAACTGCCTACTGGCTGTTTGGGGTAAGTGGGAATTCATTCAAAGATATTTGCAACAAAAAGTATACCCATGCAGTAGGGCCAGTACAAAGATATTTGCAGCACCGGGGCGGCCTGTTTTCTTGACAGAGGTCGCGCACTTTTCCAGGCTGCTTTTCCGTGGCCTGGAAGTCCGTTTTCATCGCGATGTTACAGCTCAGCTATTAGCACTACGGACCTGTTACGGACCACAATGACAGTCGGGTTTGCAGGTGATTTGATGTGCTAACAAAAGTTGATCTAGCGTAAATACATCCAGAGACATCGTCGTTTAAAGTGCGTCGATCAGATGACGAAAATCAAGCTGTCAGAACCCGTAACTGGCGTAAGTCATGATTGATTGTTGATGATTTTTTTTTCAACGGGACATCATATTAGAATTGGACTAAGGCCAAGAGTAGGCTTGACGATAAATAATGCTTTTGTAGCCCATGCCATCAGCCGACAACAAGCCATTATCATTTATACAGTTGCTGAGGGCCACTGCATGCTGTCAGGGGCACAGTGACTGCACTCATCACAGCTGTCGGATTAGCCTCACTGTGGTACTAAAAGTGTACACATATTTTCGTGACGTCACTGGTCCCGGGGTACAATATGGCAGCTCCCGTGACGTGATTTTTCCTCCGCAGAACTATTTTTGAAAAAGATTGAAGTGATCCTTTAAGGCCCAGTAACATCATACCAAAATTTCAGAAACATGGTAATACTTTAGATTAGGTCAAAGCTTGTTACCCCCTTAAATGTGGGAATTCCCCTGATTTGGGGATTATCCAGATTCACATATTTGCTACACTTAATAGCACTGCTGACTTGTTACAGATAGGATTAGTTTTAAGAAAACCTATACTAATAAAAAAAAATTGTCCACCAAAACAACCACCAATAAAGTAAATTTGAAAAAAAAATTAATGAATTCATGAATTTTGGTCCTGCAATATGCTAAATAACATTCTATCATAATGTCCATGTCATATGTAACACTTTTTCCATTTTATCTTGATGAGTACTTCCGAAATTTAAAATTATGACAGAGAATCCAGCAGGAAAATAGAATAATAGAATTTCTGGAAATGAATTAATTATAGAATAAAATAGGCTACAATCTCAGCCAGTTTTTAACTGGTTCTCTCATAAAAGATCTGTGACCTTACATTGCAAATAACAGTTTTAATAAAGTATTTTTCAGTGAAATGGCAATATTGAGAGTTTTATATTTGATGCAAATTAAACATTACCAGACTTTAACTTTGCATATTGCATATTTGTTTAATTTTAGAGTTAGGCTGATAATTAATGTGACTTGTGTATATGAATATCTCAGGTAATCCTCATCATTATGATGAATACAAATGTCATTCAAGTCAGTTTCTTCCCTGAAAATCCAATATTCCGCAAATATGGGAACAAAAGACTACTTACTTTAAAGCATGGTGGAAGTTTTCACATTTGCAAATGAATCTGTCCCAGAACATGTACATTAGAGTAGCTGAATAACCCGGCTCTTGTCCTGAAAAAGGAATAAATTATTCATTAAAATCAAATTACAGCATAAAAAATCAAATTACAGCATAACAGCAACTTTACAAGAAAATTGAAATGGGATTATTTCAGATGGCTTTCAAGATTACTCTAATTTGTTGGGAACTGATGTAGGTTGCAGGTCTGGCTGACTACTTGAAAAAAAAATTAAGTACTAAGATGCAACAACTACATAGATCAGATTCAAATATATCTTTAATCATTTTTTTGAAAATAAAGACTTAGTATTTTTGTGCCATGACTTGTTGGTTAAGCTTTCATTTTGCTCCTTGAAAATACATATTATCTATATAAGTTATCCAGATCTGTCCTTTCTACAATTTTGGCAGATGATCTATCATTCTGGGTAACTTCACCCAGACAATCTGCTGAAGTGGGTAACTTTAATTACAGGCAATTTCACTAGTATGCGAATCTAAGGTTCTTTGCACATGAAAATACATAGCATTCTTGTTTAATCTGATTGGTTCAGGAACAACAGAAAGTCACACAGTTGATAAATCACACGTAGTATGATTCCTCCCAGTCAACTGTGAATGACCAGAATCGCTTGGTAATGAAATCACCTGTTATAGGCTAGGCCTGCAATGCCATTTGCGATGTTACATCAAATTCACAGTTATGTTTATTTTGGAGAAATAATGCTGGCTCAATTTTTAATGTCAGCTATTTATTTCATTTATTGGATTTAGGTATTATTTGTCCAATTGTTGCTAACACTCAATAACAGAAATAAAACTTTTGAATCAGGATTCTTAGCAAGTAGATTATAAAAAGTGTAACTATTGTATTTTAGGTTCCTTATTTAACTATTCCAGTGAGCAACAACACATGTGGATTGACATCTTTGATTCCATTTATTTCTTATAACAATAAACACGAGGGGGCGCACGAGGCGTATAACAACAATAATCAATAGGTGGAGCCAGTGTACTATAATTCTGGATCTCTGCTGGATCTCTGCTGGATCCTCATATATCACATACCTTTCCCTTTTAAATGATGTCATATCTGAAAACCTTTTTACTTTGTAAAAGTAACTTTGAACAATAACATGAACTACTTACTTTCTATAAGTAACATCGATTATATAATCTTATTTCAGATTGACGAATTTTACTTTATGAAATTTTACTCATTTTGAAATTATACAATAAAGTATACAATTAAGTAATATCCACAATATTTTTTTACTTTGTAGTTATCAAGTAATCAATCAAATACTCTATCAACCTTTATATGTTGAACTAGTGAATATCATCTTTATCACTATGAATAATTATCAAGTAATCAAATCAATTTTTGAACTTCAAATACTGAACATGAACAATGTTGTAATTTTTCAATTACACAACTTTGTAATGTGAAACTCAACTGTTAACCTTTTAACAATATAGTAGTCTTATTCTACATGTTTAATCTTACAACTATTTGTTGAATAAACAATCAACTTTTACATTTCAAGTTTACAAATCAAGTTTACACTTAAACTTTAACTTTTTACAAGTTAAGTTTCTTAGGCATTTTTACATTTCTCTTTGGCCTTTCCTCATTCTGATCATCAATCTTTTTACCATGATCATCATCCCTTTCTCTGTTTGAGTTACATCCATGTTTGTTAACAACTTTCAAGCGATCAACATGTTTCTTTACAACTCTGCCATTTTCAAGTTTTACACCATAAGTCAGTGGACCAATGATTTCAACAATCTGACCTCTAAACCATTTTGGCTTTCCAACAAAATTCTCAACAATCACATGATCATTTACATCAAATTTTCTGTCTTTGGCATGAAAATCATGAGTGTTCTTTGCATTGTCTTGTTTTTCCAATACAGTCTCTGACACAGATTTGTGTAGAAGCGAGAAGTGAGAACGTAATTCTCTACCAAACATCAGATACGAAGGAGTCTTGTTTGTAGACGGTTGTGGAGTATTCCTGTAATTGAACAAGAAACGTTGCACTTTGACATCGAGCGTTGAAGCTTCGATTTTCTGTAGCGATTTCTTTACGGTTTGAACACCTCGTTCAGCGAGTCCATTGCTAGATGGATGATAAGAACTTGATGTGACGTGTTTAATTCCATTCTTCATACAGAATAGTTCAAATTCTTCGCTAACAAATTGACGACCATTGTCTGAGACAATAACGGCTGGTAATCCAAAAGTTGCAAACATACGACGCAAACTGTCAATGACTGTGCGAGAAGTTGTAGTAGTAAGCGGAACTACTTCGATCCATTTTGTGTGTGCATCGACAACAATTAAGAGTTCTTTTCCCATGACTGGTCCTGCTAAGTCGATGTGAATACGGTACCATGGTTTACCAGGCCACTCCCAAGGATGCAATGTGGCTTTGGGAGGAGAATTTTGCACATTTTGACACATTTCACACATTTTCACACATTTTTCTAAGTCTTCATCGATACCAGGCCACCACACAAATGAATGTGCGATAGCTTTCATACGACAAATTCCTGGATGCCCATCATGTAGCATTTTCATGACATCCTTGCGTCGTGATTGTGGTACAACAATACGTAATCCACGCATTAACACATTATCTTCACATGACAATTCATCTCGACAATTAAAGTAAGGTTTCAAATCATCTTGAACTTTGTCCTTCCATCCAAATTTCAGGTATTTCAACACTGTCATTATAGTTTTATCTTTCATGCTCCATGTTTTGATTTTACGAAAATCAATTGGAGCTTCATCACTTTTGATCAGCTTAATTTCACCAGGTTGCGAAATTTGATCTGGAGCACTTGAACTAGGGAACCGACTTGCGAAGTCAGCGGGAGCAATCCTTTTTCCAGGACGATACATCAAATGGTAATTGTACGCGGACAACATCAATGCCCATCGAGTAACTCTAGCAGAAGCAACAGCTGGAATAAGCTGATTTTCACCAAGTAATCCTAATAGTGGTCTGTGATCTGTGACAATGTCAAATGATCTTGCAAATAAGTACTTGTGAAACTTCTTCACACCGTAGATTAAGGCTAATCCTTCTTTGTCGATTTGACTGTAGTTGCGTTCAGCGGCATTCAGTACTCTTGAGGCAAACGCAATCGGCCTTTCAGATCCGTCCGGATATCTGTGGCTAAGCACCGAACCAATTCCGTAACTGGATGCATCGGACATGACAATCAGAGGTTTTGAAGGATCATAATGAACAAGTACAGGTGATTCCATCAACATCAATTTTGACTTTTCAAACGCTTGTTGTTCAACGTCGCACCAATTCCACGCTGCTCCCTTCTTCAACAACTTGTACAGAGGAGAAAGTACACTTGCCATATTTTGCACATACTTGCGATAGAAATTGATCATTCCAAGATAAGCTTGCAATTGTTGCACATTTTTCGGAGATTCAGCTTTCACAATAGTTTCTAGTTTGTCAGAACTTGGCATGATGCCTTCAGCATTAATCCTGTGACCAAGATAAGTAATTTCATCATTTAAGAACGAGCACTTCTCTTTCTTGAGTTTTAATCCAGCTTCACTGAGTTTCTGAAACACTGATTTCAAGTTTCGTAGATGATCTTGAGTATTAGAACCGGTGACAAGAACATCGTCTTGATAGATAACAACATGATCATTGTCTGCCAATAAAGAATCCATGACTCTCTGAAATATGGCTGCACTGCTAGCTGCGCCAAAAGGTAACCTGCAGAAAGAGTACAGTCCTTTGTGAGTATTAATCACTGCAATCTTCTGTGACTCATCATCAAGTGTAACTTGGTTGTAGGCATGACTGAGATCAAGTTTAGAGAACAAAGTTCCTTGTGCTAACTTTGTGAACAAATCTTCCGGCGTTGGTAGTGGATACTTGTCAACATGCATGTGTCGATTGATAGTAGTCTTGAAATCTGCACAGATACGAACATCTCCATTCGGCTTCATAACTGGAACAATGGGACTTGCCCAATCTGAGAATTGCACTTTGCGAATAATTCCATCATTTTCCAATCTTTCGAGTTCTGCATCAATTTTGTCTTTCATAGCGTATGGAACGGGACGTGCTTTGCAGAATTTGGGAACTGCTTCTTTGTCAATAACAATGTTAGCTTTGTAGCCTTGCAATTTTCCAACGGTTGAACTGTCAAACAGACTGTCAAAGTCTTTCAGTAATCCATTTAGTTTCACTTTGTCATCAGAAACATGAAAAGTTTTATCATAATTCACACTTGTTGGAACTTGTGAGAACATATCCTTCCAGTTAAGTTTTACATGTGACAACCAATCTCTACCCATGAGATTCGGTCCTTTGTCCTTGACGACTAACAAAGACAAATCAGACTTTCCATTGACGGTAACACTCAATTTCCCCAAAACTTCAAGTTTGGACTGGTTGTAAACACTCAATGTGCTGTTGAAATTTTCCAGTGGTAGGTGACGAAACAATTTGAGGTAGGTTTCTTCACAAATTAGCGAATTCGACGAACCTGTGTCGACCTCCATCATAATGGATACACCATTTACATCAAGCACTTCCTTCAAAGGAGGAACATATTTAGAACTCTTGGAGTGGTTGCAATCTAGACTGTAGACAGCGTAATCATCATGATCGTGGCTTGCGATCCTGTTTGTAGACTTGTCAGACTTGTTTTTCTGAAAACAAGCATGTTCAATGTGTCCATATCGACGACAATTTCTACATCGTGCTTTCTTGTGCCAACACTTGTCAGGATTGTGATATCCTTTCTTGCAACGATGACATAAATCTTGAGACTTTGAATAACCATGCTTTTCTCTGTCGTTGTTTCTTGACTTGAATCTTGAATTGTTCTGTCGTGAATTGTTATTCCACTGTTTCGGTCTTGAATTTCTTGGTGGTCTTCGCGAGAAATTCTTGCGAAATTGCATTCTGTTGACATCAGAAGACACTTGACTCTCATCATTTGAAGAATTGGAACTTGTACTTGGAGTTGGGCTTTGCTTGACAACTTGTTTCTCTGGTTCTTTCATGGACAATATTTTCATCTCTTTCGCAGTAGTCTCCATCGAGATAGCTTTGCGATAAACAGCATCAAACGTCTGATCTTCTTGATCGAGAATGGCTTGCTGGATGCGTTCACTCTTGACGCCTTGTTGTAACCTGTCTCTCAACATGTCACTAAGAGTAGGCCCGAAACCACAATGCTCAGCAATTTTTCGTAAATTGCTTACGAAATCGGCAATAGATTCATCTGCTTGTTGGTTTCTTCGATTAAAGCGGTATCTGCTCATAACTGGTGTGGGTGGTGGGCAGAAGTGAGTACGAAAAGCTTCCATTAATTCCTCATAACTGCAATCTTTCGGTTTTCGAGGGAACACAATAGATTTCAAAGTTTTGTAGTAAGAGTTGTGCAAGATTGTCAATAGCATGTACCTTTTTCTTGCTTGATCAGCAATTTTGTTCGCAAACATGAAATAATCGATGCGATCTGCATAATCCTCAAAATCACCATCTTCACACAAATAATTTTCAATGCTTCCTTGACCAACATAAGCCATAGTGACTGATAAACGATTTCACAACACACAAAAATAATCCCGATTGACAACACAGTTCACTTGAACGTTCATAAACAGTTTCTGAGTGTCTTGAAAATTTTCTTACGACTTTGAGAACACGTGCTTCGTAGAAAAGTTCGGGTTATCGCTCACTTGAAAAACGTTCTCCATGCGTTTTGCGCACTTTGCAGTCACTGAAATCCACGAGTTTTCAAACTCCATTTAAAGTACTAAAGTCATATTCCACAGTGTCCATTCAGGTGTCAGTTTGTTCCTGAGATACATATGCTTCATAGGAAATCCAATGTCGTCGCCAATATTGTATTTTAGGTTCCTTATTTAACTATTCCAGTGAGCAACAACACATGTGGATTGACATCTTTGATTCCATTTATTTCTTATAACAATAAACACGAGGGGGCGCACGAGGCGTATAACAACAATAATCAATAGGTGGAGCCAGTGTACTATAATTCTGGATCTCTGCTGGATCTCTGCTGGATCCTCATATATCACAATAACAAAACAAATAGTGTGACATTTTTAACAGTTATTTTATATCAATCATCAATAATAATACAATTATAAGAACGGTAATTATAATATTCATACTTATTTATCTTCAATTCACTTGATTACTAGGCCTTTCATTTGACACACATTTTGTGATCAACTTACTTGAATGGATGTCAAATTGATGACAATCAGGGTTGCAGCAGTTCAATACCACTCTGGCAAATGATCTGTCAGATGTATAGATATTTCGCAATTCAATTTTCACCTGTCATGTGTAATCAACTAAATTGGATATATCCAGTGTGACACAAGTTCAGGAAAACTGTCAATGCTGGTTGCAATAAGGTGAGCTTTCCTTTGAAAATTGGCAGGAGTTCAGGCAATTGCTATTGAGATGACACTAATTGAATAGTTTGAATGGCATTGGGGACATGGTGACCTGCCAAAGCTGATTGCAATCAGGTGAGCTTTTTTCAAAACTTGACAGGAGCTCAGGAATTGCAATTAAAAAGACACCAGTTGAACACTTGGAACGGTATATAACTGGGGCCATTTTAGTGTTGGTCATTCAGTTCAAGTCAGCCTCTACTGTGCAGCAGGGTGGTTCAAGTACATGTAGTCTTGATAAGAATGACAGTTGTCTACATTACTGTTATGGAATCTTTAGTGAAGGTAATATGTCATATTATTTTTATTTATTTTATTTATTTATTATATCAATAATATATCAATAATGCATCTGTAGGCCAATCTACTAGTATCCATGATAGGTATTCAAATTCTCATACGTAAAAATCAACTGGTCATGTCTAGTTCTATACAGTAATTGAATCATATTATGTAATTTATATGCTTAAACTATTGGTTTCATTATAGGCCTGGCCTATTATATTTTAGGCCTATTATATTTTATTGGCCTCGTAAGTCATGAAGTGTTTTGATAATTAGTTTGTGAATAACACAAAACAGCATACCCCTGGTAATTATGACACCATTTGAATGCTTATGATTATCATTGAATAGTTCTGACCTGCATGTGTAAATTACTGTCTGCGTGATGACTGGAGAAACACGCTATCTGTCACTGACAGGCTGAGACAACACTTGATGGTTGATGTAACAGTAGCATAGCAGTTAGCTAGGCCTAGCTAACTGTAAACTTAGAAAGTCACTCCGACACTGCCTGGCCAGTGATTCAATCAGTCCATGGATCAAGTTGTTGACAGTTTAGGCCTGGGACAAGTTTGTCCCAGGTTTAGCGTGTTTAGGCAATACCACTGCGCTTGCAGCATGACGTGTCAAATTTATGTACTTGACTCCCCCCCCCAATCTGAATTCAACTGTCGTGTCGAAATTAGAAGTAGTCAACCACACACTCACACCTGCAACAGGACAAGCCTTTTAGATTAAAGCAATCTAAGCTGCTAAGCAGATACATACCGTAGTTATTTTGGGGGCTGCCGCCCCCAAACCCCTGCCAATTAAACAAATCTGACAGTGTAAATTAGCAAAATGCAAACCTACCTGGATTGTTTCACTTCATCAGTTCATCAGCTGGAGATCTCATATCAGTATTCTTGTTGATTTGACTGCTATTCTACTATGTCGTATTTCGTGTAATTTCACTGTGCTGTAGAAAGTTTGAGGAGAGTATAATTTCTTTCTGCAGTTCTGCAATTCTGCAGCAATTCTGCAGGTAGCTGCAGAATTCTGCAGTTCTGCAGCAAATTCTGCAGTTCTGTAGGAAGCCTCAGAATTCTGCAGTTCTGCAGCAAATTCTGCATTTCTGTAGGAAACTGCCGAATTCTGCAGTTCTGCAGCAAATTCTGCAGTTCTGTAGGAAGCTGCAGAATTCTGCAGTTCTGCAGCAAATTCTGCAGTTCTGTAGGAAGCTGCAGAATTCTGCAGTTCTGCAGCTCCCAGCAGGATTTTTGAAGCTTTGTTACTTGATTCAGCTTATTGCAATGCATCTGCAAAGTTCAGACCTCTTTCACAAGGTCTTGCCGCTACCCAGGAAACGTTGGTTTGGGGGCGTAGAGGTTTAGGGGTCGGTGGGGGGGGGTTGGGGGATTTGGTGCTCGTCAGGTTCAGCAGCGTTTCTAAAACAATTCTGCAGCATATTTTATAATACTGTAGGCGTTATGCAGCTGGGAGGTTTTGTGCATTTATGCATCCAGCTGCAGAATTCTGCAGGAAGCTGAAGAATTCTGCAGGAAGCTGCAGAATTCTGTAGGAAGCTGCAGAATTTCAAAAATTCTGCAGCCACCTGCAGAATTTCACCAATTTCCAGGACGATACATCAAATGGTAATTGTACGCGGACAACATCAATGCCCATCGAGTAACTCTAGCAGAAGCAACAGCTGGAATAAGCTGATTTTCACCAAGTAATCCTAATAGTGGTCTGTGATCTGTGACAATGTCAAATGATCTTGCAAATAAGTACTTGTGAAACTTCTTCACACCGTAGATTAAGGCTAATCCTTCTTTGTCGATTTGACTGTAGTTGCGTTCAGCGGCATTCAGTACTCTTGAGGCAAACGCAATCGGCCTTTCAGATCCGTCCGGATATCTGTGGCTAAGCACCGAACCAATTCCGTAACTGGATGCATCGGACATGACAATCAGAGGTTTTGAAGGATCATAATGAACAAGTACAGGTGATTCCATCAACATCAATTTTGACTTTTCAAACGCTTGTTGTTCAACGTCGCACCAATTCCACGCTGCTCCCTTCTTCAACAACTTGTACAGAGGAGAAAGTACACTTGCCATATTTTGCACATACTTGCGATAGAAATTGATCATTCCAAGATAAGCTTGCAATTGTTGCACATTTTTCGGAGATTCAGCTTTCACAATAGTTTCTAGTTTGTCAGAACTTGGCATGATGCCTTCAGCATTAATCCTGTGACCAAGATAAGTAATTTCATCATTTAAGAACGAGCACTTCTCTTTCTTGAGTTTTAATCCAGCTTCACTGAGTTTCTGAAACACTGATTTCAAGTTTCGTAGATGATCTTGAGTATTAGAACCGGTGACAAGAACATCGTCTTGATAGATAACAACATGATCATTGTCTGCCAATAAAGAATCCATGACTCTCTGAAATATGGCTGCACTGCTAGCTGCGCCAAAAGGTAACCTGCAGAAAGAGTACAGTCCTTTGTGAGTATTAATCACTGCAATCTTCTGTGACTCATCATCAAGTGTAACTTGGTTGTAGGCATGACTGAGATCAAGTTTAGAGAACAAAGTTCCTTGTGCTAACTTTGTGAACAAATCTTCCGGCGTTGGTAGTGGATACTTGTCAACATGCATGTGTCGATTGATAGTAGTCTTGAAATCTGCACAGATACGAACATCTCCATTCGGCTTCATAACTGGAACAATGGGACTTGCCCAATCTGAGAATTGCACTTTGCGAATAATTCCATCATTTTCCAATCTTTCGAGTTCTGCATCAATTTTGTCTTTCATAGCGTATGGAACGGGACGTGCTTTGCAGAATTTGGGAACTGCTTCTTTGTCAATAACAATGTTAGCTTTGTAGCCTTGCAATTTTCCAACGGTTGAACTGTCAAACAGACTGTCAAAGTCTTTCAGTAATCCATTTAGTTTCACTTTGTCATCAGAAACATGAAAAGTTTTATCATAATTCACACTTGTTGGAACTTGTGAGAACATATCCTTCCAGTTAAGTTTTACATGTGACAACCAATCTCTACCCATGAGATTCGGTCCTTTGTCCTTGACGACTAACAAAGACAAATCAGACTTTCCATTGACGGTAACACTCAATTTCCCCAAAACTTCAAGTTTGGACTGGTTGTAAACACTCAATGTGCTGTTGAAATTTTCCAGTGGTAGGTGACGAAACAATTTGAGGTAGGTTTCTTCACAAATTAGCGAATTCGACGAACCTGTGTCGACCTCCATCATAATGGATACACCATTTACATCAAGCACTTCCTTCAAAGGAGGAACATATTTAGAACTCTTGGAGTGGTTGCAATCTAGACTGTAGACAGCGTAATCATCATGATCGTGGCTTGCGATCCTGTTTGTAGACTTGTCAGACTTGTTTTTCTGAAAACAAGCATGTTCAATGTGTCCATATCGACGACAATTTCTACATCGTGCTTTCTTGTGCCAACACTTGTCAGGATTGTGATATCCTTTCTTGCAACGATGACATAAATCTTGAGACTTTGAATAACCATGCTTTTCTCTGTCGTTGTTTCTTGACTTGAATCTTGAATTGTTCTGTCGTGAATTGTTATTCCACTGTTTCGGTCTTGAATTTCTTGGTGGTCTTCGCGAGAAATTCTTGCGAAATTGCATTCTGTTGACATCAGAAGACACTTGACTCTCATCATTTGAAGAATTGGAACTTGTACTTGGAGTTGGGCTTTGCTTGACAACTTGTTTCTCTGGTTCTTTCATGGACAATATTTTCATCTCTTTCGCAGTAGTCTCCATCGAGATAGCTTTGCGATAAACAGCATCAAACGTCTGATCTTCTTGATCGAGAATGGCTTGCTGGATGCGTTCACTCTTGACGCCTTGTTGTAACCTGTCTCTCAACATGTCACTAAGAGTAGGCCCGAAACCACAATGCTCAGCAATTTTTCGTAAATTGCTTACGAAATCGGCAATAGATTCATCTGCTTGTTGGTTTCTTCGATTAAAGCGGTATCTGCTCATAACTGGTGTGGGTGGTGGGCAGAAGTGAGTACGAAAAGCTTCCATTAATTCCTCATAACTGCAATCTTTCGGTTTTCGAGGGAACACAATAGATTTCAAAGTTTTGTAGTAAGAGTTGTGCAAGATTGTCAATAGCATGTACCTTTTTCTTGCTTGATCAGCAATTTTGTTCGCAAACATGAAATAATCGATGCGATCTGCATAATCCTCAAAATCACCATCTTCACACAAATAATTTTCAATGCTTCCTTGACCAACATAAGCCATAGTGACTGATAAACGATTTCACAACACACAAAAATAATCCCGATTGACAACACAGTTCACTTGAACGTTCATAAACAGTTTCTGAGTGTCTTGAAAATTTTCTTACGACTTTGAGAACACGTGCTTCGTAGAAAAGTTCGGGTTATCGCTCACTTGAAAAACGTTCTCCATGCGTTTTGCGCACTTTGCAGTCACTGAAATCCACGAGTTTTCAAACTCCATTTAAAGTACTAAAGTCATATTCCACAGTGTCCATTCAGGTGTCAGTTTGTTCCTGAGATACATATGCTTCATAGGAAATCCAATGTCGTCGCCAATATTGTATTTTAGGTTCCTTATTTAACTATTCCAGTGAGCAACAACACATGTGGATTGACATCTTTGATTCCATTTATTTCTTATAACAATAAACACGAGGGGGCGCACGAGGCGTATAACAACAATAATCAATAGGTGGAGCCAGTGTACTATAATTCTGGATCTCTGCTGGATCTCTGCTGGATCCTCATATATCACAATAACAAAACAAATAGTGTGACATTTTTAACAGTTATTTTATATCAATCATCAATAATAATACAATTATAAGAACGGTAATTATAATATTCATACTTATT
The DNA here is from genome assembly GCA_026936325.1 of Platynereis dumerilii. NCBI lineage: Eukaryota > Metazoa > Annelida > Polychaeta > Phyllodocida > Nereididae > Platynereis > Platynereis dumerilii. The sequence goes on along the minus strand of JAPTHN010000037.1, from coordinate 536,233 downwards.
TATCTTCAATTCACTTGATTATTAGGCCTTTCATTTGACACCCACTTGTGATCAACTTACTTGAATGGATGTCAAACTGATGACAATCAGGGTTGCAGCAGTTCAATACCACTCTGGCAAATGATCTGTCAGATGTATAGATATTTCGCAATTCAATTTTCACCTGTCATGTGTAATCAACTAAATTGGATATATCCAGTGTGACACAAGTTCAGGAAAACTGTCAATGCTGGTTGCAATAAGGTGAGCTTTCCTTTGAAAATTGGCAGGAGTTCAGGCAATTGCTATTGAGATGACACTAATTGAATAGTTTGAATGGCATTGGGGACATGGTGACCTGCCAAAGCTGATTGCAATCAGGTGAGCTTTTTTCAAAACTTGACAGGAGCTCAGGAATTGCAATTAAAAAGACACCAGTTGAACACTTGGAACGGTATATAACTGGGGCCATTTTAGTGTTGGTCATTCAGTTCAAGTCAGCCTCTACTGTGCAGCAGGGTGGTTCAAGTACATGTAGTCTTGATAAGAATGACAGTTGTCTACATTACTGTTATGGAATCTTTAGTGAAGGTAATATGTCATATTATTTTTATTTATTTTATTTATTTATTATATCAATAATATATCAATAATGCATCTGTAGGCCAATCTACTAGTATCCATGATAGGTATTCAAATTCTCATACGTAAAAATCAACTGGTCATGTCTAGTTCTATACAGTAATTGAATCATATTATGTAATTTATATGCTTAAACTATTGGTTTCATTATAGGCCTGGCCTATTATATTTTAGGCCTATTATATTTTATTGGCCTCGTAAGTCATGAAGTGTTTTGATAATTAGTTTGTGAATAACACAAAACAGCATACCCCTGGTAATTATGACACCATTTGAATGCTTATGATTATCATTGAATAGTTCTGACCTGCATGTGTAAATTACTGTCTGCGTGATGACTGGAGAAACACGCTATCTGTCACTGACAGGCTGAGACAACACTTGATGGTTGATGTAACAGTAGCATAGCAGTTAGCTAGGCCTAGCTAACTGTAAACTTAGAAAGTCACTCCGACACTGCCTGGCCAGTGATTCAATCAGTCCATGGATCAAGTTGTTGACAGTTTAGGCCTGGGACAAGTTTGTCCCAGGTTTAGCGTGTTTAGGCAATACCACTGCGCTTGCAGCATGACGTGTCAAATTTATGTACTTGACTCCCCCCCCCAATCTGAATTCAACTGTCGTGTCGAAATTAGAAGTAGTCAACCACACACTCACACCTGCAACAGGACAAGCCTTTTAGATTAAAGCAATCTAAGCTGCTAAGCAGATACATACCGTAGTTATTTTGGGGGCTGCCGCCCCCAAACCCCTGCCAATTAAACAAATCTGACAGTGTAAATTAGCAAAATGCAAACCTACCTGGATTGTTTCACTTCATCAGTTCATCAGCTGGAGATCTCATATCAGTATTCTTGTTGATTTGACTGCTATTCTACTATGTCGTATTTCGTGTAATTTCACTGTGCTGTAGAAAGTTTGAGGAGAGTATAATTTCTTTCTGCAGTTCTGCATTTCTGCAGCAATTCTGCAGGTAGCTGCAGAATTCTGCAGTTCTGCAGCAAATTCTGCAGTTCTGTAGGAAGCCTCAGAATTCTGCAGTTCTGCAGCAAATTCTGCATTTCTGTAGGAAACTGCCGAATTCTGCAGTTCTGCAGCAAATTCTGCAGTTCTGTAGGAAGCTGCAGAATTCTGCAGTTCTGCAGCAAATTCTGCAGTTCTGTAGGAAGCTGCAGAATTCTGCAGTTCTGCAGCTCCCAGCAGGATTTTTGAAGCTTTGTTACTTGATTCAGCTTATTGCAATGCATCTGCAAAGTTCAGACCTCTTTCACAAGGTCTTGCCGCTACCCAGAAAACGTTGGTTTGGGGGCGTAGAGGTTTAGGGGTCGGTGGGGGGGGGTTGGGGGATTTGGTGCTCGTCAGGTTCAGCAGCGTTTCTAAAACAATTCTGCAGCAGAATATGTAATTCTGTAGGAGTTATGCAGCTTGGGAGGTTTTGTGCATTTATGCATCCAGCTGCAGAATTCTGCAGGAAGCTGCAGAATTCTGCAGGAAGCTGCAGAATTCTGTAGGAAGCTGCAGAATTTCAAAAATTCTGCAGCCACCTGCAGAATTTCACCAATTCTGCAGCTGCCTGCAGAATTCTGCAGGAAGCTGCAGAATTCTGCAGTTCTGCAGCTCCCTGCAGGATTTTTGAAGCTCTGTTACTTCATTCAGCCCATTGCAAAGCATCTACAAAGTTCGGACCTCTTTGACAAGGTCTTGCCACTACCCAGGAAAGGTTGGTTTGGGGGCGTAGCGGTTTGGGGGTGGGTGGGGGGGGTCGGGGGTTTTGGTGCTTGTCTGGCCTAGCAGCGTTTCTGAAAAAATTCTGCAGCAGAATATTTAATTCTGAAGAAGTTATGCAGCTTGGGAGGTTTTATGCACTTATGCAGCTAGCTGCAGAATTCTGCAGGAAGCTGCAGAATTTCACAAATTCTGCAGCCACCTGAAGAATTTCACCAATTCTGCAGCTGCCTGCAGAATTTCACCAATTCTACAGCTGCCTGCAGAATTCTGCAGTTTCTTAAAAACATTCTGCAGGAAGCTGCAGAATTCTGCAGCTCCCTGCAGGATTTTTGAAGCTCTGTTACTTCATTCAGCTCATTGCAATGCATCTGCAAAGTTCAGACCTCTTTGACAAGGTCTTGCCGCTACCCAGGAAAGGTTGGTTTGGGGGCTTAGCGGTTTGGGGGTCGGGTGGGGAGGTCGGGGGTTTTGGTGCTTGTCTGGCCTAGCAGCGTTTCTGAAAAAGTTCTGCAGCAGAATATTTAATTCTGTGGGAGTTATGCGGCTTGGGAGGTTTTATGCACTTATGCAGCTAGCTGCAGAATTCTGCAGGAAGCTACAGAATTCTGTAGGAAGCTGCAGAATTTCACAAATTCTGCAGCCACCTGCAGAATTTCACCAATTCTGCAGCTGCCTGTAGAATTCTGCAGTTTCTCAAAAAATTCTGCAGGAAGCTGCAAAATTCTGCAGTTCTGCAGCAAATTCTGCAGTTCTGGAGGAAGCTGCAGAATTCTGCAGGAAGCTGCAGAATTCTGTAGGAAGCTGCAGAATTTCACAAATTCTGCAGCTGCCTGCAGAATTCTGCAGTTTCTTAAAAAATTCTGCAGGAAGCTGCAGAATTCTGCAGTTCTGCAGCTCCCTGCAGGATTTTTGAAGCTCTGTTACTTCATTCAGCCCACTGCAATGCATCTGCAAAGATCAGACCTCTTTGACAAGGTCTTGTCGCTACCCAGGAAAGGTTGGTTTGGGGGCTTAGCGGTTTGGGGGTCGGGTGGGGGGGTCGGGGCATTTGGTGCTTGTCTGGCCTAGCAGCGTTTCTGAAAAAGTTCTGTAGCAGAATATTTAATTCCGTAGGAGTTATGCAGCTTGGGATGTTTTATGCGCTTCCGAAGCTATCTGCAGAATTATGCAGGAAGCTACAGAATTCTGTAGGAAGCTGCAGAATTTCACAAATTCTGCAGCCACCTGAGGAATTTCACCAATTCTGCAGCTACCTGCAGAATTCTGCAGTTTTAAAAAAAATTCTGTAGGAAACTGCAGAATTCTGCAGTTCTGCAGCAAGTTCTGCAGTTCTGGAGGAAGCTGCAGAATTCTGCAGGAAGCTGCAGAATTCTGTAGGAAGCTGCAGAATTCTGTAGGAAGCTGCAGAATTTCAAAAATTCTGCAGCCACCTGCAGAATTTCACCAATTCTACAGCTGCCTGCAGAATTCTGCAGTTTCTCAAAAAATTCTGCAGGAAGCTGCAGAATTCTGCAGTTCTGCAGCAAATTCTGCAGTTCTGTAGGAAGCTGCAGAATTCTGCAGCTTTCTACAGAATTCTTCAGCCTCCAGCAGGATTTTTAGGAAACTGCAGAATTCTGCAGGTAGCTTCAGAATTGGTGAAATTCTGCAGCTTCTTACAGAATTCTTCAGCTAGCTGCATTGGTACATAAAACCCTCTTTCCTATTTACCTCAGGGGGCGAGGCCCTGTAGATGGATAGTAGCATCCCACTGGTATGTACCAGTCGGATACCCCACAAGGGAGCAGTTCTTTGCACTATTGGTAGGAAGAATGTTTGTTTTGATTTTGCTCACTCACCTCAAACGGCCAGTGCAACATTATTTACCGACAGATCCTTTTGAAACTTTGGATTTAAATAGTATGGAACTTAAATTTTCGACTGAAGCATGATACAACTGTGTATCTTGATTAAAAGTGGCCGAAAAACGTAATTTTATCTCGATTTGACAATCGCGCCAGGCCAAGCCTATGAATTTTTAGGCCAAGCCTATGAATTGTTTGGCCTTATGGTGGGATGACATGCTTCTCTGTAGGCCTATGAATGACAATTGCAATGTTGCAGTTTCCATGACTGTCACACTAAATCGTACCAACACCCTAGTTCGGGCCAGAGTCATCCAATTTTGACAATTTTGATACCATTGGAATCGTCATTTCAAGACAAATCCAACGGTACCAAACATGCTGGACTTTTTTCCTCACTGTCCTCATTCTTGTATAGGTATTCCACTAGTGCTGGGGTACTATCCCACTGGTATCCCACTGGTATTTTGTATGGGCATCCCACTAGTACGGGGTTATCCCACTGGGTGCATGTCCTCTAGGTCCTCGTATTTGTGTAGGTATGTTGGAGTATCCCACTGGTACTCGCCTACGCAGGTATCCCACTGGTACGGGGGTATCCCACTGGTTTCCTCACTGCCCTCATTTTTAAAAAAGAACTGCTCCCTTAGGGGTGTCCCTCTGGAACATACCAGTGGGATGCCGGGATCCCACTGGTACGGTCCTTGCTACCTCGAAGATAGCACTGCTCATAAAACCTCCCAAGCTGCATAACTCCTACGGAACTGCAGATTCTGCAGCCGAAACTTTTCAGAAATGCTGCAGGGACGGACGAGCACCAGGTGACTGCAGAATTTGTGAAATTCTGCAGCTTCCTACAGAATTCTGCAGCTTCCTGCAGAATTCTGCAGCTAGCTGCAGAAGTGCATAAAACCTCCCAAACTGCATAACTCCTACAGAATTACAGATTTTGCTGCAGAGACATTTCAGAAATGCTGCAGTGACAGAGGACCAAAATTGCAGAACTGCAGAATTTTGTGCAGAATTCTGCAGGTGCAGGAAGAAATTTAAATGTACTGGAAAGTTTTGCGTCGACTTCACGGCAACCAGTTGCATGTCTTGTCCATGTTGTCAAACTTGCTAGCAGGGAAAGATTGCGCGCGAATGATGACGTCATCTCAAGATCGCGCATCTATGACGTCATGTATAGATGACGTCACTGTGGTTTTCTATCAACAGGTCGCCGAGAATGACGGAAATTCACGGAATGAAGCCTCCGGGAATATCCAACGGATAAACACAGTTTGTTTTGACTAAGTTCTATCAGAATTGTTCTGATTTTTTGTATGATCTACACATAGACAGGCATACAAAAGATAAAATAAATTTGCCGCTGTTGTCACGTTGATGCGTGACGAGAAAAAGTAGTAAGGATCATATTATGGGATGTCTGAATCACAATTTTTTATTGAACCATCTGAACAGGATCCACGCATGTTTGTCTTAAGGGACGAGACGCCTCGCTTCGCTCGGCGAGCCTGCGGCTCTACGTCCCGTCTATTGATAACTAGAGCACTTTGATATCCTCGGCTGTGCTTCCCAATAAATGCTACTGATCAGTGTGATCAATAGCCAAAGATCCAAAGTTCAAAACTAGTTATGTTACTCTGTTAATAAAAAAAAAAGTCCAAGCAGTAGGTACATTTCTTCAGAAGGGTTTCTCAATAACAAAAGATACTTTATTCAGTAAAACATTCAATCATTCAATCCAGCCCCTGGCAGCCAGGCCTTACACTAGGGCGTACCAAAAAACAATGTTCTTTGATTTTTGCACCTGTCGGAGGAATTGTGCCTTTTGGTGAGTGAATCAGTTGGAAAAAAAAAATTTGAAATCGGTCAACTCCTTACGCAATGGGATAAAATGGCTTCATAAATAAAAAAAACATATTCATCTGTCAAGAAAAGTATCTATGGTGGCACTATATCTAAGAAAAACATGCTAAAACGAAGCGAAAAATTGTGATTTTTTGAATTTTTGCTTATTCAAAGGGGGTAAACCGGCATTGTTGTTTTTTGGTACGCCCTACCTTACGCCAATCACAAGCCAGTACCGCTCCTTGAGCATTTGATTGACAGGTGGGGTTATTAGTCCCAGAGCTACGGGGTTTTATTTATGTTTTTGAGGCTAAAAGGTTCAATGGGTGGGTTTTATGCAGAAAATTCTCAGGATTTCAAAAATGCAAGTCAAAAATGCAAGTCTTACAACTGTAAAGTTAGACACAACTTCACAATATTCAATTGAAGTGGGGTACCTCCTTATCTCGTTTTTCAGATTTTTTTGGGTCTCAGTTTCACATCTTCTTTTAGTTTGTGTGCATGGAGAACCAGCATATATAATAGTATATCTTGGGGACTTCCACCTGCCATAAAACTAAACTTAAAAGACATCCGTAGTTCTCTCCCCTCCCAGGTGAAAGAACAAGTCAGACAACTTTGGATAATGTCAAATGTGAAATTGTGTCTATTTTAATGCATAAATGTGGTATTTCTCTGTACTTCAGCTGCAAAATTCACAAAAACGTCGGACATTTCTACAGTTTCAAACTAATGCAGGGAGCTAAAGAGAACAGAAAGGTTCACATACTATACATATTTGAAATCCTGAGAATTTGTACTTTCCAAATGACTTATTGACAATATTGGTTTGAAATTAAATAGAGGCCTGCTGGAATAGTCAACATTGAAACACCCTTCGCCTTTTTTATTTAGATTGGCGGCCATCTTTAAATGCAAATTAGGGGGTCATATAATTTATTTAGAGTAAAAATAGTCACAGATTTGGAATCAGCATCACAAAATTGACCAGGAAAGTCAATTCTAATGTATTTTTCTCACACTGAATGGATTTAGGAACATATTTTGTGAAACCGAGACCCAAAAAAATCTGAAAAAAGAGATAAGGAGGTACCCTACTTCAAATGAATATTGTGAAGTTGTGTCTACCTTTACAGTTGTAAGACTTGCATTTCTGAAATCCTGAGAATTTTCTGCATAAAACCCACCCATTGAACCTTTTAGCCTCAAAAACATAAATAAAACCCCCGTAGCTCTGGGACTATATGCCCCAGCATGAGATAAGGTAAGATGAGATAAGGTAAGGTAAGAAGGGATATGATAAGATGAGATATGACAAGAGAAAAATGAAGATAAGAAGTGATAACATGATATACCAAACAGGGCTTTGGAGTCTGGTGATAAGTGAACCGACTCCGACTCCCGACTCCTTTGATTTTCTGAAAAGCGACTCCGACTCCGACTCCTTGGGTCTCCTGAATTCCGACTCCGACTCCCGACTCCGCTTATCGGCATTTTTGCCCATTAATATTACATGATTAGCAGAGAAGAAAAAGTCATTCTACAAAGTTTTCATTGGATTTTTTACATGAATACTTGCTTAGGAATTTTTAAGTAAAATTTGGAGTTCATTTAACATTTTTGAAACTGTGTTTTTGCAAACTTAATTAATTATTTTTAGGAGTCAGGAGTCACCACTTTAATTTTCGACTCCGACTCCGACTCCTTCTGAAAATCAAGGTTCGACTCCGACTCCGACCAAAGACCTCCGACTCCACGACTCAGACTCCCGACTCCGACTCAGACTCCAAAGCCCTGATACCAAATAAATAAGTTGAAATAATTTGAGATGAGATAACATAACCAAAACAATATTTATGTGGAATTTGGCAAAACCCTACACAAACAAACCATTGGAATACCAATGGGAATGTGTTGTGCACCACTTTTGGCTAATCTCTTTCTAATGTCAAATGAATATAAATTCATGGAGTCATTGGAAAAAGAAAACATTGGAAAAAGAAAACAATGCAAAGCTATTCAATTTCACCTGTCGCTATACTGTATAGATGACCTTATCAGTCTAAACAATATGGTTTTTGAGAGATACCTTCACAAAATTTACCCACCAGAGCTCTCAATAACCAAGGAAACACAATCTGATAAGGAAGCTTCTTATTTGGACCTTCTCATTACAGTCCAGGATAACCAATTCCACACTAAATTATATGACGATGACTTCAACTTCAAGATTGTCAACTATCCATATCCTGTTGCATCTAATATTCCAGAAAAGCCAGCTTATGGTGTCTATGCTTCTCTCATCATCAGTTTTTCCAGGGCTTGTGATAATTACAGTGATTTCTCAGTGCGGCACATTTCATTATGTGATTCTCTCCTCAGGCAGGGATATAGATATTCAGATAACTTTTGAAACATTGTAAAAATACGTTGAAACAACATGATGAGCGACTATTCAAATGCTATATCATGTACAATTAGACAAATTTGGGTCAGTAACTCACTGTTTTACTGCCTTTCATGTCTTTACTCAACGGAGACAACTCATTTACATGTATGCTCAATAATTATTTAACAACATACATTATACCGTGGCCTAATGGTTAAGAGTGCTTGTTTGCACAACCACTGGCTCTGAGGGCATGGGTACCAATCCCAACCCGGAACTCAATTTAGTCCGATCCCATGGGACATTAAATTTAGTCCGAGCCCATGGGACATTAAATGGAGGCGGGTTATATCCAGTGTTCTATGCTGGGGCAACTGAAAGACCCTGGGCATCCCTGAATTAATAGGGTATGTACCAGACTCATAGTCTTCTCATCTCATCATCATACGGCGATCGCCTGCCTCGATATAGCCCACTAAGGTGCTGCTGAGGCGTAAAACACAAACAAACAAACAAAAAAAACAACATACATTATATATATTAACAATACCTGATCACTAAGTAACCTACTGGACATGTTTTTAAGAACACAGATTATTTATTTTATGACAAATGATGTTAAATTTGAGCAAAACTGAGTGATAGGCCCTAAAACATTTCTTATATTATTTGTATGTGAGACATCATCCTTAATATAAGTTTTTATTCTCGCAGAAGTCTAAATTTTCCAATAACATTTTTTGGGGTAAAAAATGTAGCTGCAGCCGAGAATCATCTGGCATACCCTGTAGTTATTTAACGTAAAGAAACAACCAGCAGATTTGTTCACAAGATGTCTATTGAAAGGATTGAAGTGCAATTTTTGCCATCGAAAGATCAATTTTGGGAAATGAAGAGGTTATAACACACCAAGACTCCATGAGTCCCTGTTTTTGTGATGACACGAAGTCGCAGAGGGACTCCTTGAATTGGATTGTTTGCATTCTCTAAAAATGTTAACTGATTGGTTATGTAACTTCTCATAAACATTGCTTTTTGTTTATGCCCAAAAACACCTTGTGTGATTAATTATCAAAACTTGTTATGTCACTTTGTTTTGATTCTCCCATTGTCCACTGTATTACTTGCAGAGGAAATGATAACTTTAAAATATAAAAATTCATTTTGTTATCCAATATTATTGTAACAATTAAAGATTCCCACAGTATGAAAGAAAACAATCAGGCAACAAGTTTGCTCTGCCATATCTTGCCTATTTGCATACTGCTTGTGCTCATTTACATGGCCAGTTCCAGTAGATTGTAATAAACCCATTCACACTTGTCCCACGACTTTTTTTGTGCTCTGTAGGAGCCACTATGATAAAAATCATTGTCTCAATAAGCCATTACGTACGTGTACCTCGAGACACATTGGGACAGCAGCTTTGGAATTTGGCACATCAGCAAAAACCTATTTTACCATTCCATGTGCACCAAATATTAAAAATAATAAGTACCGTAATATGGGGTGAATCGGGACAGTTTTGGCCGTTTTTTTGCTATAGAATGGAGACAAATCAACCCAGAAATCAAAATGTGGTGTTAAATTGTGTCTGACCAAAATTAGTACACACAGCAGCAGACTGGGCGATGATCGTTTTAAATGGCGGGAATGGGGGGTGCTCAAGAATGAAAGGTGGTGCACGGATTTTAATATTTTATGCAACAAGCTGATTTTTAACCTTCACAAATCCAGGGATTTACATATTAATCAACAATTACTTCATTAGAAGGTGGTTCCATACAAGGGACGGATTTCCAGGAAGAAAGAAAAGAAAGATCTAATTATCCGTATGAGCTTCAATTGATATCTTAAATTTCCAAGGATCAAGGTCAACAAAACCACTGTCCCAATTCACCCCTCACTTTGGGGTGAATTGGGACAGAGACTTATCTAAATAACTTGTACTCCCTACCCTATTTAATTGATTTATACTTGTTAATAAACATTAGAAAACATGTTAAGCACCCAGAAAAGTCACTCTAAGTAAAAGTTTAAGTCTATTAAGTGCAGAATATTCAGTTTTCAACAAAATGTAATAAATCACAGTAAATTGACAAAAATGTAGTTATCTGCTATTTTTACAAGTGATGAATAATCTTGGACTATATCCACAACAAATGATGCCAATTTCAACAACTTAAACCCAAAATCCATGAAAATAAGCTGGATTGAAAATTAGTAAGGTTTTTTAGGCAAGCTCTGTAATTCTGCCATTAACTTGGATCCGAACCCAGGACTAAACAGAATAAATATCACATCTCAGCAACTCTTTTGGTCTCTTAAAACTGTTTAAATCGATTTGGACTGTAAAATCATTATTTTCCTACTTTTATTTGATGTTATATCACATCATTTTTTATCAGGTTCCAAAAGTGCATATTTATTACAATTTTGCAGAGTTTGACACTTTTACAGCATTTCTACAAGATAAAAATAATTTTGCAGCATGGTAGTACCCCGTCCAACATTATATTTATAATATTATATCGCTGATTTCGTTTCTTGAGTTATTACTGGGGGTTGAAAATAACACTAAAATAACTCTGAAACAGAAAGTGCATTATTGCCTGTTGAATATAGTCAGTGCAAATGTACCTAAGTATATGATTTTTTCTGCAATTGGCCACAACTATATACTTGAAGTTTTGTGAGATTTTTGTGTCTGTAGCTTATATAGTTTTTATGGTACAAGCAAAGTTTTGACCAGTATGTGAAAATGTAAATACTGCAGGGCAATGTTTGAGGTGCTGCAGCTCATTGCCGCCTGCAGGTAGAATCATGAAAATCTATATGGATCACCATTGGAATATATACTAAAAACGTGCCAAAAATCAAGTCCCTGTAAAAAGTAGAAGTTGTTGCTTTTTGAAGATAAAAATTATTTCCTGGCTTGTCCCGATTCACCCCAGTATCCCTATTCCCCCCATATTACGGTACCTAAAACTATCTGTTAAACAAAAGACACCTTGACAATAGTTGACAATTTTAAATAGTTCAATCCATTTGGCTATCCCAGGCAGTGTTGGGCATTAGTACGCATGTACTGTGAGCGTCAACTTGTAGACTGTGTGTATGCTCCATGGAATGATAATATTACTGGCACATTATACACACAGGTATTCTGAAAACCCGCCTGCCAAAAGTAACTACAATACCCATTGGCAATATACATTGCTGAGGGTGAAAAGTAAGCAGAACTTCTGTAGAGGTACCTGACTATTGATTTTAAGGATACACGTGCAAGCTATACCAGCCTGTTGACAGTGTTTTGATAGTGTTTTTGTTATCAATTTCAATTTACAAATATTAAGACATAAATGCCTATCAGGATCCTAGTTAGTAAGACAATGGGTTATCCTTGGGGACACTTATTTGGCGCTGCAAGCCCCTTTCTACCAGCCCTGTCCCCATGCAGCTAGCAGCGCCGAAACTGCCCCACAATGTGGCAGACTGCTGCAACACGGACTCAAGACGCATGAGTATTGGTTTTTATCCCCAAGATTTTGGCTAAGGTGGTATGTAGACAATTAAATTATTGCATGGAGGTGTTAGTTTAGTCTTATGTAGTTGTGGTCATTCATTGATAACGTGTAGAACCCTTATTAGGGGGTAAATACCAGATATTTTGAGAAAACGTGTAGGGGGCTTCCACACACATGGTTTCTGGTATCGTGAAAGCTCTTATATTATATCAATTTCAATTAGATCCAGCTGCATATAAGCTGTATTTGCAATTATAACTGCAAAACAATGTTGCTATGATGCCATAATATTGGTAGGGCTTCAGATTGTCTGCATATTACAACACCAACGCCGGTATTCTGCTGCTTTAAACAGCTGTAGTGCTCAGCTGCACCTAGCTGCTGTGTTGCTGTGGCTGCTGGTATTGCAGCTGTTGAGATGGGGCTGCTAGCTGCTGAGACTGGCACTGGTGCATTGATGCCCCTAGCTGCATAATTTGGCAATCTAAGCTCCTGGCGCCTAACTATGCTGTAAGGCAGCCAGTGTCAAGCATGTCTGCAGGCCAGTTAGTGTTGCTTTAAACATATTTCTCCAGGCACAATGTCATGCCAAATCGGGAGACAATTCTACTAGAAATCTGGTCCATACCAAGTCTCTGGCAATGATTATGGTTGATGTATGCTATATTGCTATATAAACAATCGCTGTCTGGAGTCTAACTGGAATCTGACTGTCAGTTTGGGTTTGGGAGATTGTCATGCCAAATTTGGGAGACGGTCTAACTGGAAATCTGGTCTATGCCTGGTCTCTGGCTAAGATTATGGCTGTTGTTATGTTGCTATATATAAACAATCGCTGTCTGTAGTCTATCTTGAATCTGAGAGTCAGTTTTGGTTCAAAACCTTTGTCATGCCAAATCTGGAAGATAGTAATCTGGTCAACATAATTATGTCAGAAATCAGTAAGGAAGATGTTTTGCAATATTGCTACATGAAAAATCTCCCTAAACAATCACTGTCTGGAGTGTAACTTGAATCTGATGATGAGTTTGGGTTTGGATCATTGACATGCCGGATTAAGGTCATGGTATACCAGAAAGTTGGTCCTTACCGAATGTATGGCAATGACAATGGTCGATGTATGCTTTATTGGCATATTAACAAATACTGTCTGGGGTCTAACTGGAATCTAACTATCAGATTGGGGTTGAAAGATTGTCATGTCAAAATTTAGGAGGATGTCCTGCTAGAAATCGTGTCTGTATAGGCTTGGTCTTTGATAACGATTATAGTTGATGTATGCTAAATTGCCATATAAACAATCACTCTCTTAATTGGCTGTGTCTGAGAAAACCAGGCGGAAGTCCCATATAGTGTCTACGTGGCCCGACTCAGATTTTAATGATACTGGGTTTAATGACCCTTTGAATAGTTTGAAAAGTTGGGGTAAGGTTGATTTTGACCAAAAAATTTTTTTAGGGGCCAAACTGGTACTCTAAGAAATAGATGTTTTACATAGCTGAAAATCTTCGGCAAAAACTCCCATTGGATTACATGTTAAATTTGGAAACTTTGAGGCTATGGTACGCAACGAGCAGCGGCTACAAAAAAATTCTGACCATGCAATTTGGTTGTATGACTCTTTAACTTATGGAAAGTGGTGTCAGACACGTGGGTTTTTTTGTTATGGGTTGTTTTGAGTGGCATTTCTAATGTAGCCATGGCGACAAAATGGACATCTATTTCTTTGACCACCAAAAAGATGAAATTGGTCTATCTCTGTCAGTAAAAATTATAGAAAAACAAGTAAAGCATGGTTTCCTGTATTTTAGAGTATGGGGAATTCATTTCTTAGGTCAATTCTATTTTTAGAACCACCCTTGGGTGCATTTTAGGCCTGTAAATGCAGAAAAAGTGTGACTTTTTAATATTTTTCACTTTTCCGGCAGTATGATGCGAATTTGGTGACCTGAACATTGGCAATTAGGCATGTCACACCACCAAAACATTTTTGTCTTTCATTTGGTGTATGCAATTTGTTAAATTTATGCATATTTCTAGCCAAAAAGGCCAAATTTGGTCATTTTTATGCCCAATTTGCAGCAAATTTTGAAAAAAAAGCCCAGAAATTGATGTAATTAAATGATGATAGCCTGAACTACAACAAAGAGGAACTCGTGCCTTATTTTTCCAAATGTTGTTTCAAGAAGGTACGAAAAATTAGTTTTTGACCTACTTAACATTCAAGATGGCTGCCACAATGGGAATTGTCAGACCCGTGGGACAAAATAGAAATCTATTTCTTTGACCACCAAAAAGATGAAATTGGTCTATCTCTGTCTGTAAAAAGGATCGAAAATCAAGTAAAGCATGGTTTCCTATATTTTAGAGTATGGGGAATTCATTTCTTAGGTCAATTCTATTTTTAGAATAACCCTTGGGTGCATTTTAGGCCTATAAATATAGAAAAAGTGTGATTTTTTAACTTTTTTCACTTTTCCGGCAGTATAATACAAATTTAGCATCCTGAACATTAGCAATTAGGAATGTCACACCAACCAAACATTTTTGTCTTTCATTTGGTGTATGCAATTGTTAAATTTATGCATATTTCTTGTAAAAAAAGGCCAAATTCGCCAATTTTATGCCCATTTTTGTGGCAAGTTTTGAAAAAAGTCCAGAAGTTGATGTTGCTAAATGGATGATAATCTGAACTACAACAAAGTGAAACTCACGCCATATTTTTCCAAATGTTGTTTCACGAAGATACGAAAAATGATTTTTTGACCTATTTAACATTCAAGATGGCTGCCACAATGGGAATTGAGATAGGATCACAAATTCTGCAGTAACAAGTGAAGTGAGATTTTTTTAAACAGTATTTAACGTTTCCTGCCTAATATGGGAATTGTGATAACTGGAACTCTCATAATTGTGCAAATAACATTAAATGGAATTTTTTATCTTTTATTAGGTGTAAAAATCTGCTACATTAATGCTAATTTTGCCAAAAAAGAACAAATTGGCCTGATTTTAGGCACGTTTTGCGAATTATTGAAAAATGTTGGGAATTGATGTAGTGAAAGAGATGGTAACCCAAAGCATACATTCATGCCATTTTGTTCCAAATACTGTTTCTAGACGGTATCAGCTGCCAGTCATTGGGTCCAGGGTTTGATACTTGCTTTGGCAGTGTTATCTAAACTTATATTGGACAGCAGTTTCAATCATCATTTGCCTCATTGTTGTGTCATCCTCCTCGACCAATTATCTACGAGGTGCAAAAATAAGCGCCAATCATCCATCCATCATCAAAGTATGAGAGAAAAGTTTTGACTGTCGTAAAATGCCAGACGTCTTTCTACAATTTAGATTTTGATTAGGACACAAATTATTCTCGTGGTTGTCTTAAAGTATAGAAAATGATATAGGATGTTTTGTAAAAAGGTCACATGATAACATCTTGTAAAAAGTCCCAAAATGGCAGCCAAAAAGCTTGAACATTCAATTTATTTTGTGTTATGAATCAAAAGTATCTCATTGTGAGGCTAAGGAAAACCTTGGTCATTTTGCTCAAACCATTGCATGCTGGCAGATGGAAAAACATTAATTAAAATAATTAGGAATGCACAGGCACAGAATGGGGCCATACTTGCTATAAATTCAAGAAGACTTCCAAGAAGTTTGTAGTATCTGTTGGTTTTGCCGTAAAGATGTGTCGGCAAAATATGCATAGATTTTGGAAGCCACATAAGTAAGCCGTACCAGCATTTCATGTGTCTATTTCAATATATATATGTGCATGTTAGTTTACTTGCATAGAGTTCTGTTATTTATTGAACAATAAACCTTTCCAGGCAAAACAATTCACTATTTTAAATGTCATAACTCATAAGAGATAGACTTGATTGAAAAGTCAGAAGGCCATCAGCAGAGCAAATTTCTGTAGGTGATTTCCCTTAGGCCTGCATTCTTTCTTAATCGTTCGATAAAACAGGTTTTCGGAAGATATGAGCATCAAAAACTTTGTTTTCTTTGCACTGTACAAAAAATTGCAAGAAATTGTCATTTTATTAGCCTCGAACTGTCTGAGAAATAGAATTGTTTGGTCATAGACTATAGGCCTACAGATGGTAGATTTGACATTATATGAAAAAAAAAAACCTTTTTGAATAAGACAGAGTGAGTTCAGCAGAAATTGTCTTGCAAGGAATACATCTGGAACGATCCCAGCTGACAACAAGAATCCGAGGATTCAAATCCTGGGTTCTGTTGGGAATTCAAATGGCAATTAAGCATAACATCCATGGATACAAGAACAAAGTAGCACTTCACTGCGAAGTGCAATCAGCTTTGACACCTGTCAGATTGACCTCCAAGTGCTGTTTCTCAGTGGCGATTTGGTAAAATGAGGGTGAGAAAAGGCTTTAGAACTTGCATAATTGCAATTAGCATTGTTAGACTGCTTCTGAAAATAGATGCTCTGCAAAAAGTAATTGCCAAATGCATTCTTGGACTTACTTGAAATGCATGGACGATCGTCATGTGGGCGATATTATAATGCAAAGTCAGCATGAAAACAGTCAAGACTCAAACGATCTATGACA
This sequence comes from Platynereis dumerilii, assembly GCA_026936325.1. Lineage (NCBI taxonomy): Eukaryota > Metazoa > Annelida > Polychaeta > Phyllodocida > Nereididae > Platynereis > Platynereis dumerilii. Next base: position 519,684 of record JAPTHN010000037.1, on the reverse strand, counting down.
TAACTTTTTTTTTTTTAATTGAAAAAAACAAATTTTTTAATTAAAAAAAAAGAAAAAAAGTAAACCACAGCAAACTATCCCCAATTCCACAATGCATTTTAGTTCCCCTCTATATGAGCACAAAATGACCCACTTGACCACATCCACACCTGTATTAAGGCCGGGAAAACTTTTTTCCAAAAATCTCTCAGACTGGTTTTCAGATAAAATTACCCTTGGAGAACCCAGGGTAAAAACTTGTGGTTAATTAATTAATATAAAAATGTGTAGTGTCCGTACCCCTCCCCCCCCCTACTTCTCACACAAGCTGAACCTGGGGGCAATTAAAAACAAATGGCACATCCAACTACTCACTGGCATAATACACTACAACAATTCTACATTACAACAATAAGCATGTTGATATCTATATTAGTTATTGATCCACATCAGTTTTTGTCTCTTCGTAGTGTCCGTACCCCCCTTGTAGTGTCCGTACCCCCTAGAGCTTTTGGCATTGTGCCCATGATTGCTTTAAGTTGGGGATGTCAAGTCTGCAGGGATTACTCAACTAATTGATCCGCAAGATTTTTTTTACCCCGATGACCTTGACCCACTTTTCCAGGTCAATGGGCTCTAACACCAAAAAACCTTTTCTGTGATATGTCATTTTTTTTATTGCTTTAGGTTAGGAATGGAGTGTTGCACTAATTATTCAACAAATTGACCCCAAAAACATATATGACTTTGCATGAATTCCACTCTTTGTATCAAAGGGTTTTTTTTTATTTTTGAAAATTTCATCTTTTTACTGCCTTATTGAAGTTTTTCAGCATAAATTTGCCATAAAAGGAACTGGGCTATTTACACAAATCTAAGAGTAATTGTTGTACCAGCACCTTTGAACGATGTCACAAAATTTTAAACTCCCCTGCCTCACCATAACCACTCAGTGAAGGTCAAACTGTTGAAGGATGAATCCCTTAATTTACTGCTATGTAAAAAATTCACAATATTAACATTTTTTCAACTGACCATATCTCTGGTCCTAATTAAGTTACTGAAAGCATAAAAATATGTCTGGAGATCTTAGAATCTCCCCTATCTAATGGACTATAATACACTCCTGTCAGATCAAAAGCGCTAAAGTTCACCCGATCCTGAAATATTCATAATTTGGGTTATGAATGATATATTTTTACAAAAGGAAGAAAAAAGTTTGTGAAAAAATATTTTAGGGATATCTAGGACATGTATGCACACAATGATGTTGTTCCTGGTGAGATCCAATGATGTTCGTTTTTTGGACAAAAGTGACGACCAAATTATAAACTTGATTGTGTAGAAGCCGTATGCTGCTATTTCCAACCGGAATCCTGCAGTGCTGTAGAAATTATGCATTTTCTGCAAGAATATTTTGTTTTTAAGAGATAATTGTGGAGTTTGGTATGACTTCTGCAGTAAATTGCAAAATTGTGCAATCTTCCCGTTTAAATACAGAATTACTATATTACTGCCTTTAGGAATTATAGAATTCTGCAGCTTTTTGCCGAGCAAAATTCCTTTCAATGTTATTTGCACAATTATGAGGGTTCCAGTTATCAAAATTCCCATATAAGTCAGGAAAAGTTAAATACTATTTAAAAATCTCACTTCACTTGTTACTGCAGAACTTGTAATCGTATCTCAATTCCCATTGTGGCAGCCATCTTGAATGTTAAGTAGGTAAAAAAATTTTCGTACCTTCTTGAAACAACATTTGGAAAAATAAGGCACGAGTTCCTCTTTGTTGTAGTTCAGGCTATCATCATTTAATTACATCAACTTCTGGGATTTTTTTCAAAATTTGCCGCAAATCGGGCATAAAAATGACCGAATTTGGCCTTTTTTACTAGAAATATGCATAAATTTAACAAATTGCATACACCAAATGAAAGACAAAAATGTTTTGGTGCTGTGACATTCCTAATTGCTAATGTTCAGGTCACCAAATTCGCATCATACTGCCGGAAAAGTGAAAAAAGTAAAAAAATCACACTTTTTCTGCATTTATAGGCCTAAAATGCACCCAAGGGTGGTTCTAAAAATAGAATTGACTTAAGAAATGAATTCCCCATACTCTAAAATACAGGAAACCATGCTTTACTTGATTTTCTATCATTTTTACTGACAGAGATAGACCAATTTCATCTTTTTGGTGGTCAAAGAAATAGATTTCCATTTTGTCCCGCTGGTCTGACCATTCCCATTGTGGCAGCCATCTTGAATGTTAAGTAGGTCAAAAACTAATTTTTCGTACCTTCTTGAAACAACATTTGGAAAAATAAGGCACAGTTCCTCTTTGTTGTAGTTCAGGCTATCATCATTTAATTACATCAACTTCTAGGCTTTTTTTCAAAATTTGCCGCAAATTGGGCATAAAAATGACCAAATTTGGCCTTTTTGGCTAGAAATATGCATAAATTTAACAAATTGCATACACCAAATGAAAGACAAAAATGCTTTGGTGGTGTGACATTCCTAATTGCTAATGTTCAGGTCACCAAATTTGCATCATACTGCCGGAAAAGTGAAAAATGTTAAAAAATCACACTTTTTCTGCATTTATAGGCCTAAAATGCACCCAAGGGTTGTTCTAAAAATAGAATTGACCTAAAAAATGAATTCCCCATACTCTAAAATATAGGAAACCATGCTTTACTTGTTTTTCTATCTTTTTTACTGACAGAGATAGACCAATTTCATCTTTTTGGTGGTCAAAGAAATAGATGTCCATTTTGTCGCCATGGTTACATTAGAAATGCCACTCAAAACAACCCATAACAAAAAAACCCACGGGTCTGACACCACTTTCCATAAGTTAAAGAGTCATACAACCAAATTGCATTGTCAGAATATTTTTGTAGCCGCTGCTCGTTGCGTACCATAGCCTCAAATTTTCCAAATTTAACATGTAATCCAATGGGAGTTTTTGCCGAAGATTTTCAGCTATGTAAAACATCTATTCTTTGGAGTACCAGTTTGGCCCCTAAAAAATTTTTTTGGTCAAAATCAAACTTACTCCAACTTTCTAAACTATTCAAAGGGTCATTAGACCCAGTATCATTAAAATCTGAGTCGGGCCACGTAGACGCCCCTGCCTGGTTTTCTCAGACACAGCCAATTAAGTCTAACTGGAATGTGCCAACGGTGTTGGTTTAGAAATATTGTCATGCCAAATTTTGGAGACAGTATTACTGAAATATCAGTTTGGGAGAGAGAAATCTTGTATAAATATGTAATTGGTACTGATATGATTATGGTTAGCGTACGCTATATCGGTATAGGCATAAACAATCATATGTATGCTGTCTAACTGGAGTCTTACTACCAATTTAGGGTTGAGAAGATTGTCATGCCAAATTTGGGGGATAGTCATCCCAGAAATCTGGTCTATGTATGGGTCTTTAACAAAGATTGTGCTTCGTGTATGGTACGTTGCTATATAAACAATCACTGTCTGGAATCTAACAGTCAGTTTGGGTTCATACCAAGTTTGGGAGATAAAAAGTCTTATCTGAATTACTCTTATGTTAGGATTATAGTCAGTGTATGCTACATTGCTATGAAAAATAATCATTGTCAGGAGCCTAACTATATCCTGATTTCTGACTGCCAGTCAGAGCTGATTAAAATGTCTGTCCACAGAATGATAAACCAAAAACTGCATGTCCATGATTAAAGTTTGCTTCCCACTTCTCCGTCACTGATTGCTGAGACACTGAGTTTTAAACTTCAGCAGTGGTGATTTTTACTGTTTGGCTTGTTCTCTCTACTGTCAGATATATAGAAAGTTCAATTTGGCACTGATGGTGTTTAATTGAGACTATTAAGCAAAAAAATGCGTGGATTTTCATGATTACATGTATTAGATGTATTGTGCAGTTAGGTCAATGCATTTCTCATGAATTTACTATACATGCAGAGACTAGTCTTCACTTGGCTATACTGCTTTAGTACCAAAGTAAAAATTAATGTATTGAAATTTCCTATCAAGCATTGTTCACACACTTCTTTTGGGAACTGCGTATTTGGCTGTACAGTATGCAGATTCAGATATGACTGAAATATGACTCTGATAAAACTCAGATATGATTCAGATGTGACCCTGATGATGACCAATATGACGTGATTCAACTCCGATGCCACTCAGATATCACTCAGATATTATTCTGATATTACTCAGAAACGACTAACTCAGATATAACTCAAACATCACTCAAATATCACTCAGACATCACAATGCATTTAATCCCCATTTCAACAGACATCCCTTCAGCTGTGTAACAGAGTGAGGCACCATGCCATGAGGGCTCCCCTACTCCAACAAATCGATCCTCTAAACAACTGTGCTGTTAACAATACACACATTAGGAGTTTGCAATCAGGCATACACCTTGCTCAATAAACACATTAAAGTGATTGCCTCTCTGCCTCAGATGGAGTTTCACCAAGCTCCAGTTTAATGAGTGTGAGGCTCATGGTGTAGATGTACTCTGCTCAGTAAATGTACATTAATTTCCAGGAGTGCCTTTGCTTTGGTAAGAGCAGGTATACAAACCACTACACATTTTATGGAGGTGTTTTTGTATTGGTGCATCCTTCAATGAACCTTTATGTACCCAGGTGCATGAGGATATCTGTAAAGGGTGTTGACTTTTACTTATGTTTTCTTTAGAACTTCACAATGTCAGAAGTTAAAGATAAACATATTTATGAACCAAGATGCAACATATTATCCCAACAAACACAATTACGTTTAAATTACGTTTATAAACGGTCGAAAATCCGTTGAAAAACCGTTTTTTCACTACGTTTAAATAATGTTAAATTGGATGGTCCAAAAAACATGATTTTAACGTTTTACACCAACGGTTAGAATAATGTCGTGCCGATGTTTCCAAAAACTGTTTTCAATTGCGTCAAATAATCAGCAAAATCACGTTTGGATTTAACGGTTTTCCAAAAACGGTTTTTTAACGTTATTTTGATATTTTCTCCCATGCTTATAATTTATCATATATTTTCTGTTTATATAACATTTTTAATACATGCTTTTAGGAAACATTTATTCAATGCATCTGAAAGATGTTTTTAGAATGTTTGCTAATGCATGCTTTTATAACATTATTTGGATAATGGTTATTTTACGTTATGAAAAAACCGTTATTTGATGTATTTGGAAAATGTTTTCATTACGTAATGGGGAAACCGTTATTTTTACGTTTTGAGGAAACATTTTTTCAACATTTTTTGGAAACGTTTTTATTACGTTGTGGGGAAAACCATTTTTCAACAATTATATTGACATTTTCTTTCAACATTGGAGGAGGAATGCCTTTATTACGGTCGGGGTGTTGGGGTGCCGGGGTATACATTTGATTTGTCGTTGTTTTTGTTCTTTTTATTGCATCTTAAGGATCCTGTGTAACTGCTGGCCTCATCATCTTCTTCCACTGCAAAGAGAGTATTTGTGATCAGTTATTCACTAGTTACATAGTAAATACAAAATGTCAATAATACATAGGCCTATATATGTGAATAAGCTATAAATCTCATAGAAAGAAGGGGATAAGGCAAAAAATAAAACAAACCAGCAGAGATTCGGAGAAGGTAGGTAAATAAGAAAGGAAGACAAAATCATTGATCGAAAGAGAAACAAAAATACGCATGGGAACTAGCATATTCAGGATTTTAATGTAAAAAAAATTGAATCCCCATATTTTTAGTCTATTTTCATTTGTAACCCCCCCCCCCATCTGACATTTTCTGGATCCGCCCCTGGGGAAGATAGGAAGGACAGGATAAAATGCATAGGAAGGATGTGATAGAAAACGTAAGACTGGAAGGATAAGGTAGATGAGCCAGATAGGAAAGATAGAGTAGATCAGCTGCATTAAAAGGACAAAGTAGATTATAGAAAGAAAAGAACAATAAGGTAGAAAGTATAACATGAAGGATAAGATAGGAAGGAAAAAATAGATAAGATACATAAAATTGATTAGATTAATTAATCAGATAGACAATATCAATTTGATAGGTTTGATGGATTAGATAAGATAGATAGAAGATCGACAGATTGATGGACAGATGGATAGAAACATGGATAGAAAGATGGATAGAAAGATAGAGAAAAAGATATATATGGACAGGTAGATAGATAGGTAGATAGATAGATAGATAGATAGATAGATAGATAGATAAGCAAATATAGTAAGTAGGCAAATAGACAAGGAGATAGAGAGGTAAGCTGATAAATTATGCAGCCTATGTACCAATAATCATACAATTAATAAGTTAGCTGTATATTTATCAAAAGTTTTTAAATTTTTCGTCAGCTGTTATCAGTATTATTCAACTTTCAATATTGAAATTTGTATCTCGAAATCTGTATGTCACTTACTAGTCCATTTATCTGTGGTCTAAAACCACATATTGGTGCTGCTGTATTGCATTTGGTGCTCCATAACATGTAAGCTATATATTCTGAGTCAAATAAAACTGGTTAAACTTGTCACCCAGGCTACCATATCCAGTGCCATACTTTTGATAGATAGAAAGATAGATAGATAGATAGATAGATAGATAGCTAGATAGATAGATAGATAGATAGATAGATAGATAGATAGATAGATAGATTTGATCGATAGATATATGGACCCGACTAGTGGACAGTTAGATAGACAGATAAAGGTAGATAAAGTAGCCACCCAGGGAGAACAGACAGATAGATCTATACCTGTTGCCATTCCACTCCCACTTTGCAGCATTTCTTTCTTGTCCATATGAAAAGAAGCTAAAAGACATAAAGTAAATTCATTAGTTTGTGTTATATTGTGTTCTCTAAATTTAGTATTAAATGCATAATTTGTGTGAAATACTGAAAAAATGAACTCACTGAGCACTACAAACTTGTCCTCCTCACACTTCAAGATTCCAATCCAGAATGATAGAATTGTATGGAATATCCAAGCCTGACCACTCAACCATGGATGTTTTAATTTAGCTCCAATTTCGTATGCATAAATTCTGAGATAATGAGGGTATATTGAGAGCTATTTAGACTAATTAATTGGTGTAATTGACTCTAATTTTCAATCTGCAAATTATATTGGGATATAAATACTTGTACATTTAATTTGATGGCATGTGTACATAAATTAGCATTGTCAAATAGAAATTCAGAGAGGAACAATATATATATATATATACAATACATTTATTTTGACATTTATATATATATAAATGTCAAAATAAATGTATTTAGATGCTTCCAAAGCATGAATAACCATTGTTTTCCGAGATTTCCCTGTGTGACATGAATGACTCTAAACTCTTAAGTTGGTTAAAAAAAACTGAAATTTAAAATATATTCATTTGCAGTTATTCATATTATTATTTTTCATGGAATGTTCGTTTGAAGAATAAACTGCATCATATATCCACCACAGTAAGTTTACATGTCCTTTTGAATTATAAATATCAACTAAAGCTTATTATCTGATAATTAGATAATTGGGCAATCTTTTATCTCACTTGTTGATCTAAGTAATTATCTATCTTGTAATTATGTAAAAAAAAAAGTATTAATGTGTGAAGTTATGCCGAATTATTGATTATGAATTAATAGAGGAAAGTTAATGTTCGTTTGACAGTACACAAATTCATGCAAACTGTGAGATATTTAAATATCTGATCGCCTAATGCATCCAATAATGCTAATTTAAAGTGAATGATAATGACATGGTGCTGCTGTCTATAAAAATGCAATTTAACGAATATGAAATATATAGGGGAATATCCATCAGTCAATCAATCAATCAGGGGCGTATCTAGAAATGGCCTGAGGGGGGGGGGCATAACATGGGGCAAATAGGCGGCGCTCCACGACACTTCCTATCTGTTCCATGTTAATTTTGGGCCTGAGGGGGGGGGGGCCATGGCACCAAGGCCCCCCCCCCTAAATACGCCACTGCAATCAATCAATAAATCAATTAATCTATGTTTCTATCTATCTATCTATCTATCTTTCTATCTATCTATCTATCTATCTATCTATCTATCTATCTATCTATCTATCTATCTATCTATCCATCTAATCTAATCTATCTATCTATCTATCACTCTATCACTCTATCTATCTATGTATCTATCTATCTATTTATCTATCGATCTATCTATCTATCTATCTATCTTCGCCTCATTGCTGTGTCCACCTCCCTTCCCAATTAGCCTACCAAGTGCTAAATAGGGGACACAAAGCCCCAATCATCCATTCATCAATTCTTTCTTTCTTTTTAACCATAACTAACCTGCGAAATTATGCTGAATTAGTGATTGTGTGAAATTCCTGATAAAATGAATACCCTAATAGAATTACTTGTACAGTGAGTGAATATTTCTTAATCATGCATAATCATATAAATTGGACGACCATTGTTTTACCAATCAGTGGGTCATGCACGGTTCTCACAAGCATAAATTTGGAATAACTTTCCTTTAAGATCAAACTTTAAAAGAAAACATTTTATAATTTGTAAACTGAGCACAAAGCCGTGATTATACCTGTGGATTTTAGGTCTGGTTTTATACGAAGCCTAGATAAAGAGATAGAACGAAAAAATGTAGATAGACAGATAGATAGATAGATAGACAGATAGATAGATAGATAGATAGATTTCGTGCCATATGTCAGTACTTACAAAGAAAAAGAAGACGAATATGTCCCTCTATCATTCTAGCAAGCTATCTATCTAGCTATCTATCTAGCGAGCTATCTATCTATCTTGCTTCCTTTTTTTTGTTCATCTACTTTCCTCTATCTATCTAGCTATCTAGCTTTTCATCTTCTTACTTTGCTATCTATCTATCTATCTATCTATCTATCTATCTATCTATCTATCTATCTATCTATCTATCTATCTATCTATCTATCTATCTATCTACCTTCCTACCCTCTAATCTTACAAATTACAATCTATCTTTCTATCTACCCATCTATCCAGAAATTCAAGTATCTAACTGTCTAGCTAACTACCCAGCTATAGATCAGATTCTATCTAGCTATCTATCTACCCATCTATCTAGTTATCTAACCAGATATCTAGCTAACTTTCTAACCTTTGTCTGTCTTTCTATTTTTCTTATTGTCTATCTATATATTCATCTATCTAGTTATCCCGCAATCAGATATCTACCTGTCTATCTATCTATCTATCTATCTGTCTATCTATCTATCTATCTATCTATTTTATTATTTTATTTTATTTGGCCTTCAAAAGGGGGAGAAAACATTACACATTATACACAATACAATGATATATCCCAATAATTATAAGCCTGAGTTATCAACAATTTCAACAATTTGATGTCAAAGCATTTATAAGGAAATATGCCATCTATTTTAAATCTATTTTCTAAATTAATTGAATAATTGTCATCTGATGTTTAAATAACTAATTAAATCATAAATCAGATAAATACATACAAATTGATAAGCTTGAAATCAATTCTTCATGAGAAAACAGCTATCTTCTGATTATCCGTAAATTCAATTTGTTGAGTTATGGTAAATTGATGTGCGAATTCAATAGGCCTGCCTGCATGATATTTAATATTGCACATTGTACACAGTAATATGGCTCAATTATAATGATAGTACCACTACTACAGACAATTTCTTTTTTAAATGGAAGTTTGAAATAGGAATTTATTTGAAATAATATAATTTTATGAAAATTATTTAGCAAGATTACAAGAGTAATTGTGATAAGGAATAATTAAACAGTAGAATCAGAAAGTACCTTTGAAATGGTTCCTTGTAATGTCTTCACACTTCCACTAATTAACCGTAGCTAAATTACGCAGTTATGCTGAATGGGGTATTGTATTTTCTGATAAAGTGAATGGGGTTGAGTAATCTTTGCTAAATTATAAAGTAATACCCCTATTGATACCCTTTTAAAAGTTCACAAAATTGATTATAATCCAACAACTTATTAAATATCATCAGAAATAAATAATGAATCCCACTGTTTTTCTAATAGTAGGCCTATGTATGTGTTGAAACCTGATCATGTTAGGAAGTTAAACATGTTGACTAGATTGAAGGCATTATTCCAAACATGTTTAGGATCTATCTATCTGTCTGTCTAATTTTACTACGCACAATATACTGCATGGTAATTTTAACATGTGAAAGATTGGACGGACCTGAGAGGAAACACCACGTTTTCTGTGCTGCTTGCAGCCACAAGTGACAAAATGTTGTGCTTTTCAATTTTAGTAAAAAACGCACTGCGTGGCAACGGAGGTAGATAGAAAGATGATTTTTAGGGCAAAATGTGAGCATATTTACGGGCTAAGTGGGTATTAGCTTCCTGTCCTGGTTGTCTTATTTCCTTCTTCAGAATAAAGCATTAAGTGGCCGAAAAACGGCATTTTCACAGGTTTTTTAGTGAATTTTTGTGTTTAGAGGTCTAAAGTTTGCCACAAATTTTGAGGAAAATAATTTTAACAAAAACCCATTATCAAGTATATCATCTGTGGATTCCAAAAGTGTGAAACATTTGTTTGTGGGTGAAATAGTTGTTGATTAATGACGAGATACATTTTAACATGCAAGTCAAAAGAAACACAACTCACCCTTGTGCAATATTTGTCACCTTGGTGCCATAAAAACTGATATTGCACTCGCATAATATACATAATTTGGATTAACATTCTATGATTAAATCGCTTCAAAATTACATCATTAAATATATTGAAATTATTATTTTTTTAATATTGAGATACAAGAAACATTGAATTTTCTTTAATGTATTTTCATCTAGGGATACACAGGCATTCTCTCATAAGACTTAGTATAATCCAAAACTCCCAAGTCTTCTTTTACATTCGTTGTACAATGTTTGCATTTATGCAAATTCCATTAAAATTCAATTTGCAGTTTTAAGATTATAAATTGATACCTAACAAAGTATATCATACACTTCCAATAAACAAAAAAATAATCACCTGGAGAGCCTCAATTGCTTGCCTTTCAGCTAACGTCAAAGGTAGACCTGTACTGACTAGGAATAGTTGAATACATCATCATTAGTCTATGCTTTTGACTTCAGCAACAAAAGAAACACGGATTTTTCACATCATTAAAAAAGACAACCTATTCCACCACACACATTTTGCTTGAATCAGTCCTTTTGACATTAGCTGTTTACAAAACTTTCCTTATATTTACAATGTAAGAATAATGTATTTTCCACGTTGCAGAAATACATTTTCAAATAACGTACTTTTAACGTTTTCATTGCACATGTTAGAAATGTTAAACAATGAAGTTGAAAGTTTAACATTGTCATTCAGTTTCAAAATTCAGTTGAAAAATGTTTTCTTCAAAATGTTTTCAAGCTGATCATTTTAATGACACTTTTCAATATATACATTCTGAAACACTTTTAGACAAATGTTTCTGTGACCATAAGGTCAAATGTACAAGTTTCATTAATTGTTTTACATATTTTCACAACATGGGAATAATGTTTTTTTCCACATTAAAGAAATATGTTTTCAAAAAACATGTTTCGAACTTTTCCTTGAAACATTTTAGAAACGTTAAAAAATGGAGTTAGCAGATTAATCTTGTCAGTCAGCTCAGAAATTCAGTTGAAAAACGTTTTATTTAAATTTAACATTTTGAAACGGATTATTGATAAAGTTTTAAAGACTTTTTTCAGTTAATGTTCAGAAACACTTTCGTAAAAAACATTTTTTCAACGCTTAAGCCAGATGTTACATCAACATTAAAACTTTACTAACATTCATGATGTCAGAATAATGTATTTTATGCATTACAGAAACTTATTTTCAGGTAACGTATTTTCAACGTTTTCTTAAACCTTTTTTCCACGTTAAAGAAATACGTTTTCAAAAAACATATTTTTAACATTTTCTTGAAACATTTTTTCGATGCTAAAGTCAGATGTTAAATTGACGTTAAAACTTCACCAACATTCATAATGTCAGAATAATGTATTTTATGCATTACAGAAACTTATTTTCAGGTAACGTATTTTCAACGTTTTCATAAAACGTTTTTTCCACGTTAAAGAAATACGTTTTCAAAAAACATGTTTTTAACAGTTTCTTGAAACATTTTTTCGATGCTAAAGTCAGATGTTAAACTGACGTTAAAACTTCACCAACATTCATAATGTCAGAATAATGTATTTTATGCATTACAGAAACTTATTTTCAGGTAACGTATTTTCAACGTTTTCATAAAACGTTTTTTCCACGTTAAAGAAATAGGTTTTCAAAAAACATGTTTTTAACAGTTTCTTGAAACATTTTTTCGATGCTAAAGTCAGATGTTAAACTGACGTTAAAACTTCACCAACATTCATAATGTCAGAATAATGTATTTTATGCATTACAGAAGCTTATTTTCAGGTAACGTATTTTCAACGTTTTCATAAAACGTTTTTTCCACGTTAAAGAAATAGGTTTTCAAAAAACATGTTTTTAACATTTCCTTGAAACATTTTTTCGATGCTAAAGTCAGATGTTAAACTGACGTTAAAACTTCACCAACATTCATAATGTCAGAATAATGTATTTTATGCATTACAGAAACTTATTTTCAGGTAACGTATTTTCAACATTTTCATTAAACGTTTTAAATATGTTAAACTTTAACGGTTTGAATAACACGTTTTTCATTAACATTAAAATTGGGTTAAAAAAACGTTATCAAATAACGGTTTGAGCACCGACCGCTATAAAACCGTTGAAAAACCGTTTGTGTTTGCTGGGATATCTCTTGAAAAGCACTTCTATCAATTTAACAATATTTCTTACCAGCTGCTTATGATAAAAAAACAAGGTCTACACACATCTCTTGATTGACTGTATGCATTAAATTAACAATTATAGACATATACTAAAGGTTAATATTGAGAGTCATTCAGTTCAGATATAAGCGAGCTAGGACGAGTGTGAAAATTTAGAAACTAATTCTGTCTTGATTGCCAGATATGACGCTGAGCGAGGTATTTCTAATTATTACTTTATTAGTTTATATATGTTCCATCTTCAAAATGAGAAACAAGCTTGAAGATTGATGATTTGAAAACGAGGATTCTAAAATGTGAAGAAAGAATGAAAAATGATAAAACAAAAACAACCTGCATGTCATTGATCGATTCTCAAGCAACAAATCTTGAATTGAGAACATGGTTTTAGAAATGTGAAATTAGAAATGTGATTCAGCAAATGGGAATCAAGAATATGCAGTTAGAATAGATAGAATCTCCCAATGTCAGAAATCGAATTGATTTTTGAGATGCTAGTGGGCTAGTTAAAATTCAGGTCTTGAAATGAAGAAATTGCTGTTCTGAAATTATGTGTTTTGCCTGCAGAAGGAGATTAATGAGATAATGGCGTGATAGCTGAATATAATCTAACCACAGATTTATAAGATCGTGTTGATCACTTATTTATGGGTTATTTACAATGAAATATTACTCCCATTGGTATATAAACATCAATGGTAATGTGACTAAGCAGATCTGTAAAGCATTAAAAAAACAGAAGAGCTGGTTACTATTCAATTCTCTCAAACTTGTGCCAAAATCCTTCAATTTGTTTTTTGAGAAGTAAATGCTGAAAACGCACATAGTCATTTTCATGGCTCTGAAAAGTTGATGTGCTGTTTGATATTTTATAAATGGCAATGTACTATTCACTAGCGCCAGAAATGTGTAATAATGGCGTAATTACAAATATATAGATCTATGAGCTTTATAATATTTCAACCTCAGATGGTTATGTTTTGAGGATTGCACAATCCGAAAAAAAAACTAACACCAATGCAAATGATACACACGTGCAATGTTTGCAATGGATCATATTATAAACCTAACACTGCTCATATATATGAGATGGGGTATGACACTGTATTTTTATCTGATGATCATAAGCTCAAAAGAGCTCACAAGCTCATAGACTGCTGCTAACTCCCCACGTGGTGTAAAAAAGCACAGGCAAAAACCTTGCGCCCTGCAGCAGTCCAGCCATTCCTGTGTTCCTGCTGCCATTCCTCTGGCAGTTCTATCGATTCCTTCCTCCCACTCAAACAGGAAGTGCTCAAAGACATTCCAAGGTGTGCACTAGCCTCTGCTTCCTGGTTACTGTGCATGCTCAGATGTGTACTGACAGGGGCTGAAAGGGGCTGAAAGGTTGGCCTGGGTGTGATGGTATTGGGTTGGTGTGGCTTGGTGTACTGGGGTCTAAATGCATTGTATTGTCACTGTGCAATGTGTGCATTGTCTTATTAGGCTAGACTTTTTTAATTTTTAGTTTCTCGGATCGACCAACCCAACAGATTTTCTGCCTACGAAAAAAAAAAAAATTGAGCATACCGACAAGTTTTTTCAAATTGAAATTATTAAAATTTTAGAATTCACCTTTATTTTGAAAAAGTGTCTTGAGAAGATCCGAGTTCTAAGTTAAAAATCAATTATGTCTGGCCGAATATGGGACAGCAGTTTCAATTGTCCTTCATTTAATGGGTATTTATTCTATAATCATGCATAAATACAGGCTTTAAATTCATCCTTCCACTTCATTCATTGTCTTATTGTGTTGTCTTGATACTACTGTGGTACTGACCAAGGCGGGCAGCAGTTAAAGCCATCCTTCACCCCATGGCAGTGTCGTCTCCTGTAATTAGCCTCAATCTGTATGAAGTGCAGAGATACAGGATGTGCACTTTACAGACCTAGTATCCATCCATACAAGTTTGGTGCAACTGATCTGCATCATATATAGGCATTATAAGATTTGAGATGAGAATGAAATTATTAGATGGCAAGGCTTTGCTGATGGACAGTGTAAGTTCACCATATCAGGTATTATAATAGGACTATGGGGAGTGAATGCTTGATGTGAGTACCATGTCTTGTCACCATGCAGTTAACTCTTGACTTCCCAATTACAAAGACTGGAATATTCAAATACCACCGTGTCATGACAGTGAAGCTATGTAAATTCATTGTCTGCCTTTAAACAGCGAGTCATATCTGTGTTTAGGCAGATTAATCTTCTGGTAGGCCTATGTGTTTCAAGATGGGCTTCTTAAAGATTTGTTTTCATACCTTTTTGTGCCGTATCTAGTTTGTATTTTGAAGAAGTAGCAATAGGAAACTGGGCCCAAGTTGGCTATTTCCACTCCTACATTTATAACCAACCAAGACTCTGATACCATCCAAAAATCCCCAATCTACCCTCCTAAAGGCAATACCACAAAATCATTAATGCCTTTCCCACAACCTGACCCTAGTCACCCAGGCCCACCTTGCTCCACAGCGTTCAGTGGCCCCTCTCCCTATGACCTAATTAAAGCTTATTACCCTGACCCAGCAGTGTGGCATTTGCCACCTCTCTGTGGGGAGGTTGAGGGGCCACAGATCTGACAGTTCCACTGATTATCTCTTGTGTTGTGCTCTGGATGCTTGTCTGCAGCAAGCTGATTGAAACCTGATTGAAAACATGGTAGTCCACACCTACCCACAGACAAGCCCATATTCCAAAGCTGAAAGCCTGATGTTGCAATTTCCAAATCCAAAGGAATGGGTTTCCTGCACTATAATATTGCAAGCAGGTTTACAATGTACATATAGTACATTGTATGTGATGGACTTGCAGTGGCTTATACCGGTCAGCATGTTCAAAGCTACAATATTGGTAAAATTTAAAATCATTTCTGTAAAATAACACGGTCTTCCTAAATCATATCATTAATTCCACTACTATAGCAAATGAGATTTAAGTGTATTCCTTTCACTTCCATTGCATAATACAATATTACCACAATTTTCCAGATTTTTTCTCCTGTATTTTGTTATTATTATGACTACCTTTAATGTACATTTGCACCGTAGCTTTCAGTGCAATTAACACCTGGTACCAAACAATTTTAAAAATCATAAAAAAAATCCCCTAGAACCCTGTGACAATTACCAAACACGAAATTATGCTGACAAATTACATAGAAGCATGCAGCCCCAACATGGTATGACAAATACCATTAACAGCACACTGAAAATAACACTAGGCTAGAACCACATGCATTGTTTGTTAACAACAGTCAGTGTTATTACCATTAGAGTAATGTCTGTTAGCAGAAGTACTTTGTTGAATATATATGACCAGTTCCCTTGTATTCTACCACATTACCTGTTGATGTCCATGGATTACCTGAAGGTCCAATCATTGGATAAGGATTTAACATTCATTACTTGTGGTGGGTTATTGCTTTTAACAAATTATTTAAATTTAATAGCGATTAAACAACAGTCTAGTAATGAGATGTTTTATCAGAAAATATGACATTGTGTATTTATACTGACTTTTAAACAATACTTTCATGGATGCTATGTAAATTGAAGCAGGGTCTCTGGTAGAGCTAGTGGGTCCCTAGGATCAGGTCTGCCCTATAATAGTTGAGCCTAATCCCTGTTATTCAAGCCAATTTTAACTTTGTTAGATGGCAATTAATTCAGTTAGAATAACATTCTGGGCGGCTGTCGTTTTTCTCTTTAAAGGCATTTCTGTACTATGGTCTTTTTCCCGAAATGTATATGCAGTTCTCTTATCATGAGTCTACACATGCCTACGTATACTTGGATGTGTGGGTGGAAAATTCATCTTTTATTCAAACTGCAAATCTCATTTGCAGTTACTTATCTCTATTCAAGTAAATATACTTTGCAAGCGTGAAGATATATAACATAACATTGTATATTTAGGCTTTGAGAAGTTTTATAATAGGATACATATAGTGACAAATGCTGTGAAGTATTTAATTGTACAAAAATAACCGCCTTATTTTAATATTTGAAAAGTTGTCTGTTCTAGGCCTTTTGATATCCTCGTTATAACTTTTTGGTGACTTTTTGGTATAAGAGAGCAGTTCTATTTTTGTCTTAAAAAGGATATTGCCACTTAGTGATATTGGCTTCGAGGAATGTGATATAGCTCACTTATATTTTATGACTGACTATAGTTCTCAGATCATATTGATTCTTGTCGAGAGAGAAAATGGACATGCTTGACTTTATGTTGTCATTCTGCAGAACAGTTTGCACTTTGCATTCGGTTGATTGAAAATAAAATAAAATCTGTAGTAGGCCTATCTGAAGTTATTTGAGCACTTCAAAGTCAAAGCAAAAAATAGTCCAATTCGCCAAAATACATTCACAGATGAATTTTGTGTGTGTGTGTACATTTAATTGGGTAACTGCATTCGTTCAAAAACTGACTGCATGGAACTTTCATTTACATGTAGAGCATTTTTGCGAAATCGCACAGATAATAAAAATGATATTTTAGTTTAGCCGCAATTGATTTAGTTATAAAATCTGCTAATTAGTTAGTCAGTACAAGCTGAATATACATATTTGAAGAAGGAACTTAATCGTACAATTTATCAGTTCTTAGTATGCAGCTGATTGTCACACAAGTTTACAGTGCAGTTGTAATTAGGACGCAAAGCTTCCCATGGGTCAACGACCTCATAGCCAGCAGATTATTCAAGATTGCAAAACCTCTATCTTCGCCTGTAATTTACCAAAATTCTTGTTGTATAGCCTTTTATATTTTCAAAGCCTACATGTAGCTTCCATCTTTAAACGTTAAGAACTGTTCAAGTGTTTTAATTGAACCTGCAACTCTGAATTTCGAATGTTCCCATGTAAGTTGAAAAAGGTTAACCTAATTGTCAATAGTTCTTGCATCATTTTCGACAGCAATTAAGTGGGCAGCGGCAAAGGCAACAGGCACTAATGACCGCCCTTAATGAGATGGCCATATCCCTACCCAAGGGGGTCATAACATGTGATGAGGCTATTTGACATCAACTTATTGCCTAATCGTTTTTCTGAGTTTACTAATTAGTTGTACAGTTTGACCTCGTCATTTGGGAAGCTGCTTAGCATTTGGACCATGTTTTAAGAGTGAAAACATTTCTTAGTGTTGCTTTCATCTCTGCACGCAGTTTTTTTTAAACATGCTGATTTGTCCAGTAAGTATATTCTTTGCCTGATTTTAATACCCATCGTCGACAAAGGTAAATTCAGGCATGTTAGATTTGGGGATTTAGTGCTTAACTTTTTGAATGATATGTCTGAAAACGACCTTGTAATTTACATTAAAATATTTACAAAACAAAGGTAAACTTCAAAAGTACATAGCTTACCTACAATATTTATAGTAGAATTTTTTTCTGGCAATGTATTCCTAAAAAACAGTAAATTCCGCAATAATCGAAAAGTTGCTCCTCTGAAGTTAGACAAATTTGGTAATAATTATTTTCTGATGTATTGTCTTCAAAATTGTTAGAAGTTAGGGGTTCCAGTGTTATGACCTCAGATCATCACCCAAATTAATTATCGATCATTAGTAATTGGCAATTTCAGATGATGACCACCCCCTAATTTATTACAACATGACTGACCTAAATCCTTATAGATCAAGGTATCGCCTATTACAAGTAGGCCTATATAAATTTGCAGACTTAGGTTACGATTTGGTCATCATCAACGATATGTACGAACAGGTTGGCCTCGTAAAAATATATATATATATTTATGGTAAAATTGCGGCTAAAATGACAATGTTTGCAAAACCAATACCTTTGAGTTGCTTTGGATGTAATGAGCTGTTCCATACAGTGAGCTTTTGAGATTATGGAGGCAGCCACGTCCTGCACACAGCAGAAATATCACAAATGCTAATTTCTATCGTGATAAATATAATATCTAACCTCAATCTACAGGTTTTAATCTCACTGTTTTCGATCAACATGTTTTCATGCATTTTTTCAGTCAAATTGTATTTTTTCGAGTGGTTCTCATTCATAGATCACGAAACGAAAACCACTTGATGTTACTAATTTGTGGGAAGGACTGAAAGTTTGGCCAGACATGTATTTTTAAGTCTACCATGTCTAGCAAGCGAAATTATAACACCAACATGTCCAACATTGATTGATAGGGTGTGACTTGCATCTGCAATAAAGTTAATACATGTACGAATTCGCCAATGTTGCTATAATAACTTTGGTTCAACTGTTGAGCGCGGGCATGTCAAATAACTATTTTGCATGATCTGTGTTCAGTCAGGAGTGAGGTTTAATTGATGACATACTAATTGAATGTGTATGTAATTGAAATACCAACTGCCAAGGGTGCAATGAAAATGCATATAACTCATCAACGTACAACATAATTCCAGTCAGCAGCAAATTAAGTTTCATGTTGCCCAGATAAAATCTACATAGCCCAAGCAAATTGGAATTTTGCATTGGAAGCATAATATTGAATAACCCCTTGAGAAACGCCATGGTGTTGTGCAATTAGAATCAAACAGATGCACCGTTTGCACTTGGCAAACATCAAAGTTTGTGTTTGGAAATTGAGAGGAAGGTTGGTGAAATTGGATGCCAGGGAGATTAAAGAAATTAGGGAACAGGTGCGAATTTGCAAATACAGGTGTCTGATATCAGTGATGTGGTATGTTGTATGTTATTTGGGAGTCTGTTAATAGTCTCTTTCGAAGGTTTATTTATTAATATTAGGTTTAAATGTGTTTGTGTTGAATGTAATACGTTAATTCATTATGCAATTCGAAGAGCACTTTGGCAGCTCTTAGTATTTTATCAATTCAGAGCCCATCCTCAACTTAAGTTTTCTACTAATCTTGAATTTTTTTAAATTTATATTTCACTACAAATATGTGTATTCAGTAATTTATAATCCATTTCTCAACTTTCCTTCTTCATGCAATGATTTTTCCAGGTTTTATCCAAAATATATCCATGTTTTGGAAACAGAGTAAATATACATGTATTTATACAAACCTTAAAGAAATATTGCACAATTTTCCAGAGTAAAAAAAAAACATAAATTTGTTTTGTGTCTGCACATCTACATTCAGTAAGGAAACCCTTCACTTTTATAGAGGACTTCCTTGATACTATTACAGACAAAACCCTTCACCAAATAAGGAGAAAGCATAAGATGAAAGTATTGTGTTATCAATCACCAGTCTGCTCACCTTTGCTAGACTGTGGTGCCCCCTTTGGCCAAAGAGCACAGCTGAGCAGTCGCAGTGACTCCCTGAAGGCCATGCCACTGCAGGGATTCACTTGCAAAATGTACTATTCTGTGGGACTAGACGGGACCTATCTTCAAAACAAGAATGCATTTTGATCAGAAAGGTGGATCACACACCAAAATTAACAAAGAAGGGAGTTTTGTGAAGAGTTACAGGCATAGTGGACAGTGCTGCGAGCAAGCATTGTTTAACACACTTTGCCTCTACACAGGCTGATGGGCTTCAATGCAGTAAAATGTCACTTAATCTGGTTTCAAGTACAGTCGAGATTCATTACTTATCCCAAAAATCGTTCTCCTACTTCATGAAGTTATTAGAGGTGAAATTGGATGTTTTGTTTTGGTGCATTGGCTCTTCTTTGCATTGAGATCTCTTAGAGGCCATGTTGGTGAAATGTTCATTTGTTAGCACTTGTTGACAGCCATGTCCCCCGTGTCCGTAATTCTCCACAGAGCTCTTTCGTTGTTAATTCAGGTTGTTTGTTACCATACTGACTAAAATTCACTCTTGTCTGACAGACAGCCTCCATCCATTTCCCACATGTACAGTGATTCTGTTGACCAATTTTCCATGTACTTCCGCATGGTGGTGTATATGGTAGACCTTGGTGTGTGAAATTGTTCAGATACTGCATGCAATTTGTTTCCTGACCATTTGAACTCAATTATTCACCTTTTCATGTATTTGCCACATGCTTTTTCCACTAAATAAGTTTTGAAAAATTGAAATAATATGTGTAAGTGGGTAACTTATCACACCCCTTGAGAAAAAATTAGGTCAGTCAACAGTTTGCATTTCAGAACTTAACAAAACACAATCAGGCATTGAGGCATCCATTTCTGACATAAATTCCCATTATTTAGTTGGTTTACCGATGCTTATTTTGTATATATTGGAGAAAAATCCAAGTGTATGATTTCTTTTGACCCACCAAATTTTGGAAATTTTGAATTCAGAGCCTCTTAACAACTGCAAATCATATTTGATTCTGGTTTTTTCACTGCCATGAGTTGAAAAACAATCACAACAAATAATCTGAAGTGTTTTCATTCCAATATAGGCAGATTTTACGATGCCACATAACTTTGAAAACAGCAGCCCTTGCTGTATGAATACATTTGACCTCAACTGTATGCAAGAACAAGGTTGATACTGTAGTGTCTACAACTAACAACTGTGACTTCTATTTTTCCTGCTCTTTTATTTCTCTCACTGATGTTGCTAATATGGGGCTGATATCCTCTTCTACTGCAAGTGCTACAGATGCTGCTGGTGATGGGGCTCCTTTCATCCGGGCTCTTCCATCACTGTCTCAACCAATCACAATAATTCCTAAATCCCCTTGTCAGCTAAGAGCACAAATATTTGGCTTGCATAAGACTCTGGCAGCTAATGTCTTCTTACCTTGTTTCTGGATTTGGTCTCCCAGACTTCCAAAGATGTCATAATAGGTGGTGTTGTTGTTCTGCTGAATCAAATGATATTAATAAAAGGGACAAAAATATTATATCGTTATGATGATCCAAACATATTATGCCAGTTAGATTAGACAGATCAGAACTTTGTAATCATCAATAAAAGATAGGACAGTTTGGATTCAATAAACACCCTATAACAAATTGGACAAGTACGAAAAAAGTAACCCAGAATAATGTAAGACAAAATATATATAATTAATAAGTATATGTCCAGACAGTTAGGATGGTTTGCTTCCTATGAAAGCAATACGATAATGTAAGATACAGATATACTATAATATATTTAGATAAGTTAAGATAAGAAAGTAAGATGAAATGCTCAAAATGGATGATGTGCACCACATTCACTAATTTGGTTTTAGATAGAGGACTTTTATAAATCATTTGTCTCAAGTGATAGCAGTCTCATTACCTTCATACCAACCACCTCGTACTGTACTATGTCCATGTAGTGGGTTCCAAATTATTATGCAAGTCAGCTTTTTTATAATATCTCAAAAACAACTAAAAGTATTTTGAAATCCTTCACACATGACAATGTATATTCCATGAGGCCAATACCCTGTAAGTTTCACCCAATTCTGTTGGTGCATTGAGGAGTTACGCCATAAAAAGCCATATGCCCTGTTTTTTGGTGTCCTAAATTATTAAGCAATTGTGAGAAAAAGTGATCTGAAACTGCCAAAATGATCCACAGTCTCACACAGTAGTTTACATATTGCCATGTCCTCCTTTCCTCATTCTAAAATTATCCTATCATTGTGCATGCATGCAGGAAATAAAGCTCCAATCATCCTTTGACCCTTGTAGGATGCATGAGGCCAGGCCAGATTCTAGTCTGAGGAACAGATTGTGACCTGGGTTGAACATGCAGAGAACAGATTGGAATCAAGTTCTGTCAAATGGATCACCTTTAGCACGAGATAGTCACATGCATTTCAAAGTTTCTACAAGACCCACAAGATGGACTTTTTTCTTTTTGAAATTAATGGAAGATTAGTCTGGGTCTGCTGCATGTTACAAAAACTGTTTTGTATGAACTTTTTAAACGGATCAAATAAATCTTGAAACCAGATTATCTTGCTTGTCTGTTTGCTTGCCCGATTGTTAATAAAGTCCTCATTTTTAAGTCAAGAAAACAAATGTCAAAATTTAAGGGTATGCAACCTTAACAGATAACAAATGATCTTAGTAAACTAAAACCTATTTAACTGCCAATTAACTTTTTAAATATCCTTCTGCCACCATAAGCAGTATGAGGCCTGATGGATTAAATGATTCCTTTGTTTAATTTTGATCTATTAGGCCAGCAATGATTCTTTTACAAACAGAATTTTGAAAAGATGGCAAAAGTGTGTCATCCATATTTCAACAAGAAAATATGGGCTGAAGTTTGCTACCAGAACCTTTCAATAACGAACAATAAATCAACCTATGAGTTGACATGGAAAATTCAACAAGAGCATATCTGGCATGGCTGTCAATGCAATTACCATTGTTTCTTGGGAATTCAATTGGATAAAATAGAATGAAGACACAAATTTCAATAAATTTGGAATTTGAATGCAGTTGGGTGCTGTTGCCTCACAGGGCATTTCTAATCATGTCCCAGAACTGTTTTAATGCAGTTTCATTTCAGTTTTTGAGACATTATGCTCTGTAAAATTGATATTCCAATTTCAATTCAATAACTTCATTAAACTACAAATGTAAAATTTGTCAAACATGAAGCATTTTCAATGAATTGTGGATTAACCCAAGTGAATTCATGATGATTGTAAAGAATTTTATATTAAACTAACTCTTTGCATTTAGATTACATAATTTGAAAGAGTATTGTTTCTTGAGGATATCTCGTATCAATGCAATTTGTGAAATGTTTCAAATTTATTTAAATTTTAGTATAAGTAATGAATTATTCAGTCTCCTATACCTGCCATGTTATAGCACATGTTGGAATGAGTCATACCACTCAACAGTGACTGAATCAATTTAATGGGTCTATGGGCTGAGACTTAATTGAGTTCTATAGTTGGATTCGAACTCATGCCCTTAGAGCCAGTGGTTGGGACAGGCAAGCACTCTTAATTGTAGATCATGGAGAAACAAATACAACATTTTCAAAGGGATCTCATTCTGGATTATTCTAATGGCCTATTTGTTAATAGAATAATAGATATTGTTTCAGCATCTTAATTTTGCATTCTGTTTTTTCTTATTACATTTAAGATTAATAACAAAAATATGAAGGCATACACTCTGTCTTATTTCTCTTTCTAAACGTTACCAACATCAGTGAGTAATGATTTAAAGGGTAATGCAATTTGTAATTTCAAAGGATATTTTTATCTACAGAAATGAAACTACTTTAATCATAATTATAGAAGCTGGGCGTGATTAAATCATTTTGGAGCTGAATAATTATGGATGTCAACAACAAAAATTAACAGCCCTTTTCTATGTTTCGTGAATTTCATCCCGTTTCAGGAATTAGTTTTATATCTCAGTTTTGGATTAATCTAAATTCCTTCTTCTTCGGGCAACATCCTGAAAACAGTAATGAACAGAACTTTTGCTGTCTTGCTGAAGACCCCGGTTGTGTTTTGAGATATATGTCTTTTGGCTGTCGATGTACATATATATGTATAAAAATTGTATATACCAAGCCATCATTGTGCTTCGAGTTGGCAAAAAATCTCATTCATAAAGATTTAACACTCATAACGAATAAATTGATCTAATAGACCTTTTCGATCTAATAGACCTACTAGATCTAGTGGTCCTGTTTCTTCAAGATCCAACCAATTTCCAAATGGTGAACATGGAATAAGAGTAAGAGGGTTATAGGGTTTTGTATCCTGTATTTATGCAATTACTATGCTTAATAGGACAGAGGGGGGGTCACAGTTATGAGGCAAGGTGCACTCGAGTGTTCTGGAACAGGAGGAAACATCCATCTGTCTTGGGTCGCCGGAATAGGAATCGAAGCCTGGATCCCAAAGGCTAGCAGCCCTGCGCCCTACCATAGAGCTAGACTCCAGGCCAGGGGGGGATCCAGAAAATTCCGGTGGGGGATCTATTGCGCTATCCCATCACAGAGCGCATAGCTGGCGACACAATGTGACTGCGCACTGATAAATTTAACATGTAAAAATATATAAATTTTGGTCTGGTGGGGGGATGCATCCCCCTAACCGCCCCCCCCCCTGCGTCCGTCCCTGCTCCAGGCCAACACAAATTGAGAAACTGACAAAATTTATTTTCATTCTTAAAATGAATTTGATATTGTGTGAATGTTCCTTATCCTGTATGCATCTTAATCAATCCACATCTTAAATTTGACACCATTCTTGATTATAACGAAATGCCACAAAAGTCCCAAACATTTTAAACAGCAACAAAAATGTCTGTTCTGCAACGTATGATAGAATTAATTCCGCAAAAGCAATTGTTCCAGTTTCCCTAGAACACATCCATCATGTTCTATTTGTTTTTTGCTGATTCATCATTCACAGAGAGAGAATGTTCTACGACGAGGGTAAGGCTAATGAAAAGAAATCATTTTATCTGTCATGCTGTGAGGGTGGCGTTAATATTGATGGTGAGGTGTGAATGGTTAGTTTTGTGGTGTGGTGTTACGTGGTCTGCTGGTCTACATGTGTTGCTGCCATATTTTGCCATGCTGTGTCATGCTATTTCATGTTACTTCACCATGTCATGCAATGTCATGTCAGAATGTACATCATGTTCAACCCAATTCTGTCATCTTGTGTCATGATTTTGCATGCTCCTGTCATATAGCATGTTGATTTTTCATAACAATGTAGCTGAATGCATGTGTATTCCATGCTACTTGTCATGCAACTGTCTCTGGTAGTCTACACAGCTCATGTATAGCACTTCATTTAACTAGAAAACATGCAATGCAGGAATTAGTGTTTGACTAAAAATAGAATAATTTGCCTGAATTCAAAAATCTGGCTATATGTAAACATACTGTGTTTTTATAAAATGGTGTTCTGCAATAGTCATCTATCTGTAAATTATCGTGTCAAATCTTCCTATCTGGCAGGTTTACTTTCATTCGATGAATGGCTAAAAGGATCCTCTTTTGAAACTGCTACTTAGAAAGATCCTGCAACATCCCCTTCACACAAAAAGCCCCACTTTATCTAGATCTTAATCATTTCCAATCAACAGAGTACTCAGGTATTCTAAATCAGATCTATATTGGTACTTTAATCAGTAAAAGTACTGATCTGTGGTTTGACCTGTGTGGTGGCACTAAATCTTACATCAAAGATCGCAGATTGATTTCTTCGCCTTCACACGGTACCTGGGACAACAACAACCTAAGACAGAATGTGATCAAGAATAAGTTTGGTGCTGTTGTGATACACCTGGTAGCATAGGCTTACATACACGTTTAGCAAAACAAGTCTGAAATCAGTTTGTTTATTCATAGAGAGGAATATTTTGTGTCTTTTCAAACAATTAAAAGCCAGATCTGATATATATACTAGTAAGTGAGTATCTATTTTTACCATGGTACCTTTAGGTCAAATGACAATAACCCCTTATCATGTCAGATATTCGCTATTTAAATCATAAATATTAACTGAAACACTTCACATTCAGGACTAAACATCTTGTAGGCCTACTACTCTTAACATATCTCAAAGCTGTTTAATGGATGCTAAGAGCCCTAAACAATTCTCATAATTTATCACACAAATTATTCAACAATTCACTTCAGATTATTACAAAATATTCTGTTTATTTGGATATTCATTCAGGTATCTTGAGTGAATTCAGAAAAAAAAATGTTTAAAAAAGACAAACCTTTATTTGAGGTCTAAAAGAATAGGCCATCAACTCTACATGTAGAAATCACCAAACTGAGTTCATTGAATACTCGTTGGAACATGAATTATAATTGTTTCTCTGTTCTAATGAGTGCCAAAATGATCTGGACTCCAATCAGACATGGCATGAAACCAGCAGTGATGGAGTGTTGAATGCTTGTCACAGATTTGGCTTGCCTCTAAATAGCCCACACTGGTGCTGATGGGGCGTAAAACACAAATTCACTCACTCACCCAATTCACTCACAGATTTGGCATGTATCAGCCCAGCAACTTGTAATATAAATGAGCAGGTTGAGATGGGCCATATATCACGGGGCAGAACTGTGACAGGGCTCTCCTGTCTTTCCTGGCAATGTTAGCCAGCTATCTGAGCTTCACCAGCTATCTGATGACAGCTTTAGCCCAGCAATAACATGCAACCAGCTGACATGCAAATAGCAGATGCCATAATCTATATAGATGGTTGTTGGCTGCTGTCACAAATTCAGCTGCTGTCCAGTAGTTGATAGTACCTCAGAATAGTAGCTCTAAATTGAACATACTATGCTATACTGACAACAATAGCGTAAAATTGACTACAAAAACTAAGCAAAATCACATGCATTCCATTGATTGCCACAAGTTTTTTTAATGTTCAGTTCCACCATTTCCTTTTTTCATGCCGTAAAAGATGAAAACTCCTTGTCATGTGTCATGTGTCAGTGGAAATATATCTTACTATACAGGTACCTGTTTATCGGTTAGGATGATGCACAAGTGAATTTTGTATCCTGAGAAGGTCAGTGATTAGATTCTCAAAAAATTTATGGGAATTTCATATGGATGAGACATTGACTGCTCCTTGTATCAGTGCCTGTGCTCGGCAAGTGAAAGATCACTCACAGTCTCACATACGTAGAGTAACCACGGAACATGTAAAGGTATCCTGCTCTCTCTCTCATCATTCAACCCGCATGACTACCTGAACTCAGCTGAGAGGGCTGTACTTACCATATCCATGTATTTATCTCTCTGTCTATATATCTGTATTACCTGTATCAGTCTGACGATCAATTAGTCTGTTGTTCTGTCAATCGATTTACAATGTATTTATATAAAAATATCTATCTATTTATTTATCTATCCATCTATTTTCCTCCTACATGTACAGGTAGATGCCAATTTGAATAGATTTTCATATCTTGCCAGACAGGATATCATTATTTGCCAATTATCTGCCAATGGTGCACAGAGGTTGCCACACCCTCCCATAATGATCTCCTCTTTCGAACCACATTCAATATCTTCACATTTGGACACATCAGTTGCTACGATATTTTGTTTCTATAATTTCACAAAGTTTACATGATAACGCCCTACATCTCAATATTTGAGTACAGTGTATGTCCATGTAATGTGTTGTGTGGGAGTGATTCGCAGTATAAATGAGGACCTACAAGTTAACGCATTTCTAGAGTGCTGCCAATTTCTCAGCCAACCAAACTCTAAAATATTATAATCATCCAACCATAAGAGCTGGTGTAAACATGTCATAGGCCTAGTTCTTTTTTC
This sequence comes from Platynereis dumerilii, assembly GCA_026936325.1. Classification (NCBI taxonomy): domain Eukaryota; kingdom Metazoa; phylum Annelida; class Polychaeta; order Phyllodocida; family Nereididae; genus Platynereis; species Platynereis dumerilii. The sequence goes on along the minus strand of JAPTHN010000037.1, from coordinate 491,594 downwards.
CCAGTTTGTGTTCTCCTTTTAAGGGACATTTTGTGGGATTTTAAGAAGAAATTGCTATTCTTGAAATTTTGAAAATAAAATAATTATTGTTTATCTATCTTTAGCTCCAAATTCAAGCATTACAAATTTAAAAATTCAATCGTAACCTGTCCTTTATTTTTGGTATTATTTAAATATCTAGAGAAATTAATTAATTATCGATTTTACATAATATTACTTGACCCAGGTAAAGCGTCAGGAATTCGAAAATTAGCCGAAGTACTAAGGTCACTGTCAGTATCACAATGGAAAAAGCACCAAGACAGAAAGGAAACACAACCAAAAATGGCAAAAGGACTATCTGTGTTACCCTCGACCTTCGTTTATAGATCTTTTTGCCCGATGTGGTGACTGTGATGCAGACATGAGCAGGGCGTCCAGTGCTCTTCCATTACTCTATCTGCTCCAAAATGATCACAAGCTTCTGGAATGTCAGTCAGAAAAAAATTTCTGAAGACAAAACTTTTCTACCTCATGTGAAGCTGTAATCCAGTACTCTGTCATCGTTTCAAAGCAGCTGTGAAAGACTAAAAGGCACATTGTGACAGGTACCTTTTTTGAGACTAAAAGTTGGAGCCTCAAATTGGTACTGGTTTCCCAACACAGAAAACTTATACCTTAAGCTTGGAAGTTCTTCAACTGTTTTTCACCGACTTTGAACCCTCACATGTTTGTATTGCCTACTCCTGTATGCAGTAACTGATCATTGTCCTTCAAATAAGTACCTTTGCTGGACAAACACAGACCCAAACTTTCAAAATGGCCATGTCATGACTGCTGCTTTGTTCGTATGATGGGCCTCTCTTTCATTTGTCAACAACAAACTTGGCAAGATGGCAAAATTGGTCTTCTAAATTTCAGCAAGAAAACTTGGCCTGAAGTTTGCTACCAGAACCTTTCAATAACGAACAATAAATCAACTTGGGGGTAGACAAGGAAAATTCAACAAGAGCATATCTGGCATGGCTGTCAATGCAATTACCATTGTTTCTTGTGAATTCAATTGGATAAAATAGAATGAAGACACAAATTTCAATAAACGTTGGGAGTTTGAATGCAGTTTGGTGCTATTGCCTCACAGGACATTTCTAATCATGTCCCAGAACTGTTTTAATGCAGTTTCATTTCAGTTTTTGAGACATTATGCTCTGTAAAATTGATATTCCAATTTCAATTCAATAACTTCATTTAACTACAAATTTAAAATTTGTCAAATGTGAAATATTTCCAATGAATAGTGGATTATTACTGGGTTAACCCAAGTGAATTCATGATGATTTTAAACAATTTTGTATTTATCTCACTCTTTACATCTATAGTGCATAATTCAAAAGAGAATAGTTTCTCCATATTAATTATCTCTCAACAATGCGCATCATGAAATGTTTTACATTCATTGATTTTTATCAATGAAATAAATAGTCTTATAATATGAGAGGTTTTCCAAAACTTCTATTCGACTTTCTGTAACTTTTGCTTGATTTAATCGAGAAACATGATATTTCGGCTTGATAATATTAGGTCATTCACAAATGATGCCCAAGTGATATCATTTACATTCTCAGACAGCTGATTGTAAAATATGTCCCCCCCCCATTAATATCACTAACTACAACACTTTCAAAGAATGTGACCTGTTTTTTGGTTTTATAATTATTTTTCATTTCAACCGTAATTACCAGTTTCTCCAAATTTAAATGATATAATTTAGACCCATGCCTGCAACAGATTATCAGATTGTTGTTTTTCTACATTATTTGAAAATAGAGTAATAGATATCTTTTAGGGTCTTAATTGTAATTTTAAATTCCATGTTTTCCTATTGCATCATTATTGATAATAAAAAGCAGGATAAAGACATTCATTCAACAATAATTATTTTCCTAAATGTTACCAACATCAGTGAGTTATAATTTGAAGTGTAATGCATTTCATTATTTCAAACGATATTTTTATCTTCAGAAATTAAACTACTTTAATCATAATTATAGAAGCTAGGCGTGATTAAAGCGTTTTGGAGCTGAATGATTATGGACATGAATAACAAAAATTAACTACCCTTTGCTGTGTTTCGTGAATTTCATCCCATTTCAGGAATAAGTTTTATATCTCAGGTTTGGGATAATTTAAAATCCTTCTTCTGGGAGCAATGTCCTGCAACCAGTTACAAATGGTTTTATTTATTTTCATTCTTGAAATTAATTACATATTCTGTTAATATTGTTCACCAATCTCCGTCTTAATCAACCTACATTATGAATACACCGCCTTCCTTGATTATTACGAAACGCGACACAAAAGCATTACGAACATTAAGAGCTGCAACAAAAATATCCGTTCTGCAAAGTATGATAGAATTGATGGCACAAAAGAAATTTTTCCAGTGTCTCTAGAACACATCCATTAATATTTGTTTTTTTCTGATTCATCATTCACAGAAAGAGAATGTTCGGCGACAAGGGTATGGCTAATGAAAAGAAATCATTTTATCTGTCATGCTGTGAGGGTGGCGTTAATATTAATGGTGAGGTGTGAACGGTTAATTTTTATGGTGTGGTGTGATGTGATGGTAATTCTAAAGAGGGAGAGAGGTACACATTTATGTTGATGGTATAAAAAATAAATGCAATATAAATTTAAAATTAAGTTTAAAATAGTACAGTAAAATACTGATAAATTAATTAAATTTGCTCAAAACGTCTAACAAAATTAATGTTACTTGATATGATGGATCAAAGTCATGTTGTATGAATGAGACATTAGACAGGCATATCTTAAACTCTGTCTCAGGAAAAAGACCCTACGCTCTGTACAGTGTACCTCATAGAGGACTGTGGTCCAGCAGTTTTATCATTAGGGATGCATCTGTGCAACTGGTATCTAGGCCTACACCGACGGACCTACCTCAAAATCAGTAGCACAAATACAAATACAATACGATACCAAACAATAATGGATAGGGATGGCTACATCACACGCCTTGTCATACCGCATGTGTTCATGCCATGCCACATCTGACGCTACCCTGAAATACATCATGAGCTATCATGCTATTTCATGCTGTGTCATGCTATGTCATGCCAGAATGTATCTATCATGTTCAACCTAATTCTCTCACCTTGTGTCAGGATTTTGCATGCTAGTGTCATAACATGTCCTGTTTTCATATGCAGCTGTATACGTATTCTATGCTATGTCATGCAGCTTTCTGTACATATCTCATGTAGCACTACACTGAACTTCAAGCATGCACTGCAAGTAAAAGGACTTGACTGGACTTGGACTAATTTAGTCTGTATTCATTCATCTGAGATGTGAATACAGTATTCTTAAGAATTATAAAATGGTTTTCCGAAACAGTCAGAGGGATTAATGTTCTTTACAATTTCCCTATATATTTCTGGTTTATCTATTTTCATTGGTTAAAGAGCCAAAATGATCCTCTTTTGAATCTGAACCTTAGAACACTCCCTTCACACAAAAAGCCCCACTTTATCTATCTGAATCACTTCCAATCAGCAGAGTACTCGGGTACACTAAATCAGATCTATATTGGTACTTTAATCAGTAAAAGTACTGATCTGTGGTTTGACCTTTGTGGTGGCACTAAATCTTACATCAAAGAATGATCACAGATTGATTTCTTTGCCTTTACAAGTTACCGAGGACACAACAACAATCTAAGACAGAAATGCGACCAAGAATCAGTTAGGTGCGGTTTTGATAAACCTGGTAGCATAGGCTTACATGTTTGTTGTATTCAAATTACCAAAATAAGTCTTGAATTCAGTTTGTTTGTTTATTCGTAGAGAGGAATATTTTGTATCTTTCCCAACAATAAAAAGCCAGATCTGATATACCAGTAAGTGAGTATCTATTTGAATCATAAATTAACTGAAACACTTCACAAGCAGGACTAGATATCTTTTACCCCTAACAAATCTCACAGTTGTTAAATGGATGCTAAGAGCCCTAAAATATTCTCGTAATTTAGAGCGAAAATCACTTAACGATTCATGTTTTAAAAAAACGTCTTTATTTTAGGTGTAAAGGAATAGGCCGTACATGTACGCTACATTTAGAAATCACCAAACTAAGCTCACTGAATACTTTTTGGAACATGACTTATAATTGTTGCTGTTTTCTAATGAGTGTCAACATGATCTGGACTCCAATCAGACATGGCATGAAGCAGGGAGTGATCGAGTGTTGGAGGCTTGTCACAGATTTGGCATGTTTCAGCCCAGCAACGTGTAATATAAATGAGCAGGTTGAGATGGGCCATATATCATGGGGCAGGACTGTGACAGGGCTCTCCTGTCTTTCCTGGCAATGTTAGCCAGCTGTCTGAGCTTCACTAGCTATCTGATGACAGCTTTAGCCCAGCAATAACATGCAACCAGCTGACATGCAAATCGCAGATGCCATAATCTATATAGACGGTGGTTGGCTGTTGTCACAAATTCAGCTGCTGTCCACCAGTTTGATAGCTGTAGTAGCTCAGTCCAGTAGCTCTGAACTGAATTTGCTATGAATTACAGACAACAATTGTGTAAAATCCATTAGAAAAACTAAGAGGGCTGCACTTACCATTTCTTTGTGTACATCTATTTGTCAGCTATCTATTGTAACTGTATCTATCTGTCGATCAATTTACCTTCCCCACTTGCAGGTAGACGCCAATTTGAATTGCTCTTCGTATCTTGCCAGACAGGATATCATTATTTGCCTATTATCTGCAAATGGTGCACAGAGGTTGCCACACCCTCTCATCATGTGCTTCTCTTTTGAAACCACATTCAATATTTTCACATTTGTGTATGTATATATATCAGTTGCTATAATATTCTATTCCCATAGTTTCATGACGTTTACATGATAACGCCCTACACTTCAACATTTGAGTACAGTGTATGTCCATGCAATGTGTTGTGTGGGTGTGAGGACCTATTAGTAATCGTATTTCCAGAGTGCTGCCAATTTTTTGGCCGGCCAAACTCTAAAACATTATAATCATCCAACCATACGGGCTGTTGTAAATATGTCTATAGACCTAGTTCCTTTTTACTAAGCAAGTGTTCTCGTTTTTAAGACAATTCGTGAAAGTTTGAGAATAAATCACTTTTCTTGAAATTTAAAAAAAAAATTAATTATCTTTTCTAGGTTCAAATTGAAGCAAACAGTCAAACACCAAATCTAGATTAATTTTCAATGGCAATAATTCAATCAGCACTAACAATTTATTTTGGGGAGCATTTAGATGTGTATAATGAACTTAAAATTATAATCAAAGGCTCATGAATGCAAAAAAAAACCTTAGTGCTAAGATCATTGTCAGGATCACACGGAAAAAAACAAAGAGAAATAAAACACAACCAAAAACAGCTAAAGGACTATCTGTGTTACCCTCAACCTCCATCTATAGATCTGGCTGACTGAGTCTTTTTAATCTGTTTCCTGATAGGGTGACTGTGATGCAGACACGAGAAGGGCGTCCAGTGCTGGTCCATTATTCACTTTGCTCCGAAATGATCACAAGCTTCTGAAAAGTGAGTCCGAAAAAAAGTTCTGAAGACAAAACTTTTCTACCTCATGTGAAGCTGTGATCCAGTACTCTGTCATCGTTTCAAAGCAGCTGTGAAAGACTAAAAGGCACATTGTGACAGGTACCTTTTTCGAGACTAAAAGTTGGAGCCTCAAATTGGTACCAGTTTCAACACTTGAAACTTGGAAGTGCAAAGTATTCAGGAAGCCCTTTACCATGTGATTGGGAGTTTTATTGCATTCTCCTGTATGTACTTACTAATCATCTTGGTCCTTCAAATTACTGTCCATGCATGGACAAATACAGGCCCCAACTTTGATATTGAAAGTGTCAAAACTGCTGATTTGCTAGTGAGAAGGAACTTTATCCTTATATTTTTATAAGTTTCTTTGGAGACTTTTTAGAATTTCTACTCCTCACCTTGATAATTTCAAGCAGTAAAAAGATAGCTCAAAATTAAAATTCTGTGAACGCATGTCTTGCTACAAGTAGGACAAATTATTTTCAATGTGATAGGGGCCATATGCATTGCATTTGCCATTGTGTGTAACATTTGAATATTTTTTAAAACCAGTATTCTTAAGATGCATGTAATGTTGTGACAAGTGCAGGAAGCAACAATAGGTCTGTCTCCATATGGGGATACGACAGGTATTATCGGTAGGCGGCGCTACGATAAGGGGGTAGGGCTCTTTTGTCTTTGGAAGCCCACCTGATGACATATTTTCTGGTTTGTTTGCAAAGTAAATGAAATCCTGTGACCAACACTTAATAATAATCTGGTTGTTAACACTTTGTATGATAACAACACACTTTTCTGTTGAAATGCTGTTTTGAGAACATAATCAACACAGTGCAGCTGACCCAAACAATCAAACATTCAACAAACACAATCATTAAGTTAGACTCCTTGACTTGGTCAACAACACCAATCACCTTGTTGAAAGGTAAAGGGGATTCCATCAGAGCTCCTATTGCATAAATTCAGAACTACAAATGGAGACAGACCTATTGAACAAGCAGTGTATCGAAACATGGACTCGACCTGGGACACACTTATCTTCACACTTCATCTTTGTAATTTCACCAAATCAACATTTAACCAGACTCATAAGCCATAAAACTCCGTGCGTTAAGGATTTCTATTCAATGCCTATATAAATGAAATTCCGGGATATCTTGTAGCATATGACAGTGTATTCAACGCCTACTCCTGCTTTGTCACTTCATCATTACATGTGCCTCTGGTAGATCCAGAGACAGGCATTGATCAATATGAAAAAACATCATAATTATCCTTCACATTTTACAACTTAATTATACATACTATTGCCTGAATAACAAGGTTACTTATGGGCTAGGGAGATAATAATGCTTCTGCAGGAAAATAGATATGGCTCAAACATGCAGGAAGAGGAACAAGAAAAATGCTCAAATTAGGCAGTTGTCAGAAGAGACAGGTAATATTTCATCGGGGGGTCAGCTAATGTAGATGCCATGTTCTAGGTGAGGGGAGCGTGGGCGAGTAATCTTATGGGGTTTGACCTGGAAGTTGTTTCGCAAGGAAGAAGATGGGCAAGCATCTATGATGGGACATTTATGATGGCAAACATCTAAGATGGGTAAATGGGTGGCAGTGGATGTGTCATGGTAAATGTTTGATGGTAAACGTCATCTGTGACGGCGCATGATTGTGTGATCATGTGGGAATACAGTTCATGATTCAATTTCTGTTACATCTATAGGTGGTAGAGATTGATTCATTGGAACTGTGGAACCTGTGTTGTAAGGCCTCCAGTTGTAAGACCGACTTTATGTGACCGCCCTCCTCCCACACTAACTAGTATTTTTAGTGCATTTTGCACCCTAACAAGAGACCGCACCCCATGAGAGACTGTTTCATGACCGCAAAAGGGGCAGTCTTATAATGCAGGGACCACCGTACATAAGCCTCATCCCAACCAGATGTCATTTGGATGAAGCATGTAAAATAACTGAAGCTGGTGTTGTTTTTTGGTTGCTTCATATTTGCTCACCTGCATGTTAAACTAGATGCAAGATATCAAAACTTATGATGTGGATCATACAATGTGTGTCATTATGTGTTGATTTGAAATCTGTATACTGGTAAACGTTTATGATTCCACAACGCACATACCAGCTTATATAATATTATAAACTGTCATGAACCATCTGGAACGTGGTTTTTGAGAATTTAGAATGTACCATTTATAAAATGAATAGTAGTGGATGTATGTCTGCATCTATAAATACAGGGTCTCAAAACAGTTTGGTTTTGGCAAGTCTGTAAACAATTACCGATATCAAATGCATTAAATATTGTAAATCTGCAGTATTCTGCACATGTAATATAGTTTAAAGACAACTAGACTGGTACATCCATATTACAAAGTGCGTTTATGTCATACGACTGAGCATCTTCTGTGCTACTTCTGTAACTGCCAGGGAACATCTTGATTGCTACATCTAAGCAAGAGCATCCCAGTCAACCTGTCAGAACTGATATGCTCATAAAACAGTCATCCCTCACCAGAGCAGCTGGACCAGAAGTGGCATCAGTAGCAGGAACCATCAAGTTGGAGGCTACAGTAGGCAGAAAGATTGTCATTGCTTTGTAATTGTACTTGGATGTAAGACGGATGACCTAATAATGAAGACAGTCATGTAGTAGATGCTATGATGAGTATAACTGGCTTCCAAACAATTTCTATTACTGCAACTTTGTCTCTGTTATAGTGGTCAAGTAAAATGGTCTAGGTGATGACTGACCTGCCCATGAGCTAACTTCCTGCGATTTGCAGTGTAACACCATGATATTCAACCTCATTGCCATATACGACCTCGTTGTGATACTGCAATATGCAACTTCTCTCTCATCCTCCCCACGCAAGCCCTGCTAAAATGGACAGGGCTTTCTGCTATTTCAAACCTCTTCTGTGATTGGCTGCTTATTTAGGTCATAAGCATTTTGCAGGCAGATTTAGTCCGATTATGGACACTTAGAGGATTACTGGTAACTGAGAAAAACAGTGTGAAACAAGCAAACTTTCAAACTGTTTCATTTCAAAACTGTGAAAATACATAATTCAATGGAATTTTCGGAACTGTGATAGCACCTTTCAACAATACACAATTTCTCCATTTGTAACAGTGCGAAACAGAAGCAACAATTTCAAACTGTGACGTAGCAGTCCCTGATTGGCTGAGCCAAAACTGGGTCAGTTAATAAAGTATTCATGAATTAGCAAAGATTATGGGCCATTTCGTCATGGTAAGACTTGGGATGATGCTTCTCTCTCTGTGTTGTGGACTGTGCAACCTCAATGCAATATAAAACCTCCTTACGACACTGGAGTATTCCACCACTCTGAATATGCAACATCATTATGGTATCCAAACTCCACTGCAACCATTTTTACTTAACAACTACAAAATCATTGTATTTGTCAGTTACAACTAATCTGTGTGAACATTCCAAGATATATCTATTATCTATATACCTTTTTGTCGGGCAGACAGGGTGTAGAAGTTCAAGGCCCTTGCATTACTTTGATCAAAACAAAATTATTTCACTGCATGGACTCATGTGCAAGTGAATTGAACATTCAATTTAATGGGCAATTAGTTCTACCTGCTAAACGGATTTACTCCTCCATTCCTTTTGAAGTTACGATTACCTGATCACGACCACCTGCTTGAGGCTGCTTGTCATCAGCATGTAATTAGTGTTTCCCTGCTGAACATACCAATTAATTACTGATGCTATGTTTGCCTGATGTTACCAGTGTGCAATTATCTGCCAAGTTTGGTACTTTACTACTTAAGTAGCTATCTTTTTGTGTTTCCACATTAAACCTGCCTTCTTAGTACCTGTTGTTTTGTTGCCGCCTACCTGTGGGTCTACAAAATACACTGCATATGCTACTTGGTAATAACTACCTGCTTGTGTCTGTTAATTTGGTAGTACCAACCCATGTTGATTTTGATAAATGTTATTTCTTGGAGTAAAGTATCTACCAATTTGGCTGCGTCTGCCTAGTTTTAGTATGGCTGCCACTCTGCCATCCTGGCAATTCCAGGTCACTTTTTCAGCTTTACTAGCCTATCACTACAAATGAAATATGTTAATTGCCATTGCTATTTCCTACTCTTGACATGCAGTATATGCCAAAGTTGCCCCCTTTCCATTTGGTAGTATCTGCCTAGTTGTAGTATGGTTGCCAACCTGCCAAGCTGATAACTGCAACCTTAGCAGATCCTGCAACACCAAGCAGATGTGGGGGGCCAGAGCAAGCTATGAATCGTGCAGGCCTAATGACTGAGCCAGCAGTATGGAGCCTTTGAAGTGGGAATAGTTCAGAGCCACCCTCTGCTCTGGCCTGGGCATTAAATCAGGACACGAATCGATCAACTGTGATGTATCTCAGGCTCTCATGCACTGGACAGCCTATGGCTTGATGAAAAAGCTGCAGGTCATTTGATCAAAACCTAGCATCTTGTTATCTCACCCCTATGTGCTCCCCACCCCCAATCCTCACCTTGTTGGAAGCTGCCATTGCTGTTTTGATAAAGCACCAAAACAGATTCATGTCCTGAATATTGTGATATGACTCTTGTCCTGATTCCTTTTCAGAGGAGGAACGATGTCGTTCTGACGCAGTTACAAATACAAGCGCTCATATCAGTTGCCTCTGATATCGAACGTTATTGATAGCTGCTTATAACCAAAATATCATGCAGAAAATGAGTGTTTTAACAATCTTGTCTGTTGCTATACAACTAATTTATAGCTTAATAAATGGATAAGGCTTGGTCTCAATTGATTTGACTTCTCAGAAAAATGTAAGTTTGCTGATGACCATCCCCATGATATTTCTCAATATCATTACCCCCAAAGATTTTGTTGTGGATAATTTTTGTTTTCATTCTACTTTTAGATGAAATATTGCATGATTATTAGTTGATAAGAATCTATTTCTATCATCAGACTGATAATGGCCCTACCACATCATATCAAGCTGCTGCTTTCGGTAAATACTCAACAATATTGGGTGCAATGTATATTATCTAATCTTCCCGAATGGCATTTCTAGGGAGTCGCGAGTATTGGGCAGCCTAAGTCAGAAATAAGTTCACATGGAGGCACCCTGGGGCAAAGACCCTATATTGGGGAGGGATGTAGGTACCCCCCATAGGAAACCCACTGCCCATTCCTAAAATCGAATTAAAATGATCATCAACTGTTGCATTGGACACCATTGATCGTAACATAAGATCACATAATTTAGTCAATTATAGCTGGGTCTTATATATAATGCTTGATAATTATGTGCTGTTCAACCAGGCTGTTGCTTCTTCTGTGGGAACTTCCCACTCAAATTGAATAATCATAGGCTGAATAGAAGATTACAGTGTCACTATGAATCGGGATTTTTTAGATAGTTCCAATTCCCGCTAAAATGACTACCGTCATGCAGAAACATTTGAGAAGCAAGGGACATGCATAATCAGATTTGAAGAGCACAAGGCTTCTAATGGCAGCAGATTTCAAAACTGAGCTTTCCAAATGAACTCAGACTGCTGTCAGAAACATTAAAGTTACACGCAGCTTCATGTCATCCAACAAAAGCCATGTGCCAAGAATGGTTTCTCAATAAAGATAATTACAATAACCATTCCTATCTTTAGCCCCATAGAATTTCAGCCCAGCTGTTCCCTATTTTAACCCCAGGTATAAGATGTTTTCCAAGTAAATATGAATATTACAGTATTTGAAGGACTGCCTTTTATTATTCAAAATATTGGAATATAAGAATTATCTACATTAATAGTCCGCGGGCCACCATAACCCCCCCTCCCCCCCCCCTTGGGAATTTTGAAGACACATACCATCGGAAAGCTAACATTCCAGAGAACACATTTTTGCTTGTTGGTCATTATATAACCTCAACGACTGGCGGCCATGTTGGATAATTCCAAGATGGCCGCCAATTAACTGTTTCGCCCGTATCTCTGGATCTAATTGGGCTAGAACAATGATTTTTGGGTCTAAATATATGTTTTCATGGGTCAGGAATTCATTAAGACAGGTTTTGATACTCTCCTGGGAAGTTAAGTGCAGTTTAACCCCGTTTTTCAAAATGGCGGCCATTTATTTTGCCTCAATCATCGATATAATAATACCAAGGATCTTTGGTGTTATACTATCTATTTTAATACACTAAACTATAACTATGTATTGCTTAATATTTTTTTTTAAATAAAGGATATGGAAAGGGTATTGTTTCATTTTGGACCGAGGGTCTGGACACCCAAGCCATAGCCAGTTCATAGTTTGGGTGGGAAGTTGTTGAAATTTAGCAAAAATCTACGATTGTCCAAATTTTTCGAAGCTTGACTAGAGTGTCCAGAACCTTGGTCCAAAATGAAACTATCTGTGCCAGATAGCCTGGCAAATAAGCTAAATTACCATATAGAATTCAATATACCTGGCCATTTTTATGACCACTTTTAAGCCAGCTCATAGTTAGGAAGTTGTTGAAATCTGGCAAAAATCTGTGAAAGTCCTTATTTTACAAAGTGTGGCTGGTGTGCCCAGACTCTTGCTCCAAAATAGAACTATATGTGCCAGATAGCCTGGTAAATATAATAAATTGCCATATAAATTTCAATATGCCTATTGCCTAGCCATTTTTATGACCACTTTTAAGCCAGTTCATAGTTAAGGAGTTGTTGAATTTTAGCAAAAATCTGCGCTAGTCCAAATTTTACGAAGTGTGGCTTGAGTGTCTAGACCCTTGGTCCAAAATGAAACTATATGTGCCAGATAGCCTGGCAAATAAGCTAAATTACCATATAAAATTAAATATAATTAGCCATTTTTATGACCACTTTTAAGCAAGTTCATAGTTTGGAAGTTGTTGAAATTTAGCAAAAATCTATGATTGTCCAAATTTTACGAAGCTTGACAAGAGTGTCCAGAACCTTGGTCCAAAATGAAACTATCTGTGCCAGATAGCCTGGCAAACAAGCTTAATTACCATATAGAATTCAATATGATTTGCCATTTTTATGACCACTTTTAAGCCAGCTCATAGTTTGGAAGTTGTTGAAATTTAACAAAAATCTGCGATATTCCAAATTTTACGAAGCTTGACTAGTGTGTCCAGAACCTTGGTCCAAAATGAAACTATATGTGCCATAAAGCATGGTAAATATACTAAATATCATATAAAATTAAATATGCCTAATCATTTTTATATCCACTTTTAAGTCAGTTCATAGTTGAGGAGCTGTTGAATTTTAGCAAAAATCTGCGATCGCCCAAATTTTACAAAGTGTGGATGGAGTGTCCAGAACCTTGGTCCAAAATCAAACTTTATGTGCCAGATAGCCTGGTAAATAAGCTAAATTACCATATAAAATTAAACATGCCTAGCCATTTTATGACCACTTTTAAGCCAGTTCATATTTTGGAAGTTGTCGAATTTTAGCAAAATTCTGCGAAGGTCCAAATTTTACAAAGCTTGACTAGAGTGTCCAGACCCTTTGTCCAAAATGAAACTATATGTGCCAGATAGCCTGGTAAATATATAAAATTACCATATAAAATTCAATATGCCTAGTCATTTTTATAACCACTTTTAAGCCAGTTCATAGTTTAGGAGCTGTTGAATTTAGGTAAAATCTGCGATAGTCCAAATTTTACAAAGTGTAGCTGGATTGTCCAGAATCTTGGTCCAAAATCAACTAAATGTGCTAGATAGCCTGGTAAATATGCTAAATAAATTACCAAATAAAATTCAATATGCCTAGCTATTTTTATGACCACTTTTAAGCTTTTTCATTGCTTGGAAGTTGTTGAATTTTAGCAAAATTCAGCGATAGTTCAAATTTTACAAAGCTTGACTATATAAAATTTAATATGCCTGATCATTTTTATAAACCACTTCTAACCCAGTTCATAGTTTAGGAGTTGTTGAATTTTACCAAAAATCTGCGATAGTCCAAATTTTACAAAGTGTGGCTAGAAAGTCCGGGCCCTTGGTCCAAAATGAAACTATATGTGCCAGCTAGCCTGATAAATATATTAAAAATTACCATATAATACTCAATATTATCTTTAAAATAATAATGGTTTGTACTTAAAATAATAAAAAATTAATTTAACATCTTTGTTACCATTTCTGTGAAAAAATATTTTTTGGCAAAAGAAAAACTGGGTAAGGGAAGAAAAAGGGCCTCTCTTGTTATGAGCATTCCTGTTATAAATGAGAAATATTTTAATAAATAACCAATTTCTTCTTTTATTAACCATGGCTGAATCCATGACTTTTGTATAGAATTTACCTTTGATTGCAGTGATTGTATGTGTGTGGAAATCTTGGGATAAGATAAAGAAAATGGCCTCCTGTCAAATTTCAGTCCCTCCTCTTTTGTAAATCAACATAGCATCATGTACCCTACTAATTTGTGGTTTCAATGATACCTACATTTTGTAATATAAATGACTATTGAGGCAGTTTTTGCTGATTTTGTGGCATAAAGCATTTCTTGTTAAAAATAATGGCACCCGATATTCAGAAAAAATGTATTTTTTCTGGGATTGAGGCTGCCATTTTGAATAAACAAGGGGTAAATGCACTATCTTCCTTTCAGAAAAGGAAAACCAGTTGTGATTAAGTTCTTATTTCAGGAAAAATTATGTTTATCCTGAAAACCATCAATGTAGGTCACCCGGACATGTTTGTAAGAAAATATGTTTGGTTGCCAATCTGCAATATGGCTGCCATAACCAAGTTAAAAACATGAAAATACCTGTTTTAAAACCCCTGAAAACATTGTTAACAGAATATAGACTATTAAAAATATCTACAATTGTTTTCATAAAGATACACAGAATCCTGGAAGATATATTCACAGCAGAATCTATGTCGTTCATCCCCTATATCGGAAAATTTGACTTAATCGTACATAAATGCAATAATGAATAATTGACTGCAGGTAAGCTATTGTTGCAGTTACATGGTTGTGTTATACATCATTTTAAAGCTATGAATATACAGAATGATGTGAAAGAAACTTCAGGATGCTTCTGACCCCTAGTGACCCGTACGGGGAACTTTTGTGAAATAAAATGAAATTTTCTTTTTAATTTCGAGTTATGGCCGCATGTTTTCCATTCTGTTGACCAAAATAAATATCCTAATCAATCAATTTTTGCACTAAATAGATAGAGGAATTAAATACCTTCAAAATGGTACCATTTAAGCATTTATACATGGATTAGTTTATGAATAACAGTATATTTTCTGAAAATAGCGGCACTCGGTTTGGCGAAAATTTATTTTCAACCTTCCCGCACTCATATAGCTCCTGCTGGTTATCGTTGAGGTCTAAGATTGACCAACAAGCAAATTTTGTAACTTAAGATATATATCTTTCAAAATATATGGGTCTCCGAAATTCCCAAGGGGGGGGGAGGGTTTCGATATCTGGCCCACGGACTATAAAATGGTAAATACAGCCATCATAAGTAAACACTATTGCTCAACAATTCTCACTCATTGTCGGATTTCTTTAAAGACATTTCTTCAAGGCCTAATGAGCTTCAAATTGATCAGTATGTAATTGGAACAGTTATTGCTGACCTGGAGGGTGTGTTAATTTCAGCTGCCGATTCAGTTTCTCAAAAGATGGAATCACTTCACTAATTTAGCACAGCCACCAGATATGAGACAATTGTTTATGTATCACAAACATAACATCTGTCTCAACTAAAATGTTTCTCAACAATATTTGGGGATATATAAGGGGAAGTGCTTTAGTTTACGAGTAAGTTTCTCAGAAGATTTAGTTATCATATAATACATGAAGCAGAATAAGTTGCCTGCAAAGTTTTCTGTCTCAACTTTCCTAAGTTCTGAGTCTCGCAAGCTTAGGCCCTAATGGGTGCTGCGTGAAAAAGTGCATTACACTTTCAGCTCGCGCAAGCAGCGATGGCCTTCTTATGAGCCAACTATGAGCCAGTGATGAACTCATATAAGCTTGCAAAAAGCTTGTGAAAGAAACTCTCTTACATGCTATGATGAACACGCTAAGGGTTAGCCCACTTTTCTGTTACCTTCTTCCTCTTAATAAGGTTTTCCCTTTCAGTCTACCAGAATAGGGAATATGGGGCATTAGCACAGCAGTAATGAGTTGGTTTTCAATCACCACAGTTCAATTTGTGATTAAGAGCTAAGGGCAAGATCGTTACATGTAAACACATTGCAAATCTGATGCAGATTCGAAGTCTTACTGATCTGTATAAGGGTGATGCAAAAAAGTGAAGTTTTGAAATGTTAATGGGGCATGACTACCGTCATGCAGAAACATTTGAGAAGCAAGGGACATGCATAATCAGATATGAAGAGCACAAGGCTTCTAATGGCAACAGATTTCAAATTTGAGCTTTCCAAATGAACTCAGACTGCTGTCAGAAACATTAAAGTTACACGCAGCTTCATGTCATCTAACAAAAGCCATGTGCCAAGAATGGTTTCTCAATAAAGCTAATTACAACAATCATTCCTATCTTTGGATGTTTTGATATTCTATGCCTGCAGCCCCATAGAATTTCAACCCCTCCATTCCCAACTTTACCCCATGTCGATGATGTTTTCCAAGTCAACATGAAGTTCGATTGGATATCACAGTTTATGATGAATCATTCTTTTATAAGCTAATAGATCGGCAGAATAATCAGACATTAAAAGGACAAATTCAGCCATCAAAAGTAAACACTATTGCTTTACAATGCTCTTGGAGTGGAATTTCTTAAAAGCAATGTTTAGGATTCATAATTCAAACCGGGCAAGTATGTGATATACATACATGAAATATCACTACCTGTGAAAAGACAACCAACGACACAAGCAGGTTCTTTTGCAACTTTTTAAGTAACAAAATTCATTAAAAAAAATTTTTAATGTTGTTGTTAATATAAATCTCTGAATGGTTGACATTTGGTTAATGAGTTTGATTAACATGCGCAACTATAACAAGAGATTGATATGATGTATCACGGCAAAATTTGATCATCGTCTGCTTTTCTAATGTCATATTCTGTGAAATGAAATGAAATGTCAAAAATTAAGTGCAAATAATTGCCTTAGTAATATGGACTCGGACATTGCAATTCTGCGTTCTTCCATGTGGTAGATGTGAACTCTCAAACAATAAGAACAAATCAAGGACACTGTACTGCTGTGAAGTGTTATATGATTTATTGTATAGTTGGTGGCTTGATGATGAAGTTCAGTCAGTCTCCTTTTCGAAGTCATCAATCATGCCACTGAACAAGAACTGTCGATTAGTCTTGATCTGGTCAGTGAGCCTTCTGCCTGATCAGCATTCTGATGAAAAACAGACTTTTCTTTGAGGCCTAATGAGCTTTCAATTGATCAGTGTGTTCTTGGAGCAGTCATTGTTGACCTAGATGTTTAAGAAGCTGATTTGGTATCTTCATAGATGGAATTACACCACTATTTTAGTTGACAGCGGGTAGATAGGAGGGACTTGTTTATATCACATAGTTATGGCACAGAGAGATATATTTTGCTTATGCATGTAGACAATTGTACTGTGTATCACCAACATAGCATCTACCAGGTTACATTGACTAGAAGGTTTCTCAACAATACTTGGGAATATATAAGGGGGTGTGTTTGGTCGATAGGTTAGTTTCTTGGAAGATTTGGCCGAGAACGTAGCAAACTAAGTTGTCTCTATGAAGTTTTCTTTCCCAAGTTTCCCTAGTAGTGAGTTTTGCAAGCTTTGGCCTTAATGGGTGCTGCGTGAAAAAGTGCATTACACTTTCAGCTCGTGAAAGCTGCAATGGGCTTCCTATGAGCTCACTATGAGCCAGTGATGAACTCACGAAAGCTTGCAAAAAGCTTGTGATAGAAACTCTCCTACATGCTATGATGAACATGCTAAGGGTTAGCCCACTTTTCTAGTGCCTTCCTCCTGTTAATAAGGGTTTCCTCTCCAGTCCTCCTAATATGGGGCATTAGCACAGCAGTAATGAGTAGGTTTCCAATCTCCTTGATAAATGGAACCTACAGTTCAATTTGTGATCAGGAGTTCAGAGCAAACTCATTATTGGTAAACTCATCACAAAGTTGATGCAGATTCAAACTTTTACTGATATTTCTGCAGCCACAATTTGAGGACATGCTTTATAAAACCATTCCAAATTTTTCCCACCCGCACTTGCCTGCAAACTTAAATATACCAAGGCAAATAAAATTTTTATTGTGCAACCAATATAAACTTACGTGCAACTATATTATCATCAAAAGTGTTTTTGTACTCACTAAAAGTATTGGGTTTTCCAAAGGTGTTGCTGAATTAACGAAGTGCATCGTTGTGTAAAATTGAGCATAATAAGTTAATTTTCTATTCAAGTTTATACAAATTGGCATCAGCCACACATAAGCACAAAATTGCATGTAAACAGAAAGGCTGATAAATGTGCGTGATCATTGCCTATTCTCTTAATTGCATTTTCATCAGGTGTGGAACTTGTATCTTCATGTTCATTTTATTACTTGACACTTAGGTCACACCTGTTTACAACAGCTGTATTATATTTTTTTGAAGCTTTGAGATATATACAACAACTTTTTTTCACTTTGTTTTTCTTAGTCTGTTTAATTTTCACTTTTTAATGACATGTTTGACATTTTTTGTGCCAAACTTGATTTCTCAAATTGGTGGTTGCTCACTCTACCCCCCCCCCCCCATTAAGGTGGTCCATACCCATTAAGGTGGTCCATACCCATTAAGGTGTAAGTATGGGATATGATCTCATTGACTGCTTATGACATATTTATAAGTTATCTGTCATAAAGAATAAAATTGCAGAATAGGGGTGTGACCTCACAAGGAACATTCCAGCACTTTTTTTTAAGCACTTAGAGTTTCGTTTAATGTAACAGCTTCATTTTTTTTCTGACAATCGTCATACTTGCGAGATTTTACAAATGATAAAATAATTTTCTTCTAAATGTATTGGACTGAAACATAATGAATTATACTGTTCAAATAGCTAAGAGACTGATACTATAGCTTCATCTCTCCAGAAGGTCGGTAACAACAGGATAGAAGAATGCACACTGATTCGGACTCCGTGAATCAGATTGTCATATGCAATGTTTTATTTGGAATGTTTTAACGGCAAAATGACTACCAGCTGCAACACCAATTTCAGGAGAAAAGGACAGACATAATCAGATTTGAAGAGCACAAGGCTTCTAATGGAAACAAATTTCAAAACTGAGCTCTTCAATTGAACTCAGACTGCTGTCAGAAACATAAAAGATACACACAGCTTCATGTCATCCAACGAAAGCCATGTGCCAAGAATGGTTTCTCAATAAAGATAATTACAACAATCATTCCTGTCTTTGGATCAAGTTGTAATATTCTATGCCTGCAGCTCCACGGAAAGTCAACAACGCCATTCCCAATTTTTTTCCCATGTCAAAGATGTTTTCCAAGTCAACATGGACTGCAATTGATGTCCCAGTTTATGATGAATCATTATTTTATTAGCCAAAATATTGGCAGAATAATCAAACATTAAAAGGACGAATTCAGCCATCATAAGTAAACATATTGTTTACCCAGGGTTAAATGTATGGAAATCAAACTTATAGGATTCATAATTCAAACAGCACAAGTATGTGATATGCATGAAATATCACTACCTGGCAAAGGTAACAGAAATGAAACAAGCTGCCTGTTTTTTCTCAACTGTGTTTGAGTTCAAAAAGGCATCATATTTATGTTTTATCTAACTGCTTACTAATATGATTTCTATTGCATACCTGATCTCTGAAGGATTAATACATATCTAAATAGTACAATAACATTCATACTTTGCAACTTGGCCCAATTTGATTACAAGGTCTGACAATATATTTTATCTGTCAAAATAATTAGAAATATATCCAGGGAATGATAATTTACTCAATATGGATATCTAGGACTTTATTCTCAGTTGATGTTGCA
The DNA here is from genome assembly GCA_026936325.1 of Platynereis dumerilii. NCBI lineage: Eukaryota > Metazoa > Annelida > Polychaeta > Phyllodocida > Nereididae > Platynereis > Platynereis dumerilii. The sequence continues at coordinate 471,931 of JAPTHN010000037.1, read as the reverse complement.
TAAAAACCAGTTACCATGAAAACGATATGCATGTCAATTCAGTGCTTTACTTCTTGTGCACTCTCATCTCAGACATGTATCAGCTTACTTTTAGGTAGATTTACCTTAATGCCTCTGCCCCTTATGCTTTCTGATTTAAAATCTGGGAAATAGGAATACAAGAAAACAACAGGTCAAAGTAACTACATTTGCGTTATGGAGAGATATGATATTCTTAAATGTAATGAATTCCAATTTTGGGATGAAGAAATCAAGAACATTGAAAGGAAAATACCACAAAATCTCATTGTGGACACAAATGCAAATGGCAGATGTGGACTCTCAGAAAAAATAAAAACAAATCCAAATAACTACGCTGCTATGAAGTGCTACACAATTTTCTTTGACCATAGTTGCTTGACACTGATTTTCTGTAAATCATTATGGAATAGTTTGATGGATAGAAATATTTCTTTTTTTATTGCAACCAGTCTCTTTTTAGAAGTCATTAATCTTGCTGGTGAACAACTGCTGTCGATTAGTCTATCTGGACAGTGAGCTTGCTGCCTGATCAGCATTCAAATTAGAACAAACTTTTCTTTTGATTTTTAATAATCTTCCACTTGATCAGTGTGTTATTGGAGCTGACATTTATGACCTGGTGGATTATTTAGCTTTGAGCAGACGAAGCGGTGTCTTCAAAGATCAACAAACATCACTATTTTAGTTTCTTCGTATTTGATATGAAAGAATTGTTTATGTAACATAGTTACAATACTGAGGGGGATATTCCACTGGTGCATGTAGACGATTGCCCAATGTGTCTGCAACATAGCATCTTGCTTAGCTGAAATGTTCCTCAATACTATTCGGGATATAAAAGGGGGAATGGTGTTTTGGTAGGTTGTGAGAATCTGACCAACACATGCATAATAACAAGATGAGTTGCTTCTGAAGTTTTCTTGCCAACTGTCCTGGGTTCTGCAAGTTTAGGCCTAATGGGTGCTGCATGAAAAGGTGCATTACACTTTCAGCTTGCGAAAGCTGCAATGAGCTTCCTATGAGCTGCCGATGAGCCCGTGATGAACACCTGAAAGCTTGTAATAAAAACTCTTTTACATGCTATGATGAACACGCTAAGGGTTAGCCCACTTTTCTGGTACCTTCCTCCTCTTAATAAGGTTTTCCTCTTCAGTCTACCAGTGTAGCGGATATGGGGCAGCAGTAACGAGTTGGTTTCCAATCACTTAGGCAGTTGGAACCTATGCAGTTCAATTTGTGATAAGGAGGTCAGAGCAAGCTTATTTTCGGAAGACTCATTCAAAACTTGATGCAGATTCAAACTTTTACGAACTGAGCAAATATCTTTAGTTAAATTTCAAATTCCACCTACCTACAATAACGTACCTGCAAACCGTAACAGACAGAAGCCAACTGCAATGTCCATGTTTATTTTACTGCCAATCTGCGCTCACTGACAACTAGAGCCCTACTTGAAAATAATTGCTTTTTGAATCAGATGATCATAATGGCACTTTCTGTCAGTCGTAACTACATTTTGGGCTTCTCAATGAATTTCAAGCATTACTCTCTTTAAGCCTATAGTTCAAACTTTTCTGGAAGTTACCGAAACTTACACTGAACTTTCCAATAACTTATTCACTTACAGTAAAGTTTAGCAAAGTTTAACAATATCTCCAGGCCACCAATTAGGCTGTGCATGCAACAAAAGTATATGTTACCTAGATACCCTTCACCATAGGCCTAATCATTATTACTATTCAGTTAAAGCTACATTGATTTTCTGCACCATCAGGCATCATATAGGGAACTTTTACAAAAGATTACATCCAAAGTCAAAAGGACTGATCAAAATAAAAATGCATTGAGTGAACAGCTTGAATATGTCATATTTTCGAGGTTTCTGATTGGCTTATTGCAGCTAGAGACATTTTAATAGGCTGTAAAACAAAGCATGTAGCCTACATGTACGTGCATAGAGTGTCTCAACCAGCAGCATTCGCTCATTTGTGAACATATCAAATTGAAGGCAAATCAGTCCTTCTGACGATGCTGTGAAAACAAATAATCAGATTTGAAGACATTTCCAAACTGAGTTTTCCAAATGAACTCAGACAGCTGTCAGACACATTAAAATTACACACAGCTTCATGTCATCCAACAAAGCCATGTGCTAAGATTTGTTTTTCAATAAAGATAATCACAATAATCATTCCTATATCAAAATATTCAATGGCTGCAGCCCAGTAGAATTTCAACACCGCAGTTCCAAATGTTACCACATGTCAAAGATGTTTGCTTAGTCAACATAGACTCCATGTAATCACATATCAAAATTTATGATGAATCACTCTCAAGCCTAAAGAATAATCAACATTGAAAGTAAACAGCCAGAATATTTGCTAACCAAAGTTTGATATTTTCAAAAGCAAACTTTAAAGAATTATTTCTCAAACATAGTTTTTTTGACAGGCCAGTATTATCACTGTCAGTTAATCTACAAAACATTTAGGAACATTTAAGTTGCTTTTTCTAATTTTGCTTCATTTTGAAAGCGCTTAAACACAACTGAGCATGACATTGGTGTTGCAATTATCCCATTTAGTTATCAGGATTTCCAAAACACCAGAACATCTATTTGCAAAACCAACAAAAGTAAAAAAATTGTACTGGCAATAATTAAGATCTAAACAAGTGAAACTATAATAGAATTGGAATTCATTAGGGAGTATACCTCTGTTGGCACTGAATGTAGCTTGAAATTCATTGTTACTGCAGTTTAATAGACATGACATATTGTGATTCTAGTTTGTCTTTTTCAACTCACTAATTGGCATTTTTGCCTAGTTTGATTGGTTTATGAATCTCCAGAACAGCAAGAACAGGATATAGTATGTACAGCTGATAGATTTAAGAATAAAGATAGTCTTAAGTACCTGCACTGCATCGTCACGGGCAATATTGCGTATCAAAACTGTTGTAGCTTGTGACACTACTATATACTTACCAAATGTTGTCTATGAGTGAAGTTTCTTCACTAAACCACCTTCCCATTTATTTGCCTATCTTGAGCATGTACCTTACTACATACTTCCCTGCCTTGTATCTTGACCTCCTGTTCTAAGAAATAGGAGCACCAGAAATCAGGTGCAAGTAATTGCCTAAGTAATGGGGAGATTGCTCTTCTTGAAAGATATCTGTTCCAATTTAGGAACAAGAAAAGCAGAAGATTAGGGAGGGCAAGAAAAATTGTCTCATTAGGAACAGAAATGCAAGAGGCATCTTGTTTCATACAAAGATGGTTCTTGTAGAATAATGAAGAGAAAAGTTTCAAGGCAGAAAAATTATAATGTCCATGATTTAGACAATGGAATTAATGTTCCGAGTTTCATATACATGCATGAATACATGTTGCAAAGAAAACTTTTCAACCAAAATGAGATACATTTTTATAATAAATAAAATAATTGGAAATCATATTCTATAACAATAATATTTCATGTACTGCAGATCACTTGAGTAAAAGACACACATGGTTCGCACCCTAGCTGCATAGCAGCCCCCATGGGCAGAGATGAAGAGAACATGGCCCAAGGTTCCCATACCATTGGCATTCTCAAGTTTTTGTGATCTGCTCCTCAGACAGCAGTAAACAGCAGCATCATCAAGAGTATTCTTTTCCCAGGTGCTCAACTCTCTGATGAGGATGTGGAGTCTCTCTAAGGTCATAAAAAGAAAACTAGTGAGCACTCCCAACTTCATAACTTTTCTATCTCAGTTCACGTTTGCATCAGTCTCCTTAACCACAACATTGCGTGAGAAAAGGAAATGCTGATAAATGTGCGTGATGATTGCCTATTCTCTAATTGCATTTTCATTAGGCGCTGAACTGGTATGCTCATGTTAATTTTAATCATTTGACAATCCTGTTTACAATGGCTGTGTTATGAATATCAAATGAGTGGACTCGCTAGCAAATTTTTGTGCTCCCTTTTTCCGTTTTTTTTTCTTTTGTTTTAATAATTGATGTGCACTTAAATACAATTTGCAGTTTTGACAGGTAATTAATTTGGTTTGTCTATATGAATTTTTCTTCAGGCTTTAGCATAACATACCCAATATTTTCAATAGTTTTTGTCAGGCATACAACCTTCAAATTATAAGGATAAATTCATTAATGATAACAGTTTATCTACTGTTGATGAAATCCTGTGAATATCAATAAGCAAATTTCTAAGTTTTTGCTTTTTAAAACAAGAATTTAAAAGCATATCTTGGATATGAATAATGTTGTGATGTGCTCAATCATGACATGTTTAATATGAGCTGTTGAATAATCCTATAAATTAGCTAAAAGGGTAAAACAAAGACTTTAGTGGCATTAGGGTTATTTTCTATCATTGGTATACCAGCAAGGCATTGTACATGTCAGTTATATTTTGTAAACGGCTTATTACTCTATTAGACTCAGTCATGACATGTTTAATGTGAGCAATTGAGGAATCCCAAAAATTTGCTTAAAGGGTAAAACAAAGTGGCATTATGTTCAGTTTCTATGATTGGTATATCAGTGCCTCGTAAAAGGAATGTGGTTTCTTTAAGCCATAGTCACTGTGTAGTGGACTCTCACACCCAATGCAATCTACGGTGTATGGTTATTAATATTTTGTAAAAGGTTCATTACTCTATTACACTCATACTTGGCACACATTTTATTGCAAAGTGCAAACTATCATATTAAGTCTGCGAAGGTTGATTATGTCTATGAAGTACACTTCATTCAGTCAATAACCTATGATATCACTTGCGAGTGGAAATGGCACACTCCCAAAATGATTCAACTGATCATATCAACTGCCAAAAAGAAAACATGGCCAGGTAGTCTGAAGTCTTTTCCCAGGGGTCAATTAAAGACCCAATAGACCTCAAACATCCATCCATATAGTTCCAAATAAGTTCATATGGGCTCCTGCATGATTCCATTCACCTGAGCAGTGAGCACCTTGAACACTGCATACCACCCAGCAGTGTAAGTTAGCTTTGAACATGCATATTGTTTTCCTATATGTTCTTACATTAAAGACATAGGCGTAGGAGGCAGGGGGGCTGGGGGAAATTTTTGGAAGTCAATTTTTCATGCAGTTTCGGGCAGAAAATTTTGGAAGTTCATATTTTTTGGGGCAATTTGGGCAATATTTTTCGGGCAGCCCCCCAAAATTAATTGACCTCCTACGCCTATGATTAAAGAGGTTTGTATATCATTCTTTTCTTGACGTTTGTTGTTGAATACTTCATTGTCTGGATGAATAGAATTTGAAGTCATAATTAGGATAAAAATTTAAGTCAAACTCAGAAATGACCACTGTTTCGCCACAAATTTTCGTGGCGCAACAAACAATTATTAATTTTTTTCAAATTAGATGTGAGGCTCGTTTGGAGCTGGAAAATAGAAATCCATAGATCTGTAGGATGTAACAATGACCATAAATTCTGCATTAATTTAGACATCGACTTCTTTGCCTCATTTTACAGTGAAATTTAACAATATTCCTTTGACCACTTGCAACGCGATACATTCAATCCTCTGTTACCAAACAGCAGTTTCTTAGAAACCTTTAACCACAGGCATCAAGATTAATCAGTTTACACATTGATTACTTTCTTCTATGACAGCTCCTATACAGGTGCAGTATCATAAATATAACTCACAAAAGGTGCTCCTCCATGCCTGTGTCTCTCATAAGAACAACGTCGACCTTGATTGGCACATCTTGAAGGAAATGCAAAAGGCAGGGGGGTCACATATGGCAAGTCGGTCTTACAACAGGGCTTCTTAGGTACCACTGTATGCAGATGACATCCAGTAAAACATAGTCAAGTCATGCAGAAAAATAGCAAATGATAATGCAAGAACAGAAGCCTTATAATGTGTAAATTCAAGAAGCATTAAAAAAATAGGAGCATAAGAATTACCCAGTACAATTGAAAAACAGATGCATTACAAGTACTATACCAGCATTTGGTTTGCAAGTGAGTAGTGTTTTGAACTTAAGAATGTTTATATTTAACTCAAGCAATCAATCAATCTAAATGCAAATGTATCACAGATGAATAACATTTTCAATATGGAAACAAAAGCTTGGCAATATGCAAATGCAGATGACAGACTCATTACAAAGCGCATATGGAAAATCAGACATGCTACAATTCAAATGCAAACATGAGAGTGTCATAAAACATAGATGACATGTTGAGTAGAATTCAATTTGCATTTATCTAGAAATCATTTCATGATCATCAGATCCAGACATACATCCAAGTAAAAATGTTTCAAGTCATAGCCACAAAACTTTAGATATAAAGGCATCTTGCTCACTTTTAGAGCGTTGTCATCACACCGGACTGAATGAAAGTCAGGTTTTCCAATTTGATGTATTGCCATATCTTCTGCAATTACCTATGTTACCTGGTTTGCATGATCATCCGACTCTTCTTTGTATTTAACGATCTGCCCAATCTGCATTTTTTTTAAGTGACGAACCAACCATAAATGGCTGATTTGAACCTTTTTGTTTTCCCACATATCTGGAAAAAGTAACTTCCAAAACAGTAGTACTATCGTTGAAGGTTAGGATTTGATCATGAGTCACATGTTTTCACTTCTGTATGACATCGCGTTTGTCTAACACCAAAATGACTGCTAGTAGCAACACCAATTTCAGAAGTAAAAGACAAAGACAAGCATAATCATATTTGAAGAGCACAAGGCTTCTAATGGCAGCATATTTCAAATCTGAGCTTTCCAAATGCACTCAGACTGCTGTCAGAAACATTAAAGTTACACACAGCTTCATGTCATCCAACAAAAGCAATTTGCCAAGAATGGTTTCTCAATAAAGATAATTACAACAACCGTTCCTATATCAAAATATTCTATAGCTGCAGCCCAGTATAATTTCGACACCACGGTTCCAAATGCTACCACATGTCAAAGATGTTTGCTTAGTCAACATAGAATCCATGTAATCACCTATCACAATTTATGATGAATCACTCTAAAGTCTAAAAATTGGCAGAATAATCAACATTAAATGTAAATAGAGCCATCAAATTTGCTTATCTAAGTTTGAATCAAAAGGAAACTTAAAGAAAGAATTTTTTCTGAAATAAACGCGTTTTTGACTAGCTAGTATTATCACTGCCTGTCAAAAGTTGGTTTGCATAACATTTAGTAACATTCAAGTTGCCTGTACCAATTTTGCTGCACTTTGAAGGGGCTTTAAAAACTGAGCATGTTGTTGGCGATTCAGTTATCCTATTTTGTTATCAAGATTTCCAAAACACCAGAAAATTTATGACCACAACAAAGGAAAGTCCAAAACTCACACTGGCAATATTGACATTTGATTAACTGTTTTTAGCCTAATTTGAAAATGTACCTGTTTTGCATCTTTACAGCCGCTATTGCCTATCAAAATGGTTCTAACACTACTTTCCATCATTTGTTAGTTAGGTTTCTTCACAAAATCACCATCCAATATATTCGCTTACACAGCGAGCTTGAACAAACTTTGGGGTTAAAAAAATTGACCAAGAAAACGATTAGCGCAATGATGTAGAAGAAGGTCAGACGAACATTTTGATGTATCAAATGAAAAAATTTGTTGGGAATTTTTTGAGATATTTGAGTTTTAGATTTTTTATTTATCACACCCTATTCTTAGCATGTAATCTCCATGGAAAAGTGATCAAAACTGTCCATTTTTCCTGTTAGGTAATATCTAAGATAAAAGTTATTATTCAGAAGTAAAAATATGCAGTCATTGTCTCTGCAGATAGTATGTACCACTTCATCCAGACTGATAGGGTGTGATAAACCTATAACGGCTAAAATTTCTGGCTAAAGGCCTGAGAAAATGTTTGAAATACCAGGTTGTGTTAGTAACATTATTCTGGTAAACGATTTTAGCTAATTTGGTCTTATCATTTATTGTAACAGGCTTTGTTGAGTTTTTTCTGCATTTTATCACAAATTTTGCGTCCGTAAAACAAGCATTTCATAACAATGTAAAAGGATAGACAAAGTTTAGTAAATTATCAGATAATGCATGCTTAGAATATTTGTAAGTATCTGCTTCACCATGAAGTTGAATCCCCAGATATTACAAAAAAAATCTTTGCAATTGGACAAAAAGACAAAAATAAGATTAAAAGCTATAAATTTACAGTAATATTCATGCTTAATGTATTTTGAGTACTTAAAATGGATGTTGGGTGTTTAATGTTGATGTAGGTTATCTGGCATCCAAAATCAACCAATCTTTAATTGTATAGAACAACAAAAATAGCATAAATCAGTAAATTATAAGAAAATGTAGTTATACAAAGATGTACAACTATTGCAAATTAAGAATGCAATGTCAAAGTATTTTACTCTACACTTAACTAAATGCTTCTAAACATTCTATATATGCGTTTTCTGATGATTCATTCAACATTGGCTACACTTTACAAGGTTGCAAAAGTACTTGTTTCACAGTGTTGAAATTTCTTTTAAAAACACGTAAAATCCTAAATAATACACCATAAAGTTCAAAAGTGAGGTAGATTCTACTACAATTATTCAGCAGAATGATGACACTGAGGACGAGCTGGCAAATAAACATATTTTATAAATTTTCTGAGAAATGTTTACTGTTATAGGTTTATCACACTCTGCCAGTCTGAATGAGGTGGTACGTACTTGCTCTTGTGGTAGTGACTGCATATTTTTACTTATGAATAATGAATTTTGTCTTAGATATTACCTAACAGGAAAAATGGGCAGTTTTGATCATTTTTAGATGGAGATTCCATGCTAACAATAGGGTGTGATAAATAAAAAGTTTAAAACTCAAATATCTCAAAAAATTCCCAACAGATTTTTTCGTTTGATACATCAAAGTGTTCGTCTGATCTTCCTCTACATCACTGCGCTAATCGTTTTCTTGGTCAATTTTTTAAACCTCCAAGTTTGTTCAAGCTCGCTGTGCTTATCTTTTGCGTATACGCAACTACAATACAACATATTTCTCTTCTTTTGCCCTGCACCTCATCTTCTAAGAAATAGGAGCACCAGAAATCAGGTGCAAGTAATTGCCTAAGTAATGGGGAGATTGCGATTCTTGAAAGATATCTGTTCCAATTTGGGAACAAGAAAAGTTGTTCCAATTTAGGAACAAAAGAACAGAAGATCAGGGAGGGCAAGAAAATTATCTCATTAGGAACAGAAATGCAATAGGTGCTCTGTGTCATATGCAGGTGGTCCTTGAAGAATAATGAAAGAAAAAGTTTCAAGGCAGAAAAAAGACTCTGTCTAAATTTTGGGATTAAGAATGAATTTTCTGAGTTTTAGAAATCGCCAAAAACTTATCAATTTAATTGAAATGGTATTCTGAAAATTATTCCTAGCAATTAAAGTATAGAAATATTTTCTTATGGCATGGATGGCTGGTATAATCCATTTTTGACTAGATGGATTTATATCAGAATGAACTTGTCTGAGTATGTCATGCTTGTATCAAATTTTGTATGGCATAGTGATTTATTTTACCAATCCAGATTGCAGATGTAAGTGGAAGACAAAGACCATTCTGTAGCGCTAATGAGCCTCCACTTGACCCATCTGATGGAAAACTTTCTTATGATGCCCTGGGAGTGGTTATTGTGTCCAGGAAGACTCTACAGCAAAGAGAGTTGATAGTACTGTAAATATTGTTCCATATTTTAGTTTGGCTGTGTAACTTATAAAAATAACTTCTTCTAAAGTTATCTTTCCTAACTTTCCTCTCTCTAAAGTTGAGAGTTTTGCATTAATGGGACCCTAGACTGATGCTGCATGAAAAACTGCATCACACTTATAGTTCGTAAAAGTTGCAACCAGCATCTTAGGAGCTCATTATCAGCCACTGATGAAGCTTGCAAAAAGCTTGTGATAGAAACTCTCTTACATGCTATGATGATCACACTAAGGGCTAGCCCACTATTCTTGTGTCTTCTCTTCTCAATCAGGTTTTCCTCGTCAGACTACCGGACTACTGGAGAACTGAAATGGGGTATCAGCACAGCAGCAATAAGTCAGTTTCCAATCATGTTGACAAATTGAACCTATAGTTCGATTTGTAATTAAGAGTTTAAAACATGTTTGTTGGGCCTATTCATAATGTCTTTACAGTTTTTAAAGATGAAACTGTAATGCATTTTGATTCAACAATCTTACATTTACATTTATTGATTAATTAATTTGTGTACATCTCTACTGTCACACTGTTAATATTACCGAGATAAGCTGAAATACTTATTTGATTTCATTGTAAACTGTCTGCAAATAAAGACAATTCATACATCATACATTGATTAGGTTCACCAGTTGTACTATTCACACCATACATGTATCTGTTGCTTAGACAGCAGTAAACAGCAGCATCATCAAGGGTATTCTTTTCCCAGGTGTTGAACTCACCAATGAGATGCGGAGTCTCTCTGAGATCATAAAAAGAAAACCAGTGAGCACCCCCAACTTCATAACTTTTCTGTCCCAGTTCAGACTGGTTTGTATCAGTCTCTCCAACCACAACATTGCATGAGAAAAGGAAATGCTGACAAATGTGCGTGATGATTGGCTATTCTCTAATTGCATTTTCATTAGGTGCTGAACTGGTATGCTCATTTTAATTAATACTGTTTACAACAGCTGCAGTGTTCTGAGCATTAAATGAGTGGACTTGCTAGAAAATTGTTGTGCTCCTTCTTTCTGTTTTTTTTTTTTATGTATTTCCTTATATTTTAATAATTGATTTGCACCTAAATGCAATCAACAGGAAATTGATTTGGTATGTCCATATGATTTTTCTTCCGCCATTGTACAACATACCAAATATTTTCAAATTTTTGTCAGGCGTACAACATCAAGGTTCACAAGTTATTAGACATCAGCCTACTTATTAGTTGAGAAATAAGGATAAATGCATGAATGATAATGGTTTATCTACTGTTGATGAAACCATGTGAATGTCAATAGTCACATTCCTTGGTTTTTCCTTTTTAAAACAAGAATTTAAAAGCATACCTTGGATATGAATAATGTTGTGATGTGCTCAGTCATGACATGTTTAATGTGAGCAATTGAGGAATCCCAAAAATTTGCTTAAAGGGTAAAACAAAGTGGCATTATGTTCAGTTTCTATGATTGGTATATCAGTGCCTCGTAAAAGTTATTAATATTTTGTAAAAGGTTCATTACTCTATTACACTCATACTTGGCACACATTTTATTGCAAAGTGCAAACTATCATATTAAGTCTGCGAAGGTTGATTATGTCTATGAAGTACACTTCATTCAGTCAATAACCTATGATATCACTTGCGAGTGGAAATGGCACACTCCCAAAATGATTCAAAAGATCATATCATGTGCCAAAAGAAAAACTTGGCCGGATGGTCTGAAGGTTTTTCCTCTGGGTAAATTAAAGACCCAACAGACCTCAAACATCCTTCCATGGGCATGATTCCATTCACTTCAGCACCTGGAGCACTGCATACCACCCAGCAGTGTAAGGTAGCTTTGAAAGTGCATATTGTTTTTGTTGTGGCCGAGGGACCTCCGGCCCCTTGTCGTCATCAATGGTTTCTTATGTCAACAAATGGAAACAGGAAGTGGAAATATTAAATTGTTGTGGGGACAAAAACATTTTATGGATAAAATGACAAACCAAATCGATCATCCCAAATGATTACATAGCTGTTTAACATTTGCACTTAGTGACTGTATGTACCTGATCTTTACTAATTTCACTGGAACCAATAAAATACTTAACTCCTACGGAGCAATGTCAATCACAAGCCCAGCGCAAAAACGACTTCACGCGCAAGCGCAAGTGAGCACGCTGTAAACAAAGTTATAGCAGTGACAGGCGAGCACACTGTAAAAAGCTTGGTAAATCTGAGACTTGATGCTGCAGCCACTTTGTGGTTTGTGGTCACAAAAGGTGCAAAGTTTGGGTGACTAGATATCATTAACTATTGGTATATTCATACAGTTTTTCGTGTCAGTGTACATAAAAGAGATTATCCTACGTCTTTACATTTGCTTGGTAGGCATAAATCTTTTCCAATACAAAAAAATGATAGAAAACATTATGTCTTGTGCTCAGGTATGTTATAGATGGCGCTGCATGTTCTTTCCCTGGCAGATACATGCAGAATTATAGTAATAGTGCTTTTTATCTTCAAATATTGACCTAACAATGAGAGTTAAGTTTGTTTGGCAGGTAGAATAAGTTTCATATATGACTTTCTTTTGGACTTTATTTTAATCTTGAGAAACACTACATGTACCTTAAAGAACAATAGATAGATAAATATTTTTTTTATTTAGTGTCGAATATCAAATAACAGTATACTACAGCAGCTCCACAGCTGGTACTCTAGTTTAAAAAAAATAAATAAATATAGATAGACAGATAGATAGACAGGTCTATATGAATATGATTCCATCCTTCAGCAGGCTGTAAGGGGTAAAATTGAATTTCCCGAGGCCACGGTGCATGCATTGCATGCTATTTTCCTATATGTCTTTACATTAAAGAGCTGTGTATCTCATCCTTTTCTGGACACTTGTTGCAGAATACTTCATTTTGTGTGGAATAATAGAATTTGAAGTCATCATTTGGATAAAAAATTTAAGTCAAACTCAGACATGACCACGTTTTTGCCACAACTTTTCCTGGTGCAACAAATAATTGGTAATTTTTTACAAATTAGGTATTGTGTGGCTCTTTTGGAGCTGGAAATAGAGATCCATAGATCTGTAGTAACAATGACCATAAATACTGCATTAAATTAGACATCCACTTCTTTGTCTCATTTTACAGTTAAGTTTTACAATATTCCTGTGCCACCAGTAGGCCACACTTGCAACAAGATACGTTCAATTCTCTGTTACCAAACAGCAGTTTCTTAGAAACCTTTAACCACAGGCATCAAGATTATTCAGTTTACATTTTGATTACTTTCTTCTGTGACAGCTGCTGTTCAGGTGCAAAAACATAACATTTAATTCACAGAAAATGGTTCTTGCTTTCTATGTTTAATAAGAACAAGGTCAACCTTGACTGGCAAATCTTGAAGGAAAATGTCAAAGGGAGCAAGAAGATGTCTCCAGACTGCAATATCAATTGTATTTTTCCAAATTCAACCCTTAGAAAACAGTAACAATATCAATGTTCCTATGTGTGTTTGCAGTTAGGGGAAAAGAAAGACTAATCTCTAAACAGAAAGAATCACTTTAATAAAAAAAAATCTTGTTCACATTATCTCTGGATTTTTGTTGACTGTTTTTCTGTTTCCTTCGTTGTGCAAATCATTTTTACAATACAATGGGCCCTGCATTATGTGTTTAAGACCGCCCCTCCTACAGTCATGAAGCAGTCTTTTGTGGGGGTATGGTCCCTGATTGGGGTGCAAAATTAACTAAAATACGACTTAGTGCAGGAGGATGGCGGTCACATATGGCAGGTCAGTCTTGCAACAGGAGCTCTAATAACTCAGATTCCAATGTATGCAGAGTATATCCAGTGAAACATATTCAAGTCATGCAGAAAGAAAATGCAAAAACAAAAGCCTTACAATGTGTAAATTCAAGAAGCATTGAAAAAAAAGGAGCATAAGAATAACAATTGAAAAACAGATGCATTACAAATACTGTAGAGCAGCAATGCTACTTGAATACATTATCTAAGAAAAAATAAATCGTATCACCTATTAAGTAGTTTCATACCTGTATTCGATCTACAAGTAAGTAGTTTTTTAAGCTGAAGAATTTTTATATTTAACTCAAGCAATTAATCACTCTAAATGCAAAGGTATCACAGAATAACATTTTCAATACGGAAACAAAAGCATGGCAAAATGCAAATGCAGATGACAGACTTATTAGAAAATGCATATGGAAAATCAGACACATTACAATTCATATGCAAATACGAGAGTGTTAGAACACATAGATGAAATGTTGACGAGAATGCAATTTGCATTTGTCTGCATGGTAATCATTTTCAGACCATCAGATGCAGACATAAATCAAAATGTTTCAAGATGTAGCCACAAAACTTTAGATAAAAAAGCATCTTAATTGATCACTGTTAGAGCTTGGTCCTATCACCAAATTGTATATGAAAGTCAGGTTTTCCATCTTTGATGTATTGCCATATCATCTGCAGTTACCTATGTTACCTGATCTGTAATACTATGATTATCTGACTCTTCATTTTTGTTTTTAACGGTCTGCCCAATCTGCATTTTAAGTGACGCACCAACCAAAAATGGCTGATTTGAACCTTTTTTTTTTGTTTTCCCAATGTCTGGGAAAAAATAATTTCCAAAAATGTAGCACTATTGTTGAAGGTGAGAATTTTATCATAAGGCACATGATTTCTCTTCTGTCTGACATTGTGTTTGTCCAACACCCAAATGACTTCCAGCTCCAACATCAATTTTAAAAGCAAAGGACATGCGTAATCAGATTTGAAGAGCACAAGGCTTCTAATGGCAGCAGATTTCAAATCTGAGCTTTCCAAATGAACTCAGACTGCTGTCAGAAACATTAAAGTTACACGCAGCTTCATGTCATCCAACAAAAGCCATGTGCCAAGAATGGTTTCTCAATAAAGATAATCATAATAGTCATTCCTATATTAGAATATTCTATAGCTGCAGCCCAGTAGAATTTCGACACCACAGTTCCAAATGTTACCACATGTCAAAGATGTTTGCTAGTTCAACATAGACTCCATGTATTCACATATTACAATTTATGATGAATCTCTCTTAAGCCTAAAATATTGGCAGAATAATCAACATTGATGTAAATAGAGCCATCAAATTTGCTTGCCAAGGTTTGATTTTTTTTAAAGTAAACTTCAAAGGAGGGCCTACATTTCAAATTAGGCTAAAAACACCACATAGTATGTTGGAAAAGACATACTAGAATCGCAATATGTCATGCTTATATGTGTATCAAACTGCAGTGACAGTGAGCTTTGCACTTCATTCACTGCCGTAGATAATATATTCTTGCTGAATTATTATTCATACAGTTTCAGTTATCAAATCTCAACATTGTCAGTACGAGTTTTTACTTTCCTTTGTTGTGTAATAACTTTTCTGGAAATCCTAATAACTAAATAGGATAATTGAAATACAAACTTCATGCTCAGTTTTTTAAGACCCCTGCAAAATGCAGCAAAATTGGAATAGGCGATTTGAAAGTTACTAAATGTTGCACAAATTAACTTTCGAAGGGTAGTGATACTGGCCTGTCAAAAAGTTATTTTGTTTGAGAAATGGTGCCTGTATTTAATCTTTACAGGATCTACTGCAGGCCTATCAAAAGGGTTTGAACACTACTATCCATTATGTGTTACTTAAGTTTTTTCACTAAAACACCATCCCATTTATTTGCTTATCTTCTGCATGTACATTACTGCATACTTCCCTGCCTCGTATCTTGACCTCGTGTTCTAAAAAATAGGAGCACCAGAAATCAGGTGCAAGTAATTGCCTAAGTAATGTTCAAATTTTGGAACAAAAAATCAGAAGATTAGGAAGGGCAAGAAAATTGTCTCATTAGGGATAGAAATGCAAGAGGTGTTCTGTGTCATATGGAGATGGTCCTTGAAGAAAAATGAAAGAAAAAGTTTCTAGGCAGAAATATGACCAAATTTTGGAAATAAGAAAAAATATTCTAAGTTTTAGAAATTTCCCAAAACTATATTCTGAAAAGTATCACGAACAATTCCTGTAACAGAATATTTTCCCAAGGCATGCATGGCTGACAATCTGTTTTAGCCTTGATGACTTAATATCAGAATGAAATTCTCCACACCATCTTTGACAGTGTTCCAAAACATTGATTGACAGGTTCAGGTCATTTGTCTTGCTTGCATCTGATCGGTTCATCTGGTCAGTGAACTCACTGCCTGATCAGCATTCTACTTAGTAGTAGGCGATTCCTTGGGGGCAAATGAGCCTCCAGCCATTCCATGTATAGATGGAAAACTTTCTTGTCTTGTCCTGGAGGTTGTTTGGTCGTAACAGTAGTTTGGTGAGTTGAATGTCAGTAGTGAGAAACTAGGCCTGAAGTGTCATGTATTGTCTTGTGTCCTTAAAGACTCTTCAGCAAAGACAGTTGATACTATTGTTCCATATAAGTTTGGCTGTATAATTCATTAGAATAATTTCTTCTAAAGTTATCTTTCCTCTTAGCTCGAGAGTTTTGCCTTAATCATGGGCGCTGCATGCACAAGTGAATTACACTTACAGTTCGCAAAAGTGGCAACCAGCGTCTTAGGAGCTCACTATGAGCCAGTGATAAAGCTGGCAAAAACCTAGTATGAGCCTGCTAAGGGTTGGCCCACTTTACTGGTGCCTTCCTCCTCTTTATAGGTTTTCCTCTTCAGTCTACCAGAGTAGCAAATTATGCGTCATTGGCACAGCAGAAAAAGTTGGTTTCCAATCATATTGTCAAACTGAAACTATAGTTCAATTCATGATTGATAGTCAAGAGTTCAAAACACAACTGCTAGGCCTAAATTGGTAATGTCCTTTCAGTTTATTTAAGATGAAACTGTAATACATTTTGATTCAACAATTTTATATTAACATGGATTAATTAATTCATTTGTGTTCATAATATATACTATCACATTGCTCACATTACCAAGATAAGCAGAAATAATTATTTGATTCGATTCTTAACTGTCTGCAGCTAAGGACAATTAAGACATCATATATTGATTGGGTCATTAGTTGTACTATTCACACCAACATGATGTTGTGTCTGGAAACTACGATGTTCATGTACAATGATACTAAACTCAGACAGCAGAAAACAGCAGCATTATCAAGAGTATTCATTTCCCAGGTGCATAACTCACTAATGAGGTGTGGAGTCTCCCCCAGGTCACGAAAAGAAAACTACTGAACACTCCCAACTTCATAACTTCTCTATCCAAGTTAATACACAATGTATTACACATTTGCATCAGTCTCACAACCAGAACATTGTGTGAGAATGGAAAAAGATGATAAATGTCAAAATGTGCATGAGGTGCGTGATGATTGCCTTTTCTCTAATTGCCTATTCATTAGATGCTGAATTGCTATCTTCATGTTCATTTTAATTATTTGACATTTTGGGCCAATCCTGTTTATAACAGTTGTGAACATTATGAATGTTAGATGAGTGGTCTTGTTAGCAGGTAGTGATTGTTCCACTCATAAGTTTTAATGATTTATTTGCAACTAAATGTAAGGGTAGTTTAACAGATAATTAAGCTGGTGTTTTCCACACAATCTTTCTTCAGCCATCGGCAACACATGCCAAATTCTTGCAAATCCATTTTGGCATGCAGTATCAAAGTTCCATTGCTCTTTTTAACATCAATCTAATTATTAGATTAAAAAAAATAGCATAAATACATGTACAGTGCCACCTGTAAGTAAGTGAAACGCACGATATTGTGCCATTGCATCAATGTTAAACAACCTTAACCAAAATGCTTCTGGAAGGACGAATTCTCATCCAATGAGAGGAAAACATTTTGGGTCATAAAGGCCGATATGTGAGGCATGTGGGATAAAAATATCAGCCAATTTTCTTTGCTGTAGTTGGAGTTAGGTATGGGTCAAAGTCTTTGATAAGTAAGTGAAACGCAGGCCCAATGTTAAAACATAGGGAAGGGTGGCTCACTTACTTATCAAAGACTTTGACCCATACCTAACTCCGACTACAGCGAAGAAAATGGGCTGCTATTTTTATCCCACTTGCCTCACACATCGGCCTTTATGACCCACTTTGTTTACATTTCATCTGATGAGAATTCATGCCTCCACAAGCAGTTAGGCTGAGGATGTTTAGCATTGATGCAATGTCATGCGTTTCACTTACTTACAGGTGGCACTGTATGATAACCGTTTATCTGCTGTTGGTACAACTGGGTGAACATCAACATGCAAATTCCTGTGTTATTACTATTGAAAGCAAGAATTTAAAAGCATATCTGAGGTATAAATAATATTGTGATCTACTTAATGTGAGTGAGTTAGATTTCCTGGAAGTTAGTCAAAGTAGTGAAAAAGATTTTCTGTTGTTTGTGTTTTATTTAAATATTTTTAGCCGTAGTCACTGTGCAGTTGGTTTTTACACCCAACACATTGGCTCGTTGATTATGCCAACTATGGTCATCAAGATTTTGTAAAGGTTTATTACTCTATTAGACTCATATTTGGCACACATTTAAAGGAAAAGTGCAAACCTATCATATTAAGTCTGGGAAAGTTCTTTATGCCTGTAAGTGCACTTCATTCAGTCGATAACCTATGATATCACCTGCGAGTGGAAATGGCACCTTCCCAAAATGATTCAACAAACCATATCATGTGCCAAAAAGGAAAAAGATGGCCGGATAGTCTGATGTATTTTCCCTTGAGTCAATTAAAGACCCAATAGACCACAAACATCCTTCTAATTAAGTTCATTTGGGTTCTTGTATAATTTTATTCAACTGGGCACCTGGAGGCAAAATACACTGTGTACCATCCAGCAATATTTATTTAATTTGAATTAGTGTTTTTGTTGATTTCTGTTGTTGTTGTTGTTGTTGTTGTTGTTGTTGTTTTTTCTGAATGTACTTTTTTCTAAGTAGGGTTTTTCATTCATATTTTTCACTGTTATAGGCTAATGGATGAACATAATTACAGGTTTGAACGTTGAATAACTAAAAACTTAGTGAAAAATAGAATGGCAATTCTTTCATGGGAATTATTTGGCCAAAACTTTCCCTTGCGCAAAAAATCTGTATTTATTAATGGAAAATTGTGAGACTTGGTGTATGTGCCCATAGATTGAAAGAAACATTCATACAAAGAGAGAATTCACACAATTGTACAATTACAAAAATTACAATTGCTGAAATCTTGCATATTACAAAAATATATTCAGTGTAGGCCACTACTCACCGAAAATGGATACAAAAACCTTCTCTTACATAAACATCCCCATTTTACTGCAAAGTGAAGTGTTTCTTGTTTGCTATCCTTCAAGTAACAATCAGGTCAGTTTTGATGTGCACAGCTTGAGGAAAAATATCAAGGGTATCTTATTCTGCCCTGTTAGCCTAAATCAATTCGTACATGTATTACATATCCAGTGTTTTGTTATCTACATTAAACTGTTACAGTAATGACAAAATAGGCAGTTCACTTCTATGATATCTATAAAAACACTTTAAAAGAACTGATTTGTCAGTCAACTCACGCTGAAGCACAGCAAAATGCAAATGGAAAACAGAAGCCTTACAAAATATAAATTCAGGGAGAGAATCATTGGAAGATAAGTGGAAATACAAAGGCAAACAGAAGCATTACCAATGCAAATTCAAAAACAATGCATTATAAATATAGAGCAACAGCGCTTAATAAATGCATTGGTCACGAAAAATATATATCACATGCCCATTTTACCTTTGTTGGCCTTCAAGACAGAATAACATATTTTGAATGTGAGAACAAAAGCATGGTGATATCCAAATGCAGATGACAGACACATTACAAAGTGCGTATGGAAAATCAGACGCATTACAATTTAAATGCAAATATGAGATTGTTAGAAAACATAGATGACAAGGTGAAGAGAATGCAATTTGCACTTGTCTGGAAATCATATCTTAACCATCAGATCCAGACGTAACGCCAAAATGTCATCAAGATGCAGCCGTTAAACTTTAGATATTGACACATCTTGCTCCATGTCAGAGCTTTGTTGTAATGCTAGAAAGAATGGTAATTTGCTTTCTAATTTTTGAAATACATTGCCAGATTATCTGCAGTCAGCTGCTATGGCTGGGCTTCAATAATTTCTATCTCCCACGTACTTCGTATATTCCATAATTATTGCCTCAGTTATGGTAATGGCGGTTTATTTCACATCTAAAATTTATTTTTCGAATTGGACTAAAGAAAAAATGGTACAACTAACCCCAGTCTTCCCTGCTACTTATAAGAACTCGATTCTGAAATATTCATAATGAATTACATTCTTTACTTTCTGGCACAAACTCTCACACTTGTATAATTGCTCTTCATCATGCTATAAAGCAATTAAGTTATGTTCTAAAATGTTATTGATTAGGAACTGTAAGTGACCTTTAGATTATTAAGACTTTTTTCTATTCCCAGAACACTACATGTGGCATTGGTTATCATTAGTAGGTTACTGATTAATTCTTATATAGTTCATACGAAGTGTGTAAGAGAAAAACAAAGGTGGAATAACGGTAAAATAAAGGTAAAATAAAGGTAAAATATAGGTAAAATCGTTTCAAGCAGTACAATGTATCCTGCACAAGCAGGAAGATTGATTGTCAAAGATGTGACACAATATCAAGTATTGATAAAATGTTTAGCAAAGTCTTGCACAATTAAACAGGTAAAATCAGTCAAATTTTTAAAATAAAATTATAGCCAAAGAATAACAAATGATTACTAAAATGCTCTGTACTTGCCATGTTATCAGCAGAAGTCCATGAATGAGTCGTGCCGTGCTGATTTCACTCACAAATACTACTCATTCACAATGTGAAAGGCAGGACCTGTAGTGATATCATGAGGTCCTTATTGCTATTCTATATTACAGTGCAGAGAGTGACAGTTGAGCTGTCTTCCTTAGCTTTTTTTAGCATCTATGCATGCTTAAACCTCGTCATAACGATATATATATGATAAATTCTCCTAAAAATCAAATTCTAAGCAGGAATCAAAGCAGAACCTATTTTATGCACATCCTGATTAAAAGCTAAATTGGCTTAATTTTTTATGGCTTTCCATACTCTAAGCCAACAAGGGCTTTTGATTGGACTATAGAGAACCGTCATAGGGGCAATTCGTTAACAATATTTGACCAGATTTGCTGTCATTGATTTTCAAATTGCTTTAATTGCCTTGAAATGGCACTGGAAAAAATCAATAAATTTTCAAAACATGATGTTGGGCAAGTAGTCAGCATGTAGACTTAATTCACTGTAACAGTAGATTTCTGTTATCCAATGTAGCATGTTGCTAGTTTATTTTGACTACTGCTGGGTTATTCAAATTGCTGTTAGCTTGACAATGTGCTTTGTTATTGGATTTCAGGTAGTGTTTCGTTATTGGCCAAATCATGACGGTTACATGGAATCAACATGAATGTAGGTTATCGTAGGCCATGTGTTATATTAGTTAAAATTGAAATCTGGTTTATAAGAATTTTGTTGTAAAATTTTGTAGGTTCTCTTGAATTTCCTTTTGATCCAGGCACATATCCTCGTATTTTCTATCTCCTTATTCAATTAAAGTGGAAGAGGTTAGCTCAATTTCTAGTTTTTCTTGTTTCTAATCACTTATTGACATGTTTTATGATGGTTCCTTGGTTCGATTCAGCTCTATCCGGATCACTCTGATGGATGTTGGATGGCTGTTTCAACATCCTTCGCCTCATTGCCATGTCCTCCTCCTGTGCCGATTAGGCTAGCCTACTAAGTGCACCAAAATTGGACATAAAGCTCAAATCATCCATTTTCTTCAACTGATAATATTTGTCTAATAGCTATGCCCTGTTCTTTGGTACTGCATTGAAATCCTCAGCAAATCCTGTTATGTTGATCCCAGCAAGTTCCAAGAGACCTGGTTATTGATTTCTTCCTGGGGCTGGCAGGTGAGAGAGCTATCTTGCTTATCAGGATGATTTCAATTCAGCTTCATTTGGGTTCTTAAGTAACCCATGTTTGACAAGAAGACTGTCAGTATAGTGTACACTGTCTCCATAGCAACCACTTTGAAACAGGTGGATTGAGGGGTTTGTGTACCTAAGAAAATGGCCCAGAGCTACTACCAATCTGGGGTTACAGTGCTGAGTTAAAATGCAAGACTTCCAAGATACCATAGATGGCTTAGATGTTAGAGCTTACCAGCCAGAACTTGCATTGCTTGGCTTGTTTCTTAGGTGTACAAATGGTTGACAGTTGTAGCAGTAAATCAAGGCTAAAAGCCTGGAAGAGCTATTATGCAAGACTTGCAATATAAATTTACAGCTGAAGTCAAAAGCTTAGAAATGTCTGAGCATGTCATGCTTTACTTGTATCACATTGAGTGTTTGGTTATAATATATAGTGACCTATTCAACTAGTGCTCAAACTATCCTTTTGACATCAGTTGTAATGGTTTACAGTTTAGGGATTCTGGACTGTTGCATTGCTCAAACTATCAAGTATTATCAAACTTGATAACTAGTGATTGCATGGTCACAAAAGGCTTAGAATTTAGAGCTGAAAAGGCTTACATATAAATCAATGATAGACTTGCTCAGGGCTGCCAGTAATCATACATTCAGGTGATTTCTGGATAATGGTGAAGACTTGAATACTTGCTGTGGTACACATCTGTGGACGGGCGGGTTTATTCACAACAAAACATGATCTCTTGGACACCAAGCTGCATGTGCTGAATCAGGTTGCCATAACTTTGTTATTCAAAAGTGCCAACTTCGTACACATTTAAGCTTTCGAAGCAGGTCTCAAAAGGCTGAATGTCAGAATTTCGAAATGTGGGACTAATCATAGTGCATATTCCATTCTGAGCCCACAACAATATTGTGGAGCTTATTGTTGACATGTACCGGTACATTTTATGTTGGGGCTTAAATGTAGAACTTACACATTTTAGAGCTTACGAGATTGAGCTACAGTAGTGTAAAAATTGCAATATAATGGCACAGTGTTAAAGTACAGAGCTTAGAACAGAGGAGCTCACTGTGAGCCAGTGATAAAATTGCAAAAAGCGTGAATTAGAAAGCCTCTTACATGCTATGATGAGCATGCTAAGTTAGCCCACTTTCCTGGTTTTCGCTCTCCAGTCTACCCGAGTAACGAATATGGGGCATTAGTACAGCAGTAACGAGTTTGTTTCCATTCAACTTGACAAATGGAACCTAGAATGTACAGTGCAATTTGTGATTAAGAGTTCAAAACACATTTGTTGGGCCTACTCATAATTTCCTTACAGTTTTCTGAGATGAAGCTGTAATACATTTTGATTCAACAATTCATTTGTGTACATATATATACAGTCAAATTGCTCACATTACCAAGATAAGCAGAAATAATTATTTGATTCGATTCTTAACTGTCTGCAGCTAAAGACAATTAAGACATCATATATTGATTGGGTTCATCAGTTGTACTATTTGCACCATATTGCCAACATGATATTGTGTCTGGAAACTACGATGTTTATGCACAATGATACTAAACTCAGACAGCAGAAAACAGCAGCATTATCAAGAGTATTCAGGTCACAAAAAGAAAACTACTGAACACTCCCAACTTCTTAACTTCTCTATCCAAGTTGATTCACAATACATTACACATTTGCATCAGTCTCACAACCACAACATTTTGTGAGAAAGGAAAAAAATGATTAATGACAAAATGGGCGTGAGGAGCGTGATGATTGTCTTTTCTCTAATTGCCTATTCATTAGATGCTTAATTGCTATCTTCGCGTTCATTTTAATTATTTGATTTTTTGGGTCAATCCTGTTTATAACAGTTGTGAACATTATGAACGTTAGATGAGTGGTCTTGTTAGCAGCCTCAGTGCTCCTTTTTTCAGTTTTTTTTATGTGATTGTTCCACTCATAAGTTTTAATGATTTATTTGCAACTAAATGTAAGGGTAGTTTAACAGATAATTAAGTTGGTGTTTTCCACACAATCTTTCTTTAGCCATCGGCAACACATGCCAAATTCTTGCAAATCCATTTTGGCATGCATTATCAAAGTTCCATTGGTCTTTTTAACATCAATCTAATTATTAGATTAAAAAAAATAGCATAAATACATGTATGATAACCGTTTATCTGCTGTTGGTACAACTGGGTGAACATCAACATGCAAATACCTGTGTTTATACTTCAGAAAACAAGAATTTAAAAGCATATTTGAGGTATAAATAATATTGTGATCTAGTTAATGTGAGTTAGTCAGATTTCCTGGAAGTTAGTCAAAGTAGTAAAAAAGGTTTTCTGTTTGTGTTTTCTTTAAATATTTTTAGCCATAGTCGCAGTGTAGTTGGTTTCTACACCCAACGCTATCGACTCGTTGATCATGCCAACTATGGTCATTAAGACTTTGTAAAAGGTTTATTTCTCTATTAGACTCATATTTGGCACACATTTAAAGGAAAAGTGCAAACCTATCATATTAAGTCTGGAAAGTTCTTTACGCCTGTAAGTGCACTTCATTCATTCAATAACCTACGATATCACCTGCGAGTGGAAATGGCACCTACCCAAAATGATTCAGTAAACCGTATCATGTGCCAAAAAGAAAAAGATAGTCTGATATAATTCCCCTTCGGTAAATTAAAGACCCAATAGACCACAAACATCCGTACTTAAAGTTCAGAATAATTAAGTTCATTTCGATTCTTGTATGATTCTTTTCAACCGAGCATGCACCTGGAGCCAAAATACTATACCATTCAGCCATATTCATTTACTATGAAGTTTTGTTTTTGTTATTTGTTGGTTATGTTTTTTCTTAATGTACTTTATTTTAAGTAGGGTTTCCCATTCATATTTGTCACTGCTTTCACTGAATACCACTGGTTGAACATAATTACAGGTTTGAAAGTTGAATAACTAAAAACTTAGTGAAAAATAGAATGGCAATTCTTTCGTGGTAATTATTTGGCCAAAAACTTTCCCTTGCACAAAACATCTGTATTTATTAATGAAAAATTGTGAGACTTGGTGTATGTGCCCATAGATTGAAAGAAACATTCATACAAAGAGAGAATTCACACAATTGTACAATTACAAAAATTACAATTGCTGAAATCTTGCATATTATTACAAAAATATATTCAGTGTAGGCCACTATTCAATGAAAATGGATACAAAAACCTTCTCTTACATAAACATCCCCACTTTACTGCAAAGTTTAACAATATTTCTGTGCTACCAATAAGGCTGCACATGCAACTTAATACATTCTATTGTTACAAAACTTCAGCTTCCAAGAAACCTTTTTTTGTAGGCATCAAGATCATTCAGTTCACAGGTTGATTATTTGCTTCAGTGACAGCTTCTACTCAGGTGAAAAGTATAATCCTTTTAAAGTGTTTCTTGTTTGCTATCCTGCAAGTAACAATCAGGTCAATTTTGATGTGCACAGCTTGAGGAAAAATATCAAGGGTATCTTATTCGGCCCTGTTAAATCAATTTGTACATGTATTACATATCCAGTGTTTTGTTATCCACATCAAACTGTTACAGTAATGACAAAATAGGCTGTTCACTTCTATGATAACTATAAAAACACTTGAAAAGAACTAATTTGTCTGTGGACTCACACTGAAGCATAGCACAATGCAAATGGAAAACAGAAGCCTTACAAAATATAAATTCAGGGAGAGAAGCTTTGAAAGCAAAATGGAAATACAAAGGCAAACAGAAACATTACTAATGCAAATTCAAAAACGATGCATTATAAATATAGAGCAACAGCGCTTAATGAATGCATTGGTCACAAAAAATATATATCACGTGCCCATTTTACCTTTGTTGGTCTTCAAGACTTGTATTTTCAATGTATGTTTTTATTAGCACACAAACAACCAATCAAGCTATCTAAATGCAAATTCAAGACAGAATAACATTTTTTGAATGTGAGAACAAAAGCATGGCGATATCCAAATGCAGATGACAGACACATTACAAAGTGCATATGGAAAATCAGACGCATTACAATTTATATGCAAATATGAGATTGTTAGAAAATGAAGATCACAAGGTGAATAGAATGCAATTTGCACTTGTCTGGAAATCATTTCTAGAGATCCAGACGTAACGCCAAAATGTCACCAAGATGCAGCCGTAAAACTTTAGATATTGACACATCTTGCTCCCTGTTAGAGCTTTGTTGTAATGCTAGACTGAATGAAAATTTGCTTTTTCGTTTTTGAAATAAATTGCCATATCATCTGCACTCAGCTACAATGGCTGGGCTTCAATGATTTCTGACTCCCAAGTACTTCGTATATTCCATAATTATTGCCTCAGTTATGGTAATGGCGGTTTATTT
The DNA here is from genome assembly GCA_026936325.1 of Platynereis dumerilii. NCBI lineage: Eukaryota > Metazoa > Annelida > Polychaeta > Phyllodocida > Nereididae > Platynereis > Platynereis dumerilii. The sequence goes on along the minus strand of JAPTHN010000037.1, from coordinate 445,717 downwards.
CACATCTTATATTTATTTTTCGAATTGGACTAAAGAAAAAATGGTACAACTCACCCCAGTCTCCCCTGCCATTCTTATAAGAACTTGATTCTGAAATATTCATAATGAATTAAATTCTTTACTTTCTGACCCCAACTCTCAGACTTGTATAATTGCACTTTATCATGCTATAAAGCAATTAAGTTATGTTCTAAAATGTTATTGATTAAAAGCTGTAATTGACCTTTAGATTATTAAGACTGTTTTTCTATTGCCAGAACACTACATGTGGCATTGGTTATCATTAGTAGGTTACTGATTCATTCTTAAATAGTTCATACGAAGTGTGTAAGAGAAGAATAAAGGTAAAATACAGGTAAAATACAGGTAAAATAAAGGTAAAATAAAGGTAAAATATAGGTAAAATATAGGTAAAATAAAGGTAAAATAAAGTTAAAATTAAGGTAAAAAATAGGTAAAATCGTTTCAAGCAATACAATGTATCCATCACTAACAAGAAGATTGTCAAATATGTGACACAACATCAAGTACAGATAAAATATTTGGCAAACCTGGCAAAATTTAACAGGTAAAATCAGATTTTTTTTAATGAAATTATAGACAGGGAATGATGAATGATAACTAAAATGCCCTGTACAAGTACTTGCCATGTTATCAGTGGAAGCCCATGAATGAGTCATGCCGTGCGCATACCACTCACAAATGCCACTCATTCTCAATGTGAAAGGTAGGACCTGCAGTGATATCATGATGTCCATATTGCTGTTCTATACTAGCATATGACAGTTGAGCTGTCTTCCTTACCTTTTTTTAGCATCTATGCATGTTTAAATCCCGTCATCGCCATAATATTATTTGAGAAATTCTCCTAAAAATCAAATTCTGAGCAGGAATCAAAGCAGAACATGTTTTATGCATATCCTGATTAAAAGCCAAATTGGCTTAATTTTTTATGGCTTCTCAAAATGGCTTTCCATACTCTAAGCCAACAAGGGCTTTTAATTGGACTATAGAGAACCATTATAGTGGCAATTCGTTAACAATATTTGACCAGATTTGCTGTCATTGATTTTCAAATTGCTTTAATTGCCTTGAATTGGCACTGGCAGAAATCAATAAATTTTCAAAACATGATGTTGGGCAAGTAGTCAGCATGTAGACTTAATTCACTGTAACAGTAGATTTCTGTTATCCAATGTAGCATGCTGTTAGTTTATTTTGACTACTGTTGGGTTATTCAAATAGCTGTTAGCTTGACAATGTGCTACTGTTATTGGATTTTAGGCAGTGTTTCGTTATTGGCCAAATCATGACAGTTACATGGAATCAACATGAATGTAGGTTATCGTAGGCCATGTGTTATATTAGTTAAAATTGAAAAAAAATCTGATAAGAGTTTGTTGTAAAATTGTGCAAGTTCTGTTGAACTTCCTTTTAGATCTAGGCACAATATATTAGTATTTTCTAGTGCCTTATTCATTTAAAATGGAAGACTCAGGAAGAGGTCAGCTCTATTTCTTGTATTCTGTTTTTCTCATAACTTATTCTCATGTTTGACACTGGTTCCTATATTGTAGGTTTGATTCACCTCTATCCGGATCACTCCAATTGATGTTGGATGTCTGTTTCAATCATCCTTCACCTCATTGCCGTGTCCTCCACCTGTCCTAATTAGGCTAGCCTACCAAGTGCATCAAAATTGGACATAAAGCTCAAATCATCCATTTTCTCCAACTAATAACATTTCTCTAATGCCTATGCCATTTTCTTAAGTACTGCATTGAAATCTTCAGCAAATCCTGTTATGTTGATCCCAGCAAGTTCCAAGAGACCTGGTTATTGATTTCTTCCTGGGGCTGGCAGGTGAGAGAGCTATCTTGCTTATCAGGATGATTTCAATTCAGCTTCATTTGGGTTCTTAAGTAACCCATGTTTGACAAGAAGACTGTCAGCATAGTGTACACTGTCTCCATGGCAACCACTTTGAAACAGGTGGATTGAGGGGTTTGTGTACCTAAGAAAATGGCTCAGAGCTACTACCAATCTGGGGTAACAGTGCAGAGTCAAAATGCAAACTTGCAAGATACCATAGATGGCTTAGATTTTAGAGCTTACCAGGCAGAACTTGCATTGCTTGGCTTGTTTCTTAGGTACACACGTTGTTGGCAGCTGTAGCAGTGAATCAAGGATTGAAGGAAAGAGTTGATATGCGAGACTTGCAATATGAATTTACAGCTGAAGTCAAATGAAAAGCATAGACTCATAAATTTCTGGGCATGTCATGCTTTACCTGTGTCACACTGTTTGGTGAACATTTTCAACCACATCTGAGTCTATCCTTTTAACTTCAGTTGTAATGACTGAGAGCATCCTGGATGGCTTAAATTGTTCAGACTATAAAGTATTATCAAACTTGATAACTAGTGATTGGTCATAAAAGGCTTAGAATTTAGAGCTGAAAAGGCTTACATATAAATCAATTAGACTTGCTCAGGGCTGCCAGTAATCATACATTCAGGTGATGTCTGGATAATGGTAAAGACCTGAATACTTTCCACAGTACACATCTGTGAACCAGTTGGTTACTTTATCGATTAAACAAAACATGATCTCTTGGACACCAAGCTGTATGTGCTGAATCAGGTTGCCATAACTTTGTTATTCAAAAGTGCCAACTTCGTACACATTTTAGCTTTCGATGCAGGTCTCAAGAGGCTTAATGTCAGCATTTCGAAATGTGGGATTAATCATAGTGCAGATTCCATTCAGAGCCACAACAATATTGTGGAGCTTATTGTTGACATGTACCAGCGCATTTTATGCTTGGGCTTAAATGCCGAACTTACACATTTTAGAGCTTACGAGATTGAGCTACAACAGTGCAAAAATTGCAAATTATATGGCACAGTGACAGAGTACAGTGCTTAGGACAGAGGACTTAAAGTCCAGAGTTTTCTCACAGTGAGAATGGGAGAGCTTAGACTGAAGACTATGCAGAGCTTTCTGCTTTGAGAAGAGTCTGCAGATGTCCAGCAAGCTTGGTAAATCTGGTGCTATAGTCCTCCCAAGCTAGCTAGTCCTGGGTAGTTGTCTTCCAGGATGGAAACTGTCTGGTCGGAGGATTACATTGACATAGTGACCAGCTGCTCTGTCAGTAGAACTGCCATCTGCACTTGCATCTATCCTGACAACACTGTTTTGATATCACGACAGCAATCTAAGTGAACATTGCTCTCGTATCGGATTTTTGCTTCCTATCATTTCAGGAGAAATATGTTACTCCAGTACAAGGGCAGAAAGATGCTATCGTAAAAATATAATTTTAGAAGGAAATCCTTGACTGGTATCAGTACTTAGCATAATCATGTATAATTGAAATGTTGGGCATGATTTCAGTTGGACAACATTTACTATGATATGTGTGCTGAAATCATCGATAAATTCGGCTTCAGAAGAAACATTTGTATTATTACATCAAGCTTTGGGGTTCTTGCATGTAAATTTAAAACACCTGGACCAAATTCATACATGGTATGAGTGGATCTCACTTGCATTGTCGAATTTCCCTGAAGAGCTTGTTGATTTGATTTAGACGTTGTAACTTATAACTGGTGACATCCTCGTTCACTGTTCAGAAATCACTGTTTTATATCATTATTCTAGAAATTATTCTGATATTACATGATTTGGACTCAAGACTTTGACACCACTGCTATGGTATCATTGCTTAGGTATCACTGCTTTGGTTTCACCTTTGGTATCACTCCTTTGGTATCACTGCTCTTGTATCACTACTTTGGTATCACTGCTTTGGTGTCACTGCTTTTGTATCTCTGCGTTGGCATCACTATTCTACCAATATACCATGCATACTGAGCTACAACAATTGCTCTGAAGTCATTGCCTGACACCACTGCTTTGGCATCGCCAGATTCAGAGAGAGCTGCTCTGCATCACCACACCAGAGCGCCTGCTACCGTTGGCTGCTGATGGCACAGCTGATGAGGATGTGAAATGCAGTCTGCTGCAGCAGCAGCAGCATCAGCAGCTAGTAGCAAGAGGCGTGGCAACAAGCTGCTGGAGTAATGTAATGGGGATGGTAGTGATCAGAGGTGCATGAGCTTGACAGTCTGCCGCTACAGCACCAAGTGCAGCATGCATGCACTTTGGACATTAGATCTGAATGTGTCATAGTTCAGCCTGAGTAATGGTGTGGTTTTTTTGGTAGAAGACTGAAGATGGAGCTGGTGAAAAAGGCTTTTCGTACCTATCTGTAACTGCTGTTTACATGTATGAGTGACTGTTGTACAATAATAAGAACCATACTTGTCTTTCTGTCAGTCTGTCAGCCTGCAGTTTGTTGTCAGTCAGTGAATCTTTCCAACAGTCTGTGTGTCAGGGACAGTCACCCTAGCAGTTTGTTGTCAGCCAGACACTGTGCTAGCTGCAGTTCAGCATCATGCTGTCACCAAATGCATATTGATGATGACGTTAACACCCTGCTGCTTGTCTGCTACATGTGTCACTTTTAACTGTCACCCCAACACTAACTGTCCTGTTGGCAGGGATGATCATTAGTATCATGGGTAAATTGGGTAATACACCGAAATTCCATACACCTACAAGGCTACAATTGCAATGACCAAGTTGTGGAGTTCCAGTGTATGTATGTTTCCATGCCCCCAATCAAGTTCAAAGTACAATGTACAAAGACAAGCTTCTAATAAAATTTAATATGCAAACCATACATAATTACAAAGACAACAACACACTGTCAGTAGCACTATGACTGGCAGTAATCATTTCCCACCAAAGTGGACCTACAGTGTGTTGGTACCGTGAAAAAACTCTAGGCGCAGAGAGATTGTTTTTTATCCCGATGTGGAAGTCTTGTCTGCAAACTAAACCAATATAATAGTGTAAGACAACAACAGTAAGTACTGTCAGTGCTATCATGACTGCTGCAACCAGGCTGCAACACCAGTACATAAATAAAGTCTATGGGTACAGGGCGAGTGTCTCAGCCCTATGTTGAAGTTCAGTGTGCAAAGACAGCTTGCAAAACAATGGTGTAAAACAACAATAGTACTGTAATCGTGACTACTGGCAGTAGTTTCATAGCCAGGCTCCAACACCAGAACTGCAGCTGGCTTGCTCCAAAAGCACATTTGTTGATCCACACAGCACTGCAGCTTGCAGAGCTCTCTCATCTAGGTGCTTGCAGCCTGAAAGCCTGAGTTAGCTTGGGAGCTGGCTTGGGAGCTGGCTTGAAGCTTGCTGCAGCGCCAGTCAGCCACACAACTCTGGCAGCAAGCTCTGGCACTGGGAGCTGCCTGTGCCAGCATATAAGCTGGTCAACCTGGTAGTCGTGTGCCGGCGCTCGTGGACACCGGATCAGGGAGAGACCAATACATTGCTCTCCCCCACACACTCTCTGGATTTTAGCACCCAAACAATATGGGCCACTGGTGGCTCCTGGATTTGCACATCACCAGCTGCATAGCTGACCAACCAGGTGAGTTTGCTGCCTAAGGGTGTTTTGTAGTTACCCCCTGCACCAGTGCACCCCTCTCCACCCTCGCACCAAACACTTGTTGCTGGGCTGCTGACGTTGCAGTCTCGCCTGGGATCTTAATGGTTCCCTCTGAGTCCTGTGCAGTGAGCATGCTGCCCCACTGAGCATGCTGCCCCATCTGCAATCCACAATCTTGCATACAAGCCAATGCTCATTGGTGTCTGCATATAAACATAGTCATGATAGTCCCACGTGTCTTGTCACTTATTGCAGAATAATGAAATGTCATTTAGTTAATCCATATAAAGGATTACTAATAATCCTTGTCAAACATGCCAAATTAATGCACATCCGAATAGTCTGCTGCAAACTTTCAAGATTATTTCTTTTGACAACCAGAATATATCATATGATAACACGAGACTCTGCATGTAATACCAACTATTGCAGTTTGACATGTATAGTCAAAAAGTTCACATGGCATAGTTTGAAAATGTTTACTGCCTCAATGACATGTTACTTGTGATGACAACATGAAAGATACACTGTCAACCAATATAACATGGTAAACTCATGCTGTTGACTGGACATACTATGGCATGCTATTGACTGGACATACTATGGCCAGATATGTATATATATTGCATATGTAACAGCAGATTTGCCAAAACATTTCGTTTGGTGGCACACTGTCATGGACTCGTGATGGAAGTCATTCTCAGTCAATGCAAAACGGATTATGTCAGGACTTTAGGCGTATGCATGCAATCTTGAGGCTACTGAATCGAACATATTGCGTTGCTGAATTGCCAAAATATTTCTTTGACACATTGGCATATATATTGTCAGTCAAGGTTTGACATTGATAAACCCAAAACATTAGTCCAAACATCTTATTTACCAAAGATATTACTCAGCCAAATGTCAAAATGTTGCTGAAATCCTTAGTTATTGGGCATGGAACTTTGAAACATACCCATTCGAAAATGGTCATGGTCATGGGCAAAACTCACTCCCAAGCATACATCTTGCCATGGGTTGCTGTGCTCTAATGTAAACATATCTGGCAACAATTCAATAGAATTTCATAATGCCTTCTATTACTTATCAAAACATTTTGTTCGAAAAGACATGAGCAGTATGCAATCAACATAAAACAAATGTTACCTGTAAACTTTACTTCACAAATTGGGAGTCATGGGAAATTGGGAATCAAAACACACTGCTGCTGAACCAAATAGGCCTAATGTCATGCATTCAGAAGCTTATCATTTATAGGCAACTGAAGAAAGATTTAACCAACTTAGCATTACAATTCATTACAAATTGTAATATTTTGGTATGAAGGCACATTAGAATTAGGCCCTGAGATTCTAGCTCCTATATCTTTTAGATCGTATCTCGAAAAGCTACAGAATCCACAACAGCTTCAAATATGACATGATGAAGTTATCACAATAATTGTAAAAGGCAACATGTTGTGAACTTGAAACAATATTCACATAATGTGCACACACTGCATAGACATATGTTTCAAACATTGACACTCTTGTCATTTACATGTTACTTTATTAAGAGTAAATACAATCATTGGGAAATTAAATTCAAACTGCATGGACAGTTTTATTCAGCGAATATTGTGACAATAAAATTTTATCTGTGCGAGGAAAAATCAATGCAATATTTGCAGTTGTGACAACACCCAAAACATGATGTATATCAAGGCACATGGAAGTTGTGTCTGAAAATATAAAAGGCATGGTATTCATAATTCGTATAATGTTGATTATTCTGCTGCAGACATCAAAGCTGCAAAATGAAAAACTTTACTGCAAATTATCATCATTTTTCTGTTGTGAGATGGAGCTAAATTATAAATCAACCTAACCTTGAGATATCAACGCATTTCCTATTAGTAGAGAAAATCACTGAAATCTCAAATTAAAGCTATACATATAAGTGTCATCTCTAGTACCTATAATGGATAATCTATCGACACATTCTACAGTTCCATGATTACTATACCAACAACATCACCGCATGAAATAAGGCAACTGTTGCAGTGTTCCGCCCATTTCATCTGAAGCCATGAATCTAGGGCAAAATGCTATTAAATCTAAACCTATTGTAAAAGCTATGTATAATGGATTACACTTCCAACCACTTTCTAAGATAAAGAATAAGAAAAGGATGATTTTAAAAGCATGTCTAGCCATGTTTTCCTTCAGACTCTCAGGCTCTAGGTGCTTGGGAGAAAGGCAAACAATTTGGCAAGCACTTCGGCTTAGCACAATTTTTTTGGCTTGCTAGCTGCATCTATTATAGTTAAAGGCAATTTACCAGTGCAGTGTGGTTTACTATATAGCAGGCACTGCCAGACAGGTATGATTGGGAAATTAAAATGACCTAAAAAGAAGAATAAAAAGGAGGAAAAAGTTGTCAGCTGGTTATGGAGTCTAGGTGTTGGAATATGGAAGTTGCTATGTGAAAGTGAGAAATGGATTATTTACTGTCAATAAATGACAAGAACTTACATTCAGCTGCTAGTGGACAGTAATGACCTCCTACAGCTAGCCCTATCCATTGCATTGAAATGAACTGTCAATTTGTCATTGAGTAACTTGTGACCTCATTGATACTCAGTTAGTGACTGGTTTGATAGCATCGAAAGTATACAATATGGCCTCACAAATTGCTATTGAGTCAGAGAGAATAACATGGCATGGATAGGCATTAGACCTCACAAGGAACATTTCTTTCCAATTCTGTAAGCGCTTGACATTCGTCGAATGTAACAATAACTTGTGTACCTGGTACGCATCTAGCTTCGACTTAATATGCTGTCGGTTAAAATCCACTGCTTCTATTATTTCTATATCAAACACGTTCAAAATCAATAATTGGAAATGTTTTGACAGGTATGACCAAGCTTCATCCTTTTTAGAGTTTTTTTCAAAACAATTAAACATTTTACTTTTGCTGAAAACTTTAATATGTCACATAGCGTATATGCATTATTCATTCCTAACTTGAAAAGTGATTACCAGCTTCAATAAATCATATGCTCCATCCATAACATGGAAGATATGGGTGATGGGTCTGATGACAAACGCCATATATTTTAGCAGAAGTAATATTGCAGGGAAAACATTGAATTAAAGGTTTAAATATTTGCAACATTGTCCATTTTATTAGTTTCTAGCCTTAATTAAGCATTTTATGACTGTTTGGTTTGTGCTTGACTTTTATGGTGGCATGTTATGAAGGATTTGGGTACTTGTTGATTTTAGTGACTCATGTAAACAGCATGTTGCTCTTTGTAACATGGTTTTGCTAAACTTACTATGATGACAAATGTTATGATCTGTTAAATTTAAAAAGACTTGTCATTACTCCGGCGGCAGAACCGAAGCATGAAGACGGTGCAGCCGAGATGACTAGCCGTAATCTGATCTGGCTGCACAACTGTGAAATGTAGCTCCAGATTACTCTGCAATTTATCTTCACAACTCAGTTCAAAGCAGTTTCAGGTGGAGCCACATGAACATGTAGTACAAATTTACCTGTGTTGTTACATGTATCGAGATCTCCTCTAAGGCGCCTGAAGTTCATGTGCTCTGCGTTGTATCTGTACTGGAGACAAGCATCGGGAATTCAAATGTTAGTAGACAAATGAAAATTTTAATGCAAGATCTGTCCTCAAGTAACTTGTGCTTGGAAATATGCGTTGTGATGTGAAATACTGGATATATAGATGTTGACATACCGAACCAAGATTTGTGAAGACAATGAAACGTATATTTAAGTAGCGGTGGTAACTCTAAAAGTACAATCCCGCAGAAAGTTGCTAAAAACGTATAGTGCAGCATAAAATTTAAATCAACTTTCCTGAAGCCCGGTCATGCACTGAAAAAGAAGTTTGTTTAAAACCGACAAAATGAATGTTGGGGTCTGTCCAGCTTATCAGGCAACATTTTTGTGTAAAGCTGCTAAGGAAGTTTCCATCCTGAACAAAGTTTTGTGCAATCTGATCACAGAAATGTTGAGAATAAAAATAAACTTTGTCTAATTTTATACGAAGAGTTCGGAAGGACACCAGCTAACGTTTTGACAATGGCTGTGCCGTTATTATAAGTCTATCTTACAACATGGATTCTATGAAGGAAGGACAAAAGCAATCCAAATAGGCTAGCTCTAGTAATGAACAACATCACTCAAATAGCATGAGCCAGTCCATCAGCCACCATATTGTCTGTAAATTTTCTGGCAATAACTGGAGCTGTGTAGCACTAGCTGTGTGACCACTGATAGCAATATTCCATGGCAATAAATGGAAATGGCCTCTATAGCAAATACGATATTGAATATCGCTTTATTACGAGCAATCACTCACTGGGTTTTTTCTTGGAAGCAAAAAACATCTGACAACATCATAGGCTGTCATTAAAGCCAGTCATTGCTCATACAAGCTGCTGTTTCCTCATACATAAACAGCCATTCCCTCATTAAAGCCAGTCATTCCCTTGTGGCAACTGACATTCCCTTATAGAAGATAGCCATTCCATTATTGAAGCTGGTCATTCCCTCATGAAGCTACTATACAGCCATTCCTTATCAATTCATCTGGTGAACACCAGATTGCTGTTCCCAATTTCTGGTAATGACAACCAACCCAAATTTGGCCATATGCTGCTTGGACACTTTGTACACATCTGGTTCAATTTTTTGCCCAGACCTCAGCTTTATCTTCATCAATCATAAATGCCGTTACGGGTCTGTTTGAAAAAGTTTGGAAACCATTCGCCCCACTTCAGACATCCGCATGGTAAAGCACGAATATTTTGACCAACAGTTTTGTGGAATAACTGGCTGCCTGATGGCACATGATATTAAAACAAAATTTATATTCCAAACGGTTGTTTATATTTGTTGAATTTGAAAACCCTGGCTGGAGACTGAAGACAGTGGAGAGGCGAATACAATATATCTTACAGTGCCGAAACAATTATGGCTGACTCGGCAAAAACAATGCTTTTTGATATGTGTTGATACATAACTGACAAACACGTAACAGCATCTTTATGTTTGATTGAGATCTGGCAAAGGAAAGCATTGGCAACAAATTGAACCAGATACGTGTCTGTATAATGTGTCCAAGCAAATTTATTGTGCCATGGAAATAAAAATAAATACAATTTGGTAATATTCGGCTTTTATCAGTTATTTCCACAAACCACAGCAAAATGGTAAATAGAGTTTCTAGAACTTAGACATGTTTGTTATAATATTATGTGGTAATTTGATACATACAAGCATTTTAAAATTTGGATGGTCATGTCACACTTTGGCTTCATTATTTTTTAACTAGGCCTTAAGTATAACTGCGCAACTAAATTGAGTGTAAGTGCATTGAAAATACATATTCCTGATCAAAATATGACAAGAAAAATATCAAGAGAAACACAGGGGTAGAAGCATATGACAGGAAACATATGTTTCTGGTGCCCAGAGACACCTTATATGATTATATATGATTACATTCACAAATAGTCATGGAATTATATGAGTGGAGAACATGAAACATATGTGATCAATATTTCTTGATTGCAGCCAGTTTAGACATTGAATGATTGCCATAATATCTGCTATATGTCAGTTCATCGTTCATCATGTAATCAGGAAACATATTAGGTTTGTAATGATTGATTTCAATCTTCTCTTGAAGATTGATGTAAAGAATTCTATGTAATTCCTTCAGCATATTTCCTTGGAGTAATTCCACCCAAGATTATTAAATGAGTTCTAATTGTGTTTCGAGTATATGGCTCAAAAAAAGGTTGTCAACTTGTCACTGATAAATTAATTTTCTCATGGAGATCTAATGTCATTTTACGATATCTGATCCCAAAATAGATTATTGCTTCTTGGATTAATCCATCAATTTTGACATAAACTTCAGGGATTATGGATCATGTAATCATTCCAATAATCAACGATTAATCACTCATGCCTGCTTTAATGACAAATGATAGATTTTTTTCTTTTCTTCTCAAATTATCAATATCTGTTGGAAATCTTGGGTTGTCGTATGATAAAAAGCTTGTCTGTTTATGACAACCCTAGTTTGATGCTGAAGGTATATTTCAGGTCAATTCCAATTAGCTCACAGCTTCTGGCATGCATGCAATGCACATGCATAGGCCTATGCATTGTCAATAAGATTAGTGTGGACCAATGAGAGATAGATAGGCCGATAGATATGGCAAGTGCAGCCATCTAAGCCCAGTTCTGGTTGCTAACGAGGGTTGGTTGATGAGATGGGGAAGAGAGCAAGAGCCCTGGATATGTTACATATTCACCCCAAGTGAGGGATCTTTTACTTGTCAAGCACAAACACTGATACAAGGTCCATCAATACAGTTTATAATGTAAAACCACATTCAGTTGGGATTTTGCTCTTGATGGTCAACTGAAAACATTTAAGGGTTCACAACCAGACTTTGAACCCATGCAGGTAAAGACCTCCAGCAGAGCAGGTCTAGAACGTATTCATGAGTCCAATTGAAGATAATAGCACCGAATGATGACCACACTGATTAACAGTGAAAATATGTAGCATTTTAAATAGAGAAGGGCAAATATTGATTGCAAGAAAAGTGGCAAATGTCGTCCAACTTGCACCAGTTTCAGTGGTATGGCAATGCAGCAGATCAAGCCAATACAGTGTAATATGGTCTTCTTTGCAGAATGGCATTGCACTGTGGATGATATGAATTTTCAAAACAGAAACATGAAACTGAAGTAATGAATCCTTGACACATAAGTCTTAAAATGCACTTACAACGCCTCACTAAATAGCCCATATTCTGCAAAAACAGCAGATCTAATATATGTCCCTTGTTTTTTTATACCATGCAGCTTGAAAATCTATACCCTCATAATTGCACTAAGAACACTAAGGTCATGGCCATTACAAGAGAGCTGAGTCGGCTGAGACATCAATCACACTGTGTGGCTGAGTAAACTTCAGTTTTTAAAGTACTTAGAGATAACATCTTTGAACGAGCTTTACTTTAGATCTCAAAAGGTGATATTGAATATTGCGGAGTCTGGCGTCTGCGCGAGTGTTGTTGTGGTATTGAGTGACATGTCAGAGGAGGCATGCTAGCATGCGTGAAATGCCTTTTTTGTAAAAAATAGTTAGAGTAGCGCGGGGCATGCAGCCCCCCTTAACTTCGAGATGCGATTTGACCTACTTTTTGTGGTCGATTATTTAAATGCTTATGCTGCCAGGAAGGGATCACTTGACTCTACTTATAACTAGTGAAACGAATGTCTACCAATTTTAATAAAGGAGTTACTGCCCTTTTTGTAAAAAAATAAAATGGCCTTCTTACCCCACCCATCGGGCAAGAAGCCCCCCCTATTATAATCCTATGGAAATTTTTTTTGCGAGCGCATTCAACTTGAAAGTTATTTCTTGGGGTTCTTCTATCATTTTTAAGGCATTCTATGAACTTTTTCTAAATTTCAGAATTTTTCTGTTCATGCATTTATTTTTTAAATATTTTTTGCCCTTTTTCAATTTCGGCCAAAATTTTTTCTATTTCAATTAGCTATTCTATCTAGATTTAAGGTAAAGTAAACATTATTAAATGGTTCCGGAAGCAGCTTCGAGGCCTCAGTGAAGGGGGCCCCATGCCCCATACAATGTGGGGCCTCTCGCCCCAAACCCACATATTTTAATTTGACCTCTATATTTTGAGCTAAAATGCTAAAAACATGATCCAAATCATATTTATGTGATGGTCATAAAGTGAAGCAATGCAGATATCCATTATACTTTTAAAAATTTCCAAAGTTATTTCTGACAACCACTTTCAAATAATTAATCAAAGTTACAAAAACCATGCACCTTTTTTTGTTTCTTTAATTACGACTATGGTTTGGTGCTGAATGCCTTGAAAATTTGTGACGTTACCTAAAAAGCCTCTGGCTTCAATCCTATCAATAAGAAAAAGCACCAAAAATGCAAGTTTAGATATAACCCTGGGGGGCTTCTCACCTAACCCGGGCTTCTTGCCCCGACCCACTCTATAGCTATCAGGTTCTGCAATAGCCACAATTCATATCAGCCTGGCTAATGTTATACAGAGGTAGATAGCTTCAAGTGCATTGATATCTATCATTTGTACGAACATTGGAAACCTCGTCCGGTGCAAAAATGACTGTTTCTAAATTTTTTTTAAGCAGTTTAGCAGAGGTGCCGTGGCCTAGTGCATAAGGTGTTCGCCTGGCAACTGAGACATTGCAGGTTCGACTCCCACCCATGGCACGGAGGAACTGAGCAGATCCTCCATAACTCTTTGCTTCACTTCACCCAGGTGCAAATGGGTACTTGGCTATAGGCAGTGATGGCGATTGTAGAGTGACTTAGCATTGTGTGCGCTGGAAACGGCTGCCTGGCTGTATACTCTCCGGGGAGTTGAGAAAGGCTCATGCTTGAACAGGCCTGCCAAGGGTGGAATTGTAAAGTCTGTTGAGACTGACTTCGTCGGTGTAATGGAATATAGAAAAGTAAATTCTCTCTCTCCAGCGACACATTCAGCATTTAATGTCTGGACTGAGAGGCAGCGTGGTTTGAGCATTTACCTTCTCCCGGAACAGTCTTAAGTTACTCTATTTGATCGAAGTCTAGCAATAAATTATTTTGAAATTCTTCACAAACAACTGAATATCGTTCACGTACGATGTGAAGTTATCCCTAAAATAAGTGTGAGCTGACTTTGGTAACTACTGCAAATCTGGTTGAATCGCCTTTCTTTTCCTCATATGTAGCAGGAACTCTCCTTAGAGGGCTGCACGGTCCTATCGTCGGTTTGTGTATATATAGGCCTACCTGTGTATCTTGTACTATACCTTATAGCTTCATAGTAAAACACCGCAAAGCAACATCATCGGTCCATTTTGGCACTTGACCAAGACAGACATGCGCCTTATTGATTGATAATCCATGCATCACCTGGTCAGCGGTCAGTGCCTGCTCTTTGTTTTGCCTTTCAAAGCAGCAACCATGGCTGGATTAAGTTACAAAGTTTCCATGAGGACGCTTTGCCTTGAAATTCAATGTGATGCTGCTAATGATGATATTACTTCAAAAGTCAGCGCTCACGGCTTCCATTCACTGGGTCCCGAGTTCATTTTCAGCACTTGCCGGATCACCTGGACAAGCGTTGCACAACCTTTTCAATCATCCTTCAACATTTTTTTGTGCCCTTCTCCTGTCCTAATTAGCTTGTTGTACTGTGTAAATACAGGATGCAAGCCATAATAATCCATCGTCTTTTGCAGTCTGAACAAATCCAAGTCTAAACCATACAACATCGAGATTTGCAGACGAACTGTTGTCATAACAGTGTCCAACACTTATTTGAAACAGACATAATCTTGTTTTTCATCAAACAAATTATTTAGAGTGTGTATGTTCTCATTCTTATTGGTGTCTGTGCTGCAATGTGTGAACCACGAGCACACAAAACCCACCCCCGCACCGCAGTTAACCACCGGAGGATATATCCAGACAGCCAATTCCACCTTTTTATTGTTAAATGGGATGGACCATCCTCTGTTGACATGGTCCTTCCAGATTATTGCCAGTGATAGATTATCGACAAAACAAATATTTGGATGGCCACCTTATCAACGCATAAGCCATTATTCAATCTTATGTCGATAATCTAACTGAATAAACCACTATTCTCACAAACTCCCATGATGGATCCAGATATATAGGACTACCCTATTGCTCTGGTAAACTGGAAGATATAGGCTATATTGGTGTGCAAATTCAAGAAGAGATGTGCTGCTTTTGTGCTGACAGGGACATAGGCCATTACTGGGAGCTGAAACAGTATCATAAGGCAAGTCATCTGCATTTGAGTGCATTATACGTCTAACTATTACTCAGGTGAAACTAATCTGAAAGTGTGAAGCATAAGGGATTGACGTTTCCTGATACTACTGCTCAGGAAAATCATTCTGTTCACTGTAAAATTTGAATTTTGAGTCAGCTCAAATGAGTGAGTGAGATGGTTGCATAATCCTGACATAGCTTTTTGTTTTATAAAGTTAAAGTCATGACAACGGCAGATTGCCATAACTTAAAACAGCAAGCTATGTCAGCTCAAAGGAATTTTGCAACCATCTCACTCAATCATTTAAGCTTACTCAAAATTCAAATTTTAAAGTGTTCAATAATTTGCTTTATCATTACTACTTTGAATTACAAATGACAAACATTGTTATTCTGGTTGTGATTTAACCTGCCTGATCAAAGTTTATATATGTTGAATGAAGTACGCATACATTTTATTATTTTAAAATGGAGAAAAGGCTCAATTTTCGTTTTGTCTTCTGTGGTGCTTCATTGTCAATTTTGACTTTGACAATTCTGCAGAAACAGCATTTTCTGTTGCGGCATGTGAGATCTAATGCAGATCTATTTCAGTATCAAACTCAAAAACTACAAAAACATTGCAGGAAATCCTGTTCATCAATTCTGGATCCCGATTGGCCTCAAGACAAGCACCTCGATCAATTGTTGTCAGGCACATTTCACAACTTGACTGGTAATCTGACTGGAGATCTGACCTAGAACTTTACTTGTCTTTTTCTGTAACATTTTCTGCTTGTCTGATCCGATTTGACAACTTTAACGAACCGGTGTGGAGAGGCATGACTAGATCACTCCCAAACATGCTACATTGTCTTGCAAGACTGTTGCAACTGTTAAATCATTTAGTAGTGTTGCAATGTAACTTGCACTCATGACACAAGTTGTAACGGTCACTAGCAAATATCTCAATGTATATACTTTTTCAAGACAATTGATATGATTATTTGAGATCAACCAAAGATTTTCCTTGTCAATTTCTAAATGATATCCCACTGCAAAATTTAAGATTGATATTCTCAATGTGAAAAAAAAAACAATTGTCTATGTAATTGAGCCACACCTTACTATATAAGACAATATAACTCTCTGAAAGATAAAATCATTGTTCAGCCTCATACATTTTAAGATTCAACATTTTGACTTCAAACATAATGTCACTGTGACAACTTGTTCATGTAATTTTTTGGTGTCTTCTTTGCATCATCTAAACAGTCCTGAATGTATGCACCTGCTGTCAACATTACAGTCCAGGAAGCCTGTAGAAAAGATATAAAAAAGAACTGAATAGCTCACATTGATGCTACATTGAAGCCACACCTACTTGAAGGCTTGTGTTGCCTTGACTTGCTTTGTACGACTCTAAAATCTATCTTGGTGTCTGAGCTGTAACATGAATGCATGTCAAGTCAATTGCAACAGTTCCAGTGTCTTTTTCCACTTCCTGCATCAACTGTGTTGGTCTGGTTTCTATTTTTCACATCAATACACATTATATGGTTTTGGCAGTTTGACAATCTGTTATGCTGGCCCATTTTACCAATTTTGTTACAACATCAGCTAGGCCATCAGTGTAATTTTTGTGATTTTACCCTAATCAGGTACAGAAGTGATTCAAGAGAAACGTTTTCTTTGATATCTATCTATAGTCACTATTTTTCCTTTTTGTACCCATATCAGCCATTATAGATTTCAAGACAAGAAAAAGACAATAGTATGCACTGTGCAGCCAATAATTATATGGAATGATTGAGTGAGATGGTTGCACAATATGTTTGAGCTAACATAGCTTGTTGTTTTAAGTTATGACAGCGGACAGATTTAAGGTATGATAGCGGACAGATTATCTTAGCTGAAAGAAAAAGTTATGTTAGCTCAAAGGAACTGTGCAACCGTCTCACTCATTCATATAAGCCAACTCAAAATTTTTAATTTTACTGTGTAGTTTAGCTAATAGATATCAAACCTTTATTTTACTCTGCCTATAACCGATCTAAAATGAAACACCCATAAAACCAATATAGACAATATAGCCCATGGGCTTTGACAGGTGAATTTTCTAGTAAGTGTCTGCCCGAACTTGTTGCAGTCAGGTGAGATGGATTCAGCTTGAAGCCACTTGTCAACATTCAGGCCTAGATTGGCAATTGCAGCATCAAAGCTTTACCTGGCTCAGGTGAGGTGCCTCATTCTGCCACAGGTGGATCAAACTTGATTGATTGGGCCAGAACTCTGCCTGGAGCATGTACACTGGCTTGGTGTGATGTAGGTGTGCAGAGTGACAGGTTTAAGTATAATGTATGTTGAGTTATGGGGTTTATGATGGGTATAGGTTTCACACTGAAGTGTGATTTTCAGGGGAAATTTTAAAAACTCCTAAAGGTGTTTCTCTGTATTTGCTTATAGACGTATGTAGTCCATTTATTTTTAAATAAAATAAGATAAAGTATTATAAAGGCCTATGTGTTCCTTCTTCAAATATAATTTTGAAACACAGCAGGTATATATTCGTCAAATGCTGAAGAAATAAAGTTAAAGTAGATAAAGTATTATATAGGCCCATATGTAGTTTCTTCAGATATAATTTTGAAACATGGCAGGTATACATTCGTCAAAAGCTGAAGAAATAAAGTTAGGTCAGTTGGTAGGGGGCTTTCAAAACCTGCATGGATCCCAAGTGAGATTCCGGGTCTTGCCGGGTCACCTGGATCTCTGTTGCATGATCAGCATTTTCAACCATCTTTGCTTCATTGTCGCATGCTCCCCCGATTCTTATAAATCGACCGGAGTGTGTCAATGCAGGACGTAAAGCCCCAATCACCACCATCCATTGTGATATGCAATCTTGCCAAGTCTGACTGGAATAGGCACTTGAATTATAGGCATAAAGCTCCAATTGCAACAGAACATTAGTTTCTATACGAACATTTTCCTGACCTAAGTAGTTTTGTTAAGTTTAGGCCTATGGCATATTGAAGTGACAATGTTCAATCATATACATTGTCCCTACGACAAGGTATAGGCAGATGCCCAACCTCTTTTTTGCCAAAAAGAGGGTAAACAAATTCAGAGCTTCTGTACCTCTGCTGTGCCAATGCAAACAATTTAAAAAAATTGTCAGTGCCCCACCACTTTATTTTGAAAATGACACCACTAACTGGAAGCCTGTGTGTGTTCTTCAATTGCCAAACACAAGCATGATCCACAAACAGCTGAAGCATGACATCATGTTCTCAATCAAAGAAGCAGATTTGATAGATACATAGTTATTGGAGTGATTATAATTGTCCTTTATAAAAACTTACATCACCTGTTTCACTTACTTTCAGGTGGCACTGTACATATTAGTTATTACTTGACCTTTTTTAAGCCTAATCCGTGTCTAGAATACAGTTTTACAAAAAATTCATATTTTTGTATACTTCCATTGTTCTTCGAAGAATAGGCATTGTCAGGTCTGTGTTGACAAGACTTCTATATGCTTGTATTCTGCGGCACCTGTGTTGAAAGAGTCATATATATATTCCACGTGTCTTTTTTCATCAATATTTTGAATACCTAAACTGCACCTATAACCAATCGAAGTCTTAGGTGAACTATTGTTACCTGTCAGGTCATTGGCGTGCATTTCACTGCATCAACCATAGTTCTAGTCTTTATGTTAATATGTACAGTAAAATGTTTTAGATCTTGCAACTGTAGCAAGTCAGCTGTGATACTTTTTGAGTTGCCGCAACGAAAGAGGAGTTTCTTCATTTGAAAAGTGCATGTATTGAGGTAGAGTGTTTCACACATTTATGGGTAACATGTCTGCCTTTTAGTATGCTTTGTACACAGTGGATGCAGGTTCAAATCCTGCTCTAGCCATGTCCAGAGGTTATCGCAAGTAGGATTGGTGTGATTTCTGTTCACTATATGGTGAGTTCCCTTCACTGTAAATTTTGAATTTTGAGTTAGCTTAATTGATTGAGTGAGATGGTTGCACAATTCCTTTGAGCCAAGATAGCTTGTTGTTTGCAAGTTATAACAACATAAAGATTATCATAACTCAAAACAGCAAGCTATCATGGCTCAAACAAATTGTGCAACCGCCTCACTCAATCATTTGAGCTAACTCAGAATTTCAGAATTTACAGTGCTGTGCAGATTTATCAGGTATGGACGCTATATAAATCCGGATGACAAGTTATGTGGAACGCTTGCGCAGGTAATAAACTTCTAAGCATATTTCCTAGAATCAAGGGGGTACAAAGTATTAACACCGGAATGCAGAGGGACCAAATTGTGATCCACAGATGTCTTATTGGACATTCACGACTAACGCACTCTCATCTTCTACAGAGTAATCCAGCTCCAATATGTGATAACTGTAAATTTCCACTCACAATAAAACATATTTTAAAAGACAATAGAGACTTTCAACGACAAAGAGACACACTACTCCCAACAAATCCACTCCAATTTCTTACACACAAACCAGAAAACATAATCACATTTTTGCATCAAACACAGACATATTACAAAATATGAGGAAAAATGACAAAGACTTATAAAATTCTAGCCTGCCTCGATATAGCCCATTAAGGTGCTGCAGAGGCGTAAAACACAAACACATACACACCAATTGCAACATCTTCAAAGTGCTGCAGTTGGCTCCTGCCAGCTAAATTCATTTGGCATTACTGTATTTACCGGTATTGTACCCATCAGAAAGTTTTCTCTCTATGTAACAATAGCTTTCTGCAACTTGATTACTTAATCAATCACTTGGGTTCCGTTCACATATTCATATTATATCATATATCATCCTGAGGCTACGTCTTTTGACATCTTTTGAAAAAGACTTATGCAAATATTTTAGATGCAGAAATAGCATTGTAGGAGCTTCGTTGTGAGAAAGGTCGACATATGTAAATGTGCTTAGTAAATATAAAGAGAAAGATAATTTTATGAGATTGTCTGGTCTATAGATGGGGAATGTATTGGTTGGAACCAAACCAAATTTGGCAACTATTGCTAAATACAATTGATAAGGAAAGATGTAATTATGAAATAACGAGGCTTGGAGTCCAATACATCATACTCACTGTTCATTTTATGTTGAAAACATTTGAGGGTATCACCTGAAACAATATATATATAATTTTACTCCCTGTTGTCAGATCAATTTTAAAAGACCCCAACCATGAAAGTTCCAGTACTACAGCAGCATATAAAGTTAACTTACTTGCACATATATATACCTAGGTGGACCTTTGAAAAAAAAATTATTAAAAAGAAAAATTGGACATAGAATATTTCATGCTTTGGAGACAAAATGCCCTTTGTCGCATGTACTAAATGCTGACCACTCATTTGCGATACTGGAACAGACAAACTAAACCATATATGCCTATATATACTAAAACAACTTTCATCCCATTTTGCCACTGGGTGTTTAGATTGGGAGCAGTCTACCCAGAAACTAAGTAATTTGGATTTTGTGCTGACTAAGCGGTTTTTGCTGTGTTTTTTTTTCTGCAAGGAAAAAATTCAGAAGGCCTACATTGATGAAACCTTACATATCATGATTACAGCATATCCATGCATGCTGAACAAAGCCATACAGTATTTCTGCTGCTGTTTGTCTTTCCATTCTCTTAAAATTAATTTTGAAGATTATATCTCTCCAACTTTGAAGTGAAATGGTGTTAATGGAATGAATATAAGGAGTAGAGTAAGAACTATCTTAAGTAACTAATTGAAAATATGTGTAATTACTGTGAGAATAACATTGATGTTTTTAGATTTACAGTTTCATCATTTTGACAAGGAAGCCCAGTAACACACCATTAGTGGCTCAGACATGTTTATATATGACGTCTTTTGCAAAATCTAATTACATTACATACAGACTTTAAGATATATAAATTATACAGTGCTCAACGAAAGTAATGCAACATTTGATGTGATTACATTTGGGTTCCCCCGTGGCCTAATGGTCAAGACTGCTTGTCCACTGGCTTTGAAAGTGTGGGTTCAAATCCCATCCCGGGAACTCACTTTAGTCCGAGCCCATGGGACATTAAATGGAGGTGGGTTGTATCCAGTATTTTATGCTGGAGCAACTGAAAGACCCTGGGCATCCCTGAATTAATGGGGTATGTTCCAGACTCCCAATCTTCTCATCTCATCATCATACGGCGGTCACCAAAAAATAAAAGTACAGCTCCCTCAACAAAGATGGTGGTTGAGCCGCCCCGGCACATCCAGGGTACACCAGCACTAGTCAAGTCAAGTCAATTTGTTCAAAAAAGAGTTATATATCAAGTGACTCCAAGCATAGTGTTTGGCATGTCTGTTTTTTTATGCATTATGGAAACATGGCGTCAACTCTTTCGCAATCAGCATGACTTTTTGTTTGGCAATATGCTGAGTATGATATCTACTCTCATCCCAATCCCATGTCCAGCCAACTTTTTTTCCCTGACACAGCATTTTCCCTTTGTTAATGTAACCACTTGAGGGAAAATGCAGGGAAAATCAGATTTTCGAGGGAAATAATTATATGGAAAAATCAATGAACTGCAGAGGCAGTCCTTAACATGTAACACATGAACCAAAGTGAGGGATCTTTTACTTGCCCTGGGTAGACAGTGGACACTGATACAAGGGGCTGCCAATTTAACATTTCATCCGAAAGACCTCCAGCAGGGATTTTGCTCTTGAATGTCCACTGAAAATTTTGAACCCATGCAGGCAAAGACCTTCAGCGGATATGGCGATGAGAAACATCCTTTAGCAGATGCAGAATGGTTACTCATGGGTGTCGTGTCATCTTTGTTTCATTTCGTTGTGGAAAGTATAACTTTTCACTCCAAGTACAGAAAAAAGAGTTACATCTTATTAACACATAACTGAATATATCCTCAACTTTAACTACCCTCACCTGCCCTGTTTCTGACTGTATCCAAGCTGATAAAAACATGGAATTTCTGCCCTTAGTGCACTGGGAATTTCCATCTGTTTGTTGAGAACACACAGTCTTCCTGTCCTGTATCTACATAAGCAAATGATCTGATGAAATGTGCAAAAGACACAATATCCATAGATTCCTAGCTGTAGGCATCGTCTGATGAGATTTCTTGCTGGTGTCACTGTTAAAAATGTCCTTGTAATAGTTGTTTTCCAACTTCCACACCATATCATGTTATTATAATACGCCATGTTAAACTGGTAAGTCACCGGATGAAAATAATGTCCACAAGAAATAATAGTGATGTTGCAGGTGATTTCATTACCATGCGATTCTTGTCGTTCACACTCGGCTGAGAGGAAACAATGCTAAACCAGCGCTTACTATGTTTGATAAATCAAATGTGTGACGTTCTGTTGTTTCTAAACCAATCAGATTAACTAAAAATGGCATGTATTTGGTGGGTCTAGAACCTTAGAATCGCATACTAATGAAATCACCTGTAAACTATTCTACCTGGTAAATTTACTTAACTGTCATTCTAAGCTCGCTATATGAAGATAAATTCCTTTTAAAATGTATATAAAAACTTTTTCATGCCATTGAAAAGCCTTTTTTTACAATCCATTAATCCACGGGTCTCCTTTAGTAATTTAAGGCTTTACAATAAGTTAAATTAACTTAACAAAATAATTACAGAAATAGTACAATAACACTTCTCGTGGAAAAAATTACAAAAACCCTTAAATACCAAATGTGACAGCTTTTTTAGTTATCTGTTATTATTGATCCATTTACAGAAAAGTTTCACAGTGTAACAAAGACGCCGACTGCTCTGATTGATAAGCTACAAAGATTCGTCTTACACCCACATCCAAAAAGATTACAAAAAAAGATTACCAGTTTGTATCACACTGGGTCTGCAACATTGGCCCCCGCCGTTGGCAGTTTAGAGTCATTTTTCCCATCGAATCTCATGCAACCAAATTTAATTTGTGACAGGTTTTCTTACTTGTTAACTGCCTTATGACTTGCAGCTAAATTAAACCGAAAATTGTGTGGGAAAAAAATCGAGAATAAAGTGAAAACAAATTTTCGAAGGAGATTAATCAGACACACTCTAAAAATTTTCAGACAAAATTGTTTTTTTAGATTCAAAAGGTTTTTTGAAAAACCAAATTTCGATGCAAAACCAACATGGATTTTTTAAAAAATCCATGTTGGTTTTTGCATTGAAATTGGACAAGAAAGGTCGAGCTAGATTTTCTCAGAAGTGGAAATTTTGAATCTGAAAAAACCAATTTTGTCCCCACAGTTTTTAGAGTGCATTCATACAAATCTGTGCATGACACCATTTTGATCAGCAAACCCCAACTGGTTTTTTTATCATGAAAATGTTGGGCAAATTCAAGAACCAAGCAATGTTTCACTAGAAACTGTGTGCCAGTTCATGCTAGGGGATATTAACTGACAGACGGATTGACAGACGGGCGGACAGACAAATGCACATGAATGAAAACATAAGTGTTATGGAATTATTAAAAACTAAAAAATAGATATCGCCATTTGTTTTAAACAGCCCTATGTGCAAATTTACAAGCCTGACTACCAAACCTCTTGACAATTTCTCTTTTTGGTCCTTGCATGGACAAGAGAGGTCAAGCCAGATTTTCTCAGAAGTGGAAATTAATAGGTGAATCACCCTTTCATCTTTCTCCATATAAGATACCTGTCTTAACATGTCATGTACATTAAAGGGAGTTCAGAGAATTCCTATTTTGGTATTATAGGTAAACACGGATCCATGCTTGATGATAACAGAAATTTGACCAGAGAGTATTTTCAACTGCAAAGATAGGTTGTCATCCATTATATATACTGGCAGTAAATATACAATGTTTAAGCACCACTGCACAGGTCATAGAATTAGTAAAGGCTATGTTTGTTGGATAGAAAGATAAAATGAGGATAGATACGGTAAGTGCAGCCCTCTAAGCTCCCTTCTTGGTGTTTGCGAGGATCTTGAAGGTGCTCTGAAAATATTGAGGGTTCACCACCTATTGTTTGAACCATGCAGGAAAGGCCAAATTCTGTTGTACGGTACTGTAATATTTGAAACAAAATAACTAATGCCAATTCGTTTTTGTTTTCTGTTTTGTTTTAGTTTTTTTCCAAAGAAAAAAATGTCTGTGCTGCCTTTGTAAATCATAATTTACTTTCATTTTATGCAGATAAATGCAAATTAGTTTAACATAAAAAGACATGATTGCCATAGACAATATTCATGAATGATTATCACGTAGCATAACCATAATCCAAATTACAAAATTGTAAAATTGGATATGAGGGCAGTTAAATGCAATTACAGGTTCATAAATCAGTTGAGAAATCATGGACATGTTGTTTACATCAGCCAAGATACAATGAAAAGCAATAGGGTCTACATCTCTATATAATTATGTGAATAACGGTTCTGATACTTTTTTTTTCAATGTTACTTTTTTTTTATTATCAAATTTATTAATAAATTGGCAGCACACAAACTACAAAATTTCAGTCGATTTTACAGTCAATGAGAGCAGACTTGCAGCTTTGGCTGCCAAACAAAAATCGTAAAATTGTAGTTTTTAAGGTTTGTCACATTTTCTTAAGGGTTGTTTCTTACCAAGTTCATAGAGAAACAACACTTCAAAAGTTTATGGTTCTCAAACAGTAGACCTATATTTGAAAACCATGTTATTATAAGACTAATAAATATGTAACTTCCGCAGTTTACTCTTGAGGGCATTCGGTCATGTTATTTGGACGACAAAGAGTTCTGTTATTCCATTGAAATTTCTAACAGTGCAAAATGCTAGTGCCTCTGCTGACACTTATTTTTATTACCAACACAGGGGACGCTCTATGTGATGATCATGATATGACAATCTCTTAGGTTTCTTTTGTATCCCTGTCAAGTTTGTTATGATTACATGAACACAGTCCTGTTTATAGGTATTTAAACGAACATGTTTTTTAATTTTTTTTTTGGGACATGAAGTTTGCTCCATCACCATAAAATAATTATGCGTAATTACAGGACTAGTATAGACTCTTATACAGATGATTCTGATCATTTTAGAGTAATTTAACATCATAAAACAGTACTTTGACTACCATACATTCTTTCCATGTGTGCCTCCCTGTGCACCATGTGTAGCACTTTCTTCAATTGCGAGCCTGTTGTAGCTTATATTGCTAGCCGCAGCGAATACAAAGAATATTTGGAATGTGTGAACCTGATTAATTACTTTTTATAAACAAGCTTAGCAATACTCTTCTCTACAGTTTACAAGATAGACAGATAGACAGACAGGTCTGCCTCAAAACGTCATTAAACAGGGTGTGCTGCTATTACCATCTTTATAACCTGAAAGAGAACGTGATGGGCTGTTTGAAAATTCGGCCACATTTCTTAATGAAAGAACTGGACTTTGGGGCTGTCCTGATTTACTGATGTAAAGGGCATCTCTATAAATGTAAAGGACAGTTCTATAAATGTAAAGGACAGCTACTAGAAATGTAAAGGAAGACATGAAAGGGGGAATCCCCCAACTGATCAATTTTTGTCTTTCATCCTGACCCACTTCCGGTCAGGAAATTGTGTGTCACCGGAAGAGGAAGTGTTCTCAAAATAGTGTTCTTACTAAATTCCGAGTCATCTATTCAACTGGTCCAAATACTGGTCCAAATTCTTGGAATGGTGAAGTTCCGTACCCAGAGATAGATTGTTGGATGAAATAGTAAGAACTTAGAGGTAGGTCCTGCAGGAAAAGATGTAAAAACATACACTTTTCCTGAAGATACTGGGTACGATTCTAGAATTTTGGAGATATCTATTGACAGGCAACAGCAACAGTGTCTGTTTTGGGCAAGTAAAATATCTTTCATTCTTGTAGGCACTGATGCATATTATATTTCATGATATCTTTTTTTTTGCGATATATATTTTCAAAATTAAGATATAGGCCTGAATTGCACCTCTCATTACATTATTACATTTCAATATTTACATTTAGTATTTTGGCATCATGCTATCGTAATATCAACACGAGTATGCCAATATCATGCATGTATCATTATTTGCTAGTAATGCTTCACCTTAAATTTAAGTCTTTATTTATAAGTGGGCATTGGACTTGAAAAATAAATAAATATAGGCATTGCCACTTTTGATATTAAATTTCTCCCATGTAGCCAACCTCCACCTAGAATTATAAATGTATCTATTTCTGCAACACTTACAGACATGTTATCATTAAATTCCTCCGATTGACTAAAATTTGAGACGATAATGTGTTTACACAATATCATTATTCGAAATGTTCTCATTTAGGACATTTATCTTAAATGTTCTGGGGTCATTATACACCTATTAGTTCCATTATAGACGTTGTTATTACATTCATTAATTGGTCAACATGAACTTAAATTTAAAGTATTAAGGTAGGGAGTAATCAAATTCTCAAATGCAACACTTATGTACAATTTATTGTACATAATGATTGTGAAAACATGTTCTGAAATTCGACAATGGATAGGGATATAGGCCTATTGCACTTAATCATTGAACATGTGGGGATAAGTTTTAACCCCCGATAATGTTCCCAAAAAAAATCGGAAAATAAAATAATAACATATTTATTTAAATACATAAATAACAAACCCTAACTCTCCACTGTCTCCAGTATACTTGTTACAAAAAAAAAATTCTGCATACAGTATACATTGTAAAAATTGAAATTTTGAGTCAGGTCAAATGATTGAGTGAGATGGTTGCACAATTTGTTTGAGTTGACACAGCTTGTTGTTTTGAGTTATGATTATTTTTCAATTGTCTGAACTTATAACAACAAACTATGTTTGCTCAAATGAATTGTGCAACCATCTCACTCAATCATTCAAGCTAACTAAAAATTCCAATTTTACAGTGTTGTCCATGGCCTTATTCTAGAAAAAGGTTGATTGTGATAACATATCAGGCCTATAGGTTGATATGTATTTGGTCAATCAAAATGTTCACTATTCCACCAAGATGTTGGTAAAACACAGTGGTAGCATGCTTGGCTGACGGCCGCCAGGTCCCAGGTTTGAAACCAGCTCTTGCCGGGTTGCCTGGCCTTTGGTGGATGGTTGTTCCAATCATCCTTTTGCCTCATTGCCGTGTCCTCCTCCTTTCCTAATTAGCCTACCAAGTGGAAGGACCTAAAGCGCCAACAATCCATCCCTCAACCAATGCAGCATTGGTTGTCTTTTTCTATAGAGTGCATCATCATATACTTTTAAATTTCCTACATTTTCTATATGAATATACTTACACAAAGAACAGAACCATAATTACACTTCGTAATGTAAGCACTCCTGTCTGTGCAGTGGAAAAAAATCCTCTAAAAAAACAAAAGATTTCCATTAACAAAATATATATCCTATCATTATATGATTAACAACAGTTCTTTTCTTGCTGCAGTTCGGTGAATTCTCTGTGAATTTTCACTATTTCTTATAAGAAAGCAAGGCTGCTTTGTCTCTGGCAAGGATGGGGAAACTGGAAAGACCTTGTCTGACTCTGAAAAACAAGAAAACCAAAGGTCGAATTGGAATAGGACAAAATTAGACGATTAGTCAGTGAATGAGCTCAGAAATTTCATCAATCTTCAATGGCTCTTTACTGATCATTTGAATAACGTTAACTTCCTAGTTATATGATTTATTATTAATAATGATTATGTCTAATCGAAGAAGCTATGTCTGAATGAAGTAATCATACAGTTGCATAGAGAAGTATTCATACAGCCCATCATCTCCCATAGGGTGCTATGTATAACACACTGCAAATTGATTTCAGATCTGGAATGAGCACCATATAAAATTACATCATACCATCACGATAGATTGATAGTCATAAAAAACATTGATTGATTAAATTGACTGATTGATATATATATATCTATTGATAGATTGATTGGTGATGGATTTATT
The DNA here is from genome assembly GCA_026936325.1 of Platynereis dumerilii. Taxonomy (NCBI): domain Eukaryota; kingdom Metazoa; phylum Annelida; class Polychaeta; order Phyllodocida; family Nereididae; genus Platynereis; species Platynereis dumerilii. The sequence continues at coordinate 417,277 of JAPTHN010000037.1, read as the reverse complement.
GATAAATAGTTGAATTGACTATTTTACTGTTTGTTGGATGTCAGATTATCTGTGGATTGATAGCAAATTGGTCTAGATACAGCCTGTATCTGTAGTTTGTTTATAAATAGTTTAATTACCAACTTTATGTATGCCTTTTTGTTATAAAATTCAATATTCAACTTAAAATTGAGAATAAGGCTATGTGTGTTATGCAGTTCATTCAAGGATTGCAAATTCCTTACTGAATTCCTCGCTAAATTCCATAATTTTTTTTCATATCAAAATCTGTGGCAGAGATGTGCAGTTTCATAACATTTTAATTAAACTAGATAAGGATGATTTAAGGATGATTTAAGGATGCACTTGCAGTTGTAATTAGTAGAAATTAGAAATTCTTCCATAGTTCTACTTTTTCTGAGCGCTTTTTAGATGGGGAGGGTTGTTTGTTTCACTGCATAAACTGAACATGTCATAACCAGGCAGGATTATGGAAATGGAAATTATTGAAAATTGTAAAATTTCAGAAATTGCAAAAAGTTCCAAAACATGCTTGTATGAATGAAACCAAAAACGGCCAATGACACATGCACAATTCTGTCTTGTCCTAACCACATTGGCAAATTATGGAGTAATTTTGTGCGGTGGATGAATGATTTGGGCCTGACGCCCTGTATTTATGCACTGAATTTACATACTTAGGAGGCTAGGTTGGACAGGAATAGGACCCAAAAAAAGGGGGAAAAGATGATAGAAACTTATGACCACCCTAGGTTCGTGTGACCTAGAATATCTGTAACAGTGTTATAGGTATTTTAGAGTACATACAAATTTGGGCTTTCGTCCTGAATTCCAGTAGGCTAATTAGGACACAGCCATGAGGTGGAGGATGATTAACCTGCGATCCAACATATAGGTCCAGGTGACTCGGCCAGAGCAAGAATCAAACCTCAACCAAGCAATTCGAATTTTAGGCCAAGAGTACCACAAACCAGCTAACCCCCTTCCTTCATGAAACAGGGGCATTCACAATTTTGCACATGACACATCACAGTAAATTCTTCAATGCATTATTCGCAGTGCTTTGGGAATTATTGAACCGGAGTTCGACAGGGCCCTGTGGTCTTTCCAATGCTTTGCGGCTCCAATTAGCATAACAATTTGCTGAGATTACAATAGGAATGCCACAGAAATTTGAGATGCCTTCCGGTGGTGATTTTGAAAAGAAAAGGACGATGTAACATGAGATAGCAATTACAACATTATAATGGCACTGAGCTGACTTGAAAGAATGCACTGAACACCTAATATTGGGCTTGTTTGTTGTTTTACCTGCCCCTATAGAGTGCTGCAAACATCAACCTGAGGTAGAATGCATGTTACAGTATGTGCATTGATAATTGATAGATGTATTATTATATAGATACAGTTTACCTTTAAAAATATATAATTGTGCTGTTCAAGAGAAGAAATGTGCATTCATTTTCATAGCGAAAATGCATAGTCTTCAATAATTTAAGACAAAACCAGTGAAACTAAAACGGAATGCCTTCCATGGAGGGTCAAACCAAGTCCACGATCAGCAGTTCTAAAATTACAGATTATTATGTCTGAGCGCAGTGGTAGAATAGAACACTTTCATCTAAATTGTTGGTGTTCAGTAACAAATTGTTAAAGTTGCTATCAATTTTTTTTAAGTTTCCAGGTTTGTTCTAAGGAGTTAAATGATAAGGGCACAGTGCCATATTGACAAATAAGTTTGCACCTTTTGTAATTTACTTCTATCCATATTATTTATCAATATGGGGACTGCTGTTAGCTCTATTAGTAGCCCCGTGACCTCCCAAACACTCACCTCTGGGTTTAATTCCAGCTCTGGCTTGGTCACCTTGACCTATGTTGGACAGCAGTTTCAACCATCCTTCACCTGATTGCTGTGTCCTCCTTCTTCCCGATTAGCCCACAGGTAAATAATACAGGATGTGAAGCCTCATTCATTGATCCATCTATATAGAAATATTATACACGAAGATCATCCTAAACTTATGCAATGTCACAGCCCCATTTCACAGTGTGCAATAGCTAGTGTGTAGGCAGAGTGACACTTTGGTGTGTATTGGGAAACACTGTCATCCTAGCAGGGATCTGTGCACTGGGTGTGCTTGGAGCAAGCTTTGAAGTGTGTCTCTGTTGGAAGGTAAAGGCATTCTGCAGTAGAAGGCAGTATCACTTTGTTCTAGTATTACAACACACTGTCTGTTATGTGGTCTATTGGATTTTTTGTGATCTGTAATACAGCTGCTGAGCTGTGTGTGCCTCGGAGTATCTGCCTATGATGCACTGGGGCAGTGGCAGTCCCACCGGATTCCTCTTAAAGAATCTACTGGAGGATTGGAATTTAGAAACTTGTGATTACTGGTGGCTACTTGTAGTTATAGACGGTTACTAGTAGTTACTGGTGGTTGCTGGTAGTTACTGGTGGCTACTGGAGGACAGTGGCTCTTACCCTAGGTTACCGGGGGGACTGGTATCTACTGGTATCTACTGGTATCTACTGGTATCTACTGGTATCTACTGGTATCTACTGGTATCTACTGGTATCTACTGGTATCTACTGGTATCTACTGGTATCTACTGGTATCTACTGGTATCTACTGGTATCTACTGGTGTCTACTGGTATCTACTGGTGTCTCATGTAGGTTACTACACTTACAGTTGTATACTGGTGGTTACTTGATGCAACTGATGGCTAAAGTTACAGTTACTGTAGGTAGCTGGCAGCTACTTGAGGCTACTGATTGCATATAATTATGGCATTACAGTGACAGTTACTGTAGATTATTGGTGGCTACTTAAGGAATTTGTGACTTGAGTGACAGTTACTGTATATAACTGGAGACTGCTGATGGCTATTTGGCACTACAGTAATAGTTCCTCTAGATTACTGGTGGCTATATTATGGAATTTGTGGATTCTATAACAGTCTCCACAGAGTACTGGTTGCACGAGTACTTCAGGCTGGTGGTAGCTATAATTGGATACTACATTAATACTTACTATGGATTACTTGTGGCTTCCCGGGTCGACTGGTGGTAATAGTAACAGTTACTGTAGATTACTGGTGGCTACTTGAGGTACTGGGCGACATTAACTCTTATAATCAAGAGAAATAAACCTGTAGCTGTAGATACTCATGAAGACACGTGAAGTCTGGCAAACAGTGTCACATGTCAGATACTGGAGGCTAGTGTAGTGTAGCCAGACTATGTCAGTGAGTGCTAGGGACAATGTCACTGGAGAAATAGTTGGTTACTTAAGGGGTACTTGCTTGTTCTCCTCTTCTTCTTTTTACTGGAGAATTGTAGTGGCTAATGAAGAAAACTAAAGGCTACAGGAAGCTCCTATTATTTGAGGCTAAAGGTTTTGTAGAATAGTATTGAAAGGTATTGGAGCCTACTGTGTGGCTACTGGTTGCTCTGTGCTCTCTAAATTACAAAAGGTTATCACAACTTAGTTTCGATGATAGGAAATACCATTACCAAATGCTCCTTGTGAGGTCATATCCTATACTTGTCATGTTATCAGCACAAGTCAACGAATGAGTCATACCACTCATCAGTGACCTCGGTCATATGTTTTCTGACGACAGACCTACAACTTATTTCTATGTAGGGCAAAAAGGAGCTGTAGTGACAATGTTTAAGATAGGACATGTAGTGACATCAATGATTTTCTCAAGCAGCCGAATTTAATCACTGATCCTTCAATGGCTGTAAATTACTGAAGGCTTATTCGACCCCAGGCTACTTACCTACAGAAGGCTTATGTTTACTTTGGGCTAGTGGAAGGCTATGGCGAATCACTGGAAGCAACTGGACACTTCAGTAGCTTGTGGCTACTGCAGACTTCAGGCAGTTTACCGGTGGCTAGCTGCTATTGGGTAATACTGCAGGCTACTGTTGGCTAAAGGGTGCTTCTACTGCAGGCTACTGAGCTGCCAAGGGCTTGTGGCTTATTCTACTGCAGGCTTCTGAGCTGCAGGGGGCTGCTGAGCATCTGCAGGTATTGGATTCTACTGCAGGCAAGGGGCCAAAGATTGTGGGAGGCAAGGGCCACACATTTGACTGCATCCATCACATACACACACACACAGAAATGGTTGTTGCAAGGAGCACCACTGGAGCCACAGATATGTGACAGGCAGCCACCACAGTGAGACATGCCCTTTCTTGCTCCAGTATCAATGTGCTGGGGAGGCTGGCGCGGGCTATATGGCTGCAGCGCCTTGCATGGTACCATACCAGCAGCATATTGATGGTTCCTGGGGAGGGAACGCACATCTACTAGGTGCTCAAACCAAGCCCTGCCTTCCTACAGTGGCTGCTGTCATGAGGCAGCTCCTTGTCAGGGCAGGCTTGGATATATACATGTGTGTGTTTGTGTGTATATGTGCATTGCTGTGGACACTTGGCTTAAACATGTGTTGAAAATGCTTGGATCAATGCCGGAACTGCTTGGAATGTGGCCATAAACTGAAAGTGGCTAACAGGGACACTACAACACCGCACTAATGCATTGACACTGCCCACCTAGACACTGGGAACATAGACACTGCTTCTAGGACACTATACATTTTCTCTTTGGCTCTCTACCACACCACATACCGACACTGGCTTCCAGGAACACATTACCACACTGGCTAACCAGCCTCCAGGACCCTGGTTACCTGGATACAGTCATCCAGGAGACTGGCTACTGGTCCTCAGCAGTCCTGGCTGCTGCTTGTGACTGTGCCACCGTGACCTGTTTCCACGTCCTTGACCTTCACCTGTGACCTGACCTTGGCGACACCAGCGCCACCACTTTTTTCTTGGCTGGTAAGTCACTGAGCCATGCAAGCTCACATCCACAATCTATAGCAATGTGATCGTATCTGGCAGATAGTTGCTGAATTTAATACCTCCATGAATATTAAGCCAGATTCACATGGTAATTCTGGTGTTTTCAAATTGCCTAATGCTTAGCTAATAGCTCATGGAAGCCAGATACAGTTTGGCTTTTAGCAACTTTTTTTTGTCAGTCTGGATGTCTTTTTTCCTTCTTGATTTCACCTAATAGATCCGTTGTTGCTTGTTGTAGGGCTTTTGATAGGAACTGCAGTGCTGAGCCTATTGATTTAGTAGGTTGTGCTGGGGTTTAAATACTAGTATATAGACATATATATGTGAAGGAGAAGGCTGTGGAGCAGTGCAGACTGGGAGTAGCAGATTAGCAAGAGCAGATGCTGGACTGGCTGCAGATGGATTTTTGATCAAGGCTGAACTTAATTGGAATTGCTTGTAACCAAAGTGGGACAGGTGAGCTGTCTGGTCCTGTTCTTTCATCAACATTCATTATCTTCAACATCGTTTTAACCTTCCTGGTCTGCCAGTCTCCAAACCTTCGCCTCAAGCCAAACCTCCTGCAAATGGTTTCTGCAAATGGTTTCAGCCAATGACTCCAGCTGAAGCAGTGAAAGGAGCACTGAGTTTACAGACATACTTCAAGCCATTCCAGCCATTCCAGCCATTCTTTTAAAGCTCACAGAGACCTGTCTTGTACCATTATCTGATAACTGATTACTCTAGCCAAAGCTCATTATACCAGCAGTAGCTGATTACTTATATGCGATAAATCCTAAAGCCAGTGAATAATGGTCATATTATATGTTAGCCTTAACTCATGTCTCCTGTCATAGCTGCATGGAAAACAAAACTACTGATATTCAAATACATGTATACCATAGTCATCTCAGTCCAACTCATACCAATACTTCCTAATAGCATCATTCTATAGCCAATGGTCTAGCGAATGATTTTGTGGATGGCTCAAGCCAATGATTCCAGCATCAAACTAGTGACTATAGCCTAAAACTGGCAACTCTAGCCTCAAGCTGATGAATCTCCTTGTGACAAGTTACTTTCAACCAATGACTCTGGCCAATGTCACTGACCTGACTGTAGGCAGTGATTTCAGGCAGTTACTGTAGCCAAAGATTATTGCCACATACCAGGGCCGACAAGTAAGAGATTTTCACCATTTTAGAGTCATTGACTGTAGCCAAAGATTTTCACCAAAGACTCCAGCCAAGGACTCGAGCCAATGACTCTGGCCAATGACTCCAATGCCAATGGCTCAAGCCAATGACAGTCACTCTTGCCAACATCTGCCAACTTGGAGCATCTCTTAGCAGCCTCTATTAGATAAGTGCTGGGTTAATATGCTTTCAGCCTTGACTCAGATTGCATCAAAGGTATTGTGCCATATTTGCCCATTACTGGCTATCATATTACATAGGTATATTATATAGAAGACTCCTCCTTCAATTCCACATCTTAGAACATGCCACCTACTACAAAGCTGTCTGGAGATTACAACTATGTTATTATGCAGCTAAATTGGGAGAGCAAGTCTATAGATCTCCAGAATGTGCAATATAATGATGTTCTATTCAGAATGTAAGGGGTTTTATTGTCATGGTAGGTGGATGGAATTAGGGTGCAGTCCTCTAAGCAGGTTCTTAGTAACTTCTTACTATTTCAGTCTTCTTGTAAACTACATAGTCAAATACGTTTCATTGGAATATCATTTATTGTACGGAATCTTCTTTTCTTTCTCTTGTCAGTATGTATAAACACTAATTACTGGATTTTAGACTACCAATTTCTCCAAAAGGACATCCACTGAGCACCAATGAAGATCTCCCTATATATTAGACTTGCATTGTTCTACTGTACAACCAGTACAACCAGACATTGAATCTGAAACCTTCAGGGGAATGTCCCAATGGCCCAAATTTTCATCTCTAGTTTAAACTTGGTTTGTGAATAAACTAGGTTTAAACCCAGTTTAAGATATTAAAACTTTAGTTTTTCTTTTCTCGAAATTTTCATGTCTGGTTTTAAAAATGGACCAGGTTTTTCTGTGGTTTTAGCAGAAACCTGCTCAGGGGTGGTTTAACTCCTGGTTCTGGAAGCCTTCAGGGAGGATTTTGCGTGTGCAAAGTCAGATTTCCTTTTCACTGAGCTATAGTTAAGGATATCAGATGTGCTCTGAATTACTTTTTTCCGAAAATATTTTCATCCCAATTTTTTTTTCAAGTTCCCCACCCCCCCCCCCATTTTTTCCCAAAAATTTATGAAATTTTTTCTGCCAAAAATGTTTCTTTTCCAAATTTTGTTTCAACATTTCTTCTTTCCATAACTCCCCCATGTGGACATTTTTGTAAATTTTTTTTTTTATTTCCCAAAATTTTTTCCAAAATACTTTTTATACATTTTTTCTTTTCATGTTTCTGTCGCAACTTTTTATTAGGAGAAGAGTAATACAAGTATTTGTAGATCATTACAATTTATTGTCTTTGAAATGTATCTTTTGGGTCCAGGTGTTTCCGTCCTCATGCTTTGGCATTTACATGATCATTCATTCTATTCCTAATTATCTATTCAAACTGTTGTATCTTCCTTTTTTGATTTTTTTTACATTTTTTTCTTCCCTCTCTATTCATATTCCCCTTTTTGTCTTCTCTTTCCTTCTTCATTTATTTCTAATCTGGTTTCTTTTGTTAATTCATTTTGTCTTCTTTGTTTTACCTCCTGCATGTTTTTGCTTCTTCATTTGCACTCGTCCTCATTTTCTACCTCTTCTCTTTTTCTGCACTTTCGGTTATCTCCTTCTTCATGGCCTATTTCATCCCTTTCTTCCTTCTTTTCTTGCTTTTATTCTCTTTATTCCTTCTTGTTTCTCATATTTCTTATATTTCTTCTCCTTCCGGCTTCTTTCCTTAATTATGGCTGTATCATATGCTTTCCTTCATCTTTTTTTTTCCTTTATCTCCTTTCTTGTTATTTCCTGTTCTTTTAGATCTTTCTTCTTCTTGAGTTATCTTTCTTATATTTTGTTCCTTTTTCTTCTTCCTCTTCTTTTTAATTGTGCTCTTACTTTCTTCTAAATTTCCGAATGCTTTTCTCTCTTCCTTGTCTTAGTTTCTTGTCTCATCTTTCTTCTTTGAAATTAGTCTAAATTAACTTCATGTACATTTCTTCAAAATTTATGCTGACCATGCTTCCTGATTTTGCTTTAATTTCCTTTCAATCTTTTCTTTTTCTCCTTCTAGCATTCTTCTTTTATTGCTCTTTGTTTCTTTCTATTTGCTTATTACTTTTCTTTTGTTCCTTACTTATCTTTTTTAATTTTGCTTCTTCTTGTTTCATAGAACTGGGTGCAAACTGAGTTTAAACTCAATCTCCATAAACCTGGTCTAGCCAAGGTTTGTCAGAGATGAAAATTCGGTTTTTAAACTAGGTCTAAACTCAAGTTAAACTTGGTTTATCGAAACTGGGTTTAACTGGGTAAAACCCTGGGTTAAACCAAGTCTAAACCTAACATGAAAATTTGGGCCAATATGTTCTATCCTTTAACAACTGAACCACCCAGCTGCTTATGCAAGATTATTATGATGTTGGTTAATTGCTGTTGTACAGCCTTGTACTACAATAACCTTGATCATACAATATACATGCAATCATTTACAATAATTGACTACATGATAGAACCTGCATCGTCATCAGATGGTTATTGGATCAATACTTAGACCTGACATCATCAGCATGATTGTCATCATGATCTGTCATCTTGTTATCATCATTGTGACAGTGGGCCTCCTAGTGGGCTATTCTGGTATCAGTTCATCATTCTGTCTGTTTGAGGCAGATGAGGCACCAAGCTATTCAGACCACAGGTTTGTCAGAAACAAGGGGCTCGGTGGTGTAGTGGTTAGCACGCTGGACTGCTGCGCCGGCGGCCCGGGTTCAACTCCCGGCCGCGGCCGAGTTCCCAACTGACAATTCAGTGCTGGGTGATTGCTTAATTGGGTACTGTTGCCAGCAGTACTAGCCTAGTCTGGATGTCGGGGAGGTAACTGACACGTGCCGTGGGCTCAACTGGAAATAAGTTGTACCATCCATTCCAGGTGGGGACTTTCGTTGGCTACCCACGTTAAATAAGAACACCTTTACCTTTACCTTAGACAAAGCAGATGATAAGTCTAGATGGTAGAAAGGCACTGGTGCTATTACATTTCTTTCTATCAAGCATTATGTTAAAAAACTCTCTTGCACTTATTGGTAGTATCACGAATGCTGTTTGATGGAATGCTATTTGTTAGTTCCCCATATGTGATGCATGTCGGAAATGTAAAACCTAGAAGATCCCACATTTGGAGAGGCAGACAGACCAGACAGCTGGACCAGAGAGACAGAGACACAGAGACACAGAGAGACAGAGACAGACAGCGACAGACAGACAGACAGAGACAGCTAGACAGAGAACATTTGTTGTGAACTCAAAGCCTTACCATCTCATGATTATATCTGCCTCTAGCAGTTCCTCATACAAACTTACCAAGCTTATGATTTGTAACATAGATAATGGGACTTCAACAGAAACTACAACATATTACAATAGTAATTGCTCCACAACATCATGCCATGTGTGTAATATAATTATACAATTGATGTAAGCATTACATCATCACAATCGTCATCATTATTACCCAATATAATCACTGCCAATTCCATCACAATTATCACCCCTCCCCATGGCTCAATCATAAAGTAATAGAAATCAATTCACTGCAGGTTCAGTCTTGACATTCATTTCCATCACTGATTAAAAAGGCTGTATCATCCAAGGGATTGATATAATTAGTACTTTTTATTGCACTGATGGTAGCCCAACTTATATACCTCGTTATATCCGGAAAATTCTACCTGTTCCTATAAGAATATTTCTGGTTTAAAGTAGGATTGAGGGATTTTAAGAGCAGTATCCCAGATGGATGTTATTAGGACGATTTTTGAATTGGTGGTCCATAAATTACCAGAGTTTAAAACTATCTGTTCTTGGCTTGTAAAGATCCTACTCAGGATGTTAGTGTGAACATATTATTGTGGACTTTTCTCATCTCTTCAGTCTTCGTTAAATTCTTGTGGATGACAAAAACTTGCCATAGAGGACTGCACATGCAAACCTTACCTATTCCTGACTTAGCTGATTGTGAACTTCAAGTCCATTTGTCTTGTCAAAGTGTATTACAACACGCCAGTCATTGCATATTTTACAGCCATGTACTGCATATGCCAGTGTCAATACCATTATTGTAATCCATTCATTTGGAAAGTCGTTTCAATTATTGCACCTGCTGCCTGTATACATGCTAAATATTGTGCTGCACATGCTAAAATATTGCTGTATACGTGTGTAAACCTTCCAGTCCAATATAACGACACCCAGAATACGTGGATCTCATTTATTACTCCCAATATCCTGAGCTGCATGATTCTGCAATGATGGGAAATCAATCAAACAGAATTCCATCTCAGTATGTCATCTCTGTATTCCAGTCATCCTGGCTCATCACAACAGCAATGACTGCTCTTACAGCTTGGTGGTCATTGGGGATAGTAGACAACACATTGTTTCTTGTGTATCGAGAAAGCTGGGAGCAGTGGTTAGAGACTTAGGTTGAAAGTCTCAGGTTTAGTCCCATCCCTGGATCTTTCTGGTAGTCATTGGCCATAACAGCAAATGTTACTATAATTTGACTGTCATTTTGGGTGACAAAACAACAGCTCTATCTTGAGAACTGAAGTGCACCTTGGTAAGAGACTTCTACAGAGCTGTCTTCTGCTCTGTTGAAAATCCACTCCCATCCTCAAATTCCAGTCATCGGTAATTTTACCTCAATCCACCAATCCAAGAATCTTAGGGTTTCTGGGCCTACATTTGCTTGGCTTGAAAAAGGCGCTTTCCAATGCACAGTATATAGAAACGAGTTTGTCTCACTGAAGCCAATTATTCTTAAACATCGTAATGGTCCTTTATTACCATAACTAAGTCATCTTTAATATACCCGTCCCGTTTGTTCAATATCTTTCAATGAAATTGTTTTTATTCAAACTAAGAAGAATAGACAGCGGTTTTGCCTATGTGACCTATTTGTTTGTTTTTCAACCAATTTGAAGGTGATTTGGTTTTTGAAGGAACTTTGCAGAACAGGCCCATTTGTCAATCTTAAATGGCTTTCTTCCCCATTCTGTATTCGCCCATTTGAATGCAAATTGGTTATAGGACCATTTGTCTATTTCCAATTTGTGTGCGGCATTGTTTATCATTCTAGTGGCCCCCAGTTTGATTGTACTGCTTTGGGTTATAAAAGGACCAAGTCGAATTGGCCTGACTGGCAATCTCATTCTCTGGTTAATATAAACCTGTTTTAGTCCAGTTTTTAGAAGCTTTCAGATGATATCTCTTCAAGAACAATTAAGATTTTTGGATCTTGAATGTCCTTCTGATGACCTAAAGCATGTTGGTGCATCTGCAGTTTGGATTGTGTAACCCTCAAAGGTAAGATTTTGCCAATCACAGAGATTTGTCTATGAGAAAAAAAGCAAATTCTCAAAACAGTTCCCATTGTGTTACACATTTACCCTGTAGGGAAACTAATATTTTCACCGCACTGATTCTGATACACGGGACTTACAGTCTAAAAACAGATGGGTCAACAGATTAGCATTCCTGCATTGGTTAAAAGAAGATTGGCTACAACCAAGAAAATGGTTGTAAAGACCAAATATTGTGTACTTCTTAACCAATATCTTGGTCTATAAGTGGCCATTTGGACTTGTCTGACACACAGCAACCAATAATAATTTGGTTATCACGACCAATGTTTTTTTTATCTGAGCAACAGGATGCTGCCCATAACTTAAGGTTTACTGTTTGAATGAGGCTGTAAATGTAGCCACTAGATCCAGAACACCAGCAATCTGGCAATACGACTGTTTCACAACAACACAGTAGCCTGGAATCTCAGTCTATTTACCATTTAGACTGGCATTGGTAGCACTATTCTCATTTAAAGCATGACATTCCCATTTGCCTGCAATTTGGTTTAAACCAGTCTTTGCTACGGATCGACCCATTACGTTTCATTTTGCTAGAGATTCTCGTTTCTCTATCCGACGCTGTTTACGGTAAGATTTTGCGAAAGTCTGAAGCATTCTTGGCAAGAATAATAGCGAGTGGCATTATCTAGGATGCAGACATCATGTGATGCCTTTAGCATCTCTCAGACCCGCAGCAGCAGCAGCAGCGACGCGAAGAGAAGAAGCATCAGCTGCCTCCTCCCCCGCCACCTTCTCGCTACATCTTTTTTTAGGTCATTTCTATCTGAAGCGAAGACTTGGGGATTGCAGAAATGTACACTGTAGAAAAATGAATTCATATTTGCAGCATGTTTTGGACTGGGATTTTTTAATTTGACGTTTGTAGCAATCTACATCATATGCAATACAGCCATATTCAGTATTATCGGAATGCCTGCCCGAAATGTATTCCTGGAAATGTGCCTATTTGTGATGTTTCTGTATAAATATCAAGCATCTGTTTCACAAAATCGTAGTTGATATTGTTACCTATCCATATACATGTATACAGATAGCATTGCGATGAACAGTCTGGCAGGATAAGGATACAATTTTCTATTTGACGTCGAGATACATGCATGAACAACATAAAATAAGCATTTTATGCTTGTCTCCAACAGAATGAGGCTACATACAATCCCCCTGCTTTATACAAGTTCCTCTTTCTTGGTGAAGTTATATTTCACATACCAAAACAATTTGTTGGTGAGATGTGGCTGGTGCATGTGATCGGTCTTTCTTATAAAACATATCACACATGTACGATATGGTGCTTGCCCAAAATAACGTAATAAGGCTCCGGTTTAATGCCATCCAAATGTGAAACATTTATGTTGTCTGAATATTTGAAATATTGATATCAATTTAACAATGTACCAAATACGGAAACTTGAAAGGTTACATGCTAAATTGAGGCAATTTACCGAATAGATTTCATTCTATCTCTAATTACCCAACAGCTTGGCATTTGAGTTGAATATTGCAGTGGGTAAAATGATCTATTTATCTATATTCCTAAATTGAGACAAGCTAGCTTAGTGCAGATAGTTACGATGAGATGAGATGAGATGAGATGAGATGAGGTGAGGTGAGGTGAGGTGAGGTGAGATGAGGTGAGATGAGATGAGGTGAGATGTGGTGAGATGAGATGAGATGAGATGAGGTGAGGTGAGGTGAGGTGAGGTGAGATGAGATGAGATGAGATGTGATGAGATGAGATGAGATGAGATTGAGATGAGATTGAGATGAGATTGGGATGAGATTGAGATGAGATTGAGATGAGATTGAGACCAGATGATGAGACGACATGATGCTGAGGTAAATGACATGATGATTTTAGATAAGACAAGATAATAGAAGAAGCTCTATATGATGAGATGAGATGATGCCCACAAACTTGGTAGATAGGTATATATGGCTATGGAAAGAGCAGCGTTCTTACTTCTTAGCCCAGTTCTGGATGCTCATGAGGGTTGATTGATGAGAGACCAAGAGTCCTCAACATGTTACGCATTTATCCCATTAGAGGGGTCCTTAATTACCCAACACAGACACTGATACAAGGGGCTGCAAATTTAACGTCTCATCCGAATGACATCCAGCTGGGAATTTGCTTTTGAAGGTCCACTGATATTTTGGGTTCAACGCCCGGAATGATAAAGTAAGATGACATTGGCTAACCCATGAAATGTTGTTCATTTCAAATGTAGTCTACATTCCATTGTAATTGAAAGAATGTCACTACCTTCCTTTACTTACCAACTCCCTTGGCTTCTAAAAATCATAGTACTGTAGTCCTTCAACATTACATAATACTAATTTTAGCAGTACATCTGTACTCATTAATGTCGTATCGATTAAACAATATATGGTTACACTGACTTTATAGTATTTCTATTTTTGGAATAATTACTCTGGCCAGGGCCAAACAGATGCATTCTAGGTTCAAATGGGGTCCAAATAGTTCAGCTTTCTACCTGTATGGACTTGAATTAGCATGTGGAGATTACGTCTTGGCTATTCTTCAAAGAAACTGAGTTGGAGCAATTAGATGTGGCTATGGCATGCCATCACTGTGCTTGAACCAGCCAATTTAATGTGATAAACACCCTGTGCATTAACACAGTGTAAATACCTTATATATAGAGTATGCTCATGCAGGCTTGAATGGTGTAGAAAATATGTGAAAATTGGCATATTGGTCTTACTTTCGTTGGTTGTTTAGCGAATTCCTAATACGATGAAGAACCAGAAAATAGACTTTCAAGAACCCTCCATAAAGGCACCGGGAAATAGCATTGATTTTTTTCTTGGTTCTGCGCATTCAATTGTGAAATGGTTCCACACATGTAAGTAGGTCTATTGTAGGGTATATTTGATAAATACACTTCTTGGCCAATACTCAAGCAGGTATAAAAGGTGCAGGAAATATATTATGCAGAAACAGGAATTTTGACCTAATTTTGTCTGAAGGGCACCGGGATATAGCTTCCTCTTTTTCCCTTTTAAAGGCGTATGCACTCCGTTGTATAGTTTACCTAAAATATCATGTTTGGCTTTTTTTAATACCTTTGCTAGGTTGGAAATTACAGCCTTCATCCAAAGATCATGCTAGCAGTACCTCAACATTCAGCAAGCAGCTCAGATTTTTAAAGCAATGTTGTGATGGAAGAGTCGCATGTCCATTTCAAAGGCAACCCAAACAGATACTAAAGGCAAGTTCACCTGCATGTTTTGACAACAAATAGCTTACCTGTTGACAGCATTTACCAGTGTGAGTTAAGTGGCCTTAAGTCTGTTAAGTACAGGTCAACGACCTGGAAAATAAACTTGCATGAAAGTGAGTTGAGGATAGCATGAGATGGAATGCAAACCATTAATGATCAATACAGTGTTTACCTTCTGGCGAAATTGCAGTATATTTTAAAATAGAAATATTTGTTGGTGAGGCCAGTTATACTGTATATTGGATGACTTACCATCTAATATTTCTTAAATCCTCCATAGATGAAACAACTTTTTTAAACTATATGTAGGTTTAGCTATTTTGACTGCATAACGAAGCCAGTTTGTGTTTCTTTGGTCGATATGCTGAAATATCATTAAAATGTGTTTTATCATATATTAGCAATGGGTTGGTAAAAAAATGTTGTTTTTTTTTTTGTTTTAGGATCTTATGATTAATGGACTTTAAAAAATACTAAACAGCTTGACAGATCTTATGTTCTTGCCTCTTTACATTATCACCATTGCCTATATGTGAAAGTATAGAGAGATGAGTCTAGCTCAGAACTTGCTTGATTTTCAAATACAAGTTGCAAACAATATATTCTGTCACCAGACAAACAGGTCCTGTGTGATGTCTAGCTCAATAGACTACATCTCCCCCCCCCCCCTATATCAATTTCTCTTTTGTAGATTTTACTTCAAGCATAGAATTCTTATATAGCCCTTACATATAGGTTCATGGGACCATGGCTTGAGCTCGGTTCAAAGGAGTTTTAAAAACATGGGCATTATTTAGATACTTTTCAGGCTTGTATTTTCATGATTAAAAGCTTCTAACTTTTGATCTTTTGCATATGAAATACCTATACATTATCGCGATTATGCAGCCTTTTCGTAATTGAATTTTATTGATTTTAGCATTATTTATGGTTGTGGAATATTGGTTCTTTCAGTATGTAATGTTTTCGTCATTATTTGGCTGAAGAGTGTCTAATACTAATATTATATTGCCATTTGTTGCATTATAAATTGTGTCAAAAGTAAACTTCGAACTGCAGACCTTAAAGTAAGTTATTGTACAAATATTCTTACTGGTTGATTTTTATATAGCCATTGCTATGTAATAATTATTATCTTGCCATTATCTTGCCATGGAATTGAAATCAATTGATGAAACATTACAATGTTACATTGTAATACAGACACAATGAATTTTAATATTTATCTTGAAGACAGATTTCTTCGATTTGGTCAGGAAAAAAGCTTACACATCAATTTATATCAACTAAAGGCAATCCCATACATACCTACATGCCATGTAAATGCAATGTACCATACATTTTTCATCAATTTCACTATAAAACCCAAGCATTTAATTCTAGTTTGTGCTAAATGCCACGTGAGATGTACAAATGATCTTTGATTCGCCCCTTCCCCTTGTCTGACATGGCTGAGCCCTTGTAACTTGCTGCCACGCCAAGATCAATATCTCCTCTGGCTCCTGAGCTGAAGGGATGATGGTTCGAATTTGGAATAACATCCTTCAATCCATGAGCAATTGCATCTTAAGCTGCAGGTCATTGCTTAGTTTGTAGCTGATGGATGGATTGGTGGATGGAACCGATGGAACAGATGGATTGATTGATGGATTGACAGAGTGTATATGATAAGAGAGGGAGAAACAGGAATTGTTTTTATTAAAGTTAAGCAGGTTTTCAATCAATGATAAAAATAGTGAAATTCCTTAAACCAGAGTTCAGCTGGCTTACAATTCATAAAATAAATAGAACAATGGTGACATGTATGTCTAAGTGCAAAAATTTGATTGAATTGTGTATCCTGAAGTTGCTATTGGTGGTGAAAAATATACAAATATCCAAATGGCCAAACTGAAATTTTTCGAATAATTTACGAGAAACACGTGTAGGTCCTGAATGTGATCCTGAAAAAGATTGTTGGATGATTCAAAACTACATTAAGGATAGACAATTAAGTAGACATAATCTGGAAGATAAATATATAGATAAATATATAGATCAATGGACCTATCTCATTTTAGATAGAGAATCTTCACCCAAAACTGTACGGTCTGTACCCATTGTCTTGTTCCTTCACTTTCCAACACAGACACAAAGTGGTTGTGCTGCTTCTGTGTCTTGGATGGGCTTTGCTAGTTAGGAAGTTGACTCAGTGTCATCAAGAGGCCTGGCTTTAATGCAGCTTTAATTCTGAGTTGTCTGACCTGCACTTAACTTCACTTAGAACCACTTTAAGCTTTCTGTGAACAGGTGAACTTTCTGTGGACACAACATGATGGGGAATTTGTCTAAGCGAACTCAACTTTTATCTGTTTGAGTGAGATTAAAAGTTTGTTGTAGTGCAGTTGTGTCATCTGTGTTTGAAATTTTAAGGTTGTGGGTACCAATCCTTGTCATGGCTAGTTCAACTATAGATGCTTCATATTATCAAGGTGTTATGTATTGTGAGATGCATAAGTGGTAGCTGGAAGTAGGGCTCTAATGTCATTTTCCTATTTGTCACAATTGAGAGGCAAGGACCATGGTGTTGAGGTATGATACACTCTTGGCACCGAATGAAACATCTTTCTAAAACATGAATGCCTAGGCAAGGAGGTAGACCCATTGTTCCAGCTGATTTAGATATAGGAGTGGAAAAGTGTAGTGTATTCTTGTCTCTCAGAAGAGTTGCTGGATGAGAGCGAAAGTGAGGTAGGGTTTTCTCAACATTTTATACGTTACTTCTATTTGCCCAGCATAGACACTGCTTCAAGGGACAACATTCAATTGTTCAGTAACCAAAACAGAAGTAACATTCATCTTTCGATTATTTCTAAATCAGTGCAACACACAAACCGATCAGCCAAGACCATTAATCTCAGGGAGGTCCGCTTTCTCTGTGCATATTTCAATACCCTAGTGCACTCAAAAGACGAATAGAACGTTCACAAACAATTGTGTATCAAACAATCCAGTCTCAAACAATTGTTAGCACACAATCGTGACCCCAGGCAATACACATGTCACAGGTATTGATCTGAGAGTATATCAATAGCACATTATACTGGCTGTCATAGGTATTGTGCATACTCTCAATCTGTGGCAACACAATGTGCATTATGCATACAGCTACATGATGTGCCCTTATCAAATACACATATTATAGAATGAAGGGAATGAGAAATGGCCTTGCAAATACAATTGTATTGATCTCCTGCCATGTTTTGATATATATGCTGCTTGGTAAGGGTTTTTGCAATCTTGGATTATTATCTCCTCAAGTTATCATTTATTTCTATATCCTTCATGATTTGTAAAATACTTGCTGATTGAGATCTTAAGAATTCCAGCTACATGTTTAAGAAAATACTTACAGATTGAGATTGAGATCTAAGAAAATCAGCTACATGTTTAAGAAAATAAATTAGTATTTTCTCCAGGTTCTCTATGTGTACTGCATTTATAATCTGCATTAAGGTGCTTCTGCACATATTCTGGTTGTGTTATCACAGTGCATCATCCCTAAATGTTTTGACTGCATCTCATTTTAGAATTTTCCTGCTTAAGAAGATCTAATTATATTACAATCTCTTAATAAGGCACCCAGAGTGTGATTAGATTTCAATAAGTAGGAAAAACCAACCATACTCTTTATCATAGCATTCCTTTGTTGTCGGTGGCCTATATCTCAAAATTTGGAATTTCAGCGTGGGAGTTAGCAGGAAATTACTGAAACTAAAAACATCTCAGAAATCTCATATTAGGGCTGCCGGACAGCTTAGACAATGCCTGTATAGTCATCCACAGACACGAATACACTGTCTACACACAGTTTCATGTTTCGAAATGATATGATTATGTCTTTAATTTGATAAATAACCATCTAGTTTTGTTCATTTATAGATGTCAGTCAAACAAATACTTTTGAATTCATATTCAGTCAAAGAAATATTTTTGATTCACATTCATATTTACTTACTAGATATTGGAAAATCCAAGCTCATTGCAACAATAAGTATGGTAGGGTAACTGCATAACAAGCTATTGAAATGTTTCAAAATATTATCGCATCTCACCCAACATAATGGGTTTCACATAAGTCACAGTGGTGTATGAAACACACTGCATGCAGTAAGCTTTATATAATAAGTGATAAAAATGTCATATAAGTATAATAAAAAAATTAAAACACTATATGCCATAAGCTTTATGTGATAGGTTTCATAAATGTCATATATTAAGCATAATAAAAAAACATCATCTGTTGGTCGAAGTCATTTGTTATCAATACTATAATTATGCTGTATGTTGCTAGAATGTGAAGATACGAAATTAATGACAAGAAGTTATTATCATATAGCATTGTGAAAACCACATTAAGTATATAAAAGACATCATATGCCTTTGTTATATTAATGATGCTTGTTACCAGAGTATAATAAATAAGAAATGAATAGTTAGTAATAAATAAATAACAATAATATGGGGGTATAAGAGAAATATAATGAGGTCTTAAGCTTGGTATCTTGGCTTAACCTAAATGCAATATTCAGAGATTTGGCAAAGAAAGAAGCAAAAGATGTTGGGTGTGTTCTTTATGTAAATAGCAATCCTCTCTCTGTTATTTTCATGACTGATAGTTATGGAAAATTGACTGATAGTTATGGAAAATTGCTGCCATTATCAGGTCCAACCATTCACAAGGTTAATGTTTTTTCCCTTCAGACATTGCTGCATCGATAACAGTTATAAGGAGTATTCATAAGCAGCATTCATAAGCAGTTGCATTCATAAGTGGTATTCATAAGTGCTTTTATGTAAGCTGTGCCAGAACACATCTTTGGCACAGCTCAAAATAATGGCCTATGATTATACTGTGATGAGTATATTGGCATAATCCCCATAATGCTCATGCAATTTTCTATCATGTCTTTTTCGATCAAGTATTCTTGTGCATCGTATATAATAAATGATTTAAATATATTAAAACTGTATCATAGACAGAAAAATATACATAAGAATCAGGGTACTTGTAGCCATAAGCCCCAGTTCAAGAAATATAACATATAAATGGTTTGCAACGTATTTTAGAGGTACGACGTCTTTAATACCTTTTTGTTGCTACTTGAGCTCGTTCACTTTATACACCCGTGTGCTCTATATATTTAGATATTTTCACATTGAGCTTATAAGTTGTTGTTTTTTTTGCTTGAGTTAAATGAAAATAAGATAATGTGAATAGTTCTTTCCTTTCCTCCTTGCTCTGTGTCATTCTTTCTTCCTTTCAAACTTTTATTCTACCGCCCCCCCCCCCCACTTCCTTCTTTTAACATTGCACTGGGTTAATGTATTTCTGCTTGGTGCCTAACTCCTGCAGAAAGCATTTGTTTAGGAAAAAGTGTATAGATCAACTTTCATTCTGCAGCAAATACATTAATCTTCTTGAATGGTTGCCCAAACCTTTCCCTCAGAATCCGCTGGGTTCTCCTCCCTAATTAAGGTACACCATTTATCACCAACATACTATATGCCTGTTTGCAAATTCACTAGGTTTTATTGGCGATTACACATTCATTGTCCAATGTCGGATCAAAATAAACTCACACTAACCATGGTGCATGCATAGCAGATTGCATGGTAATGGCGATCATCAGATAAATTTGAATGCTGCTATTCAGGCATGCCCAGAATAACAAGCTCCAAATGTTTTGGTTTTAGCACGGGCTTATGCCTAAGCTGCCCAGCAAGAGTTTAGCTGTGCTCTGAACTGCCCTGACCAAGCACTTCAAGCTTATGGGGCTACCAAAACCGATAAATCTGACCATTTTCCTAATCTGCGTGGACTAATGTTGGATGCTGAGAATGCTAATGGTTTTGTGTGGGACCAGTCTTTTGTTTTCTGCTCCTGTCCTATTGTTGTTTATCACAAATCTTTTCTGTTTATTCAAAGGTAAGTTCAGTGCTGCAAGCAACCAAAAATGAGGCATTTCAAGATTCATTATACATTTTTAAGATTTGTGTTACTCCATGTATTGCAATTTCATTCGTGGGCATAATTATGACTTTGTACATATGTAGCCTATAGTAAGGTACCGGACTATTTAGCCAATCTGGCTAACGAGGCACGCAATGTCCATTCTCACAACACGCCCTCAGCGAGAGCCAACAATTTGTATGTGTCGAACTGTCACAATAAATCGCTTAAATTTCACGGAACAAGGGCTTGGAATGCAGTCCCTGTGGACTTGAGACAGAATCCAAACTTCAAGACTTTTAAAACTCTATTGAGTAATCATCTGAAAAATATGTCTCGATGAAATTTTAAGCTGTTTTTAACTATTTTATCTATGGTATTATTTTACTATTGACTTTACCATTGATTTTATCTATTTCTTTTCATTGTTTACATATATGTTAGTGCGGGCACCAAACTTAAAACAGCATGTATCGCTGACTTGGTTTTCCCAATAAAACTTGTCAAACTTGTCAAACTTGTCAGTATCAATATGATTACCTATGTCTCTCCTTTCTGATTACCTTCACATTCTTTAATTAAATTTTGATTATATTTGCACCTAAATTGTTAGTAATTGATGCCTTCACAAGGACCTTGAATATGGCAGGGTTTTCACCATCATTGCAGGGTTATTGCATTCTTACAATTCGAATAGTTGCAGGTTATCACACAGTAGAATGTTGATAATTAAATTGATACGTGTAACATTGATTACTGCAAAGACAGCTTTATTCCTGTTTTCTCAGTAACTGTTCGAGCTATATACTACATAACATACAAGCACTGTTACAACTCCTAGCCATCAGAAGTCAGCACTGCTTTTTGTGGTTCCCTCACCCATTCTTTGCAGATATTTAAATCATCTGAAATTGAGTTCTGTGAGGATTTACCTAGATTGAAGAGAGTTTTTGCCACTAAAATCATTTATCAAACCATCGTTCATCCGCTGATGTGAAACAGGTTACTTTTAGTGATAGATCTCCCACTATGAGCTGACTGTTTTGTTTCAGTACTGCAAGTCCCCATTGTTTTGGGTGAATGATCTGGTGCATTCAGTGAAAGGTTGGAAATACAATAGAATCATAGAGCAAGGAAATATATTGGAAGACCTGATTATGAGACTAATGACTTTGTTTGTTCTGTAGTGTGCATCAAATACATGAGGTAAGTTGCACATGTGCATAAGTAACTGAATATTTGCTCAACAAACTTCTAAACCTGACCTTCTACTTCTTCCAATAGTCCACTTGAAAGATTTTCAGGTTAAGAAATGTCAACGATTATTGTAAACACATATTTTCGTTCAGCAGATGCACTATGAGTAAACTTCTCTGGGAGTTTGTAACAGTCAATGTATCATTATTGTAGCACACAGAAAGGCATACTGCAAGGAACACTTTGCCAACCTGTGTATACAGTCAATCTTGAATTAACCAAAGGTTCTTTAAAGAAGTCCAGACCTTATTCATGTGCCTTCTGGCAGTGTGAATCTGGCTGGACAAAATGGATGGGCATTCAAAGGGTCCGTGACTGAGCCCCGGGCCAGTTGGACCTGTGTGCTGGCGATAGGCCCTTGGCCGAGTGTGTTTATGACTATGGCTGTTCTGTGGTCTTTTACAAATTGACCAGTAGCATGCAGTCTACCTGTCCAGGGTTGTCTCATTGGTGAGCCCCCTGCCCTGATTTCCCTTGGCGTTCATGTGGCCTCCCTATTTTCCCTTGAGAAGGAGCTCCCTAGTGTGTTCTCCTCCTGCTCCCCCATTATTTTGCTGTCTGTGTTTGGTTATCTGGCATTGGTCATTGAATTTGAGCTTTCCTTCTACATTCCCAATGGGCACATCTAAGTTGCGACAACGTTGCAACATCATCGTGGCAACGTTGCAATGTTAGTGTAAATTACGTCGAATTTTATGGAAGAAATGACATTGACTGAACTGTGTAAAGCAACATAAAGACCCTTTCAATTTTCAAAATCCAGCTTATGTGCTACCATATTTTGTACTGAACCATATAGTACAGCAGTGTACCACACCGTACTGTATCAGGCTGTACCGTAATGCCTTACCATACCGAACCGTACCAAATTGTACTGAAGCCTATTTTACCCTATCCTACCCTACCCTACCCTAATGCATCAGATTGCACTGTATGACCTTTCAGGAGCCAAATCCATCTTTAGCTGGAGTGATAGGCCAAGAGATTTCTTTCATCACAGACATGTGATCATCTCATAATCTTGTGTGGCAGATTACACATCTATGACAGCTTTTGTAGTATGAATAGCTTATGTGGGTGTTAACACCAGACCATCCAGCGTGGGTGTATGGCTTAACAGTAATACACTGACTCTCAGAATCATAGAGTAAAATGTTTGATTATTTATGAGCAGCACAGATTTGTGTCACAGAGGGTCTCTCGCTCAGCTATTATTATCCATTGAAAACAGAGCGTTACGTGATGACCATCAGGCACTTCACTGCAAATCGCCAAACTTTCCAATTTGTAACACGATGGTAATCCAGGACTGTTAAAACTGAAGTGAGCAAAATTCAAGGTTTCCCGTTTTCAAGGGTATGCAATGAAGTTCCTTTTTGCTGTGTGCAAGATCATGGATGTAGTGAACAGTAAGCACTGGCTGAACTCTGTGACGTCTGGGGGACTGGGACTAGTATAAGATCTTCAAGTTCACATTGACATGTTATAAATCAGTAAGGAAAGAGCAGCAGAGGGCTTTCTATTGATTGGGAAGGAACTATCATGGACATGGAATTCATAGGGGACTGCGTTGCATGCGTCACGTTTCAATAACCTTCAGGAGGTGAGCGCAGAAGAAAAGGGGAAGGGGGAGGGGAAAAAGAAATATGAGGGAGAGGTGGAGAGCACGAAAGGGATGGGAGAATAGGAGAATCGGGGAGGGCGTTGGGAGAAGAAAAGATCTTGAAAGGAGCACGATACCAAAGCAGGGCACATATTATTTCAAGCAGGAGATCCGGGAAGAGCACACTGAAAGTGAGGTATAGATTTCAGACTTTTTTAACTTCTTCGATGGCTCCATTTACTTGTCTTAAATGGGTTTTGGGTTTAATTTCCAGTCCAGAGACAAATTTATATGAGATAGATATGAAATGACTCATGAATTTGTACTCGTGACAGTGCATATAGCTGTTGTCCACGCTCAATCAGATTTTATATCTGACAAAATTTATGTACACACACTGTGAAAGAAAGCTTTGAAGCAGTACAGTATAGTAAGGTATGATACATGCAATTATACAGTAAAGTTCAATGTACTTAATTATGGTTCAGCATTACGGTACAGTCTGGTATGGTACAGTACATGGTTTGGTACAGAATATCGTGTGGCTTATACAGTGACCAGTAGTCTGTAAGCTAGATATGTGTGATTAATTTACAGAACGAAATGTTGAAAATTGAAGGAAGCCTGTCAAAGAAAGCTGTTAAAAACTGAAATATCCTGAGCATGAGGTTCACTTTGCTAAAATCCCAGATTCAAAATTAGTCTTCAAGCGATCTTCTCACCCATGCCATAATCATGAGCTGGCTTGAGTGAATGAGTGTGTAATACTCGATGAGATAGGATACGACAAGGTACTGCTATAATGTCCTCTTGGAGCGCACTCTTTTATACATGGCATGAATTTCTCCGGGGACGCACAGTGGTCTGGCTTCTTTCAAGTCATTAATGGCTAAGATAGCAGACCTTTCAGCGGGGGATGCGGCAAGGTGGAGCTCCGCATCTGCTTTATAATTATGAAACGATGTTGGGGCACCAGCCTCGCAGCATGGCCACATTATGTGCTATAAAGTTTGCTTTATCTGCCAGCAGGCTGTGGTGTCGCATGCTAATGAAACAATAGTCACACTGTCTCACTCTGCACTGCAGTGGGTTGTATATAACCGACAGGATGTCCGAGTATAGTGTCATGTTGTTTCAATTGTTGAAATAATTTATAGAATGATTCCACATAAAGTCAACAGGACTCTCCATAGAGCCAAAGGACTTTGTTGAAAAAAATATGTCTGTTGTGTGAATAACAAACAATGCATTTGTGAACTTTGTACAGTACAGCTGCGTGGTTTAACAAATTCTTTCTGCAGACCTATTTCACTTGTCAAGACAGATTGGTTTGTCTATTTTATGTATATCATAATTGTAACACATAGAAAGGCATCATGCAAGGATCAATTTGCCAAATTGTGTATACGGTCAATCTTGAATTAACCAAAGGTTCTTTAAAGAAGTCCAGACTTTGTTCATGTGCCTTCTTGCAGTGTGAATCTGGCTGGAAAAAATGGATGGGCATTCAAACGGTCCGTGACTGAGCCCGGGGCCAATTGAACCTGTGTGCTGGCGATAGGCCCTTGGCCAAGTGTTAGGCCTTTTCTTTCTGTGTCAACACCAAAACAACAGGAATCTGACAAAGATCTTCTAACTTTTCAGTGGAGACTTCAAATTTCATACTGAAGGTCAAAACGTTGTCATTCAGTCCAAAGGTTACTGACAAGTGGCTTGTTTTGCAGAGTAACCCCCTTCTTCCTGTTGGAAACTGGAATCATTCATAGCAATCTTGCTTGCCCTTTCATTCTGTCTAACTGCATCCATGACTTCTACCGCATTCTCACATATAAACAAGCAAAGTTATCCTGTGCATGACCCTACACCATGATTCCACTTCAAGCCTACATGGAGTGTACATGGAAACCCATTGGCAATATCAACACATGCACCCTAACACAGACACTCTGACAGAGGTCTTTGCTATTATTGTGGCCAGAATGTCGCCACTATGGCAAACACACAACACATCCTGTCCACCCATCATGGCCTGTTGACACAAACACATGGCATGCCGTTTCCTCATCTGGACCACATATCATTCCCTGTGTGTTGTCGTTGGCTCTTGGTCGTCCAGACCCACAATTTACTTCAGCACACACTGGCCTCAACAGGATTTGCCCCCTTTATATCAGCCTTTGCACCAACAGGACCGTCGTTGTTTCATGTGTAATTGCTACTATATATGTCACTGGTGAAGAAAATGCGATGAGAATAATTAGCAAGATGTTTATGAATATTGGGCCAGAAGAAGTAAACACAATTACAACATATAAATGACTGAGTATGGGACACCAATGTACATGAGCTTATAAATGCTCCACCTTTTACCTGACAGGCAATGTGATCCTTCCACAAATATTATGACTGCTTTTAAGGAGGACTGTTTATTACAGGGTTCCAATAAATGTCCTATACGTGTAAACAGTGGATATTTGCTGTGGCTTGGTGCTCTTTGGAATTATTAATATGAACACACTCTGTATATCCTTCCTGCTTCAACTATTAGAAAATATACCAAATGTGATAGATAATTTTTGGCATTTAAACAATGGTTCCTGAAATACTAAACTTTTTGACTGTGTGAATAATATGCGCAATGTTGTTTTCTCACATATTTTGGTCATTACGACTTGAATTTATTGTTTAACATGTCTTATTCAACAAAAATTCTAATCACAGTGTATTTCTTGTATTTTTTCAGGAAACGAAGCATAGTTCCCAACGGCGCACGGAACTGGCAATATGGCCGCCGGCATAGTGGCCTCCACCTTGCGGCGGCGCACTCTACGCCACAAATCCCCATTCGAGGCCAAGTACGCGATTGTCGATCCGAGCGCGCCGAGTCCGACGGGGTCGCATCCGCCCTCCAGGTCGCCCTCTTTCATGAGAGCTTCCTCCCTGTCGCGATCCCCGTCAGGACACAGCGGCCATCGCTCACCCAAATGGACTCGGCTCTGCTACCAGGACTTCTGGCCTCACTGTCTGAACCCTGCAGAACAAAACCTCAAGCTCGTCGAGTTTGAGACTTTTGAGTAAGTAGACTTCTCCTCACTAACCTCCTTCCGATTTTATTGTGTATGCCTCGCATGAAACCTTCTCGACAGCAACTATCTTGGGTCCTCTCAATCCTGACGGCGTCTCTCTTGCAACATTGAGAAACTGTCGTCGGTGTATCATATATGTCTATGATTGTCACTGTTCATTATACATCCGCAATCATCAAGTTGATGTATAATAATTACATGCCTGTCCTCGTTCTGTTCGTTCCCTATATCTTTCTCTAATGAAAACCAGCCTGTCTCTGCTGGAAGTGCATGGTAGACCTGTCATATATATTACTGTGCATATATATATCATATATTTATATATCTATAATCCAAATCGTTATGCTGCTCCTGTTAAATTGTGTAAATTGTGACCATTATATTATGTACATTACGTTGTGCATTATCGAATTGTGCATCATGAAAATTGTGAGTCGACCAAGGCATGTAATAAAGGCTTGTGCAGATGACTGATCCCGGAGCCGAGGGTGGCCTCTTAAATATAATAAATCTTGGCATCGAATGTTTTGGCGTAGGGTGCACCGGCGCAAGGTGGAGGCCACGTGGCCACGCTGCCCTCGGTGTCTGGCGTGACGTCATCGACACAACCCGAATGTGCTTCAAAAAGACATATAGGGCGAACCCGACCAGTTTACGGCCTCCAAACCACATTGTGTCCACTTTCCCTGTACTGCTCTTTTTTCAAATTCTTTAAAAATCTTTTAAGTATTTTTCAAATTTTAACTTCTGAATTATCGCCCACTTACCCCCACTTACACCCTTAAGCACAAGGTGGCGGCACTGACACCCCACTCTCTTTTTTCATATTTTTTTTAATCTACTTTTATTCTCTATGAACACTTCCACGTGTCTGTGATTAACTGAAAGCACCAGCTTGTGTGCACATAGCACAAAAGCATTAGCTAAAAATTGCAATAGCAAAAAAAAAAATCAGTCAGGATATACATACAACTACAGTCTGGTTGATCAATAGCCAAAAACATCAAAACACAGAGCAACTCCAACAGATCATACAAAGAGAAAATATGGACAACTAAGGTTAAATAGAGTAAACAGCACTGACTATGCTATCTTGCATGATTAACAACATATCCAACCTTGTTGAACACAACGTTTACCTGTAATTTTCGCAGCCAAATTAGCACAACATGGAAGTCTTTTATCGAAACCGCTTCACACAGCGATCAAATGAATGTCGATAGCTATGAGTTTTTTATTTTCAGAATAACAAAGATAAGGTGTTAAGTGTTAAGTGTTGTAATTTAGTATAATTAATAATCTTGAGTAATGATAGGTTTGGGTTATATGAAGCTCTACATCTATATGTATGTCTAGATATGTAGCAAAGATTCTCTACCATTCAAGAAATTCTCCACCATTCAAGAAATGCTCTGCGGTGATTTAAAGCATGGCATTCATCACAGTCTTCATTAAATCTTTGAATATGGAAATTCCCATATTTTTAGGTTCGTTAATGTATACATGATTTCATGAGAAGCACATTTACATTTTTGCACTGGCTGGAGTGCTCTCAGCTTTGAAATTGACAGTTTTTTTCTGATTTATTGGCACTGAAATGACATGTGAACCGGTAGGCGCCATTCGCTATCTTTTGTTATGTATTCATTCTTGTTCCTTTTTTCTTTAGGCTCTCATCATTCATTCTGTCAATGTAATTTATATCTGGCTGGCTAGGATAGCTTGATAATGTCTCATTGCCTAACAAATTAGTCTGTCCCCAGGGCTTGCTTTAAATCAAACAGAAAAATGACAGAGGGAGAACTGTTTTTGGCAAACAAGGTCGCTTGTTGTTTTGTTATTTAAATATTTGATGTTCTTTGAGAAATGGAATGCATTCACAATTGTAAAACCCTTGTTAATAATTGATGCTTCACATATTGACACATTGGATATATGGACCTATATATAAGTATTGATTATTTTATAACAAATTACTTTTACGTTTATCGATAAAAATGTCGATAACAATTTCGCAAATGCAAAATCATTGCCAATGAACTGTGCTGAAGCTGCCAAACTTTTTGATCGTAAATTTGTTCAGGGCCATTTATTGTATTTCCGAATAATACCAATTATATCTATTGGTTGGAAGATAGGATTTTATATCGGAAGCTGCATCGACTAATTCAATAGTAGACCGTTTATAAATGTGCTTTATAGGTTTTCAAATTAATCATCTCAGATTCAGGGTGTTTTGTCGAACTCAAACAGGATTATGTGCCTTGTCATTATTTATTTTGTCTTCATTGCCGGTGAACTGTTGTTGTGAATAGTGAGCAATTTCTTGTATTTCTGAATAATTTTTGGGTTTTATGCAGCAAGCTTCATTGGCTAATTCAAACAAAAGTAGACAGTGTCTCAAAGTACAATTTGAAGCTTTAATTCATCGTCTCTGATTCTGTTTTATCAGCTACATACTCATCATTATTTCATTTACACATATTAAACCCATTTACGTAACTACCATCAAGTTCACTTGCATTGTATATATACTAATCAAAGGTTACAGCAGTTGCTTGTATATATATTCATGACCAGTATTCTCGTGACCCAGTTTTGGATCCCTTGGATCTTATTTTTGATCTGCCAGATCATTGGGTCCATTGCATGTCCCTGGCATATCCCTGGCATGATCCAATCCCAGGACATGTACACTGTGACTACAGATCTCAGCTGTTTTAATCAGCGCCAATCAATTCTAGATGTGAGTTTAGCTGACTGTGATTGAATATTCAGGTCATTGACCTTTACACAGCTGATCAGAAGCATGAAAGTCAGATTTTGATTTCTTTATTTGTCAATTCCAGTGTTGACAAATTTGTTAGTTCTTCTGAAGTCAACATTTTCAAGTTCATTCTTGCTCAAAAATGGCTTCAAAAATGGTTGTCTTTAATCGAGACCTATCCCTCTTTATTAGTCTTTTAGAAAGATATAGCATTGCTTAATCTCTAAAAGAAACCTCTATAACTAGAGTATATTGTATATGAAAAGGTATTGCTTTGAAAGATGCACCAAGTAAGCTCTTTAGCTTCATCTTTGGGATAAAGTAAACTCAGAAAAAGAGTAAATGGTGCTCTGATTCTGGGACACTATATTGTAATTTCTGATATACTGTCCTTTCAGGGGCCATACAATAGAGTGGATGCACCCTGCAGCTATAATGTTATGTCAAATGTCATCAGTGCAAACTGCACATAAAAATGTATCATGTCCCTCATCTATCTGTCAATGAAATATGGCAGGTGCAATGGGTTTATTATAAATCCTACATACCACACATACTGTGTCTCTAAGGTTCTGAGGACATTAAAACAAGCCAAGTTATAGCTTGATATGAGGGCCAAGATCTGGTTTCTGCAGGTCTTCCCCAAACCAGCATGTCATCCACTCAAAACCTTATTAATTATTCAAAATGCAATGCTATCTCCTACGCATAAATCCACACTCAATCTATAGACTGTTGACCATCTCGTGAATAAATCATTCTGGATCAACAGCCCAAATAACATGACAATATCACATTGAATGGTCCCTGCCAAAAATCGAAGGGTATATCTATCAAAGGCATATCATCCATATGATATCTATATAATGTCAATATTCAGTTGGCTCGGTGCATGGTTGATACATGATGTGCACTAATTTGGTGCATATCGGTTTTGTTTAGGGTTGCCAAAGTGATACTTAAACATTAATAATATCTCTACAGATATCTTGTACAGTAAAAAGAGCGTTACTTCTTGGCAGTAAGTTGAGATAAGCTACGAGTCTCAGATGTGACCAGGTGGGAAAGACATCTATTACTGAATTTTCGAAGTTGGCTTCTGGAAATCCACCAGAACTCTAGCAAAATTCCAACAGCTCTCACTGAGGCATGAGTCAAGCAGTGGTCGTGTGTGAATGTGTCTAGTAGAAGTCCATTAGAAGTCTGCTAGAAGTCTGCTAGTGGAAATTAGCTGAGGTGGGTCATGTGAGATGACCCAATGCCTCACTATGTGTGCTGCAAAGTAATGTCTAATGTGGGACACCTTGGATGGTGAATAAATTCCATCAACACATCCCCTTACTCCAAGCCTGACAGTCCCCATGCTGCATTCTGAGCTGCTATAAACAAGGTTATATGGCCAATGCATGCTTCACAGGGACATCATTGAGGCCAGAGAATCTCTGTTAGTGCCTAATATGCATAGTGGAAATGCTAGTGCATCATGGCCATATCATGTTAGTATCATGAACATAGCATGTGTTAGGCATGCAGTATACTTGTATGACATGCAGTCGTGCCTTCGTTGTAAGACCCGGTGAATCGAGTTTTCGTCCTCTATTTTTGCACGGATGAGACTTAAAATTATAAAGTCAGACAGTGATTATTGTAATGAGGCACAGAGATTTCGCAGTGAAGGATGAAACATTGTCTAAAATTAGTTTGAGGAGAGGAGTGGAATCTTACCGCGGTCCACTCATGTCATTGCTGAATTGTCAGACAAGATGGATGGATGATTGGGGCTTTATGTCCTGTATTTATATTCAGTAGGCTTATTGGGATGGAAGGAGGGCACAGCAATAAGATGAAGAGTGATTGAAACGGTTGTCTGTCATAAGTTCAGATGACCAGTAAGAGCTGCAATAAAATCTGGTATCCTGCAATTGGAAGCGCAGACCCCTCTTTCTGAAAATGGAAGAAGCGAATCATAAAATCTGCTACATCATAATGATTTTGGAGACGCTCTTGAAAATGTTTACGAAGCATACATGTACAAGCTGAGTAATCTTTAGCCACTGCTTGTATTTCAAGCACCAATAAAATACAATACAATACAATGTAATACAATACAAGCACAAACACAATCAAAGGTCACATTAGGTGTTTCGTATTGTTACAGAAAGGGTATTGTCTTGGTTCTGAGGAGACATTCAATCGAGCCCGTTCAGTGGCATTCACTCAATCTAGCCTATTCATTAGTGGCAGTGCTGACAATGGGATTGACAATGGCCCAATCAATGGTGTGGCCAGGTCAGGGAGTTCTATTGGCTGACTCAATGCTCACTCAATAGAGAATCCAGACGTCAGTCTTGAGATGCATGGGATGTAATAACTAAGCTATATAGACTTACTACAGTGTGTTTGTTATTGTCAAGGTTTTTTCTCAGATTTCTCTAGTAGACTATATGACAAGATATATATTGCTGCAGATCAAAGAATAGTTACATCAATTCTACACGCCAGTGTATAGGCAGAATTTATACGACATTGATATATAGGCTACACACTCACTAGTACACAGACTATGATATATCACATGTCTCTGTCCTCAAGGAAAAATCACAGTCAAAGGCATCTGATAGTAAGATATCATTACATAATTACTTCATACGTGGAATCACTGTTTATGCTGTAGTTTCCCAATAATAGAGACAGATTCAGTGGGCTTCATTGGGCTCTGTTTGGTTAAATATCCTCCAATTTATCCAAATAGTCTTTTTCATAATTATACATCAAGTGTGGGTGGGACCATTTTGTGTGTACATTCTTCTTTAAAGTTCATCAGGACAATGAATACAATACATTTGTACATAAGAAGGTCAGAACTCGATCAATGTATGTTACATATAAAATTACATGAGAAAAGAAACAATGTAACAAATTGTCTGGTGCATTAAATAGTGTTGAGATCCCAGGACCTGACCTGGAAAAGGGTAGAGGAAATAAACCAAAACAAACCAGAGTCAGGTGTAAGGAGATGTGAGACTTAGGACTCACATGTATATACGTATGCACATCCCCAAAAGGTTTGAACATTTTAAATTATCCAAATTGCCACATAGACAAATGTAGGGTCAGAGATGTATACTTGAACTCCCTTGAACACTGTGGACTGTAGACAGTATTGTGGTGATGTTATGGGACATGCTCTTGGCTTGGACATGGCTCCAGGATGCAAGGCTGTCACTAGCAGTCACTGTTACAGGGTGATGGGACTGTGGCCTGTCACCTGTACTAAGTCTCAGAGAGGGTGACAAGCCCTGGGGTTGGTCTCTTGGTGAAACTAAGTGGGAAAGTGCCCTTCTCACTTCTGGGAAATAATGCATGTATACTCAAGGAACGCAGAAGGCAGAATAGATAAGGAGAGTCTGTGTGGTTTCTGTATATTCTCAGTTCTCACTTCTGTATCTCCAAGACCAGTTTTTGGCTATTTTGTTGGTAAATATTTGTTGTAAGTGCAATTGTTTGTAGTAACCCAGATATAATCATCACTGCCAGGAGTCTTGTTCCATCTTTTTATGGAGATCCAAAATATGTGTCATTGCACAACAGCACAAAAACAATCTGGTCTCGGATATGGTGCCTTTTCTACTTCGGTATACAAGAGAAATGCATTGTAAGAACTGTCATATTAATTTTATTGTTGTGTTTTTCCCCCGAACAACCATTATATCACTCCTTCCTTATACCAATTGATGTACATTTAGTCCAGTACGACTTCGTCACACAAAAATGGACCATAACTGCTCCATACATTTTTTTCTCACAGAGAAAAAAACAGCCTGACAGTGCATTTTGAGAAACATATCGTGAGATACATGCCTTTGAAGTGACACATGCATTGAATTTCAGAATTCCCAAGAAATAAGACGAAACCGACATATATAACCATGGTTTTTACTTCCACTCTTGCTTCTTTATAGAGATAAACTTTTGCATATTCTCTCATAACTAGGCTTGCTTATACATACAGATCCATCATGCTAGCAATAACATGGTAATTAATTACATCAAGGATGATATCTGGGTCTTGTTGGCATACATCATAACAAATATGGCTTGCTCAACATAATATTTTGGCCATAGTATAGGTCCTGCATTAAATTATACCAATGTTTCTGCGCAGCCTGACCATTGTCGAAACAATTGAATTTCTCTGTATGAAATAACTATGTTGGTAAGTAGGTAAGGATTATTTCAGTCCTCTGAGGCAAGTTCGTGTGACTCTCAAGGGTCAGATATACATGAAGGAGATAGATTAGTCCAAAAATATACCATATAAGGGACTCTTAATTTGCCCATCATAATTATTCAATGATGCAACGGACCACAAGTATAACATATACATATATCCGGTAAAACAACTTACAAGCTGGTTAGTTGCAAAAGAGGCATTATCAAAACAACTATATAACATATTATGGATACCCTTCCTACTACAAGTGTGGAACTCACAAAGCTTATAACTATCCACACACAGCTTGTAACTATCTCATCTCACCAGTTGCAGTCAACCAAAACATAGTAATTAACTCTCAATCACATACCAATCAACTGGTATTAACCTTTGTCCCTCTGCCATCTTCCATGTATTAGCTAGTCATTACAGTTTACAAACCAAAGTAATGGCCTTCTTTGGTGGCAGTGCTTTACAAAAGAGCTGATTTCAACAGACCATTACAGTGATGATATGTCACCTCCAGGTGATGATAATATTAATATGACACTTGCAGGTGATAATAGCTAATCAGTTCTTCGTTGAGACTGTGAAATTGCAATCTCATTATCAATAACAGGATTATAACTTGTTCATGATTGACAGGTATGACGAAAATGTCAAGAGTGATTAGTTTTCTGGTGGAACTGGATAAACAGACAGAAAGATAGACAAACTAATAGAAAAATAGGACAATATGGATAGATAGATAGATAGATAGATAGATAGATAGATAGATAGATAGATAGATAGATAGATAGATAGATAGATAGATAGATAGATAGATAGATAGATAGACAGACAGACAGATAGATAGATAGATTCCACTATCTATCATTGCAATTCAGAACTTTTCAGGGCACTTAATTCAAGGTAGCCTGAGGAATACATATGTAATGGACATTTTATTGCTCGAGTAAGCTTTTAAAAGGATTTTAACCTGATGATAGCTTGAGGAATTTTGCACCAAATATCAACTATTCACAGGATAACGAAATTAGCTCAAGGCAAACTGAATAAGGGCAAAGGGAGAGTACAAAATGAAGGGGGTGGCTGCTTAAAACAAAGGTCAGACTGGGTTTATTTAGGTCTATTGATCGTCAATTTCTGTTAGGTCCAAGGACAGACACTCTGGTCCCCCAAGAAATTTCTGGGAGAGAGTTGGACTTCGCCTGGGGTGGACGATTGGGTTTTAGTCAAAGAAGATCTAGGATTAGTTAGTCTAGGAAGCTGGGAGGAATTAAGTCCCCCTGAAGCAGACCTATGTGAGTGAGGCCACCTAGAGCACATGTGGTTGCCAGTACCTCGGGGGAATCTCTGGTTTTCCTCTGGTCTTCCTCTTTGAGGACACACAAGCAAGGGATGGCCTGAGCAGAGGTCCCCCCCCCTCCTCTCTCTGTACTCTTTCTTGTGAACAGGCATCACAGCCACAGCTCTAGTCTCCATGGTTTAATACACTGCTCTCTGTGCACAAGAGGGCATATAGCAAGCTCACAGCAAGCACAAATGCTCACGACCTTTGAATAAACCTCAAAGTAAGCCTTATAATAAGCCCTAGAATACGCCTTAGAATAAGCCATAGACTAGAAGAGCAGAAGAGTAAAGCTTAGACGCCTCTGATCACAATCATCTGTGGTATTTTGTTTCATCCTTTGTAACTATGTTCTGCATAGCCCTGCTCACTAACTGAAATGGTGCAGAAGATGACAAAAAGCACCCACCTCAAAAGAAGAATGTCCCTTAGTTTACATTAAGCACCTGTCTGATCATGACTCGCGCACTTTTATGAGGCTTTCCAGAGTGCATTTTTCAAGACAGCAGCCCATCAAAGCTGTAAAGGCTGTGGACTAATGCCTCTTCACCAACCCATTACAATGACTGAGTTGATGTCAGTATCTGCGTACGTAATGAGTTCATGAAGTGAATGACTGCATGGAGTATAATGGCACAAATTGACTACACACGCCGAATGCTCAATTGCGAAATGAAGTCGTCAATGCTCAATTTTCACTTTCAAATTTTACACCACCATTTCCATCTCAAACACTTTGACAATTCAGGTAGACACGATAAATGAGTATACAGTGTAAAATTACACATT
The DNA here is from genome assembly GCA_026936325.1 of Platynereis dumerilii. NCBI lineage: Eukaryota > Metazoa > Annelida > Polychaeta > Phyllodocida > Nereididae > Platynereis > Platynereis dumerilii. The sequence continues at coordinate 381,484 of JAPTHN010000037.1, read as the reverse complement.
GGTCTATTTGCCTTCATTGAAATTTACTTTCGTTAACGTCGTTGGTGGCACTTATTCTCTTGACGCATTTTCGGAAAAAATTTGAGAATTTGGTTGGTCTCATTTGCCAAATGACTCAAATATACAATAATTCTTTTGCAGTCTTCTTTATTATTCAGATGGTTATCATGATATTTGTTTTTCTCAAGTGTTGTGTTAGATATATTATCTTCATGGTTAAAAGCTATGCGTTGTTTTTGTCACATCGGTGGCTCGGTGGTGTGATATACTTTTCGCGTCTCTTCTTGAAGGCTTCTTCAGTATACTTCTTCATATACTGCTCTTTCAGGGAGCTTTTGAATGGTGTTTTCACTGCACAATGGCACCACTATACATACAATATAACTGTGTGGAGCCAGGCCAACATCCAGCAGCTGTGCTCAGCAGATTCCTTTAGACATACACACAATATATTGGATTGAAGGATGAAAGAACTCCGCAAGGAAGAACGCCATTGTCACTGTTCCTTGCTGTCTTTCAATCTCAGTTTTGGTTCTTTGGACGTTTTTGTCTGTCTGGTTTCATCTTATTCTTTTCTTTTTTCTTTTTTTTTGGTTTTTTTTTTTGGATTTGGGACCTTTTTTCTTCTTCTTGGTTGTCTTTCTATTGGTGTGACATTACAGCTTAAAAGCTGCCCCATCCCATACTCTTATACTCTCATACTCTTGTTTTCTTATACTGTGGTCCTAAGTTATGCAGTCTCCTCTTAAAAGACCTCCTTGTGGAGTGATTATACGTTATTCCTATGCAAACTCGTATGTTACTTGGAAAATGCATCCCAACAATGAACAGTATCATATCAAAAGACAGTTTTGTGACCGTGAAGGTGCCATAGTCTTGGAAAACAGGATCCTCTGTATACCAATATGGTATATTGAGCTCTGGGAGGACAGTATGCTATGTAATGCCCTGTATTGATGCTCCAATATAATATACAGAGCATTCAAAGGCAGTTCTGCTGCTGGTCTAGCTGTGAAATCTTATCTGGGAGCAGGCTGGCTGGGAGTAGTAGTGGTCGATGGCCAGTAATTGGCAGCATGTGTGGTGTGGGATTGGCAGCATTCAAGTCATACAGGAAGCAGGGAACACTTATCAACACTGGTGAATACTGGTGAACATCGGCGAACACTTGTGAACTTTGGTAGAAGCCGGTGAACAGTAGACTGAAAACGGGCGAACAATACTTAACGCCCTGTGCAGTCTGTATGTCTTAACACAGTTCAGGATGTTCAGGAGAAAGTAAGTTGTTGATTAGCGGTTCCATGCAATCAAGAATTTCCTCCAATCACAGGCGGGCTTCCTATTGCCTTACTTCTCTGCATCCCCAGCTTGTTGATTGGTGCTGGTCTCACAGCCAGCCAGCATGAGCATCAGTAAAGCCATAAAATCTCAGCCAGCCAATCTCAGTCAGCCTATTTCAGTCAGCCAATCTCAGTCAGCCAATCTCAGTCAGCCAGATTTTCAGAGCTTCAGGTAAAGCTGCTTCCAAAAGCAGCCATCAGGCCTGAGCCATAGTCCAAAGACCAAGCGCAATATTGCTTCCATACCTTAGCTAGCTTGCAACTGCAAAAAAGTGAGCTTTGCCACCCAGACTGATGTGCTAGTAGTTTAGACCGGGATGCCCTCAGCGCACTATGAAAAAATATGCACTGTCATAGGAACTGTTGTCTGCTATCATATGGTTTAATTGGGTGCGGATTTGCAGAAACATTTATAAAGGGTATCTGTGCTGTTTTGAACCATGCTTCAATCTGTATGATTGGCAATTTATACCTTTAGCAAACTGTGATTAAGATGCTGCAACTGTTGTACTATTTTTAACAGTTTTTATTCACTTCAAAGGCGTACTGTGTGGCATGTTTCCTTGCAAGTAGAGCAAATTCCAATGTGTAGCATATTTCTGAGACCACACCAACTGTATGTTACAGGTGCGACTTCAGTAGTATGGCACAGCCACGGTTGAAGAATGTGATGTGTTGTAATTGTAGACTGACAGGTCATATAGTGTAAGTTTGAATGAAGACTTCTGACAGTACAAAAGTACACTTGTTCTTCACAGAGACACTTGTACAATATTATCAAGATACCTAAAGTTTCACAGGAAAATCGATTACATGCCATAATTACAGTATGTTCACATTAGTATGATGGATCATATGGTCGGAGTTTGAATGAATACATTTAAAAATACAAAATTACTCTTTCCATCAACCCTATGAAATTTTATCAAGATTTACATGTAGTGGGAATATTATGCAACTTCCCATGAAAATCCCTTGTCATCACCATTAGAAGCTCTTACAACTTTTTCGCATTCCGTTGACGCATCCCACCTGTCTATTTCGCACTGCTGTTCATTTCCAGCAGCTCAAGAGCTGTTAATTTTTACAGCCAAGGGGCACAGGTTGTGGGAAATTGGTGTTAGCTTCTCACAAGTTCTCTCAAAGTTTTTCTGACCAACTTGGCTCGACACAGCTGTGATGCTGATGAGCAAAAACTGGTGAAAACAAGTGTAAGTGTCAAAAATATTACAGTAGTTGGCATGCTTAGCACATTTTTGAAAGTAACTGAGGTTTTCATTTTGACCTGTTGTTATACTGAACTGCTGCCAGATTCACCTTTAACCAGAATTCCCTTCAAATGACACAGGTTGTGGGAAAATGGTGTTATCTTCTCATAAGTTTACGTTCTCTCTAAGTTTTTCTGACCAACTTGGCTCAACACAGCTGTAATGCTGATGAGCAAAAAACCAGTGAAAACAAGTGTAAGTGTGAAAAATAATAGTTGGCATGCTTAGCACATTTTTGAAAGTAACTGAGGTTTTCATTTTGACCTGTTGTTATACTGAACTGCTGCCAGATTCACCTTTAACCAGAATTCCCTTCAAATGACACAGGTTGTGGGAAAATGGTGTTATCTTCTCATAAGTTTACGTTCTCTCTAAGTTTTTCTGACCAACTTGGCTCAGCACAACTGTAATAATGATGAGCAAACAAACTGGTGAAAACATGTGTTTACACACTTATAAGTGTTTAGCAATTTTTGAAAGTTTCTGGTGTTCTCAAGTTAACCTGCTGTTATGCTGAACTCCTGCCACGTTCACCTTTAACCAGAATTCCCTTCGTGTCAGTGAAAATTAGGACTTGGCCGATTCTCGGGCGCTGGAACTTTGGAACACTTCTCCCCGAGATTGTTCCTTTGTGAGAACGGGGCGTCGGAAAATTCGCATGAGCATGCACGCTCTTTAGGCATGAATCCATCACACGCCTTTCAAAGAAACTCGCATGTCAGGCCGGCTTAATGAATATATGGCATTCCTTTGCATTCTTTGGCATTCTAAAACATAGAAGCTGCTCTAAAAAAGAATTGAGTACATTCCAAAGCAAATTGAGTGAAAACGTGTTACTTATAGACTGTGTTTTCTTTTCCAAGCGCTCTACTCTTGTTGATTTGTTTATCGGAACCTTGCATTATTTCAGACCACTATAATGTCACTGTGACCTTTTATTTTTTGTTGACTCCCCTTCTTTGCAAGAAAAGTAGAGCAACATAAAATGTATATTTTCGATCTTATAAATATAATTCCAGTTTTCTGTTTCATATCAAGGGTATAGATGATATAGTCTATCATCTTTATTATCTTGATTTCTTGGAAATGTCACAACAAATTACTATCACCCTTATAAAGCTGAGCATATATTAAGTTTCTGGTCCTTTTCGGTTTGTACACGAGTCTGATTTATTATACTACCACAAATGGTATTGTGGGCTATAACAAACTATGTAACCATGCCCTGTAGTCATTTAGCTACTGAGCTCTAGAGAACCAAAATGGTGTGTCTGGTCAGTTTTAGTGAGCATTCCTGTGACCAATTCCTGGGCACAACTGGTTTGTCTGTTTATTGCGTGTACCGGGCCAACCTGGAATCACCAGCAATTTATTTGAGCTGCCAGAAGCAGGCCTGTCACTGAGTAGCACTCTAGCATTCATGGTTTGGTAGCTTGCAGTGGCTAGATTGTGTAGAGAAAGGTAGAAGTGCAGTTTGGAATCAAGCTATGTAGAAGCAACTGAAAGGCATTTGGAAAGAAAAATATGGGGTAACAAAAAATATGCATTAGTGAATAGGAGCTGTTTTGAAATTGAACTGCAATGCATCTAAAGAATGCAACATCTAATTGCAACTCCATGAGTGGAAAGCACTGGCCTCAGAGAGCTGCACTTTCCATATTACACCTAAACATTATTCTAAATGTTCATTGAACAGGATTCGGTCTATGCAACTAAAATACAGTTACAATAATTGTTTAACTCCCAGTTTAACTGTATTTCCAGTTAATCAACAGAAACCAGACTCCGAACGAGCACTTCGTGCTATTTTCCTGTTCAGCATGTCTAATTTCCAGGCCCAGGGGCTGTTACCATGTCAGGTCTGCTACACTGTGTGCATCTAGTGTCTAATTTGGAGAAGAATATCCGTGTAGCTGTGAATGGTGTGCATCAGCAAAACAAATCAAGTGCATTAACTTCACCTTGTAACTGATGTGCATGGTGTGCAACGTGCAATTTGGCAACAGCTTTGTCTCTAATGAATATGCAGGGAAGTGAAAGAGCCCACACATGGGGAGCATGTAGGTTGCAAGATCTTTCTACATCTGTGTGAGTGGCAAAACCTCACCTTGGTGAGCTTCACTATGATGTATTGCACCCTTATGTGGATAACAATCTTGATGATGATCTTGCTTTGGAGGGTTGCACTTTGAAGATATCCAGATTGCACCATTAACAAGAATGCAACTGCTATTGAGGAGTGCAACTGCCTCAGTCAAGAGTGCAATGGCATCAAATAGAGTGCATCGACACGACTAGAGTGCAGCAGCCCCAGCTTAAGTGCAGTTGAGCGGCGTCCTTCTAGTCTAGAACAATCTCTTGTGCTTGGATGACCTCCACTAAAGCCTGCATAGGATTTCATCATCTCCACAGCAGCTCTGATATGCTGACGCAGCGAAAAATCTAGAGCTCTCACAATTTCTGGCAGCGTAGCAGCCATAGCAGTGAAAATGATGTCAAATTGAGAGCAGGGCCATGCAGCAGCAATACATTGGTGAGCTGCTCCAGGACTGCATCAAGAACCATCATTGCCGTGGGTAGCCTCTGGCATTTGATCTAAAGAATGCTTATCACAACTGACAACCAGTCTATTTATTTAGCTGTCAAGATTCCCCAGGGAAACGGGACCACTCAGCCTCACTCCTCCATTCCTGTGCCATGAATTATATGGATAACATGGACCAAAACACTCCGGAGTCATCCTCCAGTCAAGCCCTAATTAAACTAAAAAAACACTCCATGGTCTAAGCTGTTTTTGATGCTTTTAACCCAATTCTGTTCATGATCTCCCTTTATGGATTTATAACCCATAAAACCGTGTCTTATTGGTTCCTTAATGTTGTAAACGATTATATTTCATTTGCTTCCATGTTAGTAGATCTCTACCACGATAATCAATGAGCTTGATTGTAGAATGATGTGGTACATGTAGCAGTGTATTGATGCCTTAGCATGGATGCCAAGTAGCTATTCAAGCATGCTACATCTCAATTAAAGTTTCAGGTATGCACAGGGCAAACTTCACAAATTAAAACTTCTCCTGAAGTAGTCAGGGGGTTATTAATGCAGCTTACCAGGGGGCATGTTTCGCAGGCAGATGTGTTTCCTGTAGGATCTGATGGATGGCATTACATTTCAGTGTATTTCAAAGCTGCACTTGAGGGGGTCTTCTAATGGAATTTAAATGTAATGACCAGGGAACATGATAACTGAATTTGAAAAACAGCCTTGTAATCATTGGCCATTAGGTTTCCAGCTGTCAAAGTCAAAGCCCTGGTCGCAGATGCCCTGGAGGGGTTGTTTATTAGGCTGAACAAAGTCACTCAAACAGCAAGATCAGCATTTACAAACCACTTACAAAGCCAGCAGACGGAGTAGGGCTGCAGTCACCAAAATGACATCAGGTGGTCCCACCGGTGGTCCCGCTGGTGGCGTAGAATGGCCCCACAGTTCATGAGTTTGGCCAATATGTCAAGCTCTCAACTGTCTGTTTGCATTGCAGCATAATTTGCAATGACCCGTGGAGATTAGGAAAGGGGAGAGAGGATGATAAGTGTCCGGTGTGTTCCAGCCCGGGAAGCTAGGACGGTCATCTCTCATAGGAGACCGGGGCATAAACAATGGACGGTTAGATGAGGCAGGCGTGCACCCTGGGGCCACTATTGGCAGCCCCACCCACCAGCCACCCCAGCCCCAGCCACTGCAGCAGCCATCCCAGCTTCCTCCCCCCCCCCTTGTATACCACTGCCCCCTGTGCAGTGTGGTCCTTCCAGGGTGATATGACCAGCCCTCTGTTAAGTGACATGTAACTATCAAGGGAGCGCCCCGTCCCAGATATGTGCATAGCTACTCTGTCTGCCTCAGGGGTCCCATCTGGTAGCTTCCAAATGCTGCATTTCTTGTTGTTCTAGTGAGTGACTTAGTCTGTTATTCAGTCAGTGAATCATTAAGTGAGGGAGGGAATTGTTTGGACACCACACCAGTATTCATACACCAGTGGGGCTCAATAGGACCAGACAAGTGTTAAAGCAATGAGGTGAGAGACGAATTTGCCTTAAGCCAGTGTATCGCTGACGCATTGAATGGCTTTGACTTTACCGTCTGCTTTTACAAGCGAGATGTACCGATACTTGGTCTTGGTATCGGCGCATCAGAACACAGAAGTCCGGTCTGGCGAGTCTGTCTTTCGGCTACCGAATTTATACACTAGTGGACTGCAGTAGCCTTAAGTTAGGTCAGCCATCCTGTTTGTTGGAACTTCTTGAAATTGAAACCACCACCATTACACTGGTTTGCATCACTGTGATTTAACATACTGTTCAGCCATTAAGGACCAGATTGCCTAGTTCTGTGTATACTGTAGTTCTAGGGTTTAAGCTTGGTATGTCTAGACTGTACATCGTGTCATTCTTTAGGTATAGAAGCAGGTTCCAGCACAGCTCCTTGATGAACACCCATTCACATACAATGTGGAAGCAAGCCTCATAAGCCAGCCCATTCCATTGTCTCGTGGCAATCATGGCTTGCTCTGAACTCGTTACTGGCTCATTCTTTAACTGATTGATGGCAGGATGCCTGAAGAGGTGATGCTGCCTTAGTCCCACTGATTTTACTGGCTTACATACATTACTTACATACTGGCAGTTGGCTGCAAAATGCTTTGACCTTCTGACCTACTGATGTCTTCTGATAAGCCCATGTAATTAGCACAGAATCCAGTGTCTCCAATAGGTCTAAGAGGCCTCACATGCTCTAGGGTGTCTGTCTTAGCATAGATTTAGTCTGTATTTAGTCTGTGCAGGGAGATTTTACTCTCATCAATTAGATGGACAGCTTCTGTCAGCCTGTGAATCCTGCATTGTAAACAAGCCTTTCTGAGATGCATGAGCTTGCTTTGCTCCTTTTTTGTTTCACTCTTTCTTTAAATTGCATCTCGCTTAACAAAAGTGTCACTGTCACATTCTGAAAGCAGTTCATTCATACAATGCTCCTATTGCTGAAGGCTTTATGAAGGCTTTTCTGTTTTTTAGTTTGGAATACGTGACAAACACAAATGTACAGGCATAAATGACACAAATGGCATTCAGGCTCAAATGCTCGGATTCTAAATGGAATATGGAAAATGAGTAGAATGGCATATTATCAATCTTCTCAAATAACATCGATTTCAATTTCCATGCTCGAACATAAACTATGCGGAACATGCTCTCGACTGTCCAATAAATGGAGCATGGGCCTTTGAAAAGTCTTTGCATCCCACAAACCCCCCATCATGTGGAAGGGGGCTCCCACTGTGCAAGCTTAACAGCCTCTTCACAAACCATGTTGTGGGTTTTACAAATCTAAAACAATGTCTACCAAAGGTATCGATGAGGTTTTTGCATGATTTCCACTCGCTCCGGGTGACTTTGAACTGGAAATCAATTGCAAATTCTATGGAGCCTCACTGAGTCAGAGGCAGACCAGCTTGAAGTTCATGGCAGTCCAGCATGGCATTGTCACAAACTCCTACAGGAGTTCCTCTAGAGTCACATGACCATAACAATATGCATTGTTTCCACCACCACTTTCATCAATAGCTCCAAGGCTAAGCTGCTGGAGGTCTCCCTGCCAATGCCGTTCGTGTAATGAGGTTGGAACCACTGAAAACTCCCAGCTAAAAGACACATGTATTACACACTGAAACTTTGCCCGCGACAACGTTGTTTGGTTTCGCTGTCTTGATAAACTCTGAGACTTTGAAATGAGCGGCAAACCTGATATCTCTATAATCAGCTCATGTTGTGCCATACGTTGTCATCCTCATAAGCATACTTTGGGGATGTTTTCTCGTTCAGTTCTTGTTCAGGAAGTTGAATGAGTCTTCAAGAGCAATTTCAGAGGCTGTAAGAAATGTATAAGTCTCCGGCATGCACTGGAGACAGTGCTCGGAACATTGAAACTCACGTCAAACAGTGATATGACGAAATCTAATCTGCTGCAGCCAGAATCTGCACATTTTGAAGTAGTGGCATCAGAAGAGATAGTATCTGTCTGCTATTTGGCTCTTTTAGCTTTTCCACCAATTCTGAATATTGAGGCAGCAAGGCTGTTACAGTAAGGTCACATTGTGAAAATGCACTTGGCAGCATTGGAGTTGTTGCTGTTAAATTGCCATTTTTTAGCTCCGCGCTTTATGGAGTTTTCAGAGGCTGACATTTTAGTTGATTCCATGATTTGAATCATTAGCCATCTGCCATTGAAGCTGCTTCACCTGAGCTGCAAATGCTTCCAAAGTGCTCCCCAGCGGAAGTGGATGAGGCCGGAATCGCGTTGGAATCGCATCGGTGTCGCATGTTCCCTGCCTTGGAAAAGCTTCACTAGCGGGGACGGTTTTTAACATGTGGGCTCACTGTTCACTTGCGGGGTGCTTAACCGTGCTTTGCCCTGTTTTATCTCGCTCGCGCATGACAGAAATGATCGTCATCAGAATATGGGGTTGCACAGTTGCACAGGATGCGGATTGCACCAAGTGGGGGACTGCACGGAATGGGGGATTGCTCAGGATGGGGGATTTCACAGGACAAGAGACTGCACAGGACATGATATTGCACACACACACATACAGAGTTCTGTCAGCTTGGTGGGCCATCCAGGCTTGCATTCGCTGTAGCTTCGATGGGCTTTATAGAACTGCTTATCAGCAACAATTGTGGCGCCATTGTGATGGCAACTGTGATGCTGGGGTACCCTAGGGACACCCCCTGGCACCAAGCACTCTCCCACTCTCCTGCCACTCTCCTGTTATACTGTTTTTATGAAGCCACCATATTAGTGAGCAGGACAGAATTATGTCATTCCTCCCCGGTGAGCATATTTGATTATGATTTAGACATCTGTCGTAAAGCTGCTTCCTACCCCGGGAGGTTTAGCGAAAAGCAATATAGTCATTATCTGTGCAAACACACCTTTTCTCTTCTGTTTATACGATAATAAATAATGCCGCTGTTGATTATCTGAATATCATGTTCTGACAATCAGTCATCTTTATACATCTGTTCAACTACAGGACCATCACACTGTAATGCAGTGTATTTACATATGTCTACACATGTCAAATTGTCAATACACCTGTCATTGTCCTATCTGCATAATTATATCTGTGCAGATAGCTAAAGCTTCATCCTGTTAAAAATATCTGTAAAAATGCACATCGAAATCAATGCACACATTGGGTATGTTTCATAGACACTATTCAGCTGTGGTATCACTCTGTGGTTGTACCAAGAGCAAGTATGCTTATTCAAAGAGTATACAATGTTGTCATCAAACTTTCATAAGTCCAGTGCACATTCATTGTTCATTTCTAGTAGTGAGGCAAGTGAACTGTGATTCTATGTCATTATGTACTTAATGAAGAACCAGGTGAACATGATGCCAAGAAAGAACAATGACTAACTGTACATTAGTACTTCTCAACTGTGTATTTGTTGGTGCCTGGGAATATCTCTCAAACAAAAAGTAGTTGTGGCAACAGTAAATAAACTGTGTGCTCTGTATTAGCAACATTTCATCTGAAACTATTATTATTACAATCATCATCATCCTGTCATCGTCATCATCATCATCTTGACAGGGTTTGTTGTTGATATGGTGTCTAGCTATACGTCCTATATTTCCTCCCTAATAAGGCTAAAAATTACAGGCAGCGGGGTTACAGTAATGTCACATCTTGGCCTAGGATGAAACATCTTTGAGACTAAACACAGTTCCAAAGGGAAAGCATCCTGTGTGCTTCTACTGAGCTTGCTTCTGGATCTTGATGCTGACTAGCACTGGTACTATATTGAAGTGATTAGGAGATGATAATGCATTGAGTGTACCTGAAGGTGTTTCCTGTCCCTTGTGACAAAGATGCACTCAAGCCTATTATCATTTTTCTTGCTTGCTTCAATGAAGAACTTGAGTGCACACGGACCACCGATATTTGATATTTCAGTCAAGGACAGTTCTGAAATAGAAATTGGAAGACCAAACCTTCGTTCACAGAAGGACACAGAAGTAGCCTGATACCATCTGTCTCCCTTAAAAGTGTATCAGGGTTAATACCCAGTGCTGCTAAACCCCATTTTGTGGGAGGGCCTCTAGGTGAGGAGCTTTTTGAGGATGGTGTCCTGTGACCTCAGAACACTGATGGATTTACGCGACTTGACGGAACGATGGCCTCGGCTTTTAAATGTATCATTAATTTGACCCCTCGTGAAATGCCACTTCTAAATGCTCCTGAGTTCCACTCTTATTGTCCCTGGGCGGCCGGCTATTTTATGGCAAAAAGCTTCGCAAAGTTGTGTAATTTGTTATCCGTCATTCGTGGGCCATGTATTGCCATACACCAGGGCTTAGCACCATACACCAGGCAGCCTGAATCATGGTGATGATGAAAAATGACCCATTTGGCGGTTGTCTCGGAGGAGAGACATGAAAATGCTGGCATGCTCGCACAAGAGCGCTTTTTATGAAATTATGCTGTGAAAGTGTAATGGAAGAGCAATGAATGTGCGATTGATCCGAAGAGGAATGAAGGTGCTTTAAGAGTGCTTTAAAAGTGCCTTGAAAGTGCTTTGGAAGTGCTTTGAAAATGCTTTGGATTTGTGCTGTGTATCATGAGGTTACTATGGATGACATGAAAAAGTGCAAGAATGTCAGCTGCAAAGCTAAAGGCAGTGCAATGAAACTGTTAGTGCCAAGCAAGTGCTTTTTGAGAGTGATGAGAAAATGAATGGGCACTCTGGATGTCATAGATGCAGCATCAAAGTGCCAAGAAAGTGCAATGAAAAGTTATGAAAGTGTGATTTAAGTGCAAAATGCTATGAAAATGTGATGGGAAAACATTAAATGCACCCTACATGCGCAGGAATGCCATGAAAATACCTATACAGCACAGCGCTAATGCTTATTTTTAAGCCCGACTAAACAGCCACAAGATATGCAATGAAAGTTCACCGAAATCCTTGACAAGGTGATAAAGTCAAAGTACAATTAACCCACTTGCAGTGCAGGAAGTGCTTTCGGAGTTCATCCAAAGTACGCCGAGAACCTGTTTTATACCATCCCTAAGCGATATCGGATCAATTGCGATTATCGACAAGTGAAGCCCCCTGTGCTGGTTGATCTGCCAAGGTCACTGAGGCATCACTTGCATTCAATGCTGCTGATATGGTCCAATGCTTGGCTGCTCTGGAAACTTGCATAGTCCCATTCAATGCCAGGGGTGTTGCCATAGGCTAGCAGGATGCTCATATTCACCAATATGTAATTACCAAACTACACCACCAGTTTAATGGCAATGTTAACTCAATGGTTCTTTCCTGTGCACAACAACATAATGGTTTGCCTCATTGTGGGGAAGTTGTGCTTTTCTGACAACCCTAAATTGCCACTGCAATTACTCAGCTAGTACCATGAAGTGAATATTTTATCAGCTTTTCTAGGTGTTTACAGTTAAAAGTGAGGTGTGTTTACCCCCATTTTTCACAGATAACTACATATGCTTTTAGCTGAATGTAGATATAAGCTTGTTGTCTACAATATGAAGTATTTTTCTAATCTGTATCCTTCAAGTGGTCTGTCTATCTACCAGTCTGCACATCTATCTACCAACAATGTATCGGATTGGGATATCTTATTTTCTGTGATCTATAAGATTTCAGAGTATTTCAGAGTACCCAATTGAGAGTGTAAGCAAAAGAAATCTATGTCTATTTAGTCCTTTAGGCTGCATGCAGTGAAGTGCAGACCATCGAGTTTCAAGAGTGATTCACTATATCATTCATCAGGAGCCTTCACAATGAGTCTCCTGAGCAGCAGCTGTTTCTTTACTGTATCGTCTGCTATTTATCTGCCCTCAATTGGTTTTGATATTCACAAGGAGCTCAGGGCTCACTGGAGACTTTCAAGGTATTGTCCTGGGGTGCAAGAGTCCCACAAGGGCCATCCCATGCCTCATAGCACACACACAGTCTCTATTATTGCATTATCTTCTCACACATACATCCATTTGGTTACCTCTTAAGTGAACTGCAAGGCCACTTTAAGCATGCAACAAGCCCATTAGCAAACTTCTGGCCTGAGTTAGCCATTGCTTATCAGTGCACCATGTCCTATCACCATCTACCTATGCTCTTAATCCAGCTAGATCCAAGGTTTTTCTACTTACTTTCTTAGTAGACAGTGTAAGTTTGGTAAGTTAGGTGCTACTTCGTTACCGGCTATCTTTATCGGTATACCGAATTTCCTTTCTACCTGAGTAGTCTTGATTGAATATATTCCAAGGTTCTTGGCAACTGTATAAGCAGGAACTTGATGGTGTATATACCATGGAGTTTGAACTCAAAACACAGGCAGGTACGCGACACAACACCAATGGCAAAAGTTTGATACTTGCCCACTTGACAAACTGGAATTGGATGCGAAACCCAGCTATTCGCCATTTACAGCAATAGTATCTATAGGTTCTGTCAGCTTCTCCGAATTCCATCACAACTTTAACAACACTCTAGATACTGACTTGAATGACTTGATAAACAAACCATGACTTCTTAAAAGCTCATAGTAACACTGCTTGCTTTGCAAATAGTTTTCCAGCTGCTCGATCAATGGCTCGGACACACTCCGGTGGACTGTGATCAAACGTATCACAAAAGAGTTGAATTAATCATCGAATCAACATCGCCCAATCAGGTAGTCAGACATCGATTTATCACAGCGCAATTAATCAAAATGAACTACGAGCACAATTCAGCAATCAGCAGACTCAACATGCTTCCAATTCCATAGACTTTTCCACTCCATCTTCCTTGTCCAACTTTCTGCCCATTTGTAATTCTTTCAATTTCCCTCCTTTTGCTATTATTTCATTTTTGTCAGCAGTGATTTAGTTGGAATTGTGTGAATTTGATGTAATTTGAAGATAAGAGCGTTAGTTTCTTTATGCTGACGAACTTATTCGATAGAGTTTGACTTCATGAACATCAAATTCTGAAACAAGATTCCATATATGATATGTGGAAGACCATCTATTCATGCTCTATGATCCATATGGCAGACTACATATTTACATGGAGAAAAAAGCACATAATTTCATTAAACAGCAATTACCATATCAGAAAGTCTCTGTGACAAAGGTTGAAGATCTTTGCTTGCAAAATATGATTGATAATCTCCACAACTCTACATCTGACAATTCTGACATGACCAGAACAAACACTGGAGTTGTGGGACTCCTCCTGGTCAAATCCACCAGTCTTGATTTCCAGTTCCATCACAAGATAGCTAGGCTTGCCAGACAAGCACAAAACTTTTTTGACAAGACCTAATAACACATGGGCCACAAATGGCTATCAAATGGCAGCAATTCAGACTTGGTTGTGACACCAGGCCTTGTCTGTCTGAGGCTGGAGCATCCCTTGCTAGCCTTATGAGTCTATGATTGCCTGATGTTTTGATTAGTGAGTTATCAATTTCAGGCTGGCACGTGAGGCCACAGGGATCTGACGAGCAAGCAATATTTCTCTTCTTTTTCTTCTTGCTTTTGCCTTTTTTCTATCCATCTTTTTTATCTTTTTTTCTATCCTGAAGACTTGAAGACTCCTTTTTTGCAACTGCCACTTTTTAAAATCGTTTCCCTTTCATTCGTATCGTCGTGATTGAATGATTGAAAGTCTAAGATGCAAACTAAAAAAAAGTTTTGAAGAAAAAAGAGCATCATAAAACATCTCCCATTCTGGACTTTATATCAAGCTAGATGATGTCTAAGATTACTATGAAGACACGAAGACATGCTTATTCAAAATCGCATTAATCTTTCAGAGGAATGTTCAGTTGAAATGTTCTGTTGAAATGTTGAGATCAAGTATTGATGAAAGATTAATAAACAAGCTAATAAACAGACTATGAACAGTTCATTGGTTTTCAGTGAACAAATAATTGAAATACAATCCACCAACACAAAGAAACATGTGAATATTACATGGTTTGTTTTTGAAGCATGTCATTTACAACTTTACAATGTGATCATTAAAGGCTGAATAACACAAACTTTTTTGATTTACCTGTTCTGCAAGAAGGTGGTAGTGTTTTAAAGTCATGAAACACCAGAAAAGAACATTTTGTCCGTTACTTCATTAATTGTACATATCATGGAGCAGGTAAAGCACTGTATACCCTAACAATTCAAGTTGACCATTTATGTCATGTTTAATCAATAAATAAGAATCATTATGGAGTTAGATTTCAGGCTGAGAAAGGGGACCGGGGCCTTGCCCAGCGATATTGCGCTTAGCAGCTAACCTCTGAGACCGAAGTCGCATTCTCTGTCGGGGCAGCCTATGTTAGATGGCTGTTTTATTCTGTGCCAAAGGTGCACCCCATTACCGTAATCCCTGCCTGTCCTGCTGTACAGTACAAGAACCCACCAACCTTCAGACTGAGAAGGTGTTCTTAGCTTAGAAATTGGGTTATTGACAAGTATACACTGCCTTTGTCACAGCTCAATTAGTTCAGTATGTGCAACAGTCATTTTGTTTCAAAGTAAGAACGAAAGAGAGAGGACAGAACTAGTGGGTTCAGAAAAAATGGGTCCTGGGTAATAGAAGAAATCGTGTGTAGGAGTCATTGAGTATCGGATCTATTGATACCGATGCCTGTCAGGAGAAAAATGAAGCAGTGTTTGATCAATATTATTGAATTATATTGGATTAATGTAGATCTGGTGTGTAGAGCGAGTGTAATGGGGTGTTCAGCCTTGTTTCTGAAAGCAATATACATTTCACATCTGATGATCAAGCGATTTGGTGATGACCCTTGCCACCTGAGCTCTTAAATGGCAGGCACTAATTTATAGTAAATTGATGGTCATATTGTGAAAGTAGGACAAGGTCTGAAGCACCTTAATGGTCTTATTCTCTACATGTCCGCTGTTGCCACATTTGAACTTTGGAACCGTTTCCAAGATTTATGCTCTTAGAAAAGTAGACCTATACAAAACCTCATATTCATCGTTAACAGAGAAATTAGAACAAGGTCAAAAGCGCTTTAAACGTTCAACTTGAAATTGTCATTCTGGTGAAGGCCCAGAAGTCAAACAATGTTAAATGCCTTTGTCCTATTTCAACTGAAGCCCCACTGGCTCTGAGATACACCACACGCCTCTTAAATACACTGACAGTGAGAAAGTATGACATTTCAACGGTCTCGAATAAAAATGCTTTTTGAAATATTAGTACTTGACCCACTTTTATCTTGTTCTACATCACAGCTTCTCTCAAATCATAACAACAAATTTAGCAGTATGTTGACAGTATATGTGAAGAAAGCAGATCTAGAGCAATGTCTGGAGCACTCTAATGCCTACTTATAGTGCTTGTCAGTTCTGACTCAGTTCTGGCAAGTTTTGAACTTGATGCACTTTTTGATGAGCTCTTCATATTGCTCAACTTGGAAGCCATGTAGCCATAAATTTAATGGCTGATATCTGAGCCTTTGGAATCCACCTATTAATGTTTAGCTCTCATGTTTTCTGTTGGAAATTCAATTCCTAGTATCTGGGGTAATTTCAGAGAAGCCTAACTTTAACGTTGGAAGCTCTGCAATTTCCAGAGAACCTCCTAAAACAAAAAAAGTTAGGCATCAAAAGAGTGTGCATCTGAAAGGCCATTCAAAGCAATAAGTATTCGTAATAGAATGTCCACAAACTTTAGCAAATAAAAGCTCTCTCCTGACCTGGTTGGTACAGAGAACCCCAACCATGCAGAGGATGTTTTGAAATTGTGATCTGTAACTCAAAGGCTTTGAAATAAGATATATGGCGAATTATCCATTTTTAAATGTCTCAATAAACAGACTGGGTGATATAAACAGATCGTGTATCAGAAATATTTGAAGGATCCTTGGTAACTAAGGCTTTGATGTCATGTTACATGTAAGAGAGATGTGGTTCTAGGATGGATGAATTCAGTTCCAAAACTGAGTTTTTGTGATGAAGATTCTCTTTATTAATCAAATAGAGGTCAGAGGCTAACATTTTGTCTGCCAAATTGTACAAATAGTATATTTGTTGAATGGGTCTGCATAGAGACACATCCATCAGGGATTTTAATTGGGCACAGGGAACATAAACATACCAGATGAAAACATTACATACTCATCAAATGTTACATTTTTGTGTCTAAGATTCTTAAAGTTGTAATATTTGTATCTAATGATGCAAAGCTAATGATGAATTGCACCAGCTAAAATTTTGTCAATTCAGCCAATATAACTGTAACAGCATTGGCATACATATTCTTTGTCCATAGAGGTTTTCCTTATAAATAAGAACATACAAAGACATCAGTCATATGTGTCTGCCACCTTGATTGGTATTCTGAGGGGCTACTCAGGTTTCTTGTTTGGTTAAGTAATGAATCAGGGAGGCATCACTCTCAACCTGAGCTGCATCCTATGGGTGGCTTAATTAAGAAGTAAACACTATTGGACGTGGCTTGCAACTAGACAGGGCAGGTGTCAGCTGCATTAAGGAAGGAAGAGAAAAACAGTGAGATAAGAAAGAAAAGAGGAAATAAGTATAGGCAAGAAAAAGTTACAGATAGAGGAGAAATGGGAAGATAGAGAAAGAAGAATTAAGAGAGTGAAGGGAGTAGGGGGAGGTGGGAAGGAAGGGGGAGGTGGGAAGGAAGGGGGAGGTGAGAAGGAAGGGGGGAGTGGGAAGGAAGACGGGAAGGTGGGAAGGATGGAAACAGTGACAGTTTGAAAGAATAACACATGAAAGAAGAGGTGGGAATGAAGAAGGAAATAACTAAAAGGAGATCTTAAGAGAGAGGGCAAAGTTGCAAGAAAGGCAGGAAAGATGGAAGTCAATTACTGAAGGAGTTAGGAAAGAAGAAAATCCAGATACTAATTTTCGAAAAGCAGCCCAATTTACCGGAAGTTGGTTACCATAGCAACCTACTTGATAATTTGGTGTGTGATTGGTTATGTGGCTCATTGAATTGGTTAGGCAACAGGCTGGTTAATTGATGCATTATCAAATCTGATGCATTCTCAAATGTTCCATGCCTCAGCACCAAATGATGTCACCCTGAAATTTACCCAAATCACGTTTTGCCAAGCAGCATAAGGCGAGCCAGGGAAAAACCCTTTGAAATTCCATCCTCGTAACCTGCTGACATCTGACACATGTGTTACATGACACTTGTGATAATGGCAACAAAAATCAGAAACAAAAATCAGATACAATCTGGCAACATTCCCAGCGTTCCATGGCATCTGATTTGTAACTTTTTTTCTTTTGTACCAATTCAAGCTTTTTACAAAGATGAAACGACTTCTGATGAGTTCCGTGTAAACTGACACCCCAGCTCCTGAAAAAATATTATGCATTCGTCAGGTTGGTACCTATGTAGTTATTCCAAAATACTTTTTCGAAAGTAACCAACAGTTCTTCAAACAACTTTTTTTTTATAAAAAGACCAACCGTATATGGATGAAGAGAAATGCCAAATATTTGAGTCCTGCAAACTGCTTTTTCTATTTCGAAATCAAGTTACATATTGATGTAAATGATTTTTAGGTTCAGAATTATTTCTTCTGTAACAGTCATAAAGATACATGTAGCAACCATAATCAGGACTCTATTCAGGAGTACAGTGTTTATTGAAAACTAGTCATTTAATTCAGTTAAATTGTAATCTTAACTGAAAATGCCTTTAGTTTTCTCTTTTCCATTTTCAATATATGGTTTATTAACCATTATTAACAAAATCCATTTGGTTAAGTAAACAACTGATTGTGTAACACTTAGCCTTTGAACTTCTATATATGTCCAGCATCCTGCTGATACTTTTACTCTGATTAACATATGTTTTATGTCCTTATCTTTCGGGTGACACCATCACACTCTGTTCCTTTTTCTGTCTTCTTACAGAAAGTGTCATTGTCAGTAAGAACATGTGAACAGCCTTTGATGGTATTAGCACTGATGAAGATATTTTCTTTGATGCTTTTTGGCTAAGGTTTGATGTCAGTGCAGATCTGCCAGTGTTCTGCAGATGCCCTTACAGGTAGAATTTTGGAGTGGCGTCCGTTACCTGCAGTTGCCTGGCAACAGCAGTCTTGACCACGTGATGTATACCACGTGATCAAGAGCAAATGACTCTTTTGGGGTCACGTGACAGCTTCTTATCCTCTTCTCAATTGACAATCTTTGCTCCTTAATGAGCCCCTGCAGGTCATCTTACCTATACTAATAGTATACTTTGGTGTATATTTGGCATGCCATTGGCTATGATGTTGCTTGTGAATTGGTAGTGCTCTTGGCTATGACATTAGAGATGTACTACAGGCTCTGTTACTTGTTATGTTTCCATGATATGTCATGAATTATCCTGTAGTTCATAGATTTTGTCAACTACTTTGCTTTTAAAAGTGATGCAATATCTATAAAGTGCTTCCTGCTATAGGCAAAATCGCCTTATGTGGATACAAAGCTCTAGAGAGATTGTTCTTCGGTTGTGGGCAGTGATGTGACCTTTCGTTCCAGTTGTTCAAAATAAAATATTGTGGATGGAAGAGATCTAATACTAGGGAGTTCCTTGTTTTATTGGATCACATTACAAAGGCTAAAAAATGACATGCTATATCTGAACTATTGCAGTGATATACGACCTTTTAAACTGTACCCTAAATATGGCTTTGCTTAAATATGTCTTTGCCAAGCTTGTCTGGTTATATCATTGGTGCTTTGCCAATTCATTGGTTTATGATTAGCCATAGCTCATAGGTCTACTATCTGGTCACTGTGGTGGCTTTAGCATGAGAAACCATTGGTAATATACCCCAATCCAGATATTTATTATATTACCTGTATGTCACTGGCTATGTCATTACTTTATACATGTATGTCACTGGCTATGTCATTACTTTGCTACTAGGCAGTGGCTACACTATTGTGGTGCTTTGGCTATGTCATTGGTTTGCAATCAGACACCAGTGCACTCTGAGGTTTCAGATTCTGCCACCATGCCATGTCATTGGGGTGGATGGAAGAGGACAATTTGATACATTTCAGACACATGAGGCTTTATATTGTAAGTTATTTGACATGGCAATCCTGGCCTTGCAAAAAGTGCAAAATAAACAAGCAACATAAACAGGAGAGGGGACAGCCAATTCCAGTTTGATGCCTCAGGAACAGCTTTGAACTAGCCCTGGCCTTATGGACCTTGATGTACCTCTAAACCATGGTGGGTTGGCACGAATTTGTAGCCATGGGGAGGAATAGCAGAGGAATAATGAATCAGGAGGGTATGAAAGATTCCAGATGAGGGGAGAATACAAGGTGGTGTGATTTCCTATTGATCTGTGGAACACTCCAGCACGTATATAGGCCAGTTGGGAATATCTGCCATCAGCCAGGGGGGCTAATGCGTTTGGCCAGTCATTCTTGTGTGAACCATGGGCAATTAGCATTGGATTTCACATGAGCAGTTTGCCTATTGATTAGCAGGGCAATGAGCCCATAGAGCAGGAGGGTTATTCAGATGAGAGGGGTAAGAGGGGGACATAAGAACCATACAGACATCTCCCACCTCCTTTCACCCCCTCTTGGTGTCGTACTGACCTTTGCACAGGGCCTTGGGCAATTATTCTTCCCTCCCAATTCCTGCTTGGCTAATGGAAAACTTCAATATCCTAAAAGTCATGGCCTTCGAGAAATCCTCACCAAAAACTGATATTTAATCTCCTGCAAGGACCCTCTCTATTTGCTACTGGTACAGCAGAGATCTTCCACTTCAGCTAACCATAAATGCAAGCTGTGATCTTTAGATAGTATTTTGCAGGTTATTGATCAACATGTTTTTTATATAATGAAGATATTAGGCCTAAGTTTCTGATCAAACGGTATCCATTTCGAACTTCGGCTAATGCGAAAATGTCCTTTTTCCATAATCCGCAAAGCACAACAAACATTATCTTCTCATCTTCAAATCAGACAACAAAATCAAGTATTCAGAAATCTTCATGACTCTTACAGTTATTTCCAAAGGCGTCTTCCAGTCCTATTGCTGACAGGATCATGTCAGAGCCATTGAATTAATTTTAGGAGCATCGAACTAAAAGCCAAATGACATGGTACTAATACTGAGCCTAATGTGCCTTGTATTCTTACTGCCTGGTTCAGATTGTTGCTATCAGAAAAGGAGGGGAAAGAGTTACTTCAGTTAGTAGAGCTCCGATATGCAATCGCTTGGTCCTGGGTTACATCCCAGCCCAGTTCGATTCGAGTCCTAGCTCGGTCATCTGGATCTACGTTTCAATTATCCCTCGCCTAATTGCTGTGTCCTCTTCCTGTGCTAATTAGCCTACCGGAGTATTTAGATCCTGGATGTAAAACCATATCGATCCATCCACCTTTCATAAAAGCAATAGTCTCTGTTACATCTTGCTCAATACAAACTGTGGAGGTGGACATTACGTAAGCCCACACCCACATGTGTCACATGTGCTCGTAAAACCCTAGTGTGCTCCATTATAACTTCAATAGGAGGCTGTTGCCAGATGGGCCCATACTATAGGCAGTGCAGCAGCCGGGAGATATTTTATGTTGTCATTTGGGAGCCAGGGTGTCGCCAGACTGGGACTGTTATTTCGCATCCATTAACACTGTTTCCCACTCACTCAAACCAGTCGGGTGGGACTCCGGGTGGAATCCGGGTGGGACTCTGGGTGGCTGGATGACTCAAAATCAAACTGGCTGACTAAAAAAATGTGGTTACACTAACATACATGGCATAACTAGTAAAGCAACTGAGCAGTAAAGCAAGCTGACCAGTAACAAGCTGACTAATAAAGCAAGTTGACTGGTAAACAAACTGACCAGTAAAGCCAGCTGACAACATGGTAACAAGCTGACTAGTAAAGCAAACTGACCAGTAAAGCCAGCTGACAACATGGTAACAAGCTGACTAGTAAAGCAAGCTGACTGGTATAGCAAGTTGGCTGGTAAAGTTGTCTGACTTTTAAAGCAAGCTGATTGGCAAAGCAAGTTGATTGCACTAAGCAAGATGACTGGTAAAGCAAGCTGACTGAAAGAAATGGCTGCCTGACCCACAAAAATGGCTGCCTGACTCAGTGTAAAACTGGGTGACTCAAAATAGATTCAGAGTGGGTCTCTCCGACTTAAATTCCTACCGGATTCACATCCAGGAAACCTGGTGTCACTCCGTGAATCCTTGCATTAGGGCGGGTGACAAATCGTGTATCCATCGATATGGGTCATCACACTTCTCAACTTTTTTGAGAAAAATAAAACCAAGGTCAAAAAAGGTTGGTTTTCTGTTACCCTAAAAAAATGTCATGAGTGTTGGAGGAGAATTCACTTTCGAACTTTCGCTGAAAAATAAAACCAAACAGAAAGAGTTGGTATCTCATACTCTCACAATATATGCCAAGTGTGATATATAAACAGGATTCTTGTTCAGGAATTTTTAGGACAGTTGTGCTTTTGTCTTCTTTTTGTAATAGATTAGGTCCAAAAAGAAACCTCATATGTTTTGGCATAACGTATTCCAGTGTATTCTTCAAAAATGTTGTTAAGGACAATTTTACTAATCCAAATATATTGTAAGGCCATACGACTGGAATTTACAGGCTTAATCAAAGAATTATTTTGTCATATCAGGTATGATATTTTATGGAATGCTGCCACTATTCCGAATCCTTGATCCATCTGAGGGCCATTTGTTGCAATTGTAGAACTTTAAGTGTGTCAAAAACTTTTGAGCATCTGTTTACTCACATGGAATGTCAAGTGTGGGAGAAAAGGGTGCTTCTGTGAATGAGTATTATACATAGGCCTATATATGCAGACCCAATATTGATCTTTTTGCAGGGAAAACAAATGGGATAGGACAAATATTTAAACAAAAACCACATCATCGGAAGTGCCAGGGGGCAACCAGCAACTGCTGGAAACACTTGGAGCCAGAAACTGTCAATGATTATGGCTCAACCAGTCCATCTGGCCTGGCCTGGTGCCTCCAGAAGTGACCAAATAGAGTCACTTGTGGTCCTGATGGCACTTTGAGTTCCTGTTTTACTTAGCTGAAGTTTTATCTAAGTAGTATACAGATGTTCTCCTTTTTGGGCAACAAAAATCTCCAATAAAACCTCGTAAATGTCACACTACAACTATAGTGTGTTGTTGGTATTGGGTTTAGCCCAAAGCAGCATTTAATCTTTCCTCCACATCTTTCTTATGCTCAGAATATTTTTTTTCTCTCTCTGTTCTACTGCTGGCTAAACCGTAAATAACTGGAGACTTAAAGATTCAGAAGGAAAAAGACTATACAGTAAATTAGCAAGATCACAAAAATATGTAGTCCATTTGGCTATACATTGATAGTGATGCTCTCTGTTATTAATCTCTAACGCCAGAACTTTATGGCCACTTGCATATTCTCAGAAGGTTTTTAGCCTTAACAACTCTGGTATTCTGCAATATTCTTCATGAAAATATATCCAACCTTTTTGAAAATATGTGTTTCAAATCAAAATACACATTAGCAGAACACTTTAGCAGAGAAGATAGCAGATAAAAGATATTGAAAGTAATTTGCACGAAACAGCGAAACAAAAAGCCATCAAACATGTGATTATCCGATGAGGTCGGGATCTTTATTACCTTTTCTATTATCTTTTATTATCTCTTATTATCTTTTAGGGCTAATGGGGCATTATGTAGTAATTTGTTGCTCCCAATACACTTTAGTTATGGCTATCAAGCTCGTAATCAGCTTAAAAGCCTATAAGGCTATTGGTCCCATGGTATTTAAGAAAGTGTGTCAGGATATTAGTGAGTTTCATTGGCTAATGACACCTAACATGGGGATCTTGGATAGGTCAATGGTAAGTGGGTGGATGGCATTTGTTCCTGGTCATATGTAGGTTACATTTAGCTCCCTCTATTGGATCAAATTAATTGAGAATGGGGTTGGAAGAGACATTTAAAGTTGGGTGGGTTCCAGTGTTCCTCCATGTATATGTGGAAGTTCACATTAGCATAGGCCAGCAAATAGCATAGGCTCGTTGTGACAACACAATTAGATTTCCCATGGCAACACATATATATGGCTATAACTGAGTTGCCTCCATGCTCTAAACTCATTTAGTGAGGACATGGGGCCTATGTGGCATGCTTCCCTCCACTCTACCAATTGCTCCACTTTTAGGAGGGCAAACATGCTTAGTCGAACGAATGTTCTCTGTCTCTCTAAACTGACACTCATTTTGGACGACCCGTTTCACATGTTTCATGGCACACATTTCAGAACCATGAAATATGGCAGTAATGTTGGATGGGTAAAGAGAGTCAAATGGTGACCAGCACAACTCTGCTCTTTTCATGTGGCACCATGCAATGTTGTACTGGTGACACATTAGCAGCCAAACTGAAACTCAAAACTTACCATATGTGCACCATTGTCAAATTGATGATGAGGCCACAACATATGATAGAAACAATGACAGTAGAGCTTCTGCTCATCAAATTTTGCCAAAATGTTGAATGGCGAAAGAAGCCAAGCTTTTACCAACCAATGGAATTGGGGCTCACTGACCAGAACTAATGTCAAACTGGTGACAATAATAGCAGCCAAAATAGAACCCAGCTCACCATATGCACCATATGTGGACTGATGTCAAATTGGTGATGATGTCACGACATAACTATTCACCAATAATGGCCAGACTCACCAACTGAGTCACCAATGTTGAATTGAAGATATATAGAAACAACAACATTACCAACAACAGAGTTAAAAGCCTACCAAATGTGGCCACAATGTTGAATGGTTGAAGCAGCAAGACTACTACCAACCAATAGGATTCAGGTTCACCAACCACCACCATTGATGAATTGGTGAAAGGTGATAGAAACCTTTAGAAAACCTTATCAATAGGGCAAATTTCTTTTGAATCTCTGACGAATGTCAAAGATAACCAATTGTTGCAACAGACTAATGTGGCACCCTAAATATTGAATAGCCACACCACAACCAACCCTTGGAAAGAAAGCTCACCAAATGATAGTATATTGTGACAGTGGAGTGTTACATCTATGTACCAACTCATATTGGCAATCACAGAGACAATGGGATCAATACAACTGATTATGTCATCTTAGTCCTAATTGATGGTGCAGCAATATCGTCATATTGTGGCAGTACCTAATTACCCAGTCAATAGGTTGTTAATTAAGGCAACTGTACAACCACCCACTCCTAGATTAACAACAAGAAATCACATCTCCATTTACAGAGCAATAGATGGAACAGTAATTAATGCTCACAAAAATAGATTCATGCATAAATCTGAATATATGCAACAAGCCAGTGTGATAATGTATATTGATAAAATGCACATGTGTTATCTTGAACAGGAATCACACAAAATATGAGCATATCATACCATATGTCATTGCATAAAAGCACCATTAAGTAGTGATCAAGTCCATGTACACATCATACACCGCTAAACATGAATATTTTCTCCCTTATTTTTTGTCAATTAAACAATTAGTTATGGAATACTTGCATTACTCAATTATGTTTGTGACATCTAACAGAACACACTCAGCTTAAATTTAAAGGATAAAAAAAATTCAAGTAGGCCCATTTTGTTTTAAAAATTAAGGTTAGGAATAAACGCAGGAGGAAAGAAATATCATCCTAGTACATCTTTTGTCCTATCATCACAGTAAGTGCCCACTGTTGGTTGTTGTCATCATTTTTTTCCTGTCCATTTAAAAAGCCCCCCTGGGAAAACGGAATGATTACACAAATTAGTTACCTGTCTGAGCTATGCGATGCCGGATTATGAACTGAAGAGAAAAACATATCACATTATATTGTAATTTAAACTGGTGTCTCTCCAGCCAATAAGCAGCTGATAAGCAGTGATGCTGCTGAGAAAGAAGCAATAAAAAGTTGAAAAGCTATGGCTGATGTAGTATTAAGCAAACACTGTTACTGTAGTATTGGCTTATGCAGTATTTAACTGAGGATGGTAGTCCTTCAACTAAACAGTAACAGACACAATCCCCAGGGTAAAAGCCAGTGTTCCTGATTGATAGCATCAGACTAAGAACATCGTTAGTGGAGTTACATGCCCAGAGAGCTTCCTAAGTTCTCTTTAGGGGCTGCTTCATCCCTTGCAGTTGTTCCTGGATAACTTGGGAGAACAATAAACTGGCAAAGTGGCAAAGTGACAAAGAAATTATACTATTTGTGCTTTTGTGAGTCAAGAGTCAAGATAGCATAAGAAATGGTCGTTTCTGCTAAATGGAGATTGAGGTATCCTGTTGTGGTAATTATTCTACCAAATCAATTTTTGGGCATGATCTGCAGTGGCTATTATACTAATTGACAGTTATGATGACTCATTTAGAAAATGCACTTGTAACCATTTTCCTTCTATTAATTTGGAAAACTGTAGTGGTTATGATATCACTGCAGTTCACGAAGTGTTATGGTTTAGTGTCTAAGAACAATCAAAGTCAGAAATGCCTTGTTAGCTCAATACAAGTATGTTGCATTTGCTGATACTTATATATACAGAAGTCTGGTTACTCTCCAAAGTCCCAGGCAACAAAATTAGATTTGTCTCAATCATGATAATGCCTGGCCTTGCACTCAGGGCTGATGCTGGGCATAATCAAATATTAGATATAAATCATACTCTGAACTGGTGTCTCCTGCACACATTGGTAGCAAATCACACATATGGTTATTGTAAATATGGCTTTGTCATGTTTATGCATTCTGGAAGCATTCTGGAAGTATTCTGGAAGATAATACGATCATTGGATGGATACAAAATCTCTGTTTAGCTCTAGAAGTGGTTCTGAAGGACCTGTGTTACACAGATGAACATGTGCATATTGTACAAAGTGCCTTTACAAAGTAGTTGTGTATTTATCTTGTAATCATGGGCAAGGAACTGTAAAAGTGTAGGTGGCCTAATGCTAATGGCACCTTTCTAACTTGTACATTACATGCAAAGCTATTAGTTCTATATTTTTTAATATATTCTAATATTAGCAAGGATGATACTGCTATGTTTCGGGCCGAACATGTTATATTGGGAAATCTCATATTTTGTTATTCTTCCTCACAGATTGTTTTTATTCTATGTTGATTTTTCCCTGATGTGTCTGCAAGTTCAAGTATGCATATTTATTCTAAATTACAACTCAAAATAGCCAGTGAAGCTTGCACATTTGCTTGGCACTACGATTCTATAATGATGCTGTATGTTTTCACCAGAACTTTGCCATGTTCTCATCTGTACACTTGCAACCTGTTAGGTTCAGCATGTTCAGCAAAATAGATGGTGTCGATTTTGGCAAGGCAACCTTTGTCACAAACCTAATGCAAGGAGTAATTCACACCCACAGGGCTACAAACTGAGTTATGTTAACTGCATTAGTATCTGTTTCTTTGTACGATCTTGAAGAGTAACATGACAGCAGCACACACTGTGTCAGGCCATCAGCTGTTAACTCAGGTCGAGTCATTGCAATGACATCACTACATATAACAAGATCACTGAACATTACGAGGTCACAGTTATCACGTCATCCTATGATCATCTGTGACCCTCTGTGACTCTTGAAACCCTCTGATGTTACCCTCTCTCTTGCCCTCTCTCTCTCTCTTACCCTCTCTCTTACCCTCTCTCTTACCCTCTCTCTTGCCCTTTCTCTCACCCTCTATCTTAATCTCTCCCTTACCCTTTCTCTTACCCTAACCCTTTCTCTTACCCTCTCTCTTACCCTCTCTCTTACCCTCTCTCTTACCCTCTCTCTTACCCTCTCTCTTACCCTCTCTCTTACCCTCTCTCTTACCCTCTCTCTTATCCTCTCTCTTACCCTCTCTCTCTCTCTTACCCTCTCTCTTACCCTCTCTCTTACCCTCTCTCTTACCCTCTCTCTTACCCTCTCTCTCACCCTCTCTCTCTCTCTTACCCTTTCTCTTACCCTCTCTCTTACCCTTTCTCTTACCCTCTCTCTTACCCTTTTTCTTACTCCCTACCCATGACTCTCCTCTCCCTCTACCCCTTTCTTTCCAATTCCCTTTCTCTCTTTGACTCTCCCTTTCCATCTCCTATTTTCTGCATCTCTTCGTATCTGCCTCTCTGCATTTCCGTTTCTTTCTCTGTTTCCCTGTTTCTCTCTTTCTTTCTCTTTTTCTTTCTCTCTTTCTTTCTCTTTTGCTTTCTCTCTTTCTTTCTCTCATTCTTTCTCTCTTTCCCTCTCATTCTCTTACTCTCTTACCCTCTTACTCTCTTATTATGTACTTCCTCTCTCTACACATATTTTCTCTAACTTACTTTCTATGATATTATGCTCTCTGTGACTCCACATCATTAGGTACTGCAAGACTGTGTCACTTTCTGTGACGCTCTGTGACTCTCTGTGGTTCTCAGTCACTCCCTGTGACTCTGACTAATCAGTGTTGCACAATGCACACAGGGAGTTACACAGACATGGTACTGGGGTTGATGACAGGCTCCTGTCTCTGTTGCCCTGGGGTGTACCACTAAGTCTGCCCCAGTGTGCCCTCCCACCAGTCGTACCAGTGTCCGGGGTCTGCCTTTTACAAATTGTCATCTTGCCTCTGTCATTCATTACCAATCTTCCCTTGTCGACTATTGATCACCCACTCTTACATTGGTTATAACTGCAAATTACAGCCACTGCCAAACCCCCTAACTGTTCAAAGAAGGAATTACAGTAATCCCCATGAAGCAAATGAAAGAGCTCTGACCCTGCCCTTGTGCTGGTGTCCATATTACTTTTTGCCATTATCTCCTTTGACAAAGCCTCTGTACAGTGCTCTGCTCTTTGTGCTAAGTGCTTTTTTGATCAGGAAAGAGCTCTGACCAATGTGGCCATAGACTTATGCACATTCTGTAATAACTTGCCAACAACCTTTCTGACTCAGCTTCTTATATAATGACTTGTCATCTCTCTCCCAGACTCTGACTTGTATTCTCTTAATAACATGTCCACACCATATATGACTTTGGCTTACTTTTTTCCCATAAGGATTCTTCATAACAGCTTGTCATTTTTGGCTGATTAGAGACGTGGGTGTGTGCAAGAAATACATTTTATTGACAACTTCATTTGTCATCTGTTTATGAGTTATTGGTATCGCTACATCAGTGAGCACTTCATCGTGCTGAATTAAGAAGAGTAAATTCTGCTTTCTATGCTATATTTGTGCAATGTGCACTGCATTTTCAGATAAGCTTTTTTGGCTGCGCAGCATTTCAAACAATGTGTAGAGGAAGAATGCGAAAGCCCTAGTATATGGTCAGCGTTAAGGTGTTACTGTTGTCCGGACCTCTAAGTTAAGGTTGACTAAATATCAAAAATTATAAAATGAGAAAGCAGGGCCACTGGTCTGAATGTTTGGGCTGTCATGTATCGACAAACAACATTGGCTTGTGGTAGCCCCTCATTCTTTCAAGCGCTGCTAAAGAATATTTGGCCACTGCAAAAGTGACCTCCAACAGAAATGCAATAAAAAAAGTGACCATAGATGTTGTGGTCAGATTGCTGTTACAGTGTCTAGCAGTGTCCAGAAAAGAGGTGGGCAGAGGGTGGTCAGATGGCCTGGGTGGTGACATAAGGGATAGCTGATCTTCCTGTGGGACCTAGTTTGAAAAGGGCACTTGTTAGCCCTGTCCTTGTGGGCTTGGCAATTTCCCCAACTAAGCCTGTAGTGCTATAGGAGGCCCCAGTTGTCATAACAATTTGGGCGTGCTGCTCGCCAGATCCAATTTTACTGATTGAGTTGCTTGACCAAATCACGATTGGACATCTCCAATTGCGTTGCTCATTTTACTGCAGCTGGTCAGTCCGAGAGCAATGGGAGGGCGGTGGAAGTGTGGGGGCATTGCTGTGAAACACACTCGAACAATACCGAAGACTGGGCCTGCTTTGCTTCCCAAGAACTAATTCACCCTCCTTTTCTTGATGTCTGTCCTTTTGACCACGAGTTGTGTGTTCTCATGGTTGTGCTTTCTTTGGCTATTGCGAAACCTCATGGACCTGGTTTGGTTTTCCTGGTATCCACAAACATTTTTGGCAGATTTTTTCATACTATTAGGAGTGAATCTTGTCTACCCTATTAATGAATACAGGATATAAAGCCCTACCGGGTTCCTTGACTTTGCCAAGAGCTTACTTTACTTCCTATAATTTGGGTTTTGTTCTGCTTTCGAAAAATAAAATCTATGTTCCCATTGCCTGATTCTCCCAACAACATCACTTCCAATGGCAGAGTCTCTCCGAAGCATATGTTTCCGGGAGGATTTTGTATTCCGATTTGTTTCCAATGGCGAAGTCCTTGCAATGTTGCTTCCCATTATATCTCGCTTTGCTTTTCAGGTTCTAAGTCTCTCTCCTCATGGCTTGGTTTCCACAACCGTTACTTGCAATGCTTTGCCTCAGAGGGCTTACCTTGTCTCCAAAGGGTTGCTTTACCCACTTTCCTTCTCAAGACTCTGCCTTCCATCCAGAGGCTTACTTTGCTTACAACTCAACTCTCCTTCCAGGGCTGGGTGCTCCTTGGAGCCAACGATCAATTGGCCAACTGTCTGCCTTGACTCTCTTTATATATTTCTGGCGCCTTATCGCTACCTCGAAATGACAATATATTCTAGCTGAGCCTCAAATCTGCTCCAATCTTCTGCAATCTTTAGGGTACAAAGTGGCGCACCCAAAGTAAACAAACTGGATTCATATTGCATCCACGCAATATAAGACCAATTCACCAAGGTCCCACGTTGGGTTATCACTTCCTGGCCCCGCTATTCCCTGGGACGCCAAGGTCAATATCGTGCACTCCCCTGTATTCTATTTCTATTTGATCTCTACACTCATTCTACTTTTATGAGATCGTAAGACCATCAAATGCCAGGTCACACCCCTTTGATTAACTGCTTCGGCAAAATACTGCAGTACAGTCTTATTGGCTGCCTTCTTGATATATTGAGAGCAAGCCACTCACACTAACTCAGTGGCTCAGTGAAAACATTCTTGCTTCCATTCGCCCTGCCCTGGTTTAATTCTGATTCGGAGTAATGGAGATGGCTGTTTCGATCGACCATCGTCCCAACGCTTTGTCTCTCCCTGTCCCAATAAACCCAATCAAGGCAGAAATAAAGGGCATAAAACCCAACCAAGTCCCATTTAAATGAATATTGGTTCCATTTGGCTCGGTGATAGATCTTTTAGATTAGGTTTCTGCTCTTGTCTGAAAGTGGTTCTCCATTTTGCAAGAGTTGCAACTGTCAGTCCTTTTTTCTTCTTGTCACGGATCGAAAGCGAAAAGAAATTGACACAAAGGGGAATATTGAGAAGTTGAATCAATTAAGGGGCACATCTTTTGCCATTTGTTTGATGCTGAGACACCTTGGAGCTGTGGGACAAATTTGGACTGTTGGGCGTCTCTTTCTATTTGGTCGGAGCTCCAGTTTTATTGGCCTTCGGGGATGAGATTATAAAGCCGGCAGCTGGATGGTCACCGCTTTGTGATAGGCTGCCAGGCCAGTCACCCAATTGCTTCTTTGCTGATATATGTGGCTGTGTGAGAGGAGTAGGGTTACAGCACACTGCAACAACATGGCCAGATGCATCTAACGACACCGCTACAAATGCTCCAAAATGCCCAGCCAGGATGTGTCAGAGAACTTGCCTAATTCACTGACCATAGCCTGTGATGTCCAAAATTGTTTTTGCCAACAGCAACATTGCTGTAGCCATACAGGCCACTGGCTGTAGCATTAGTAGACTACTGCCTGAGACAGACAATTGCTTGCGCATTATACACAGGCTATTCAAGGGCCCCTTCCATCATGGGCTGTAACTACCTGCCAAGCAAAATGAGACACCGAATGAGACACCAGATGAGACACTGAATGAGACACTGAATAAGACACCGAATGAGACACCGAATGAGACACTAGGACAGAGGCTGCAAATGAGGCCAGAATAAGGAGTGCATGAGTGCCAGATATAACACAGAATCTGCCACTTACCAGGCCAGCCCTTGGGACTGCATTTCTTTCTCAGAAGACTGGCACTGTCAAGCAGCAAGAAGAAATGGATATTAGCTCAAGATGCTAAGATGAACAGGAGACACAGATGGGCATTGGGGATACTGACAAACAATGCAGGACACTGGTGGTACAGTAGTCGCCACATTATAAGACCGCTCCTTCGGTGGTCATCGGGTTTTCTCAATTATAAAAATTCAGGTCGATGCTCTTCTCGGTGTGCCAAATGCGTTAAAGATACCACCTGTTTTTTGGGGACGGCTGTCGTGTAAGGCAAGATGGTGTCATAATGCCAGGATTACTTTATTGGAAATGGGAGTGGGCATGCTCTGAGTGGAGATTAAAGTACCTGAATTTTTCTAAAACCAAAAGATAAAGGTGTATGTACACTGAAAGAAAAAGAAAAAATGTAGCTCTCCCTGAGTATAGACTATATAGGATCTCTTACAGAACATTGTCATGCAAATCTATTTATATGGATGTCTTTGAGGACATACGATTGAACCCTGAAGGAATGTCACTCTGTGGGGACTCTGAAGGCCACAGATGGTCACCAAGGAACACTGACATGATGTTGCCTGTCAGTGAAAGACACTGGGGGAAACTGAGACATTTGGGGAAGATGGTTATGAATGATAACTGAGTGTTGCTGCCGGATAATCAATTTAGATAAATGTTGATAGTGACCTTCAAAATTACCACACTCTGAAAAAATATAGCGCATGCAAAAACCATAGTTGGGTTTTGGGCGTATCCTCTATGTAAATCCAATTTGGATTTGTGTAAATTCTGCACATCTGTATGGTCATGAATGATTTGGGTTTTTGGAAAAAACTAACTTCTATTCAGAACCACCATGATCGTTTCAAAAAACTATTTTGTATTTCAAAAATCCAATTTGTTTACAGTCGTTTCCATGGGTTAAACAAAACATCAAAAGTATTTCCATAGTTACAGGTGAACTGGTAGAACAGGACAAATTGGGAGTAGCTGCTTGACATTGGTGACACTGGAAGACTCTGAAGACAGTAGGAGCCAGTGGGAGAACCAAGACAGATCAGACAATACTGGACAGGTCAAGCCAGTCAAAGGGGATACAGGGTCAGATCAAAGGCGAACACAGGCTGATATGTGAGCCTTTGACATGTCCATGCAAGACAGCTACTGGGCAGAAGGTCACAATTATTAGCCTTGGCACACATCCATATATCTACTCTAATGGGCTATAAATTCTACTACATCAGATTGGTGCCAAATCCCAGATGTTGGGGATTATCAGTAGTGGGGGTTGTGGTTTCCATTGCAAGAATCTTATGTCAGATCCTTGCTTCTGTAGTTGGTTCTTTCACTTTGTTTCTGTTGTTTTGTGTTGTATTACTACATCAGTAAATCAAGAAATACATGTTGTGAATTCATATTAAACACCTTTTCATATAGCCCCCGAAGGTCTGTTTATCTGAAAGATAATCAGTGGCTGATTTCAACACATTTTCAAGGTCAAGTTGTCCTTATGTTCCAAAATGAGCACATTCCAAATTTGATTGCATGGCGAGTTTTTAAAGACAATACATTTAATCGAGTCAATCCTAAAATACCTTGGAATATGTGCTTTTGAGAGATGTAATCTTCATTTCAACCAAACCATATTGCAACATGGCATATGGAAAGACGACAAGATGATTTGTGAGGAGACATCTATCATACCAGTCGTAAGTAGCTTGGGAGTAATTTCGATGGTTCTTTTGGCAAGCCGGATGATGCCAGCAGCTCTGCAACAAGTGTTTGATTGGAAAAGGCTTAAGCTTGTCCTGGTTACTTCCAAGTCTTCAGAGAGTAAAGGCAGAGGAGCAGTCAGGCACAAGGTCTTTTTTGATTGGATGTGAAAAGTGCACTCTAAAAAATGTCGGGACAAAATTGGTTTTTTAGATTCAAAATGGTTTTTTGAAAAACCGAATTTCAATGCAAAACCAACATGGATCTTTAAAAAAATCCATGTTGCTTTTTTGCATTGAAATTTGGTTTTTCAAAAAACCATTTTGAATCTAAAAAACCAATTTTGTCTGAAATTTTTTAGAGTGTGGGAATAACCTCAGGCATGGTTCTTAGTTGTGTTGCTCCTCCTGATGAGATGTTGCTGCTAATGTTGGAGGCACTATTATGGGGTGGCACTAATGTTTAGAGGCTATGTTGTGATGCTGCTGTTCAATATGAGACTTTATTGAAATTATGGGAAATATTGGATGGTTTGTGGGACATTACTGTGGTCCGTGTGAACGCCTTCGTCAAGTTTTAGCAAATGAATCGTGGGAGTGGCAATTAGAACGTTGTCGTTCACATGAACTAATCTCACGATGTTGCGAGATGATAATGTTGTTTACTGTTGAACATATGAACATGAAAGTAGTTCAGTAGTTGCTTCAGATATTGATGTCTATAGTGCAGTATACACCAGAATGAATTCTGGCTGGCAATTGAGGAAGATATTAAATTCTTGCCAGTGTAACATTCAGCCACTTGTGAGTAGTTTATATGAAATTTGAACTTTCAGAGTACGAAGAAAGTGGCGAATGAACCACGAAAAGCTATAGGAGAAGCAATTAGAATGCTGTTAGACTCTCTATTGCCCCATAGTTTTTTGGCAGGCTTACAAGACCAGCCAGGGCCAGGTGCATTCTTTTTGTCAAGAAATGTGCTGCTTAAGACCCAGCTCATTGTTCCCGGCTACAATTACAGGCAGCTATACCAGGTGTTGTAGCTTTATTGAATGAGCTTACACTGTTCTGGCCTTTGGATCAGTGTAACACCACCTGCAGACGTTGTTCACCTTTTGTGAATGAGCCTGCGGGTGAATTCAGGCATGGCAATTCATTGTGCATGTACTTGTCACTTGTACATATTTTTCAGATGTTTATTGTGCTTCTTCTTCAAGACATTTATTGATTATGCTGGAAAGCTGATACAAAGAAAAACATTCTGTTCTTACGTTCTCCAAAATTTGGGACAACATGGCTGTTTATCAGGTGTGACAGCTTTTGCCATTATAGATAGTTGTAAGCCCAGTTGGAAAATGATTTATATCTATGTGTGTGATTCCCAAAAGTTATTGTGTGTCGTTCCTTGCCATAAGTGCTGCATAAAAAATGAAATACAGTAAGCGACTGGTTCTGTTGACAGTTTTCTGCAAAAAAGCCAACTTTTATTTGGAGTAACGATAAACTGCAAGTTAGGCATTAAAGATAGGAGTCACATTTTATCTATAGTATTGAGGTACTCTTCTTTGTCCTTTGGCAATTAGTTGAAAAATTAGTTTTGTGTATCTGCCATACTGTAACAAAAAGCTTTATTCACACATGCCTGTTTTCTACCGCTTGCCTTTCTCAACAAACCTGTTAGGTATAAATGTTGTACTTGAAGTATAGGACCTCCAGCTGTTGGTGGCCGAAGCCTCTTGGACCTGGGAGCTCTTGAATTCTGCTCAGACTGCTGAGCACAGTGTCAATACCCGTCAAGTGATGCTATGATGAATTGCTTGGGAGCAGGGAAGGTCTCATTATGCTGTAAACCATCATTGCAATTTAACAAGCCATTCCTGAGGCCACAGCCTTGGTCATTGCAGGCTGTGTACTGGCCTGACCTTTTGCTGTAGGGCAGTGCAGGACAGTGTAGGTCTTGAGTCTTCAAAGCAGGGCAGGTCTGCAGGAGCTGCAGGGAAAAGCAGTGCTGGTGCATGATGGAACGTGTTGCAGAATAATGAAACTCTGATTCAGTAATATTTTTGGACGCTGTACGTTACACCTATTCTATGTTTTGGTGTTTGTGCTTAGTAATTTAAAAGAGTAGTGGCTATTTAGCATTTTTAGTATTTGCTTGGAAATGCATATAGAATTCAACAGCCTCAAAATATTCCTCATTTAAAATATTTGCCTGCTTAAAGGCTAACTTCATTTCAATATAAACTGATATTGGAGAATAAATGGCCTTTAAGCCAAGTTGTGGTTCCAAGCCAGGAATCACCACATTCCACAAGCAAGATAATTTCACTTTTAACAGCATTTTTAAAGCCTGCATAATGCATTTATCTGTATTTGCAATCGCAATCTCTTCCACATTCACCGGTATCTATAACCATAATCGCATTTGCTTATTGTTATGCCTGTTCCCTCGCGGTTATGTATTCACCCCAGGTCTGGTTCAGCGCGGTGCAGTCGCAGTGCACTAAGTACACGCGGATGATATCCTTGGCCTTTCCATGCGGCTGCATTCATTGGTAGGCTTGGCGGACTGTGATGCATGTTTATCCAGCAGTTATCGCATGCTAGACATGTTGTGATTGAGGCAATCTTGTCATTTGCTTACAGGGGAATGCCATTCTGCCTTTAGAACAGCTGCCTTTCCCCAGGGTGCAAACAGACACCCCCATCCCTCCTAAGGTTTCTCTGAACCTTTGCACCACTGCAACACTATGGTCCCCGAAGATGGCATTAAGTGCCACCGACACATGCTGCTTCGCTAGCACCACAACTGCATTTCAATGCAGAGAATTCATGGCTTCGTATGCAGTTGTTCACCTCAATTTCACTGCTTCATACCATGGCTTGTATTGTATACCATAGATATCGCCTTCGATGAATCTATTGCGACGTCAGTCATTACAGAAGAACATCAACCGTCCACGTACAAGTGCTGTAATTAACTGTTTCATACAGTGTTGGATTACAAAGGCATTTAACTGTACTTTAACCTTCACAATAACTCCTTTATACAATGCATAAACATTTTTCTAAAAGATGTATCTCACTCACAGTGGCATGAGTAAACAGGCAAAGACGGAGTGAGACTACAATGTAATTATGAATCCTTTTGAATTTTGCCTTATGAAAGTATAAATGATGATCATGCATTATTACTCAGATTGAGAATAAAACATGTTCCACACTGCAGTCTAGCTGTGTGTTTGGACCAAATGATGATTTTGCTTTCAGTGCAATGTATTTAATTTAATTTTTTTGTGCATGGTATTCAAAGTTCTCTTGAATGTCTAGTCATACAATTTCATATCAATCTGTTATCAAACCTGCCTTTGACAGAACCCATTCCAACAATAAATATCACCAACAAAAGCGATAAAAAAGTATAGTATCGCCATTTCAAAAACAACAACGACCGACTGTATGCACTTCCAAATGCTTTGCTGGAACTATTTCAATATGAGGTATTCAAGGCTTCATACTGTGTATTATACAGCTCCATATCACTCCAATGTGATACTGCAATGTGTCAGATTGTGGACAATGATCTACTCTCTAAATCTGTCACCGGTATTGTCGTTGATGGACGGGATTCAATATAATGTCGCATACAATGGGAATGAAAAAGCTGAAATGGCAAGAAAAATATACACAGAAAGTAGTAGAGTGAATGCCTTTCTCCATATGCAGGATCCACATTAAGCTAGGTCTGTTGTGTTGGCTGAAGTAAATGGGGGCAGAAAGCCACAGTAAGACCTCTAAGATACTGTTGATCTAGTGAATTTACTGGAAACTGTGCTTTATTGGCAGAAGCAGTGTGAGGTGCTGCTATATTGGATATACTCAGTCTGCTTTTGTTTGCTTTGGTGTTTTTCACAATTCTCTGAGAAATTTAGGTGACTCCCACCCATGGAGAGGTTGTGGGTAAAGTGATGGCTATCCGAAACTCAGTCGCGAGTTCAATTCCTGGTTGTTTTCCGGTTCACGGTGTATGTCGACATTGGATGGCGAACAATCTATGGAATTCCCCTCATTATATTGTATATCAAGTCCAGTTCCAGGTTGTGGACTGTTTACAATATTAGCCAGACTAGCTCAGACTCCCTTACTTCATTACAGTGGAGTGCACAAACATAGTACAACAGGAGCAAAAATGAAGCATGGATACCTCCACTCCAACCAGCAACAATATTGGGAAGCCAACAATATGTGGAATAAAGACATCCAATTTTTGTTGTTGCGAGGGCAATATGTGTAGCGCCACAGCGACTGATCAGATACCCTAAGACATGGAGGGTACAGATGCGTGGTGCCCTATGTCTACCGGAGGCATTATTCACGGTGCTCTGTGATCCCATTGAAGGCCTGCAGGAAAAGCATTCACCCCACATAAGTGACTGCAGAAAGAGGCATTCCGCGAAACCACCCATTGAAAGATGCAGCCGTCTAAAAGCTCTTTTAAGGGTTTTGCCGCAGGACGCCCTTTCTCTTCT
This sequence comes from Platynereis dumerilii, assembly GCA_026936325.1. Taxonomy (NCBI): domain Eukaryota; kingdom Metazoa; phylum Annelida; class Polychaeta; order Phyllodocida; family Nereididae; genus Platynereis; species Platynereis dumerilii. The sequence continues at coordinate 343,433 of JAPTHN010000037.1, read as the reverse complement.
TATCAAATTAGTCTGTTTAAATCAGTCTTCCTGTGATATAGTGCTCTTTGTTGAAACTGCCCCAGTATTGCTTTTTTGTAAGGTTCAGAGTTGAGGTTGAAAGCTTAGCCCAGTAGCTATGCTTTACACTTCCAACCGCACTGTCCCGGGATTAATTCCGATGCCTAATTATTAATATTGACTTTTATTTCATGTAACTTGTAATCATTTATTTAGGCAGAATAAACTGAATCTGAGTCTGAGTCTGAGTCTGAAAGTTTCCGTCAACTGACTCGAAAACTGCTGACTCTGGTCTGTTCTTATTGCCAATAAGGGTTGAAATTTGGGATTAGAACTCCTACATTAAAAGTTGCAGTGTGTACCATAGGCACAACACCTACCATCAAAGCAAGAGGACACCAAGTTTTCAGTTGCAGTTAATTTCAGCTTGTACAAGCAAACACTATCATTGGATTGCTGCCACTTCTGCCACCGCCATACTGTACTTGCAATTTATACGCAACTTATCTCGGCTGCGCAGAGGGCTGTGTCTCAAAAGCCAGCCGCCCTAAGGCCCAGACTCTGAGGCAATCAGAGGCTTAGTGAGGAAATATCTAGTCATTGCCCCAGCATCTTCCCATCCCTCCGCTTCTCTGTCAAGTAACACTTAGTGTCACCTTGATATTGCGGAAACCGATAATGCCTCGCCCACTCCGAGATTGCGAGTCTTTCGGAACACTTCTGACTTACTACGTACTCTTCGTACGAAGTGTATGTATTAGTGCTAATAATGAATCAAAGCGTGTTGAAGTTTTTCCTCAACTTCATCTGAATATGTAAGAATTTCTGCTAATGTAGTAATTTATTTCAAAGTAGTCAATACTCAACACGTTTATACATTTATATGCGTTCATGACATATATACCTGATTTATGTACCAGAATGGCACTGAAGAATGAAATATCATAAACTGCTTTGGATGTGTCAATCACTTCCTGGAGATTTGAGATTGGTGTATACACACTAGATAAAAGTATCTTTCTCAGAGAGTAAAGTGACATCTCATAGAATATCTCATATAAAGTAAGACTGAAAAATTAATATACCAACTACATCCAGTGTCATATAATGGTGAAGAAACAAAAGAATCCTTGTGCATACTTACGAATAATTAATTATTTGGTTCTAAAATCATCTCAGATTGTCCTATCTTCTTCAGACTTCTTGTTGGAGGACTATCCAGAATCCAGGCACGATTCGCTTCAACACATTTCATGACATAACATTTGCTTTCTTCAAGGCAAGGTTCTTGTTTCCATGCATAGCTATACAGGCGACCTTGTCATGAAACAAACAAAAGTCAAATTTCAATCATGCCATCCTCTGGAATAGAAAACTGAAGCAAGACTATGAGACAAAACACACACAAAAGAATCTCCTTACAAACAATATATCTTCTTGCAACATTGAATACATTTGTAATTCCTCTGTATCCTTTCCAAACAGAATCTTGAAGATATCAACTTTGTGTCATATTCATTCAGTTCAGCTTGATTAATCTACTTTAACATTGAAAATGTAATGTCTATTATCCATAACACAAGTTGTGTTGGTATACTAGGACTGAATCTGTGACCTCAAATATTCAGAACAAGCACAATAACCATTTGAGTGGTTTCTATTCTTTGTAAAAGGCATATATAATACCTATTTGGTGTAGAAAACTTAATGTCGAATCATTATTAGGCCTCTTTTTGCGTTGATAGGCTTCTTTATGTTGATGTAAATTATTTGATTCAAGCGGAATTTCTGCATATTTGTTTCTCTCGCTGAGCTTTTTGTGATAATTTTCAATTTCGATTCAGCCGTACAACCACACATTTAAAAGCCAATTTAAAATGTTCTTAAAGAGAATGCTTAAACTCAGATTTTAATAGCGGAAACCTTGACAGGATTAAACCATCTGCTGAAATGACATGATATGGCTTTCGCGTCTTTCCTATAAATCATGGATGAAAATAAAACATAACTGAAGACAGCGTGGTTCAATTATCGTTCAATTACTTTCTTTGTTTGCGTATAATTTGTGGATCTTCGCATGAATACTTTCTAAATATTGACAGGACACCAGTTTTTCCCTTTTTTCTTACAATAGTCAATGGTAAACACAATGGAAGCCAGTTGATTAATTTATCAGTCTAGTTCCTGCCGCTTATCTGTTTAATAAGCCGTGTAAGGCGTGTATGTTCTTGTCTTTACCAATATTTACTCAAGAGCTAAATTGAATTATTCTAGATGCAAGCCATAAGTTGATTTGAATGAATATTGTATGGGATTTGGGAAAATTCACAGAAGAATATTCCATTTTGTTTCAAATTACCAGCAGTTCCAGACACAGTTTAAGGCTATAAAGAACATTAGAGTGAAGATATTTTTAAACCGTTTGAATCCAATGTATTCTACTGGATGGCAGAAGAGAGAAAGTTATATTTGAATTAAACAATATTTTGCCCTGTGAATATAAGCATCTACCTATATGATATGTTCTTTTTATTACTTTGGCCTGAAGCAATTGTGTCATTAAACAAATATTCAAGCAAACAGTATGAGGCTTCCTTCGTAGAAAAAATAAGACGACAACCAATTTTGCTGACAACCCCAAATTCACGAACTGTCACAAAATTATGTTTTCTCTTACCAGTGGATTTTTTATATATCTTCATTCAGGATATTGACCATTTGACATGACTGTGCTATATTATGGTGACATATGCTATACAACTGTAGCAACAAAAAAATATCCATGCAATCTAAGCATTGTATTGAGCAGCCAGAAAACCATGTCCTAGAACTGAGACAAAGGAGTTTTCTGCAGTGTAGGCAGAACATCCATTTTACAGGGCAGTTAACACAGTGACCCTGTGAACAGCAGAGGCTTGTGGGCCATCAGGGGGAGACCTGAACCTATTGCATTACATTGGTTCCTTGTTGCTGACCTTGCCTTGGGCCCTGAACAACAACTGAAGACATCTCAAATGCCATCAGCACAGTAGCACTGGACAGCCACACCAGCTGATGGCCCTGGACTGGAAGGGCAATCCCAGGTCATTCCTAGGTCAGTCCTGGTCCTGTCAGGTCTATGCTTGGCCTTGCAAGGTCTTCTGTTGGGTCATAATTATGACCTTTTTGTTAAAGCAAGATCCAAGTCTGTTCACCGAGTACCACTAGTACATCCTGGTTGGCTCTGCTATGTCTTGTTTCTTATGACATTTTGGCTCTGGTAGATCCCAATATATCCTGATAGGTTCTTGTAGGACCCTGCTACAGATTCTTACATCCTGGTTGGCTCTGCTATGTCTTGTTTCTTATGACATTTTGGCTCTGGCAGATCCCAATATATCCTGATAGGCTCTTGTGGGATCCTGCTATAGATTCTTGCATCCTGGTTTGCTCTGCTATGTCTTGTTTTTTTTCTACAGTTTGGCACAGGTAGGTCTTGCTAAATTCTGCTAGGTTCTATGCTCTGCTATATAAGTCTTGTTACATCCTGTTGGGTTCTTGAAAAAGGTCCGAACAAGAGCTTGCTATATCCATGTTCATTCTTGCTTGTTTCTGCTATATATCTCTCTTGGTCCTGTTAGTATGTCTGTGCAATGTACATATCCCTGGTTGGATTGTCTTTTCAATTATCAAACAGACATGCACATTCTGTCGTTTTTATAATAAAGTATTCACTGACGCTGCTCAGGTCTTTATGTTATCGTGTTATAAGTTAGAATCTACCTTGCTACGTTGCCTCGATCCTTATGGTTTCGATAGTATCTGCTATTTCCATCAAATGTTTATGATATTCACCCTCAAAGTCATGCTAGGTCGTACTGTCCCTGCCTTTTCCTGTTAGGTCCAGTTAGATCCTGTTAGGTCCTTGCCAGATCCTGTTAGGCCCTGTTAGGTCTTCTGACCTGCTTTATAGCCATATCATTCCGTCTCTGCCCTACCCCCCCCCTTTGGTCTACGGCTTAGTCAACACTGTCAGTCACTGCTATTTATCAAGCCACCAGTGAGCTTATCAGCCTTCTTGATTCACTGGGCCCTTCAAAGACATTCTGCTTTTCTCCTGTTTCTATATTTTTCACAAACGCACTGACCTCAATTAATCTTGTGAGATGGCAAATCAATCACCCCAAATGTCCTCCTATCTGAGCTGGCTCTGATCAGGGCCTGACTTATGTGTCTGGTATGCTAACCATAATATCATCTGTAATGCCTCCTCTGCTTCTCCCTTGGAACGTGCTGCTTATGCACCTGTCATGGCCCATCACTTCAAGGCAACAACAGTACATTTCCTATATTGCTCATGGGTAGTATCTCCTAAATGTGGATTTATGTCACAAGCCCACTTAAATCGTGTCTTGTTTGCGTGACTTTTTTTGATAAATGGTAGAATCCGAAGAGAGGATTCCATGCTGAGGTGAAGATGATGTTCATAGAGCATGGGTCCCTGGATCACGCTGGATTCAGATGGATTTGGAAGTCACAAAAAAGGATGATCTATTAAACAGGGTGAATCAGGTGCAATGTGGAAAGAGTATGGGAGATAAAATCACATCAAGTGGGAGGTAGGAATTGGCAGAATTGAGCAGATGGGGCAGAATGAGGCAGTAGAAAATAGCAGAATGTGACAGTAGAAAATAGCAAAATGTAGAAGGCATAGAAAATAGAAACATGTGGCAGTAGGCTAATGAAAATGATAGAATGCAGTGGATGGAAAATCTAAAGTTTATAGTGGGCATGTGAAATGAAGGAACTTGGTGAAATAATGTCAGCTGCAACCATATGAATATAGGTCAAACTGTTATGGAAAAAGTAGAGCCAAATATTCAAGGAGAAAAGGAGAATATTGCACAGTACAGTGTAGTCTGAAATGTGGGTTATGTTGGCAAAAATTGCAAGCAATATCAGAGAATATGGTAGCTTATATGGCAAAGTATGATATGATACAGAATGTGGCAAGTATGGCAGAATATTGGCAGCTATGGGAAGCAGATTATGACAAAATATGGCAGAAACTTTGCACAGAAAGTGCAGAATATGGTATGCAATTTGACTTCACATTTGGTGCACAGAATGTTGGGGCTTTTGGCCAATAATGCAGCTCCACAAAAACAGAAACACAACATACATCATTGATCTCATGATTCAGTGCTCTTAGTGGCCATGGCTGCCTCCTGGCTGCCCCATTTTTCAGCAATCTTGGATTATTTGACAATTAAGTCAATGTACTGCTTGGGGAGGACCACTGACCCCAGAGATGTTGCAGATGCCTTTATTGATGGCTTGGATTTCGCAAGATAGGTTGGGAGGCAAGCTGCTTGCTGGGGTCTGATTCTTCTTGCTATTGGTTGGTGTTATTTCTGCTTCTTCAGAGGTTTTTTTGCTCTGATATACTCCCAATACAAGATGTTTTCATAATGGTGGTATTGTTCAGTGTACTCAAAATTTCTGGTGGTATAATGTAGACAGAAATATGTAAAATCAAAAGGTGTAAATTGAAACAGTGGTTCTATGTTGTTCCATTGTGTTTTTCAATAATCCTCGAGTCGAAATTCAGGATTTACGTTGTGTGCACTGCTGTACTATATATATATATAAGCTGCTGTTTTACATGGATCTTCCGCACCATCAGGCTGCATGAGCTGTGCTTGAGGAGTTGCATTTTTGCTGACTGGACGATTTATTTGAGTAGTCAGCTTAACGGTTCTTAAAGTGGCTGATATTAAACGGTCATCCATCACAGCGTCCTTGAACAAAGTTTAGGGTTAAAAAAAATGTACAAAGAATCTGTCAACGCAGCATTATAGTATGTGGTCTCAGCTTCGATTTGATGTAAAGATCAAAAAAATCTGTTGGGAAAATTTTGAGAAAATTTAAATTTAAAATTTTTGGTTTTTCACACCCTTGTTGCATGCAAAATATCTGTAATAGATATATCAACTGGCAGTTCAGTGACACTGAAACATCATAATTTATTTAGTTATACATTAGGTTACTCAATTAGGTAAAGCAAATCAAAGAAAAGCCTTTTATTTTTAATTTTCACATCATTTCCAATAGTTAGGGGTGTTGCAAACTCACCAAACATTATAATGTGTTTAAATCATATATAAACATGACCATTTTGGCTCTATTATTTCTTGAACTAAGGAAAAGCGGTAAATGAACCGCCAGTGTGTCAGAAAATGCCTTTTTAACTTGGTTAGTCATGTAAAATGAGATTTTTAGCATTTCACCAGTTGACGTTTTTCAAAAGAGATTCATAAAACATCTGTAAAGTTATCAGACAATAAACAGCAGACACTTGTAATAATACCCTCAGTTGGGATCTGGGAAATGTGTATCTTCACCACTGCTTTGCATGTAAGTTGTATTTTATATTTACGGAAATTATATATTTTAATAAAATTATTTTCTAAAATCAATACTAAAACCTATGCCAGTGGGCTAATGAACGTATAAGATGGCCATTTCCAAGTTTCATTACAGTGTCTTTATCCATTTGAAATATATACGTAGCAATTTGTGGTCTTCTGAAGGATTTTTTAACTGCTTTTTTACTTATTTTTGCCAATTATTAAGATTATTTCTTAGAATTTAGTAGTTGCAGACTTCCAAGATTCAGTTGTTTAGTAGTATTATGCCTTTGTGCAATCAATGTATTATTAAACTATTAGTCAACAGATTCTACTCTATAGTCACATAGTTAATATAGATTATCTCTGACCTTTCAATGCAAAAAGGAATAGTTATCAGCATTTTAAATAAGTTAACTTCATACCAGGAGTTCTGAAACAAGTAATTATTGGCAAAATTACTTATTTTTCTTCATGGTCAGAATGACAACACTCAAAATTGCATCTTATACGTATTTTCTTGCCAATTCATTGCATTAGTGATGTAAAAACTACGGAGAAAGTACTAATTTGAGAATTATGCACAATTGAAGAAAATCAATAACATACCTTCGGAAATAAATTTCCTGAACAAAAATATCATATTTGAGGAATGGAGAATTGAGACAATCATATTCTACAGATTGGGATGAGAGGTTTTGATATTAATATGAAGAGATGCACTCTGAAAGTATTGCGACATATGTCTCGGAATATGGGTTTAAAAATGCTATAAAATATCTAAATATGTCTTATTATTGACTATATTGCTGCAGTGTTTGGCTATTTAACTTAAGCACTCAATGAATCAGTAAACCTATGCAGGTTCAGTTGATTAGATGTTTTAAAAATGTGCTCTGAGAATGCAGAATGTAGTTTAGCAAGTTTGTAACACCTTCTGAATATATTCCTTTAAAATTCACCAAATCATAATTCTGAATTTGTTCAACTGTTAATATAGGCACCAGGGTGGTCAAAGAAAGCATTTCTACATTCAACTCATTCCAACAGATCGTTTTCAAAATTCTATAATGGATATTTTGCATGCAACAAGGGTGTGAAAAACCAAAAATTGTAAATTTCAATTTTCTCAAAATTTTCCCAACAGATTTTTTTGATCTTTACATCAAATCGAAGCTGAGACCACATACTACAATGCTCCGTTGCAGATTCTTTGTACATTTTTTTTAACCCTAAACTTTGTTCAAGGACACTGTGCCATCATGAGAGTTTGGAACTTAATGCTTATTGGCGCAGACCCACTTGTCTATTGCAAACTGTTGGTCCAGCATTCGCCTGCGGATGAAGTGGGATTTGAACCTTTGCCGCTAATGGAAAGCAGCCCGACTAGATTGGCTGTCTTTGCACCCTGAGGATGCATCGTTTTTGGGAGGCAGTGCAAAGAGCCCTCGCTGCATTATTCAAGGCAGTGCATGTCAAGCAGGCTTTAAACAGGACTTCTTAATAGATTAGTTGAAGGCAAGGCTAAGAGGCTAATGCAGCATGTTTGGCCGAGGAAACCAGGAAGAGTATGGTAATGGCTTGGTCAAGGGATTCGGGATCAGATGGCTAGAGGGTGTCTGGCCCAGGGGAATATCTAGTAGCGATTATAAAGCATCGCATCAAATGTTCACGCCGAAAGCCTGCACCCTGCATAATGCCTGGGGTGGCGGATGGCCCAAGGTGCCTGATGGTGGGCAGAGGGTGGCCTAAGGTGGCCCGGCCCTAAGTGGAAGACCACTCGTGTGACCCCGGTCTTTCTACATCAGGGCCATCGGGGGAGGCGGGCCGCTCTTCAAGGGACAGAGGGTCCTCGCCCACTGAATTATTCCGTCATGGAATTAGCAGATAGTTTCACCACATTGCTTCCCGGTCCCCGTGCTCTAACAACAAGCAGGCCATGAGAAATCCAACTGCTGACCTTGCAACTTCTGATTGAATCAACAAACTGATGTATTGCTGCATATCTGAGGTGAATGACCTTTGATGCAAGGCCATATACGGCATTATAAGGCATTATATACCCTCCTCTTCCTCTAAAAGCAGCAGATGCTGTCATGTTATAATCCTATCTATCCTTTTTCTTATTGTGGATTGGAAATTAATGTCTGCAAGCATGTTCTGGGCTGATGAGGCTCCATCAAAGTTGGGAGATTACAATTTCATGTAGACTTTTAAAATCAGATCAGACAGTCCATGCTGTAGGAACATTGCTCTTGTTTTGATCAGGCTGGCGTCCCTCCCAGTCAGTCTAGTCATTCTTGTCATTAAATGGAAATGGCTGGGAGGCAAGGTTCTTTGATGTAGCACTTTTCTCGACATCAACAGAAAACAGGAGACAGCTCTGGGCTTATTAGAAATGAAGAGGTTGGGCTAGCCGAAGCCTTGCTCTGCCTGTCATTTGAAGACACATTAGGCAAGATCTTACAACATCTAAGGCTCTTAAAGATGGGCCCAATATACCTCCCTGTGTTATCACCTCCACTAAAGGGTGTCTGGGGTCTGGCAGCTGCTGTTCTTTTTGCATGACTGTTCGGCTGTTGGGTCAGGCTGATGGCTGTGCCAGCAGTGTGGCTATCTTGACAGAACACTGCCCACTGGATCCACTGATATCAACAGGCATTGGCTATAGATGTCCAGGAGAACGCTGTGCCACTGATATGGGCTCTGCCCCACGAATACAGATGGTCTCATTTCAGGCTCATATAGGAAGTAGCTTCTGCCATCCCCGTTATAACTGTTGTTGTCCGGTATCCAGACAACTGTTGGCGAAATAGCAGTTCTGCAAAGCTTAGCCAAGTGTGTTTATATATACCACCTACGATGTTGAAACACAGGTGGTTTATGTCGTTAAAAGGCAAAGGTCATCCGTTGCGGTATTATATTAAACTTGCAATAAATTATGGATGACAAATGCACGTAACCAGTAATTCGAATCTATTTGGGGGAATAAATTTCGAGCTTTCGAGGTTGGTATCATGACAATTGCCATTTGCATTGCAGATACATGATACCAAAGCAGACTTTTTTTATTAGAACAGCACACCATCATGCTTTGTATCTTATATATCGTACAATATATGTGTGATCAATGGAAGAAAATCACTTATTTCTTCGTGTTCAGCATGAGTTATGTCTCTGGTCTGCTCTGACTGAATAAGTTTTAACATGGAAAGACACCGAGTTGGAATATTTGGCCGATCAAGCATTTCTGTGACTTCATTCTGATCTTTAAATGCAGAACCTTGACTTTAAGGCCAGACAAGATTCGGTTTAATGTAGCTTCAAGGAGGCCAATTTCATGGACATTTATGCAGCTGTTTGGTAGCTTGAGCTTCCACTGGTTGGAATCACCATGTTGGTAGGCGAAGTGGTTTAAAAGGCTCTTATACCAGCACTGCTGTTGTATCTTAAGTCTTATGTTCAGTTACAGGGCCAAGCGAAGTCTAAAATGGTCAAGTGAATAGGGTTCGAAAGACAATGCTATGTCATATTGGCATTGGATCATATACATAAGATGATTTTTACCATCCCCGCTTGATGGTGCTGATCTCATCTTTACCAACCCTCACTTCATCTATCTATCTGTCTATCTGTCTATCTATTATTTGGCCAATCTACCTGTCTATCTATCTCTCAATGTATCAATCAGTCAATCAATCAATCAATCAATCTATCTATCTATCTATATATCTATCTATCTATCTATCTATCTATCTATCTATCTATCTATCTATCTATCTATCTATCTATCTAATAAGTCAACTGTTTACTATCAACTATACTAGTCTATATGTCACCTTTTGATATATCTATCTACCATACAACATGAAGACGGAAGTCAGACTAATTCTCAAACAGCAAGAGGCTGTAATAGACAAGCTGTCAAGAAGGAAGCCACTTCAGTTTGTAATGGATAGAGTGTCTTTTGGATGTGTTTGCTTCTTTTATGCATATTTATTGTAGTATGGAAGCATCTACTTAAGTACTACCTTCTAGTAGCTGCTGTGTAAAAGCAGAGCCCTAGCAGAGCTTGAGCAGAACCAGAGGAATCTGACCAAGGCGAAAGACTGCTTATGTATAATTTGCTGACTGCCACTCTGCCTTCTTAGGCAAGTTCCTGTACTGTGATTGAGTCACAGGGTGAATTATTGTCCTGCACAGAAACAACATTTATTTGTCTGCCTCACCACAGAACAGTTGATTGTCACAGCCTAAGACCTGCTATGCTATGGCCATAAAACTGCTGAGTAGGTTTCCCTGGCTACAATATATTGCCTCCCCCACAATAGATTCTCTCTGATATCTACAGCAGAGAGAGTCACACAGACTCACAATCTACAGAAGAGGGAGTCTCTGGCTCACAGACGGACAGACTCATAGACTATACAGAGTATTAACAACAAGACTTGCAGAGTCTCAGTCTCTACTAGACTAGAGTTTGCTGTCTCAAAGTTTAGTTGATGATTCATTGAAAACAGTTAATCATAGATCTAATCAGTTACCCAGATTGTTGCTGGCTATGCATAAAAAACACCCACTTCAAAATCAAGCAGGACTGGCTTCACAGTCTAGTTTGTGGCATCAAATCAAAAATGTCCTCTTTGCTTCAGGCTCTTGTGTGTCTTCTGTCAGATTTCTCTGTGTGCAGCTGCTGACCTGTCCAAGATGTCCATCTGTCTGTATGCTTTATACTAAGGTCTTCAAAAAAGTCAGAGCCAAACAGTTATGGTTTTCAGATCATACAAAATTCGAGATTATGGGTTATGCTTTATCCGCGCGTGGTCTGACGAACATATCGTAAACTTAATTGAACCACATCATTTCTTTGGTAGTCATTTTTTTCTGAGGATATATTATTGCCAGATAATCTATCCTGAATATCTTAAAGTCACACTGTGTTAGTCTTGACAAAATTCTGATTAACTCTCTGCTTGACAATCAATTATTTTTACTTAGGGGCAAATGTTGGGCAACTATCTTAATTGAGCTGCATGCAAGAAAAACTTACAACACCTGCAGGCTGCATTTTAGGGAATTCGTTTAATTAAAACAAAGACTACATTGTGTAGGCTTTTTAAAACTTTAATGTCTGTAGGGCTCTGCAGCTCAGGTTCAATAAAAACTTTAAGAGCTTTCAAGAAATGCTACAAGTCATCCTAAAGCTGCTGAGAATTTTGAACATGTTATGTCTGTGTTTTGAGGGATTACAAAGATCTGTTGATTGCTTGCTTGCCAAGCATCCTCTTTCGGAACTGTGAAGGAATAATTGTGTTTAATTAAACAGCCAAATCTGGACATGTGGTATTGAATGAGGTGGCCATGTTATAACATTGTTAAATATTGGACAACATCATGTTTATCGGTTCAGGAGAGATTTTAGAAATAGAAATGATCAACCGAGTTCGAAAGTTATATCTTGATTTAAGACACACTTTTAGTGATTTAAGATTTAAAAATTGAACTCATGATGAGTACCAAAGCTTTATGAGTGTCTAGATTTGTGTATTTTGAAAGAATAAAGTTAAAATATTATGTGGTTCATGCATATAAGCTGGTGTTATTCGAATTGAGTTTGAAATATCCGCCTTCCCTTTTAAGAATAATATTCATGTTTACATTAGTTACTAATAAAGAAAAGGAAAGAAAGGAACGTACAGGATAGTGGATTGTAGTTTCAAAACGTCCTTATATGTTGGAGCTTTAACAGGCTAAGGTGTACTATTTTATAATCTTAAACAACATTTTATCTCCCAACAATGTGGTTTGGTAGCCAGGCGACTGATTCCTCAGGAAAAAAAGAGAGACTGGTTGAAACTAAGTTGCACAATGGGTGTCCCAATTTGGTGTCCCATTTTGGGTGTCCCTATGGGTGTCCATCCATACCACCCCACCCTGGTATATGGTTATCATGCTCCCAATCTTGCAAGAACGAGCACAAGTTTTGAGGCTTAATTCTGCAGGAAGAGGCTCCCAAACTGTCCTGGTAGTAGAGAAGTGCCCTAGGCCATTCCATCTAGGCCAAAAACACTAGTCCAATCCTCAATCTGCCCTTCTCCTTATCAATCTTATCTCATCCATGCACCGTCAGTACAAAGCGCATTAAACGTCAGATGAGTAGGTATATTCTGATGTCTTAAAATAATACGTAAAGCAGGTAAGTTTTTCTTTCAAAATATCTTTTACTTTTAAACAGCTTTGCCTGATTTAGAAAAAGAAAAAAGGCTTAACAAGTATTTAAATTAGATAAATTTACAATTTAAACATTAATCTCTTTTCTATAAACTTCTGTTTATTTTTCAATTTCTAGTAGATCTTTACATGTCCAGACTAATACAACCTTTTTTTTTGGAAGAAAACTTTACATCAGATTAAATGTGATCTGAAATATTTGACTTTGTACACTAAAATGGTAACGTATAATACAGGGTCGGATTGGAAATAGATGTTTGCTTTATTCACAACTAGTACTGAAGTCTAGAAAATCAACAATCTTCAAAATTATTTCGAATTAAATGTATGCATTTACGTCTTTGACAGTGTATCAAAATTTTTATATTTTTGGAAATTCAAGAAGCTTTATTGCAGTATGTCACAATTGATTAGAAGCAAACATGTATTCCATGGTCTAGTATTAAATATAGTAGATTTCATTCATTCTTGTGCTTTCTGTGTTTTACAGTATTTAATGAAGTTAGAATTACAACGCTTATACAATTACCATTTGCAAAAACACTGTGAACATGGACACTATTGAAATTTGGATCTCCTGAGAAAATTATAAATATTTCAAGTCAAATAAAGATACATTTACAAAAACACACAGTAAATCTATTTTAAACAAACTTCCTACTTTGAGATAGACCTAGACTTTTTTCTGTGATCTTGTCAAAGTAATTTAGATTTTGTTGTGATTTTTCTAGTTATTTTTTCATATGGCTGTAACTCTGGAAGAAGGAGAGAGCATGCTTGTTACATTTTACAGGAATATTTCACTTCTTGACATAATTTCTCTTTTTATCTTTGTAATATCGCAGTGATGTGAGAACGCATGGTTTTTTCTTTGATATTTAGTCTTTGTTTTCTTTACATAATAAACTGCTCAACAGACACATGTACTTTTGTCTATTTTTTCTTTGTAACTTTTCTTACGAAATTCAATATTCACAGATTTTTTTGCAGACATAATCAACTTTGCATGAACCAGTCAATCTTTGGAATGATAATTGTATGAATTTTGGCAAACTTTAATACTAGCCAGAAAAGAAGAGTTTTTGAAATTGGAAACGTATTACTTCTTCCCTTCGGCCTGAGTATATTGCAAAATGGTTTTTTAATTTGTCCGTACCTATCATACGAAAAATTATTTTTTTCTTACACCAACCAAAGGAAGTGCTACAATTGCAATTGCCAAGCTAATTGTAATTGTAGTTAATGCATTTAAGTGCAATTAAGATTGACTGGTTTGAAACACAGAAGGCACGAGGGTGTAAAATTACTTCTAGAAAGTAAAATCACATGGTGAAGGCCATCTGGTAGTTTAGAATCATCACCAAAGTCAAAAAAGAACAAACCAAAATGACCCTTTCCCCAGATTTTCCATCCTTCTCATTCATGGCCTATCAACCTTTTTTCTTTAACAAAAACCTTTTTAAAAGAAATGCTGTCTACCTCCTATTACACTTTTTTCACACTCTTTGCTTCAGTTCAGTTCTCGCGAAACCAACTTGCGAAAAGAATTCCATCTTTGTTGCCAAGCTGATGCGGAAATGAATTGAGGCAGATAATCAATATTACAAAAAACAACAAAACATTCAAATTTGGTGGTTGTAGCTTTCACAGTATTAAATTCAGGTTGATGTAGGTGTCCTTACGTCCTTGGTATTTCTTTTATCCTTTAGAAAGTAGATCCCCGCAATGAAATAGTTTGAATCAAGGCTCCCAGCTGTTGAACCTGCGCGCACTAATTGAGTGTCAATTTTTTTAACAAAAAGTGACGTTTTAGATAGATTTTCTCACATTAGTCCACAATAGATGACTATGAGTAGTGGGCACCTTAGAACTCAACAGGTCCATCATCCCCAGTGCATGTTTATATATATTATATCTTTATATCAGTCTTTTTTCCGCTTATAATGTAGTCTACAAGGCTGCGATTTGACGCAGAGTAAATTTGGAACATTACAAAATTCAGTCCGGCGCAAACCTTTCAGAATTGTGATTGGTTAACATTGGGGGTGTGTCTATGTTCCAACTGCTCTGTGTGTCAAATCCCAACCCTGTAACCGTAGTATTTTGCCAATTTGTACCATGTTTCAATAATATTACATTGAGTAGTTTTGTATGTGTTTGGTCACATTCACAGTCATACCATGCGAAAGGTGAACACCCGGAGGAATCAGAACCTGTATTCAATGGAAATGATTTTGTTTCTTTCAGCACTTTAATACCAAAGGCTAATGCTTGGTTAGCAGAAAACGCAGATGTCCACCTCTTAAAGTGTGAAACAATAGAAAAAAAAATTACTTCAGCCGACGATGTTTTATCCGATTCGCCGATGTTCGTCGCCAGGGGAAACTATGCTCTGTATATAAAAGGACTAAGGTAAGCGTATTCGACATCATTTTTTACTCTTTTTACAACTTCAACTTTTTATTATTATCGTGAACCTATCCTGAAGCTCTCCTCCAGGATGCTGTCAAATATACAATCTAAAAAATTTCAGACAAAATTGGTTTTTTAGATTCAAAATGATTTTTTGAAAAACCAAATTTCAATGCAAAAAACCCAACATGGATTTTTTTAAAAATCCATGTTGGTTTTTTGCATTGAAATTTGGTTTTTCAAAAAACCATTTTGAATCTAAAAAACCAATTTTGCCCCAACATTTTTTTGGAGTTTAAGTGATGATCACTCACACAATTTCATTATACACACACATCTTTCATTACTCTAATTATGATATACTATTTCAATGACCTTCATGGAATGAATTGCAGTGGCAAAAGTGTGATTGCAGACTTCCTTATATATTTACAAAAAAGTTTATCAATTATTCACTCATACAAAACAAACACACGAGAGTATGTAAGAAGTAATGACAATGTATCTGCATCTTAAAACAGCAACTTGTAATATATATTAAGATTTTATTTTATCATCTACTTTGTTCATGAAAGACTTTTTTTCACAAGTTTCACCTGTAATTAACTGGTGTTAGTAAGCAGCAATTATTATTACATACAGATTACAGATCAAATAAAAACAATAAAAAAATGATTAAGACATAAAGGTAGTCGACACTCACACTTTTTCCACTGCAATTCAGTTTCACAGAGGTCAATTCAAATAATATGAACACACTAAATATAAATTTACACTACCATCACTTGAAATTTGACAGCAGACTCTTTTCAATAATCTAGCTTAGTTAGTCAGTTACATTGTAAGTGGTGAATTAGGCTTTTGAGGATAGTAAATCAATGTCATACTTTCACTGCTTTCCAAAAGTTTGGAGACACTTGAACTACTTCTATTTGTATTACAGAGGAATGGCCTAATTTTGATGGTTTAACGATAGAATTTTAGGGTAACTGATTAACAATTGATACATGCAAGTCTCGCCACATCTATGTTTGTACAGAGGCACTGCACTCTAAATGTAATTCCCCAGGAACCAAATACCATATTATTAAGTGATAATATATTTTCGCAGCAGTACTGCATTATAGATATAATTCCTGAAAAACCAAATACCATAATATGTAAGAGTATATTTTCGCAGCAGTACTGCATTACAATTGTTGTTTCCCAGGAACCAAATACCATATTATGTGAGAATATATTTTCTCAGCAGAACTGCACTATAAATGTAATTCCCAAGGAACCAAATACCATAATATGTGAGAATATATTTTCGTAGCAGAACTACATTATAAATGTAATTCCCCAGGAACCAAATACCATATTATGTGAGAATATATTTTCTCAGCAGAACTGCACTATAAATGTAATTCCCAAGGAACCAAATACCATAATATGTGAGAATATATTTTCACAGAAGTGCTGCATTGTAAATGTAATTCCCGAGGAACCAAAAGCCATAAGATGTGAGAATATATTTTTGCAGCAGTACTGCACTATGAATGTAATTCCCGAGGAACCAAAAACCTATTTGTCAGAATATTATTTGCAGCAGTACTGCACTATAGATATAATTCCTGAAAAGCCAAATACCATAATATGTAAGAATATATTTTCGCAGCAGTGCTGCATTATAAATGTAATTCCCAAGGAAATACCATAATATGTGTCCTGCTTTGTTTCACAGTATTTTATAGTGTGCTATATTTCCACCAAATACAAAATTTAGCTTAGCTCTATTTTACAGTTGTTTTGCAATACTGACAGAACTTTGAACAATGTTCCAGGCCTAAGTGCTAATCTAAAATGGTCCAATTATTTATACATGGTCCAAAGTGTTATTATGTAGAACCAACATTATTGTCATTCCCATTTTGATACCAACAGAAATAGTTCATGTGTCCACCAAAATTTTGGAGGGTAGTGTGTTCCCTCAGACGAGCATGTAACTTTTTGATCAATCGAATAGTTAAGAGAAGTGTTGTCCAAACTCTACTAATCAGAATCTGGCATGTAGGATAATTGGATAGATATTGTGGTAAATCTAGACGTATACCTTTTTCCATTAACTACTATCTTCTTCTATTTGTGTCATCATCAATCTTATGATGAGTCTTTGATGAAAATCAATTTGTGTCAGGTAATCTTTTCTTATACTAGCTGTGATGTAATTCTAGCTGCGTCGTTCACGTATGTTACTAAAGTAGGCATGCCTGCATGTTTCGCTATGCATGTTAACTTTTTATTCCTACTTTTCTATTACTATCTCTTACAGGTTGTGGTATATACGAGACAAATATTTCAGGTTATGGTATATTCGCGACAAAGAAGGCAGTAGGAATTCTTTAAGTAATGGGCCCACTCCCGTG
Source organism: Platynereis dumerilii (assembly GCA_026936325.1). Taxonomy (NCBI): domain Eukaryota; kingdom Metazoa; phylum Annelida; class Polychaeta; order Phyllodocida; family Nereididae; genus Platynereis; species Platynereis dumerilii. The sequence continues at coordinate 325,993 of JAPTHN010000037.1, read as the reverse complement.
GAGGTCGGCTACATGAACGTAATCCCAAAGTGTCTTGATGCCTCTGACAAATATCCGATCTTTGAGAATTTACCTGAAACCTATGCAGCAGTTAATGACTATTTATCGGAATCACCATTAGAAGGTAGGTCACATTCACTTTTCATTTCTTTAATCTTATCTTCTATCCTGTACGACTCACAATAGTTGTTTTATACACTACTTGACACCAGTACCGGATTGTATCAACGCTTAACACAGGTTATCCTCATCTGGTTAACTCCTATAATTTATCTTCCAACAGGGTTGTAAAATAATTTAGTTCCATGCACATGTCTGGTTTGTAATATGAGCTCAGTCAATCAAAACTAGTCATCTAACCCATGTGCAGCATAGACAGTATTAGACTAAATAGCAGTAAAATGGTAACCATATTAGGATAACCTGCGTCATGCATAAATACAATCTGATACAGATGCATGCTGACATTGTTCAGTTGAAAAAAATATCTAAAAAACCATAAAATTAATATGTCGCATATGCTAGTTTCAGGAATTTTACTTTTATGTGTTACGTCCATGTCACTTGAGAGTCACTTTATTAATGTAAAAGGTAATAAATATCTTTTACACTCTGTAATTTTCAAATTGAATTACTATTGTTGCTTGAGTATCACGCTGCACTTGTTGCATCACATCCCATTATAATGCAGTAGGAACACCGTTAATTTACCTGAATTTTGAAAAAATATTTCACCGATTTTGCCACAATTTCATCCCTTAGTGTTTCATGCACCAGCAACATTATACTTTATAACCATTATAATTAACCTGCCTTATTCAGGACAGTAATTGTGTAAAATGAATGGTAATTACCACTTTGATGCCTGTTTTACTGCATACCTGCATGCTCACACCAAGTTTGTTGGTATCAACTTCCCATGCAAGCACATAATCGCCTGCTAGAGATATATCTCCTAAATTTGATTAATTTTGCACATGCGATAACCTTCCTCGTTTAATAATATTCACCGTTTAATGACAACGGTACACGGCATTTGTATGGGATGATAGAATGATTTAAGAAGGTTTTCGGAATAGAACCTTGAAGTTTTTTACCTTGACAACAAGAAAAACAGGAGGGAAGCAAAGTAACAATATTGTGCATTTGCATGATAGAAGAGTTACAAAATGGAGAAAAAAAACAAGAAAACACAACAGGAATTCATGTTTTAGGATGATTTGTGAAGCACCATTATGCACGCATATGCCGCTGAAGAAGCGTTCTGTGTACAAAAGGCAAAACTCATTAGGTAAAGCGATAGGTTTGAAGAGAAGCGGGGAGTTAGTTGATTCTAGCTTCGTGAAATGTATAATGGATCATTGGTTTCCACTCTAGATGATTAGGTCAACAAAATGTACCAATTGAAAAGCAGGTCACAATGTGTCTGTACAAATATTTGAATAAAAATAATTTGCAGAGTTTGGAAAACAATATATTTTCTGGGTCAACACCCTTGTACAAGTGCACAGAGTTCAACCTCAAAGACAAGACAGCAGACAAAACATCAATCTTTTGTCTTAATTTTTAAGTGTAAGAAAAAAAACTGCAATTGTGTGTTTTACACCATTCGACACCTCTGTCAGCCAATCACATGCCAGTATTGCAGGGAAATAATTCCCATGTTCTTTGTTGTCCAGTTATCCTCTCATGTTTGACTGTTTGAGTGTTTGTCTCATGGTATAAGCCAGTTATTCATCATGGGATCAGGAATATGTGTTTATCACACCTCGGGCTAAAGCCCTCGAGTGATAAATCACATATTCCAATTCCTTTGGTGAATAACCCATACTTATTTATTGTTCCCCATCACTTGTAGCACACCATGACACATCACATAATGTAGCTGTTTATGATATTTCGATGAATTCAATTATTTAGATTATTGAACTATAGTTGATTAGGAATCTAATAACAACTCTCTAACGATAGATAAGGTGATTTTTATTTCAAGACAAGGGAAGAATGTTGGATTCGAAAGCTTAACAATGTATTCAATGTGCCACGAAATGACACTTATCATGACATTCTTCATTAATCGCTTGAACAGTCGAACTATAAATTGTGCTTATTACATGCCAAATGTTTGCACCAGCAATTGCATTTGTTGTACAAAGAATAGCAGGGTAACTGGACAAACATTTACTAACTTCCCTAGCTGTACTGGCTGCACATTTCTCACGGCATGTAGACTTAAGTGTCCGCCATGTCGCCTTTACCGCATTAATTATTAAGGCAAGTGATCCGGGAATGCTGGTTATGTAGGTTACCCTTAATTGTTATCGATTTCCGTGCCAATATGTTGCCCTTTCTCCACCAGGTCAAGTTTTTGGCTCCCAGGCACTTGTGTGTAGGTTGTACTGTAGAACTTGTGATCCAGTGATCGCTACAGCTGGTAAATTTGAATAGTTATTGCTGTTCATGTGAAGACGTACAACTTCATACAAGTTATATTCTGCAGATGTGAGTTGTAGTTATATTTATATTGAATCTCTTGGTGGTCAACAACCTCAAAATTGGTGGTTCACTTAACTAAATCTAAATTATGCAGCTATGTTATCTCGGTTATATCAATTGTGTTAAATTGTCTCGTATCGAGGTTCAGGCTTATTGCTCAACATATTTACCACCTGTTCCTATAATGAAGATTTAAAGAGAAAAAGACTAATTCTTTCTGTCAATATTTTAATACTGGATATGTTTTCAAGTATATACAATTTGCTCAAGTGCCAAAACATGGTCTTTATATATACTGATTCCATCTTTTGGGCCCCTGAGGCACTCGCTTTGTTTAGAATGTACCCAGCGCTGTCTGGAAGAAGTTCTGCGTTGCTGATTCCGAGTGACTTTAGCATTTATCTGAGAAGGTCCAATCAAGAGTGGACCCACATTGTAATCAGCAAATCAGCAGCAACAATCAGTTCCAAGGCTGCTCCACAATCCACAATCAGGTCCTATTTGCATTTGCTTTTAGACAGCCTATTCCAATTGTCACTAGTTCTTAAACTAAATCCTGGACTATCTGGCTCTTTCTACTCATCCCTTGGTATAGGAGAGTACATGGAAGTGAATGAGAGATAGTAATATGGCTTTACATTCTATACTTATGAGGAAATTTAGGTAAAATATAATGCGAAAGTATACTATGAATATACGAATAGGTTATATTGGATCGTCAGCCACTGATGCCATGATTTAGCATAATATTATAAGGAAGCAGATCGTCACCATGCCATCTAATAGATCTACCTGAAAATAAAATGGTGAGGGGATAAATAAAAAAAACCAACCAGAGTGTGAATCACAATGTTCTTTTGGAACCCAGATGAATGCAGTGTTTTATTTAACCTGAGAAGCGAAATTGGAAAAAAATTGAATCAAACCTGAAAATTGAAATGGAGAATCAAAAAAGAGTGAACCGTTCAACAGATGAAAGGAACTAAGCAGGCACACAGGCAAACCAAAACAGGGAAAAGAAGCTGTGAATGAAACCTGCATACAAACCCATGAGCTGAATCAATGACCTGGTGTTCGACAGACCAGTTGGTGCCACTGATTTACGCTTTGAATTACGTTTGGGCCCCAATTCCAGGATAAGATTAAAAAAATCCATTGGTTTAACCTTGTAGTGATACAGCTGTCTTGTTCTTGCCTTATTCCCTGTATTCTTACATGGCCTGTGTGTGCTCAGCTGCTTTAATCCCATTGTAATACCATTTGGAAATATCAGTGACAGCAGGGTAGTTGCATGGTCACTCCGTATGACCCATGTGTTTAGGGAGCAAGACCTGTCCACAGTGATGGGATTGGAACAGCGGGAAAAAGATGCTGGTTGTCAGTTGTGTCAGTCTAACACAATACGCAAGCAGATTGCTGTTGACGTAATTTGTTTATATGTCATTGTCTTATCCGGCTTATGACTATAAGAGAATGATGCGTTGTTCAGTGGCTGTGAATTGGATTGGCAAATGCTGAACCATTGTTCGGCATCCAATTCAGTTCCTAAAGTTGTGCCATTGCATTTGTAAGATATCTTAAGTGCATGAAAACTGTCGTTTTGAGGAAGTTACACGTAAAGCTGTTGTCTCAATCAACAATGATATTTTCGCATCAAGAAAATTTGCGGATAATGTTCGTGTAGGGCAATGTGATTCAGAAATTTTAAGAGAATCCAACTGAAAATTTAGGTTCATTAAGAGTCAGACTCCCTGTTGTTCAGCTCCAAATACCGAAAATGACAAATCACAAACTGGTGCACTGTATCACCGATGTTGAGCCGCTACTTTGTACATGGTCTCAGTCAATAGCTTTGACCACAGCATGTGGAAATGGTGAAGGGAAACATGTTCTTGGCTGAACGGAGTCATATCAGAACAACGCAGCTGGAAACTCATTGCTTGGCTGTTAAGCTGACCCCAATCTAATTTTCTTGCCAGGGTGTTTCCAGTCATCACATTGTCAAGGTTATTACCTGACATAATAAGCCAAGTTGTGCCGAATTATGGCCTCGTCAAAAGTCATTATATCTGCATGAATTGTTTCCAACGTAATTATGTATCACTGACAGTTGCTGAGTTACAGCAGAATGTGTGGTAGTCATCTACTTGTCATGGAGGTAGTTAAGGATCACTTTCAACTTGAGCTTGAGAAGTTGAGATTAAACAATATTGAACCACAATCAGGTTGTTAGAGACATTACCAAGCATAATTAGTTGTTTCCTTTTAATCATATGATGATAAAGCATGATCCAGATTTTTTTCTTGTCAGATTGGTTATAAATTGAAGAACACTTTCCAATGTACCTAGATCGTGCGATGTCAAGGCTAATGCCACTGGCAAACAATGTAAGGTCAACCGAGTTCAAAAACTAGATGACTTCATCAATTATCGGGTCTGCCAAATTTGTCATTTTGAATATCATCTTACGTTTGCACTCAGAACAAAAATAATGTCAAGGCTAATGCCAGAGGCAGTCACTTTGTATGATGTTCAAATTTGTTGTCATGCAAAAGTTGTTTCAAATTTCATGTTTACGTCATATCGTTATGGCCTTGCGATATTCATGCTCTGTACTCAAACACGATTTTGGATGTCCTGACGATGTTTCTGCACTGTCACGAAAGATGACCTTCGATTATACTCACAACATTACGAGACAAGATTGTTGAATATCATATAAAATTTTCGCTGTTACAATGTATTTCATGACCATACAGTGCTCCAAAAAAGTTATGGGAAAAATTGGAATGGGTCTGTTTATGCCCCTAATTTCTCAATAATAAATTTCCGAAGGCAATTATTGCACTTCTACCCTTTCAAAAGACATCTCATGACCATATCTACCTGGTTACTTTTTTGTTTTAATCTGCAAACCGGGTATGCCAGGAGATTCTTGGTTGCAACTCCAAATTTCGACCTCAAAAAAGTTATGGGAAAAATTGGATTTCTTCAGAAATAACAACTTAAAGATGATTTCTCTTATACAGGTGACATCAGTAATATGTTATTGGTCATTGAGCATTGTTTAAACTTGAAAGATGTTAATAACAATGGTTTCTAGTAATTTTTAATGGATATTAATTATTTTGAAATGAAATACCATTTAAATTATTTGTGTTCTTAAAAATATATCCTGTAGCCTACTCAATGCTCTGGTATTGCTGAAATATGTTAGCCAAATGATTATTGAGCATGTATGAGTTGTGTCTGTAAAGTGAAGATGAGCAGTCCCCTGAATGATGCACATCTTGAGGCAAGATAATAGCTAATGGCATAATATATGGTATTAGGCTTATAGATGATCTTTATTTACCCTATTTTACTTGGTATAGCATCTTAATTGGTTGTCATCACATCTCAGGGCCTTTATATAATGTTTCAAAAGTTTCCAAAAGGATGAGGTAGTAAAAATGAATGATTGAGGTATCTGTTGCAAACTAATGGAATATGGGACAAAAGATCAACATGCTATAAAAGCTAATTTTTCAGTGTCATTCCAATTGATACAATTTGAAGGATGGTGAGTGAAATTCATCTTTGAACCATTTGAACTTGTGATTTGTACATGATATGACCATGAACGTGGAAAAATGCAAAGGAAGCATTTGACCACTTTTGCAGTATGGGAGTGCGAATAATTCGGGCGTGTATAAAGCGGTAGGTGTTGTGATTTTTGTCATTCAAACTACCTGGACAACCTCTTCTTCACTTACAAAATGAACATTTTAGTGCAGTTTCAAATAATACCAAATTGCTGAAAATTCTTGATGCTGAATATCAGCACCAACACATCTGTTGACATAAAGTTTGAATTAACTTCTCTCCGGGCTTAAAAAGATGCTTTTTTCTAAATGAAAGCAGAAGCCCCTACCAATAAATTTTGAAATAAATGCAGTGTCAACAGATTTCAGCGATTAAATTGGCATTTCGATGGCCAACAAGTCAATTTGAAAATTATTTGTAATAACATACTTTATATCATTAAAAATACATATTTCTTGAAAATGTAACCACAGGATCTCAATCAAAATGGGCCCACAGTCAATTCTCTACATATAGAAACTAACATGCGAACCAAACAGCAATAATTCATACTTATATTTCAGTATTTGACTGTTTCATGAAAAATTCCCATAACTTTTTTGAAGGCAAAAAATGGTGCACCCACCAAGATTCACTGGCATATCCATATCATAGCATAAAACCATGAAACTATTATCCAGACCTGTTCAGGAGAAGTGTATTGAAAGGATAGAACATCAATAATTATCACTGGAAATGCCATTCTACAAAATTAGAGGCAAAAAGGGGGATCACTGCTTTTTTCCCATAACTTTTTTGGTGCACTGTATAATGACACCATTTGTCGTATCATGGTCTTTCAATGTCAAACCAAAATGATGCATCATAAATTTCATGTATTGTCAAAAGAGATAACCTTGGGATGGTCATATCCTCTGTTGAAACATGATTTTTAGATGTCATGCGGAATTGATAGCACCATAAATTTTGTGTTTGTGTCATATTGAGGTGACCTCGGTTTGACCCGCGGTTGATCTCGGGCTGGCCCTGGAGCAATGCAATTGTGAAAAGGCAATTGAGGAGTGGTAGAGATCAACAGAAGTCAGCTCTGCTCCACCAAAATGGAGTGAAGAATATGACTGTGCGCTCCACTGACATTACATTAGGTAGACACAGTGACAGCAAGATGCAGCGCAGCGTAGAAATTGCAGCCATGATAAAGGAGGCCGCAACATGACTGCTTGATGGGAGAGAGATGAGCAAGGCGAGTCAGTATGGCACAACTATAACACTCCGCTATCACACTAGGCGTCCTGATGGCTACTGACTGAGCCACAATCACGCCCCCCCACCTTCTGCTCGGCCGGGCTCTGCCTAAAACCCTAATTGCTCATAAGCACTGTGATTTCGTCCCATCAGTATGCATACCCTGTTTGGAGTTTGACAGGGTGGCAGCTTTAACCCTCTGTGTTGGCTACCATTTGCTTCTTCCTATGCAATTAGGCTGCTGGCTACATTGTGCAGTGGGCTGGGGCCAGGAAGAGGAAACTATAGAACCAAGGCTAGGTGGTTGTTGTTGTTGTTCAGAAATGCGGCTGTTGTTCACAGACGTCTCCGGTCGTTTCATTGTGCGTGGTTGTTCGCAGGATGGCCTTGCTCGCAGCTTGCAATTGCTCGCAATCACAGCTGCAGATGAGATGTACTCAATCAATCAGATGCTAGGCCACTCAATTTCAAGCACTGCTTCTGATCACCAAATCAAATCCCAGCATTCAGGCATGCATACTGCCCAACCATTTGATTGCACGCTGTTCTCTCCCAATTCTTGGCCCGAGGCGATCATAAACCCGAGTGCTGCCCAAGAGGAAACCGAGGGCTCCCAGAATGCTTTGCCAGCTCCCAAAATGTTTTGCCTGGTCCTAAATGCCTTGCTGGGGCTCTTTGCATCTGTTTGTGGCTTGCTGAGCAGTATCAAGTTCACTTTCAAACACGAATTGAAGAATCGAGCAGTTCACAAGGCAGACCTCTGATTCGCCTCCGGTACTTCAAGACCAGCATGGCCATTAACCACATTTGCTAACAAGGGGAAAGAAAGATTCTCACGTAATATGAGAGTGTTTTTATTGTTGCCGAACCTATGAGCAGCAACAAAATACAGCATGGCAGCAAAAGAGATTTGCCGCTTTCTGATGTATGGTAAAATCCCAACGGCACAATGTTTACACCAATGCAATTACGCTAATACCCTTCGAGGCCTAAGAAATACACATATGATTAGATACACTGTTTATTTTATATTGCTTACTTTACATCAGCAGTGTTTATACTTGCTTACGTTATAATATAGATAGAGGTAAATTAGGCTTTGGCATGAACCATAATTGCGAAACATGCAGCTTTGAAACTGCAATCTCTCAATTTATGCAATGTACTTATTTCTATATATAAATGCACCGCCACAAAAACACCATATTTGGTGAGAGTGAAATATGGCAATTTTCAACCTAGGGAGTGTCAGGATAAATTTTGAAAAGGCTACAATTCCAGAATATTAGTTACATGTAAGGCCTTTTAGCATCTTAGAGCAAATGTGTTTTACCTGATTTTCTGAATAATATGTGGCATACGCTGTATTTCCTAATAATTCTGTGAAAAGCAATCATTGATCAATAAACATGGTAGGTAATCATGAATTGCTCATGGCGTAATCATTCTGGAGTGGTTTGTCACTGGTCTGCTGTGGAAAGGACCATCATTATGCTGTCTTTCTTTCCTCATCACTGCGTCATATCTCATGCTGCCGAAGCCCAGCAATCACGTATGATGAGGGCAGCGACCTGGGAGCCAATAACTACATCATTAGCCGCATGGCTTAGCACATGCCTCAGGTATAGTCCCTCTTTTTAATTGGTTCCCCATTGATCGCCCTAATGCTCCCCTCCCCGAGGTCTCACCGTAATGACAACATTTTCTTAGAAGCAGGACGGGATGACATGCAGCCATCGCACTGCTCCCTCCGCAGGTAAACGAACTTCAGTAAAGTCTAATGAAGCTTTTATGCCCAACCACACTTTCAAAACTTTCCTTAAGAAAGGTGGATGGATCATTAAAAGTTGATATTTCATGATTTGACCAAAAGCTTTAGGAAGCAATTTGCTTTCATTTACCTATACATATGAAGAGTTATGTAGCCAAATAGGTGGTATAAAGTGAAAAATGAAAATTCTGGTAACTAGAAGAAAATGACAACAGAGTGTGAGAGATTGTATAACATGATCATTATAGCTACGAAATTGCTGAAACGCCCATCAGTAAAATAGTACGATACAGAAACGTTGACTTTCTGGGGATTTCGCATCTATTTTGAATAGCGACGGTATTCATATGTGAATATAGTACATCATTCACTGACATCCAGATACCAGAGAACCACCAACTAAGTACACACCGGCCTGCACAGAAGGGATCCCAAAGCCATCAGTTGAAACACCGAGCAATTCCAGACTCATGTAGTGGTGTCTCTCAACAGTAAATTTCTCTTGCTTGGGGACTTCCCCTGGCAATGGAAGTGTCCTGGGGATGTGATCAGTGCCTGTATATTTTCGCTGTTTGCTCAACTGTATAGTTTCTGCGGCTCGTCACTCAGTTGCCAATGAACCTTGTTGACACTCGCGAGTTGAGACAAAAGTTACACCAGAGCACTTGTGAATATTCTCCAAACACAGACAAACAGATATATATGCAAAATTCAAGTCTTCAAGGATTCGCAATTATTCCGCCACTGTATACGGCAGCCCTTGAGATTTGATTCGAATGCACATAAGTCTAACTCAGCCAAAACGATGCTTTGTAGTTCTTTTTGTGGAGAGTTCTGTTGTATTTTTTTTTTCATTTTAATCATTGATTTACAACTCTCTATTATGGCAGATAGCAGCTGTACCACTAGCAAAAATAAGTTCATTATTTCGTCTCTGGGAATAGAAGACTTCGTTACAACGAAAACTGCTGACAAACGACAAACTCGTCTTTGAATGGTTGGCAGGTGGGGTGTACACACAGTTCAGTGGTGGCATGTTTAGCTTCCTACACCATGGGGTAGTGGGCACGTTTCCAGCTGGAGGCCTATGAAGGAAGCTGTTACAGCCATCCTTTACCCCATAATACTCAAAGCATTGAACCTGCTTGTCTTGATTGGCCCATAAAGCCAAAAAACTGTACCCGCCCACCAACTTTGTCCGCCCTGCAGTCACTGCACCAAAATATCTGTTACACTAGACCTGAGGCGCAAGAGCCCTGCAAACAAGCAGGCGAATGATCTCATATAAGCAAACAAAAGTGATAACCAAAGTCCTTTACAGCACACATACTGTAGGGAGAATAGATTCCACATGGAACCCCATGACAAAAAATCACAACCCATTACAACTTCGACAGTCTTTCATATCTTTTTCTCCGGCAACTATCTCTGATCCACTGTGAGGCATGCACAAAAATTCAATCTAAAACCAGTTAACAATGCCATCAGATAAACTAGAGCTTTGCTAGGGATTTGTCTGCCCAGTTAATTAAAACCTGACTGTAGTTAAAATTGATGAAACTCTTCAATGCAGAAATAAATCAGTGAGTCTATAGCGAACTGATGAATGAACGGCTGTAGTGAATAGGACGAACCGGGCTGGTTGCCTTAGCTATGCTGTAGTAGTGGTGCTTGAATAGAAAGCTGTTTTTCTGTATATTTATAAAGGCAAATAATGCTATTGAAATATTACTGTGGAACTTCTGAAAGAAATTCTGTAAAAAAACTTCCATTACGGTCTTCGGCGCACGTGTTGACAGTGTTCTTTACTTTTCTTCTCACAAAACACAGTTGCCTAAAGTATTCAGTCTGACTCTTGTACTGTCAGGGCCCATCTACTTTTTGTGTGAAAGAAGGAAATTTCTTTGCGAGGTGAAAATGTCTATGCCCGGTTTTGAATGACATTCGTGACACAAGGCGTACCGCTGGGATATGTGCTGTTCCTCGGCAATTTCTGCATAGTTCATTGCAGGTGACTTGGAAACAGGGCCGCACTGGGATGTCTCAGGGATGTCTCTGTGGCCATTACTATTGCAGTCTCGTTGTGCACGGTATTTCAGGCGTGATTACCCAAACACTGCACATAATTCAGCCATTTGCCTTGTCACCGAAACACAGACAATGACAATAATAACCCGGGTGACAAGAATGACGGTTGGGTGTAAGACGCAACCAGTGTTTCTTAAATAATTGCGGTAATGGGTGTGTTGGGTATTAGGCCCTGTGTTTCAGATTGGTCTACTTGTGACAAGCAACAAGAAACCGAAACACAGCCAAGAGATGATGAGGGCCTGGGATTGTAGGCCAAAAACTAAAATATAATCAGACACACTATAGCGGCATCAACCAGGCTTTTGCTCGTCAGAGTTTAAATATTCTTTAAACGTGTTTTTTTTTTTACTAATTGATAATATTTTGCAACGAAACTAACTTTGAACTGATTACAGTTTGGTTGGCTGTATACCATATGTTGCAACAGAGCAGCACAACCTCTCTAAGCCCTCAGAAGCCCCCAAAAGCTCTCATTTCTAAGCCAGTTCAAGACCTGCAACAGTAAATGCTTGAGCATGACTTCTCTTGCCTGGAATTCTACTGGCTAAGTGGACAATTAAGCAACCGAGTAATTTACCTGCATGCCATCCAGGCAAACATGCAAACAATTGACCCTAAAAGGACCAATGTGAGGAATCGTCATGCAAGGAATTTAACTGACAAACACTTGCAAGACTTGCACGTCTTTTACTTGGTAATAGTGAAAGTTGTGCAACAAAGTCTCAGAAATTGAGGTAAAGAGCTTTTAATGATGAAGGATATCTATTTTTAGCTTCTGCATTTAATGTCTTTGGACGGTACTTTTAAAGCGTATAGCAAAAGAAGAAAAATAAATATCCAAATTGGCATATCCTCGTTCTAATTGAAGTGAAAGCTCAAAGAGAAGGCTCAGGATCAAGGAAATAAAATGTTACGTATGTTTAATGACTTGACGCATCTGTCATAAGCATCAATGCCTGTAATTCTTGGATGGTATATTTATGATGTCAGTTGAGTGAGAGAATTCTTAAATTGTCGTTGATGAAGGACTTTTTCACAAGGGAGTCAAATCTCTTAATTGGCTTCTGCCAGTTCCCCCAGAAGTGAAATTTGTATCAGAAACCACAGGATAGGAAAAGTGAAAAGCCATTTAATGACATCTCGGAAATTTATTTTTGGCATTAAAGAATAATGTCTAACTCTTTGATGGTATAATTAGTGCATCGAGTGTAAGAATGGCAATATACTGATTAATTTTCTCCCGGAAAACCAAATATCCGAATAAGCTGTAGTTTAGTCGCAGCGGATATGAAAATGGTTTACCTGTCAGCTGATCAACCTGGATCTATCAGAGACTGAGACATTTCTTTGAATTTTTCTTTCCTTTTTCTGAAGTCTTTTAATATTGTACATTGGGATTTGTGGGGATTCCGCTTCGATTTTAAGTACAGAGAAGGGGAACGTCCTAGGTGTGTGAATTATAGGAGCTCTGACTGTCAGACTGGGATGTGAGGGAAGTTTACAGAAGCTCTAGTGCAAAGGATAATGGTACTTCAAGTGCAGGTGTGTGAAAAAGGTGCCTGTTCCCAATTTAAAGAAGAGATATTATTATCTATACATGTACATGTATATATGACTGCACCCTAATAAAGTTCAAAACAAAAATTGGTTTTTCAAATACAAATGGATTTTTTAAGTAGCCATGGTGGTTTTTGCAAAGAAATTTGGTTATTCCAAAAGACCTACAACATTCATGAAAGTACAACTGCATGACATATTTCCACAAACCCGAATTGGAATGATATAGGGAACAAGGCCAATTAAAACCCAATCTTAGTTTTTAGAGTGTGTATATTTGCAGATACAGTGTATATAATTCCCACTTAAGAGAAACCTCTCCAGCACTAACATAACTTGGTCAGTTTATTTCTGGAGTCAGAGGGAGAGGGAAATGCGGGAATAGCTGACAATCTATATAAACCTAAAATGAAGACTTAACACGTGTCGTATCTATCGGGAAACCTTCCAGCTAAATTTCTACTGTCAGGGGCAACCCAAACTATTAGTAGATGACTTATACACCAAAAAAGTGTTAAATTTCACTGTATACTATTACAAAGTAGTACATTGTGAAGGAGCTAGCCATTTAAAGTGTACCTGTCTATCTCTTCTGATAAGATACATTGAACTAGTCAAAAAGCATCATCAGATAAACTAAGGCCACCTGCAGGTAGGCAGTGGTTGTAAGCTAAGGTAGGCATACCATGCTGAGCAGGTGTTTCATCAGTCACCATTATTTTTGCCTCTAGCATCGCACTACCCTATGCTTACAGCGCCCATGCTCACAGAGCCCCTCACCGTGTGGTTGTAAGCTGTGCACGTGTGTAGCTTTCCGATGAAGCCAACCACAGCCTGATCAATGCCTTTTCGTTTCGCATCTGTAGCCACCGACAAACACAGAAATTGTCAAATGCAAGGCTTCCACGCGGTGTGCACCCAGTAGTGTATTTGCTCTGGCCATCCACCTTTTCAGCTTCAACATAATCCATCCGATTTGGCAAAGCTGTGTCAACTGTAAATCAGGACAACCAAATATTGTACAGTTCAGTGTGTCTTCATCTCTTGAGTACAGTATATCAGAATACGACCATCTAATTCTGATGGTGTGCTGAGTTGGTCATAGGGCTTAATGTCCTGTATTTATGCGCTGACTGGACAGGCATGCAGGGGACACAGTAATTAGGAAAGATACACTCTTTGAACGGGATGAAACATCATCTAACATGGGTTGCCTGGACCGCAAATCGGACCTTGGTCCCATCAGTACGTAGCCCACGGCACTACGTTTGAGCCTAGCCCCTGACAAGATTCTGATTCCAGCAGAGGTAGGCCAAGATGTTGTGAGACCATCTTTCTGCTGCCAGAAACGGTCTTTCAAGGGGTCAATTCTCTCTTAAATTGTGGCTGTGTCCCTTATAAAATTATTTGTGCGAAAAAAATTCATACAAGGGGTGTCCCAAAAGTTCTGAACATTTTTTTGGCAGACCTTTCTAAACAGTTCAACAAAAATAAGTCCCCCTTTGGATAAACTTGAATATCTCAAAGATTCCATAGCTGATTTTTATGAAAGTTGGCTGAATTATAGCCTCGCATATCGACCTTACGTGTGTGTATTTATAGCTCAGTGGCATTATTCCTGGCTGAGCCAGCAGCCTTCTAGTGAGCCTACCCCTGTTTTCAAAAATCTCAGGCTCTTTCAATGGATATGAACAATTTCACCATGTGAGGGAGCCACCAGCTGGATAAACTTCATCATGTGTCTGGAGAAAATTTGTTTCTCAATCGTATTTAGAAGACAACTAAGGACTTCTTTTGTAACAGTTTTACAGTTTAGGTTCCTTGGATGCAATAACAAATAATTTGAGTGGAGTTTAAACACCTTTCAATAAAATTTTTTTGGAAAAGCCAAAACTCTGAATTTTTTAAAATAGGGGTACGTGCACTCGGGGTCTGCTGGCTCAAACAAAAATTAAGCAATAAAGCTACAAATACACATGCACACTGTCAATATGCAGGCCTACAAACTGGCCAACTGTCACAGAAATCGGAGAAGAGGTCTTTGAGATATTCACGTTTTCGTAAAGGGGGACTTATTTTTGTTGAACTGTTTATTTAAAGTGTCTGTATGAATTTATTTCAGGTATATCACTACCTATTTTGAAAATTTGGAAAGGTCTGCCAAAAGAATTGGCCAGAACTTTTGGGACACCCCTCGTATGATACAGGCAAAATGATGATTGCCGATTCAGGGAACTTTGTACACTTCGATGCAATACTGTTGCAGTTTGTGTTTGTGAGTTTGTGAGTGGATAGTTGGATGCATAAATCGTGCTTTTTTTTGTTGCTACATCTGATAGTCCAGGACAAAATGTCTTTGTGCAGTAATGAAAGACGATTTTACACCCACACAGGCACAAGGTGTGAAGCCCCATAATGGCTATCAAACTATATAATTCGAAGCTTATTCACAAGTTTGTCTGCACTATACTTTGTTGTTTTAGTAGATTTTGGATGTTGTAATGGTTGCAATTCAGCTTAATATTTCAGTTTCCTGTGCATAGGCTGTTGATAATTACAACACACAATTCCATTTGTCTTCAGCTTAATCTATTTGCTTCAGAGTGTGAGATCGCTAAAGAATAGAATTTCAGTCCACAACAAAACACGTAATTGATCCGGTGGAAAAAAACCAAACAAGTGATTTGCGAATGAGGCGGATTATTTGCAGTCAATTGCCATGGGGTTGGATTGATAGCCAATCAATGGTTAAAAAGCATTTGTGTGAATGGGGCACAAGAGGGATCGAGTGATGACAAACAGCATGTATGGCTCTACACCGGCCCTCGACTGGCTTCTCGCTGCTGCAGAACGTGCTGAAATGGCAATTTTTTTCTTTTTAGTTTTTCTTTTGTTGTGATGAGAAGGAAACAATGCTCAGCCTTAAAGTGCTAGATGCTTGTTGTCTTGCCTCTGAAGCAGAGAGCAGCTC
Organism: Platynereis dumerilii; assembly: GCA_026936325.1. Lineage (NCBI taxonomy): Eukaryota > Metazoa > Annelida > Polychaeta > Phyllodocida > Nereididae > Platynereis > Platynereis dumerilii. Next base: position 310,276 of record JAPTHN010000037.1, on the reverse strand, counting down.
CTTGCCAATGAGGCTTTTGTCATAACACTAGTGATGCAGTGCTTTGGCTTAAGAAACAGAAGCACCACAGATGTAATATAATCACCATCTATTCATGCCTGCTTTACATTTTGCTTTTGTGAGAAAAGCCCTTTATGTGATTTTCTTCCTGTTCTAGTCTGGAGGCAAACACCTTGAGACTCCTGACACAGCGTATTGCTGTATGTGCTTGTCATATAATGGGTCTTATGTCGCGGCTCAAAAAGGCTATTTGTTGACATGTTTACCATATGTAACACACAATACTTAGCGGCATTGCAGACTTTTGAAAATTTCATGCAGTGTAAGAGTGTCTTACAATGGCTTTCATGAATGAATGCAAAATGCTGTATGTTTTGAAATGTTTAGAATATAAGAGGTGTTGTGTTCATGTGTCTTGCCTTTGTTATACAAAAGAAGATTCTGAAATTTAAAAAGACTGGATGACATGATTTTAGCGTGTAAGTCAAATTCAACATTCCAGACATTCAAATGTTAGGATTAGGGTTGGTCATAGCAGGGCCTGTACAACTCCATGAGGAAGGAGTATTTTGCTGAACTGTTTATTAGATGCATGTGTTTTAAAAGAGTACGATTTCAAGTTTCATGATGCAACATACAATTTACAACTGTCCAATTCAAAGTTGTACTTGGTAAACTGTTTATGCAAATGCAAAATTTGCTGAGTCAATTTGGATTTTCAGTATATGCCCCAGGACTCCTGACGCAGCACATTTGGAGCATCATGTCTTTGTCGTATCAAGTTTCTGACACTTTAATTCAAAATGGCACTTGTCGAAGAGGCCAAGCATATGTTACATTTGATGTCAGGTCAAATTTCAAGGATTGAGTAGACATAGAACTTTTGTTGTTTTCACATCGACATCCATAAGGCAACCCTTCTGCCTTGTATATCTAGCTTTTGTAAACATGAACTTCAGAAGTGTGAATTCAAAAGTGAAAATTTGGGTATATGAAAGTTTCACGAAACCATGCAATGTGTCAGCGAAACATATTCTTGTCACGTCTACGGGAAAAAATAGTAATTGTCTTTAGCGAAGCCCACAAATAGAAAAGTGTTCTTGTCATTCTCTTGTCTACACAATGGCTTTCTTAATGTCTGTCAACAGAATGCTCTTGGTGCCACCATTATACCCATATTTTAAAGCATCACTTTGGAGTACATGTATACACTAAGCCTAAGGACACATTCCACATTTAATGGAGCATATAAGTGCTTCTTCATACAATATATATGGAGCTGAAACGTGTCTGCTGCTGCATTACAGTGAAACACTTTGATATAGACACAATGAGGATCAGTTCACTCCGAAAAATGCATTTCTTGACTAATGATAGCTGATGAAGTGTCATCTTCTCTACCTCAACATGGGAAAGATAGAGGCTGTTTGATTAGTCATGATCAATAGAAGGCCATTTGACTTGTCAAAACTGATTTCAGAGTGAAAATCAGATACATAATCCTTTCGTTTGGCTGTCACCAACAAGTGGGATAAGTATCCTTCAATCAAATTAACATTGAAAGTATTGGGTTTGATCATGACAAATCATCAGCATGATGACACACAAAGTGCCATTTTCACATTGCCACAGTCCACTCTAATTCTATATCAAAGTGTTTCGCTGTAATGTTGTTGTATGTTTTTTAATGCAATTTGGAATAAGCAATTCTGATTCAGAAGAAAGAAGGTCAGCCTTTTTGCCTGAGAAAGCAATGCTGTGTTTGTCATAATCCAATACTTTTAACACCATAATTTAGATAATTTGAAAATATTGTGGTGCAAATATTGGGTATGGCTAAGACAAATGGATGGCTGCACTAATGGTTTGAGTTTATGCTTAAGTTAGGTTCCAATTCCTTGTCGAGGAACACTGCATTCGTTAGACATTTGCATCACAAACATCCCATGCAATCAGATGCTACACAGATTAGATGTCAAATTAGTGATTACTTGTTTATTATAACACTCTATGCCCATCAGGCAAAGAAAAGATTGACATTTGAATAGTGGAATTATACTTCAGTATGTAGTGGATCTGAAGATGGTTGAATTTTGCAATGTTTGAAATATTTCAGTATGTTGTAGATTACTGTATCTAGAGGAGATTTACACTCTGCCGATGGTTGAATGAGAATCCATTTGAAGGTGTACACTATTATGAAACCTAGAACCAAAAGCTTCAACCACATACATTGGCACTGAGCCATAAAACCCCTTTTTAAGAAAGAGGTGGAGACAGATTCATGGACTAGACAAGTGGTTCTCTTAATCTTGTCTGGATGCTTTATGAAATTCTTGAGACTCGTAAATCGATGGAGGCTTAAAGCAAAAACTCCAGACGAACTGGTGTGATGTGGAAGAAGGCAAGTCTGGCAGCATCAGCAATAAATGCAGTAAAGGGAGCATTTACAACGGTAGCGTCAGCAGCTCAAAACAAGAAATAGGGACCAAAAAAAAAGAGATTCATAGCCTAGCAATATCATTTACAAACTTTAACGAAATCAGTATCAGTAAGGTCGATTGCAAAAAAATCAGTGCAGATATAGAACTTGAGACAATTGAATTGACCACAGTATTATTGAAAGCACCAACTTTTTTAAAGAACAACAGTATAAACAACAAGGGTGTATTATTACAGTCAGTGACAACACCAGAAAAAAATTAAACTGTGGTTTTAACTATTCACAGTTTGCAACATCAGCATTTTCAGATACCTAGACTATTTCAGCAGTAATTATAAAGTTAAGTAATAACAACACAAACAACTAAATAGCCATCAAAGGTAATTTTTTCAGATTCAGCATTTGCACTAGTATAGTGATTAGTGTCAACGACACTGAAAACAGAACCAGCATCTGCAATTTCATTTGCATTTGCATCTGTAGTGAGGCTAACATCAGTTACACCAGCATCAAAAAACAGCAAGTAGCACCAAGAACAGCAGTGCTCTGTAGCTGGAAAAGAAAAAGCAAAAAAGTGTTAATGCAGCTGAGGCGTTATAAGCAAGGACATGCGATTGTTGCATGACTTGAGCATAGATTTGTCACAGTGTCAGTCCCCCACCAGCTGCATCATCTGATTTGCATCCCAGAAAACATCACATTCTACTTTGCATCAAGAATATGCAGTGTACTCTGCAATGAAATCTGAAATCTGAAATGGAATATGCAATGAAATCTGCAACGAAATCTGCAGTGAAATCTGCAATGAAATCTGCAATGAAATCTGCAGTGAAATCTGCAGTGAAATCTGCAATGAAATCTTCAGTGAAATCTGCAATGAAATCTGCAGTGAAATCTGCAATGGAATCTACAATTAAATCTGCAATGAAATCTGCAATGCAATCTGCAATGTAATCTGCAATGAAATCTGCAATGAAGTCTGCAGTGAAATTTGCAATGAAAGTTACAATAAAATCTGCAGTGAAATCTGCAATTAAATATTCAATGAAATCTGCAATGCAATCTGCAATGCAATCTGCAATGAAATCTGCAATGAAGTCTGCAATGATATCTGCAATGAAATCTGCAATGAAAACTGCAATGACATCTACACTTAAATGTGCATTGACATCTCCGATTGAATCTGCAATGCAATCTGCAATGCAATCTGCAATGAAATCTGCAATGAAGTCTGCACGCAGCATCTCAGCTCCCCAGTGATGAAGGAACTGAGGGAGTGGTCTGCAACATTCATGTATGCACTGAGCTGGTTCAAAAGAACGATTTAGTTCAGGATGCCTGTCATATGGGATGAAAGGAATCGCCATAAGAAGTTGCTGTGTTGCATGGTGAGAAGTTGACAGGCTGCCTCCCAGTCAAGGGCTTAAGAAGTATCAAGAACTGCTGATGTCAGCAGGAAAGTCTGGCCAGGCACAGGACTGGGGGCTTCTGTGGTTGATGCTGTATTGTTGACAGTGGCCTGGGAGATGCCCTGAGGACATCTAAACCTGTCCTGTCACAAAGTCAGTCAGGGGTGCTGACACATTGTACGTGAGGGCACTGAGGTCAGGTTCTGCATTTGCCAAAATTCAGTGCAGTCTGGCTCTGTGTGGTATTTCTATCCATTCAACTTCTAAGTTGGTTGGTTTTACCGCGCTCTCCGGTGGAATGGATTAAAATGAATTGAGAAACTCTTACACTTGATATTCTTCTACCGATGTGCTTAAAACTGATTTCTCACACATACGGTCAATTGACTTGGGGTGACATGTTATAATTGTTGTTATTAGACCTGCATTTGACAACCAAGTTCTTTAATTCACAATTATCAGAAATTAAACAGTGTATCGGCGTACCACTGTATCCATAACATAAGTGTCGCGTGTGGTATTCTCGTTTTCTGTGTAAACTTCCCTAAAAAGAAAACATTGCATAACCCTTTCAATCTAATTTGGATTAAGTAGACCTACCTGAAATATGATTTATCACAGTTAATCATTCATATCCTTGCTGTGACAGTTACATCACATGATGCAAAAAGAACATTTCTAAAATTCCCAATTCATAAGAATGATTAGTTTTCTTATAAGGCAAGGGGTAATTTTCCATTTGTCAGTTAATTAATTCTCCTGATCCAATGCTGCTTCAATGTTTAAAGGGTGTACATGATTTATTAACTGGACTAATTGAATTACTGCAATCAGAAGATGAAATACTGCAAGTGCACCTGGATACAGATGAGAAAAACTGATTGAGAAGTTGAGGCACGTCCCGGGCAAGAGAACTCCATTAAAATTGATTATTCGAGGCAGCGAGATCTTGATTTCCATGCCGAGATTTGATTTATTAAAGGCTCAACATGCTGTGTACTTTAGTTGGCATTAAAACATCATTAAAATCAACATACTTTTAGTAAAAACTGTTTTAAAACACAACAGGAATTAGCATATCTCAGTAATCACCATCACGGCCGCACTTGGAAGTCCTACTGATATCGATTTTGTGCCAAAGTTTCTGAGAAGTTGGCATGGACAGGTTGTCACAGGCAGATTGTCACAGGAAAGTTGTCACAGCTGCGAAGAACTTTTTAACTGCAGAAATAAATCAGTAGAATGGCAGCAACATGTGCGTCAACCTGTCATATTTATCAAGCTATCAGTGGATTAAACGTCAGGTGGTTTTTATAGCCCGCGATTAATTGCAGCTCTCCAAGTTTTCGCGTCTCTCGGCTGAGGAGGACGGTTTTTAGTTTTTCTTGCCCTGCTTTTGTGTTATGAAGCATGACGTTGGGAGCTATTAGTCATCCGTTCGGATTTGTTCTGTCCACACAAGTGCGGTAATTACGCCATCATCCCCGCAGAGATCTGGCTGAAGGGACATGGTCTAGTGTTTGCAATGCTGTAGTGGCCTGACACCTCCACTTTGCAAGCCTAGACACACAACTATAAGCCTCTCAAGAAAAAAGAAACACCATCAACTGGCTCTTGCAAAACACCTCAAATCACAAGCGCCGTTTTAGCTTTAGCACCGATGGAGAAAAATACATAGATTTATGGGAGACACAGCTCAAGTGCCATGGCTGCAGAAAATTGCTTGTAAATCTCAGTGATGGGAGGATGCAAGGGGCTTGCTTCACTATGATTTGCTCTTGTTTTGGCCATTGTCTGCTGACCAAAGATCAAGTCCTGTTTTGCCCAACTCTTTAGTGCTAGCCCTGGGCAGGTTCACAAAGTGGCGCGTATAAAAAGGGCCATATAAAAAGCGAAGTGCATTAGGCAAATACGTGCCATTTGGGAATGAATATATCCTGGTGGTCTTGCAAGAGCATGGCCTGGGTTGGAGGCACAAATCAGGTTAGGCAGGATGTTGCTGCAAGTGGAGGTCTGAATGTCTGAATGGAAATAAAGGCAAGGGCCAGTTAGAATTGAAGCTGCAGTTCTCGGTGCCCCATCGCTCGAACCATGTCTCTGTTGGTGAGTCTTCGGGTGAGGCCCACTGCGAGCTTCTCGTCGAAGCATCACTGACATATGGAGACGGAAGCAGGTCACTGAGCCTGTTGTGAGGCCGGATATAAAAGCAGCTGAACTTCTGAGCATAGAGCACCGGGGGCAGACCCCTGTGCAGCTGCTTTCTCTGTATATTACGTAAGAGTAACAGCTTGAAAAACGTCCTGGCAGTTTCTGGCATAAGTGCCAGATGGACTAGTCCCACTATAACATCAAGCAGCAGATGCTAACTGTATTCAGGCAAAAAGGTTGACCAAATAACATTTCACAAAACCATAAGAGAGCTTTCACTTTATGAGACAGCTACAGAATCCGGTTGGTAAATTGATAGAATTCCTAATCTTTGGCTGACAAATGTGAAGGCAGAGAACTAAAAATAGCCAGGAAACTAGGCTATGACTATTTGCTACAGCACACTTTTCTTCCAACTTCTAAATATGGTTATATAGAAGTGTATGCAAATGGTTATATAGAAACATATGTAATTTGTTATATGTAAACATAATAAAAATCAAAAAATATCATGATTGTGAGTTTTTCTAAAACTCTTGAAAGTGTAGATAAATATAATATCCTTATTGTTATGGAAGCACCATTCGCTCTTGTTGTTTCAGCGAAGCTTGAATCGTTATTTCCTAGGAATTAACAAGGATATAAATGCGACATTGTTTTAGGATATGTTAAAAGAAGCATAATATGAATGTATCTGATTACATTGTGCTTCAGCAAAACAATATATCAGTGATAATCACATCTATTGTGCTCAATGCAGCCTTAAACTAACATCATTTGCACATCTTCATGAAATATTAAGACCAATTTTCATAAACAAATCCTGAGAATAAATATGGTGAGAGAGCCTTTGATTTAAGATTCAGGTAAATACCACAGCTTCATTGACCTCATTTTTCATCAGCTCCCCCATTCATATAATACCCTGGAAATTGACTTTATTTCCTGGGAAATGCATTAAGGGCATGGGAGGAGAGACAGGAAGGCAGTACTCTAGTTCCTGGCGATGACAATAAGCCTTTTTTGTTGGCCAGGAGATGATCAGTGTCAGAAGGAAATCCGCTATCATGCCATTATCCCTTTTCATTCCGGATGATCATTGCAGCGAGGGAGATTAATTAACGCTCCCTGAGCCCCGAAACAAAAAGGCGATTGAAAGATGCAGACAGACTGATTGAAGACACCCAGTCTCTTGACTTTTTCAATGAGCTCCTCTTCTCCATGCTTTTTATTCATCCTTTAAACCAGAGCAAAGATGGGAGCCCTGTCACAGGAATGGTGGGAATCTTTGTAGAACCTTTGCTGAATCTTTGTAGGATCTTTTTAGAACCTTTGTGGAACCTTTGTAGAATTTGGGGATTTTGTTTCTGAGGATTGAAAACAGAAAAAGCCTCTTGACTCGACCTTTCTCGAGTCACTGCTAAGTCGAAGGTCTTAGGATCTGGAGCGCCTCTGCCAACCTACAGCCTATGCTGATTCATGAGCGCACAGAATTGATTCGCAGTCTCCTCCATTGATTTTTCCAATGCAGCGGTAAATAAGTCGGGTCGAGGCTTAAAAAGGGTCCATTGTGATCCAAGCTTGTAGCGGTGCGGCCCATCGAGCCATTTATATCCTCAATGCAGAGGGTCTTCATTGGGTCCTCACGGGGTCTGCATGTGACTGTGCAAGGTCAGCACGGGTTCGGTCAGAGAGGGCGGGCAATTCCTGAAAGCGCGTCTAGACGTGGTAAACAAGGCAACAATATGAGCACGTGGCCTTGACCTCACACGAACAATGGTCATGTTGCTATTGTTCTGCTTCCATTGTTACGGGAGAAGCACTTGTGCCTCACTATGGCAGCCGGACAACTCATGTTTCGCCACATAATGACTCTCTTGCCATGCCTTAAAAAAGGCCTATATCTGACCAGAAACATCTGCCTGACCTTCCCTAATGTCTCTTGCACGAAAACAGACTCCTTCTTTCTTGTCTTCTTCCCTCCTATTCTGCATATCACCTCATGTTTAACAGCAGGGCATGATCCCAAACCTAAAGAATCACCAGCTAAGCTAATGAAGACCACTTTTTAGTAGGTACTGTATACTCTGTTTACCATAAACCTACTTTTTGTTTGGTTCTGAATTGGCTTTCAGGGAAGTTTATAGGACTACCAACCACTCGCTAACCTACAGAATACGATACGATACGATATACTTTATTCAATCACAGAGGGGCCATTCCATGCCAAATGGACCAATGTCTCCCACATCATGGTTTCAGATTTTAATGAAATTATTACACAAGCTACATGTACATGTTTAATGAAGCCATGCAAAATAATTTCCCTGTATTCCAAGTATTTTGAATTTGACAGCATTTTCAAAATTAAGGTCTGCAAACTAAAATTTATATTTTCCGCTTGTCAAGTCATTTACAGCTCTCGCAATTGCTCTGAAGAAATACATTTTTTTCATAGTGTGGACCTATGATGTCATAGCTGGAGAGTGGAGACTCCATTGGAATCTATGCAACTTTGGTGCTAGCTATGATGTCATAGGTGAAACTGGCCAATTGCATTTCATGTAGACAACTTCATCATAGCCTGGCAATTATGTCATGGCCAGATGAGCCAATGATACCACAGCAAAAACCCAGGTGTTGAGGGGGAGGGGGGATTGTTTATTATTTAGTGAGTACCTGAAATGCAACCAAGCATGGTTAATAGGATAACTGGATATTAATCACAGTTGTTCACCAAAATGCTTCTGATCTAAATTGGATTTGATGTTATGGAACTGTCAAGTTAAGCATTTTGTTTACTGTTGAAGTTTTGTTGGCTCCTTTCAGTGAAAAACTACCAACAATTACTTTGATCCTATATTGTTTTATTGGTTACCACAGTTCACAGGAGTTAATATGGAGATATGAGGATCAGTTGACAGCTTTTGAGCAGAGTGCCCCCCCTCCCCAGGTGTAGTCCAACCTTGCACCTGAGTTGTGATATTATTGGCGGCTCTGGCGATAATGGAACTGCAAGGCTATGATGAAACATGAAACTGTCCACAACGGATGCTATTGGCCAGTTTGACCTATGGCATCATTGATTGCACCAATTTTGCATATCCTCTAGTGGTTGGCAATGGAGCATCCACCTATGACATCATAGGTTCATTCTGGCACTGAGAAAAAAAAAAGATTTCTTCAGATCAATTGCTAGAGCTGTAAAAAAGCTGCTGAAGCTACGTTTTTCAAGATATTGTCATAAAATTGTACACAGATCAAGCTCAGATATATAAAATGCTGCTGGCCGAAGCTAATACAGATGATGCTTTCCATCTGTTTGCACAAGCCTGTTAAATTCGGTTCATTTTTGCGAAATTTGGGTAAATTGTGGATTTTTGGAATGTTTTCACTCAGAAAGCAAGCTTTCAGTAAACCTGAAACTTTGCATGAATTGAGGCAGTATTGAGAGCTAATGGTACGAATCTATTCATATTTCCAACTCCAATACTTTTTATGCACATGAAGAAAATCTCAGGACGATTCCTAAAATTGACTAATTTCAAGTGCAAAAATGGCCATGTGGGACAGGTGATAGAAACTTGAAATTTATTTTCTAAGCAGTTTATGTGATCATCTTGTGTTTCTGCAAAAATGGTAGAGGTGTTATCTTTAATTTTTCTGGAATTAATTTTTAGAATTTCGAAGAAAAGCCTTATTTATGCTATGTATTGTATGTAGGAGCCTTCCAAGAGCAGGTGGAACCTTAGATGAAGAGCTGAATTTATTTCTGGAAGTACCTCAGATGGACAAATTTTAAAATTCCAAGCTTTAAAGAGGTATATTGGTTTCTCACAAAAGGAAATAGTAAAAAAAAATGATGTTGAGTGAATTTTACAAATAAGTTAAAAATTGACAATATGGGACTGTTGTGACAGATTTTGTAAATTTGATTAGTTGATACAGTTGCCTTTTAATGATGTTAAATATGAGAAGGTATCTTCGGTTATCAATATGTTAAAAAATATATCACAATATGATGAAAAATATGTAAAATTCTTGTGCAGTGACATTAATTTCAGGAAATAACATCTAGTGACAGATGACCAGAATTTAGCAAATGTGGCTTTATACTTATTAAGTTTGTGGGTATATATACCCCAGGGACCCATTATGGGTACAAAGAAATGCATTCCATTGTATTCATGAGAATTTGACATGATTTCACATGAAAAGAACTGGACAAAAAAATGTCCTGGTGATTCTAAACAAAAGTGATTTGTAATTTTCAGAAGGCAATTTGAGGCACCTTAAAAAAAATTTGCACTTCATTTTGAATTTCACCTGCTCTTGGAAGGGTCCTACATGGTGTAAATAAGGCTTTTCTCCAAATTTCTAAAAATTAATTCCAGAAAAATGAAAAGTAACACCTCTATCATTTTTGCAGAAACACAAGATGATCTCATAAACTGCTTAAAAAATAAATATAAAGTTTCTATCACCTGTCCCACATGGCCATTTTTGCACTTGAAATTAGTCAATTTTAGGAATCGTCCTGAGATTTTCTTCAAGTGGATAAAAAGTATTGGAGTTAGAAATATGAATAAATTCGTACCATTAGCTCTCAATACTGCCTCAATTCATTCAAAGTTTCAGGTTTACTGAAAGCTTGGTTTCTGAGTGAAAAAATTCCAAAAACCCACAATTTACCCAAATTTCGCAAAAATTAGGCAATTTTAACAGGCTGGTGCGAACACATGCAACGCATCATCTACATTATATTCAGCGTATATTATGCTCTATATCTCACCATTATATGCGCCTAGTTTTTTGGCATTATCTTGAAAAATGAACCTTCAGCAGCCTTTTTCAAAGATATCAAAAGATGAAAAATTAATTTTATGTTGAAAGCCCAACATTTTCAAAATGCTGTCAAGAGCAAAATGTTTGGAATATGTCCGAAATATTTCGCATGTGCTCATTAAACATATACATGTATATCAGGTTAAAATTTCATTGAAATCGGAAAACATGATGTGGGAAAATTTCTTGATTTTGGTCCATTTGGCGTGGAATGGCCCAGAGTGAAACTTTACATGGTTATAAGTTCAGTGTTGCAAGACAGTGCATAAATAATAAGTATTTAAATTAAATAGGCAATAAACCATAAAGAACCTTCTTTCATCCATATCATGAAACTGCCTGTGACAGGGTCTTATAATGTATACATGCATATAAGGACAGAGCCACTATTATGGTTTTTGAAATGTTACATTTCACATTAGGGTGGGCTGAAAAAAACTTTTTTTGGAATTTCAATATGCCAGTGGTATAGATAGTTGGCTATGGCCAAAAAATGAAAATTTGTGCAAAAAAATTTTGTGGCATGCGACGTGTGCCGGGCCACTCCGGCTTTTATGAAAATGCATATTTTCATCCATTTCGCATGCCTTTTTAGACCATTTTTTGGCCTGAGTCAGCTTCCTTGGTTTCAGAAGGCTCAATGGCATACTGAAATCTTCTTTGAAGGCCATTTTGGATATGAAATCCCATAAACAGGTCCCTGATATTTAAGATATAGCCATTTCTGGGTAAATGTTGGGGATCAGAATTTGGCTTTTTTTGCTAAAAATTGCACGAAAAAATTGAAAATATTGGAATTGATTGCACAAAAAATGATTCCAAGTGAATTGTAATTACCCCGTGTCCTCCCTAATGCCCTAAAAAAACACTTCCAGCGCATTACCTGCATCAATTTGTGGTTTCAGTTTCCAGAATAGGGGCAATTCCGTAAAGTCAGATTTACAGATTTGACACTTTAGCAGCTTGTGTAGCCCTACCATTACACCTCAGTTATTTCATTGTTTAATAGGGATGAGGCCAGGTAATAGGGGTATCAGACAAGCCATCTACCAAAGCTCCAAGTGTGATAGGAGCTGAGCTGCATGGCGAAATGTCATCTTGTCAGACGTACTCACACACTGTACGTTCGACACGATGACGTTTCGCCATGCAGCTCAGCTCCTATCGCACTTGGAGCTTTGGTTGATGGCTTGTCTGATACCCCTATTACCTGGCCTCATCCCTATTTAACAATGAAATAACTGAGGTGTAATGGTAGGGCTACACAAGCTGCTAAAGTGTCAAATCTGTAAATCTGACTTTACGGAATTGCCCCTATTCTGGAAACTGAAACCACAAATTGATGCAGGTAATGCGCTGGAAGTGTTTTTTAGGGCATAAGGGAGGACACGGGGTAATTACAATTCACTTAGAATCATTTTTTGTGCAGTCTATTCCGATATTTTTAATTTTTTCGGGCAATTTTTAGCAAAAAAAAGCCTAATTCTGTTCCCCAACATTTACCCAGAAATGGCTATATCTTAAATATCAGGGACCTGTTTATGGCATTTCATATCCAAAATGGTCTTCATAGAAGATTTAAGTATGCCATTGAGCCTTCTGAAACCAAGGAAGCTGACTCAGGCCAAAAAATGGTCTAAAAAGGCATGCGAAATGGATGAAAATATGCATTTTCATAAAAGCCGGAGTGGCCCGGCACACGTCGCATGCCACAAAATTTTTTTTGCACAAATTTTCATTTTTTGGCCATAGCCAACTATCTATACCACTGGCATATTGAAATTCCAAAAAAAGTTTTTTTCAGCCCACCCTAATGTCACATCTCTAAATTTTGCTTGAAAGTAGTTGACATCTGTCGGTGGTTGCAAAGACGGCTAGTACGGCTGACACTTGCGTCGGCATATTACGATTGCTCTATTAAGTTATGATTAATGAAATTGAGTTCGTTTTATGATATAATCTTAAAGAGTCCGTGCTATTTTCTCGAGCATTTCTTCATGTAGTTTTATAAAATTTCACTGTTCTGTCATTTGAGACATATGTAATGCATGTCTTCCGGACCAAGATACTGAAGCTATTTGTACATTCACCCTCATCAGCAGTTATTACTCAACACCTTACATTCCTCAAAGTTCTGAGATAGATTGGTCTTGCTTTAGTAAATGAGTAATGAATGCCCGGGCATTATCAGAATATTGCACATCATTCATATGATATATTGTACAACTTTCACACAGCAACTTTGGTACTCATTTCCCCTTGTAAGTTACCTTGATATGACCCAAGTGAGTTGTAGTACATTACTTATTCATTTACTGGCTAATACCTTATTAGGGATAAAGGTGTAAGACCTGAGTGGAAGTTGTACTTCAAAGTACTGTTTCGTCTAAAGGGAAGGCAATAAGATAGGTGCATTGAAGTCGATAATACCAGTTGGATCGGGACGAAGATGGTAATAGAGGATGGAGAGATGTATTAATCGAAATAATTATAATTTAAAGATCTGTAGAAACTTGAGAAGAGATATTGTGAAGAAGTATGGATATGGTAATGACATAAACTATAGGCAAGATATTGAAAGAAATGGTAGTGGTAATACATGTATACGGATAGAGAGATAATTCCATTTTTAATGAGTAAGTATTTTTAGATCCATGGAGACAGGAATATGCTGAGGCAGACCTGTTGTGCAGAATGAATTATTTGTGACAAAAGGCTGACCGGTGATGGATATACATTGTATATGATAAAAAAATACCTTGTATGTGGATTGTGGAGTCATTGTGGACACAAGTTCATGAAACAGACCATGTGGTTGAAAATTCACTAAATGTATAATTTTAAGTTATGCATACATGTCATCGATGGATGCAAAATATGGTAGATTTAACATAAGAGGGTAGTCTGCATCAAGTTATTGGCAGATGAAATTGATATGGACAGAGCCTATAATATCTGAGCTTATTACTTGATAAGGGTCTGTGAAGCAACACATGGCTTCAGCCTGTAGGTATACTACTCTCCAGGAAAACATCTCTCGAATTGGAGCCATCCATCCCAGAATGACCGGCGAGTGTGGATTTGCAGGGATCGAAGTGGCCTGATTGCTTGCTTACATAGTAACAAGCGGAAGAGGACCCACAATAGTCTGTGATCAGCCATGTCCCTATGACAGGCACAGGCCATAATGGACTAGCCAGGCAATCAAAGAGATTTCAACATGCCCTCCCAAGTCAAATATTTGAGCAAGGAACTGCCATTGAACCTGTCATAGAACTGCATGAAATGTGCCATTCAAAAGTGCCATAGCCTGCCATAGAATGTGCCATTCTGTGTGCTATGGCTTCTCAAGAGCCCACAGTATAGCTGAAGAGAGGGAAGTAAGTGGGTTAGGCTGTATTGTGGCACAGGACCACCACATCACCACCCTGCTAGACCCACTCCCCACCCAATAACACCATTGTCCACGAATCTGGCATCCACTGATGCTGTCAGTCACCGCTCCAAGCCAAGATATGCTCTAAGCAAGGTGCTACCAATATAACTAAGAAGTTATATTCACTACGGTCTCCCAGTTGATTGAAGCACCGCCACTATTGGATTGTTTGTTACGGTAAGCAAAAATCGTCCCTAATCCTTTTTGGCTATACCGAAGCAGGTACAATAGGTGGGTAGGAAGATAGTGCCACCCTGGGAGGCAAGTTCTCTTTGCTCAAGAGTATTGCGAGACGAAACAGATACGAATGCTCAACATCTTACAACCAGGGGCGTAATTTTCTTGGAAAATGTGGGGAGACACATGGTCATGCGGTTGGAATCGGCAGTCAGATCTGCAAATAAACAAAGTCACTCAGGCTTTTTTTACATTTATGAATTCCAAACTTTTGTATGGTGTGGTAACCTGCCCAATCACTAAGGTGAGGGACATGTGTTCTCTGCTTCCTACCAAATTGAGGGCAAGGGCCATTACCTCAACCCTTTTGTATTTTCATTAAAAAAAATTTAGGGGGACACTTCATATCGTCCCCCGGGGTCGAAAGTGTGATGGGGACAAGTCCCCCCTGCCTGTCCCCCACCACATTACACTACTGCTTACAACACATAACATTGAAAAGAGGCGTTCTGCAATCAAACCACATACCTTTCATAGTAGGTAAAATTTCAACTGGGTGGCTGAGTGGTCATGGTCCAAGCCTGATCCACTGAATGGCTTTGCCTGCGGGTTTCGAACCCTGTACCATGATTCGAATCCAAGAAAAGTTCAAGTTGTCGAATAGATAATGTGATCATTAACTGCTTTTCCACAGGGCGCTACAAGTACATGTATGAAGAAGCTGTGGCAGCACAGGAAGAAGATATATACTATAATGAAATTAATGGAAGAAGAATGGTTTTGTACTGACTTGGATTGATTTGAATTGGGGTCACCTCTGATGTTCTTACAATTGAATAACTTCAGAACCCATCGCCTGTTTGAAGTACTTAATCAAGTGGCCCCAGTAAATACATTAAGTTTATTAGGTTGTAAAACTTGTATCAGAGACTAGAGCTTGATTGGCTGAGACTTTTACTTTTAGATTGGCTATAAAACTTCAGGGGTAGGAAAACTGAGGGGCACTTCTCATGGTAGAGGGTTGTAGAGGCAGTGAGCTTGATGTACTTGACTCGAAGCCATTCGCTGGGGACAGCTTCCACTAGTCGTAAAATGAATAAGAGAAACACTGAGAAATTGCTGGGGTGTTTCTGTTGGGAATCATACTTGCATTACACTGCATTGTAAAATGTTATTGTGTTTTTACTTCCATTTACGACAAATTTACAGTCTGCATGCATGTAGTTGCAGCCAATGCGATGCAGTCACAGTGTGTAGTGAAATGCTTTGTGACGCAGTTAGATTTCGGCACATATCGACCAAATGCAATTTCTTATCCAATATCTGAGCAAAGATTCAATGTCATTTATCATTTAACAAGTGGTGTTGTTGTGTTCCTATCTTCTAGTCACACACTGCAGGGAGGTATGATTTGCCACTTAAAGTGCGATTGCTGCCAAGTCCAAGCAAGGCATCGTGGCCCTAGGCATTGAAGTACAAACATATTAATCTATATACATATATAAAATTCACCTCCCCATATTCCCTTTGTAACGGGTCTTCTCAGTTATGGCTTGACTGACAGTCATACTATTTTACCAGTGTGTCCTGTTATGTCCCAACTGTGTTCTAAATGCATCAGATGTATCTTAACTTCCGAATTGTTAATTATTCAGGGCTAAAACAGATATATCCCCCCCCCCCCCATGCAGCAGCAGCCACTGCGACGAGTGGTTTCACTTTAAGGAAGGTAGGAATGAGGGTAGGAACGCAGGTATGAATTAGGCCTAATGCATGAAGGAAGGGATGAAGAAATGAATAAAGGAAGGCAGCAATTAAGGCAGCAATTAGAGGGAAAAGGGAAGGAAGGAGAAAGGAACAAAAGAAGATAGATTTGTCAAAACATTTCGTAGGACCCACTGCCATATTAGCAAGGTCAAGAAAACAAAGAAGGACAATGATTGTATGAGAGGGGGACAATAATATAAAATAATAGGATCATGGAGAAGACAACAAAGAAGCAAAAGGAGGTATATTTTTATCCAAATATGACATACCCACGCATGCTCTAGAGCGCACATACACGCTTTTGGGACTCGTGGATGTGCAAGATTTGACACATACATGCGCGTGGATGTGCCACAACGCGCACGCGTGAAAGTTATGGATTCGTGTACATGCTTTCCAGCGCATGAGTGGACATGCTTTCCAGCGCATGAGTGGACATGCTTTCCAGCGCACGAGTGGACATGCTTTCCAGCGCATATGGGTAGTTTGCAGGGGCGGATCCAGAATTTTTTTAAAGGGGGGGCGGAACTATGGATTACTAAAGGGCTGCTTGTCTCCTATGGTGGTAGGGGAATTAGGGTCTCATCCAGTTTTTTCTTATGGCCAAGGGCGACCATGCAGGGTCTCTTTTTCTGATTTCTGGTTGGGGGAGGGAATTCTGAGAAACCTGCAAGCGCCTCCCCAGCTCCCCCCCCCTGCAATAGAATAGATACGCCACTGGCCTGAGAATCCCCTACATTGCATATTTGCATACTTGCAATACTGCGCTGGATGGCATGTCCAAGCGTGCGCTGGATGGCATGTCCAAGCGTGCGCTGGATGGCATGTCCAAGCGTGAGCTGGATGGCATACCCACGATCGCACATACACGCCTGTGCGTGAATACAGGTCCACGCATGCGCTGGATGGCATGTCCACAGGTGGTCGTGAACCCATATACACGCGTGAGTATGCGCGCAATTACATGTACACGCGCGTGTATGTGCGCTCACTACCATGCGTGGATGTGCCATATTTGGATAAAAATATATATGGCAAAAGAGGATGGATGATTTGGCCTTTGCATCATGCATTTATGCACTATATACATGTACAATGATAAGGACACGAAAACTTCACCCCAATCAGACAAAGCTACATCGAAACTGTTGTCCAACATAGGCCTATAGGTCCAGATGCATGGAGGGGACGGGGCCTGGGACATTCAGAAGCAATTTTTTAAACTTCTCCATGAACAATTGTCAGAGAAATCCTGTTGACATATTCCCATGTCTCCTGATTGGGTAAAATAAACAATACAGTATCAATGCACCAGCGATACCCGTCTTTAGACGGGTACTATGCTAGTGCAATATATTAAAATAAGAAGTTACATGGATGCATTAAGTAATTGCATTTCCACAAATATACTGGTCATTGCAGATGATTCAAGATGCAAATTATAATATATTTCGAAAACACAATAAAAAGAGAAGAAATCTATATAATTACAATATCTGCCAAAGGGGCCCTTACTGGCAGCCCTCACTGACTTGACTTGACTTGTGTTGTGCTGGTGTACCCCGGATCAGCCGGGGCAGCTCAACCGCCATCTTTGTGGAGGGAGCTGCACTTTTTTATTTTTTGGTGACCACCGTATGATGATGAGATGAGAAGACTGGGAGTCTAGAACATACCACTGGCAATTCACTGTACATCAAATCTAAACCAGGAAATCATCTTTAGGCCTATATTTTGCATATACCATCTTACAGTCTAGCATATTACAATGCAGAGAGAAAAGAGACATGAGTTGACTTGTTTGCATGTTGTGTGACAGTATGCATAAGACCATATCTCCTTCTTTCCATCACTAATGCTAACATGGTTGGCAAATCCAAATTGTTTTCTTGTTTTTGTCCAGAATACAGTGCACAAGAACTTACTCTTTGCTGCTGCTCTGTGTCATCTCGCGTTGTCATCTCCCGGGGTCTTCTCCGGGTCTCACCATATTTTTTTCTGTAATGCATGCAAAGCCATTTGGTGCTGGTTCCATATCATTTTCAAAAATTGTTATCAGTTCTGTAAACTGTGGTCTAAAAACCAAGGATATGAACTTGCGTCCAAGTTTGAACTGCAATGGTAAAATGCAAATCTTCTGGATTTAGTGTTTCTTATTATGTTTTTCTTAAAACTTCACAGACCACCCATGGACACCATTGAAGCACACGTATGGTCAAGTCAGATATTCAATGTTTAATACACAAAAAGTCATATCAATAGCTCTAATACAGAATGACCAAAGAAGAGGCATCAGCAGGTTACACCAATACATGGAGCTCTGACCAGGGCTTTGGAGTCGGGCAGTAAGTGAACCGAATCCTTTGGCTTTCTGAAATCTGACTCCGACTCTGATTCCTTAGGTCTCGTAAATTCCGACTCTGACTCCGACTCTCGACTCCGCTTATTGGCATTATTTCACACAAATATTACATGATTAACAGGGGGCAAAAAGTACTTCCACAAATTTTCCATTGGTTTTTGTTCTTGAATACTTGTTTAAGAAGTTTTGCTTGAAATTCAACATACATTTGACGTTGTTGTAACTGGGTTTTTGTGAATTATATTAATTATTTTTATGGAGTCAGGAGTCACCAAATTAATTTTTGACTCCGACTCCAACTGAAAATCAAAGTTCGACTCCGACTCTGACTCCGACTACACCCAAAAACCTCCGACTCCGCGTTCCTGGACTCCGACTCCCGACTCCGACTCCAAAGCCCTGGCTCTGACATAGATCCACCAATGGTCTGTAGGATGGGCCAATGGCAGAAAGTGGCTTTGCAGGCAGACTGTCACAGATGCCTTTTTCCCAAGGGTCATGGACAAATATGGGTCATCTGTTTGGGGGGCCCTTGTTCAGAGAGCCTGGGCCCAGGGGCCACATTTACTCTGCTTGGCCAGAGAGAGTGAGCCCAGCTAGCTAAACATTTGCTTCCCACTAATTGAATATATGAAAGGGAAGTTGGGCAAGCAACATAAATGTGCCCTACTCCTAAACGTTTCATGGAGGCATACCCTGACCACCTGATGTATGCAATATAGTGCCTGGTATATGGTCGTGGTGCATATGCAAGACCATGTTGTGGTGCATATGTAAGTCCATGTATGTTCTCTGGCTTGGCATGTATTTGCTAGTTATGAAGTAAAGGTACTTCCTTTGTGTATTGACATGAGGGTTTACAGTGTGTATTAAATTGGTGTGCTGGTAAATGCAAATTCAAAAAAGATTCAATATACCCTCCCCCCACAATGACTGATACAATGACTCCGAGTGTCTGTCAGTTGTTGGGATCTTATATTTACCTCTTTTATATACCTACTATGTGAATTTGACCACCTGGTAAGGAGTATAAGGCAATGGACTATGTGTGAAATTCTCAAATACTTGCTTAGTTTAGCACAATATTATTTCAAGTATATATAAAATAACTTGAGATTTGACAGATATCCTTGCTGCAATGTCTGTAGATTCTGTTTAGTCCTGAAATTTCAAAGTCAGCAAGATTATATCAAATCATTCATCAAATATCATTGTTAAAAAAAGAACCAAATCATCAAAAATCACTAATCTGGATAGGTCACAGCATGCAGCTTTCACTAATGGCATATTCAGCTATCAAGTTTGGTTGTGTGATCTGCCAGGGAAGGAGGATTAATGATAAATCAATGGAGTGCTTGTTTCTTCCACTAATGCCAACTAATCAATGGACTAATATTAATCAGAGTTGGCCCAGTGGAGTTGCTTTAACTCGTTAAATTGATAACCAATTCCTTGGATGGTTTGCTCCCCTTAATCCATGGGAATTGAGCAAGAGAAAATTATTTAATGGCTGTTGTGAGCTGGTGAGAAAGACCAATCATTTGTGACTCTCCCAAATATGGTTGATGTCTGCTCCTAATACCAACATTTGTCAAAAACATTTGTCCTTTCTATAATGTAATTAGGTGGAGATATCTCTCTGTATCACCATGATCTATATTGGAAACCCTTGGAGACATGCCCATTTCCCCCCAAATAATCAGTGGAATCTTGGCAGAAATATTTGTAATTCCTTTAGTAATCAATAAGTGATGCTCAAGTGTATTAGAAATGTTCCTTCACTTTTATTTAAAGGAACAAATTCAATGGAAACATGATATAACTTTGGAGAATAAGTTGTTCTTGGTTCCAGGTATATCCATGTATAATATCATTGTTCACTGGAAACTTACAATGTTGAAGACATGACATTTCAACCTCTCAGCTGGACAACAAACACATCAAGTCATCCTGTGTTTCACTCACATGTGAACAAGACTTCTAGCTGAGAGGTTGAAATGTCATGTCTTCAACATTGTAAGTTTCCAGTGAACAATGATATTATACATGATATAACTTTTTATTACCTGACAGGTGGAAAATTAATATAAGGCAAGATTAGAGAATTGTTTTATTGTGTTTTATTGCAACTTTTTTTTAAAGAATCGGTTCGGGCTTTCTCATTGAACAATGCATCAAGCCTATTGTTACATTGTATCAGAAAGCATTGTTTGTCAAAGATCCTTTTTAAAAGTATGTAACAAATATAACCTGGTGTTTTTTCCAGACCAGAATTCCACATTTTTTTAACCCTTGAATACTTTGCTATTTCCTTGACATTAACCTGTTGCCTTTTCTATTGTTTTCAGGTAAAATTCTCACAATAGAAACTGTGGCTTTGAAACTGCCGCGTAGATATTGGAAAGGCCCAGAAGTGGACCCGGACCAAACTTACTTTCCCGATGAATACCTTAGACACGTGCTTTATATCACAAGAATTTACTTCATAGCTGGAAATCCAGAGGATGAACTTATAGGTAAGTCTCGTTATCATAAGTTTTTGGATATTTTCTAGCTCTCTGAATATGCATTTGTTTGATTTTGAGCTAGTGTCTCTCTCAATCTGTGGCCTACTAAAATCATGTGAATCAAAAGATAAGAAATTTCAGAAAAGATTGATAGAAACCTCCCTCCATCATAGTCAACTAAGACAAATTCATAAATACCATTGAGTAAAAACTATAATTCTTCACATATTTAAGGCATCATTCATTGTGTCGAAAATCTTCCCAAAAAAACCATCAAACACTGGTGTACACACACTTCATCATATCCACATGTGTTAGGGCACGACAGCTAACTATTTGAAAGCTTATAAATGTGACATTCACAGTTTCACATATTTTCTATTTTCTATACATGGACGACATTAATTGTACATTTGTGATACCATGAAGTTGACTTTACGTCAGAAACTCAAAGAGCATAATATTATGATTGCCAAGAGGCAAAAATGGATACCTTTAAATGTGTGCATGAGCGGAAATGATAATCTAGAGATGAGTTTAGATTTGAAGCATATCTTTTTCACAAACAGCATCTCTTGTCAGGCAAAACTGCCACTTATGAGGTTCTTTGAGTGTTGGTGTGTTATTGATCGAATTATTCGCACCAAATGCAGTTTTGAGGCTCTTTACAAATCAACTTGAAGTAAAGCAGACAGTGCTTTTAGCCTAGACACTTACTGTGTACCACTGAGGATCATAAAGCTTACATTGTAAAATCATTGAGCTATTCAGTTTATGTTATCTAGAATGTCTATGAATGGCTCATTCTGATTACGTATATATTTAAGAGAGTGACAGAAAAGAATCACAATCGAGTAAATTGTGAAACAGAATGGAATCCGTCAAATGAAGAATGGAATAGGCATGGAGTGGAGCTGTGAAAATAAAGCATTTACTGATCCTATTCTTCTTACATTCTTCAGTTCAAATGTAGTGGATGATGTGTTATTAATATTCAATCTGCTGTTAAGCTGATCCAAATAGGAGCTATCGATTACTACTGAATAATTAAAATAGTGGAAAATGCACTTCTTAGAAGCATTACCAAAAGCTCAGCTGGCATGGCCTATCTTGCCATTTTAGTTCATGTATTCATTCACCTATCTAGGCTATCTAGGTGCCATTCTCCAGTTGGCTTAACATGCTTAACAGCAGCAGCAACTTAATAAGCCTGTGTTATATTAGGTGGTGGTGTTAATAAATGTTGCTTATAAAGCCACAAGGGCCATAAACTGGCATGAAGTGACATTAGGCCATCACCAGTGCTTTTTAAATGACTTATCAGCTGCCATACTTTCTGCTGCTAACATTTTGTGGTCGTGTAATTGCTATGCTTATGTTTTCCCATTGCCGTTGGCTGCGAACTCTGGAATTACGATTTATTGCGAACGACATCATCCTATACCGTGACTCCTGGTCATTCCACAGCCCTAGAGACAGACAGTCTGCATTTATACTGGGATTATGCCAGCTCTTTTTCAGCATTGTTAATCATTAACACTTTTTAACACCGAATAACGACCGGTTCGTGACAAGCGTTAATCACAGCAATTGGCGTAAATCAAGACTGTGTAAAGACCAAAATTGGTTTTGGATACATAGATCTAGTCACAGTATCAGCCACAAATAGAATATGTGGCAAGTGATGGAAGTCCAATTGTGTGCATTCAGTTTCAAACAATTACAGCAGTGTGTCAGTATGACTGCTTAACTCTGTTTCTCTGGAGTCGATATACTCAATTTAAAGCATACAGATGTACACCCGTCATTTTGTATTGATTGTTGGTGGTACTGCAGTGATCTTTATTGCAAACCCGCCTTTCTGCAAAACAACTTGAGTGACCGTTCATTTCAGTGTGTTACTTCTTCCAGAGTATAAGATCTATCAATGGAATTCACTGTAAAATTTGAAATTTTTTGTGAGTGAGACTGTTGCACAATTTGTTTGAGCTAATACAGCTTGTTGTTTTGACTTATGATAATCGTTCTGTTGTCATAATTTAAAATAACAAGCTATGTTAGCTCAAAGGAATTGTTCAACCATCTCACTCAATCTTTTAAGCTGATTCAGAATCCAAATTTTACAGTGTTCGCTTGTTTAGTGACAAATTTATTTCGCTGAAAATATAGAATTTCATTGACTTCCAACTAAACCCTGTGCAAAAAGAACCTAAATTTAAGGTATGAACACATCTACGTTTTGTTATTACTATGAATTAATTTATGTATGAATTTGTATCAGATATGGAGTGACTCTTCATTACTGGTACTTCTTGTACAATATAATTTAATGTATGATCTATCGATGGCATTGGCTATTGTAGTGCCAGATGTATTTCTCAGCTTGCTTTGTCATTTTTACCTTGATCCTTGACTCCTTTGGAAATATTTACTTCTGCCTGGGATCACAGGTCATTGCCTCTGAGCTGTGTGCCTTTGTGATTGGAAACGCTTTGTCACTGTATACAGTGTGTGTTCATCTGTTATCCTGAGTTTGCTGTCTGTATGTTGTACAACACTATCAAAAGTGGCTTTTTTTGTAAGGCTCCCTGTTCTGTGACCTCACTGCATGGTGACTTGTAGGAGTGGTATGACTATTTGCTAATCTATCTATGAGTCACTAAGAATAACATGGCAGGTATAGGGATATGACCTCATACAATGTAAGGAGCATTGTGGTGCATATCTGTAACCATCTGTAATTCCACGACTGCAACATGGATAACTGGGGTTGCTTCTATTCACTTTTATCGGCTAAGTGGGAAAGATGCACTGTTATAGGCTAATTAGGAAAGATGCACTTTTATAGGCTAATTAGGAAAGATGCACTTTCATAGCCTAATTAGGAAAGATGCACTTTTATAGGCTAATTAGGACAGAAGGAGGTCATTACAGCCTTAGAAAACTGACAACTGTGCCTCAAAGGCCTATCCTTTAAATGCACACTCACCTATATACCTTCCAAGTAGATCTATACCATCTGTTTGTGAATGAAATGTCATATCACGATTGGTTTCTCTTCTGGTTTGCTCGTCGCGAGAAAAAAGCAACAGAAACGGCACATCACCATGTGTGCGCACAGCACTGCGCACTGAGAGGCAATAGATGTGGTGGGAATCAAGAACTCGCCTCGTCATCTAACGAGGGACTGAGCTGCCTGCCATGGCAGATGTAGTTCTAAGGTCAGCCCGCATCCGATTTCGGTGCTCAGTGTGTAATCATGACTCCAACAGCATCGTGTTCTGTCAGCGCACTTCCGCTGCAGTCATAGCACCTGACGGATGACACGGCATCCGGTCGCAGGACCTCGCTAGTCAAATGAGGACCTTTACAGTAGCACGAACCACAAGGACCTTTGCAGTTGTGTGAATCACTGCTCGGTGGAACTTATGCTAGTCGAATGTCGGCATCACAGATTCACAAACGGCCTGAAAGTTTCCCGTAGTACATGTATTTGTTTTCAAACTTTGCGTCAAAATCAAATCCTTTATACTTGCGCAACCCATGCTGTCTCAGAGAAATAAGACCAAGATATTTTCAGCCCTATATTGAGACCTTATACCAAAAAGAAATTGGTTCTCATTACCACTGTGGTTGATATGCATACTTACATGTAGATTGGCAGTCCTCTATAGACATCAGAGCCTTTACAGTCCATACCTCACACCAAACTAGTCTCGCTCGTGCATCAGAACTGTTCTTCAAGGTCATTGTTACTACCATGAGATCATTCCTGTTGCTATTGCATGACGTTATTTCCCTTTCATGATTTATGACTGCGTGGGGGTCTTCAACGGTCTATGAGGACTTTTCATTCGCATGACAATAACTCTGATTGCATGCAGGGGAAAAGTCCTGAGAAGAACTATTTCCAAGTCATGCCTTTGCACATGCAGCAAAAGAAGAGGTATCTTAAATGTTTGAGGACATTGTGATTTAGTTGTGGTTATTGTCACCATCTTGGACTGAATGACAATTTAATACGGTCAACAACAAAAAAGGAAAAGTTTATGCCAAAAATCCATAGAGTCGGCTTTGATATGCCTTTTCTTCCACCTACAAGGGAGGGGATCAACTACCTTCGTCTTAGATTATCATTGCATTGAATTCATTTCAAGATTGAGGCAAACACCATGTAATTTTTACACTATCTGACACTATGTTTTATTCACAAATGCATGTATATTACATGGGCATACTTTACTATGATATGTATTTTCTTCCTGTGACTACCGGTAGAAACCAACAGCCTTCGCGTCAAGACTATCAGATACATGTAGCTTCATCACACATGATGTTACATAGAATGCATTTCAATGTTGAGCCAAATGTCATGTAAGATTTACTTTTAACTGCCACTTTGTTTTATTCACAAATTCTTACATTACATGCATATTCTTTACAACAATGACGCCTCGTATAGACTAAAAAACAATCTCCTGGAATAACAACAAGAGTATCGTTCTGCTGACTAGTCAATTTGGTGAGATAATGAGATACCTCTTCTGTCTCCACATTACTCTGCATGCATCACACAATACAGTGATTATCCGTTGGAAAAAGAAACACTTGTCTTTGCCAATAGCGAAACCACAGCGGTGTGAGATCTGTTGCATTTTTTATGCCCCTAAGATTGCCGCTGCCTCCTGCCGGGCTATGTCAGGCTATGAGCTGCTGCCCAGATGTGGTTATTGAGTTGTTTATGCATGCTGAACAAGGCTGTGGTGGGGGAGGAAAGTGATGGCAGAAGTGCTGTTGGTTTGGTGTTGCTGGTGTCAGGAGTGGGATTGGTGCATGGCTGGATGGATTTAGTTTTTCTGCTCTAGTCGTGTTTCATGATGGGTGATTGGGTCTTTACATCCTGTATTCATGCACTGTGGCTGGTTAAGTACTACAGGAGGAGGACATAGCAATGAGCCAAAAGATTATAGAACTGCGGTCCAGCACAGGTAAAGGTGACATTTAAACTATAATTAAAACGATTGAAATACTTCCTGCGACACCACATGATGTTCAGTGGATATGCAAGCCTAGAATTGTATGCAACAAACATTGATGGTTGCACTACCATGTCTTAAAGAGTTGCAACAATGGAAGAGACAGAGAGAGTAACTGTATTATTATAACTAGAATACTGATTACTGAGTGGTGTCGATGTTCAGATGCAGTGTAAGATGGTAATAGTAATAGAGGTGGCAGTATTATTCCTTAAATATATGAGCAGAGAGATATGTGCAGTATCATCTCATTGCATGCAATATCACCTATATATGAGCGTGAGAAGAGGCCCTATGTCTTACCACGTGTCTTGCCCAAGTGTCAGCTTAAATCCACCCTGACATCATTTCTCCTTAAGACCAGCTTCAGCTCAGAAATTGGATAAAATAGAAAAAAGGCTCTGTCAGCAGTGTACAAGGAGTATATATCATAGCCAGATTAACCTCTGAAATGTCAGGCTCAACAGTAAGAGGCCAGGTTGTAAAGCATGGCAATTATAAGTGAGAGACAAGAAAAGGCAGGAAGATCTATAGGAATCAATAGGAAAAGAGAATGTCTGGTACGTCCATAAATAATGAACAAAAGGGCATCTTCATGAGAGGACCTTATTGTCTCCATGTCTGCCTGGGATTACTATTCCCTCTGTGAACAGGCTCTGTTGTCTGTGATTAGGAGATACGTATGTTCCTTTGTCTGAAAAAAGAAGTCTTTAATCTGTGGTGGTACAAAATCAGTGGTGGTACACAATCAGGTTATCTCTTTGGTAGAGCTACCTGTCAATTACTTACGTACCTGACTGTCTGTACTTTTCTGACTGCAAACTATCGTATGACAGTCACTCCTTGCATCCAATCTAATGGTCATTTGTGTTCAGATGATCTGGCTACATATGACTCTATTGTGTCTGTGACTCTGTATTATGGTATTTATACCTGACAATTGCAAATCCAATTACACTCATCCTTTGGTAATTAGACTGTCAGTGCTTTACAGTCTGCGGTAATGATGTTCTGTCTGTGCGACTTCTGTAATCGCAGTTGTCGATGAGCAATTACACTCTTAAGTCTATGATTATATTCCATGAATCAAGAGATCGACCGAGATCCATCCGCCCTCCAGATGTAATTTTTAACAGTTTTACATACTGATTTAAACAGGGTCGAGTCATTTTATGTTTAGGGTTCTTCAATTCCACTACGCAATAACCCGATAGACCACCCACTGAAATTTTCTGGATACAGCACTGGTCATTTCTGCAGCAGTTTGACACATCTATACATTTGACAGTTTTTACTTCTAATTTTACCTTCCATTGTCTGCTGTCATACCCCCTTTGTCTGCATGCTCCCAATACAAAGAGGTCACAGCTTATCAAGAGGAGGTGGAATAGGATTACTGCAGATATTCAATTATGTGCCAGAAAAGAGAGTAATGAAAGTAAGATGCTTGTGGAGGGCCTTCAAATGCAGCAGAAGGACTTGTGAAGTGCTGTAAGCAAGCAATGCATGCTGAAGTTGATATCATTGCATACCTTAACCTAGGATTAGTCATGCATGGTTGGCCCACAGCAAAATGCCTCACACTTGATGTGATATCAATGCAGTGACTGGCTCCATATCAAACACTGGGCCCCCTGTGCCTTTGGCCCCACCAATGATGCCTGGCCAGCCCTGGGATTTGGGTTCTATTGATCATAATGCAGCCATGGAAAACTTTGATTCATATCATGCAGAGGCAGAATCAAGATTTTCTGCTCAGTTTCTCAGTAACCTTTGATGTCTGAGCCTTCATTATTGCAATGCAGGGAGGATAGGGAAGGAGCTGTTTCAGTCTGACGTTTATGAAGCTATGGCGGCTGTTTATTACCCTCAGAGAGTGCTCTCAAAAAGCCTATAGCTCAGGAGCACCCCTAATTGCTCAAACTGGGGTTAATTGTCATGTGGATATCCGAGATCCACGCAGGCAAATTGGAGGATACAGTGTAGACTCAGCTCTAGACACTGGGAGACAGCAAGGGTGGCTTGAAGCAAAGCTCACCAAGAAACCAAACATTCTTCTAATGCCTTTTAAAATTCATTTAATGAACAGATGGACCAAATACAAACATTCATAAAATGAAATTTGCGAACAACTTTTGGACTTTCATTGACTTTTGTCCTGGGTTTCTTAATGTTTGCAAGCTTCCTCAGAACATGACAGCTGGCTGGCCGAGTGGTGATAGTTCTGATCTGCCCCACTGAAGGTCTGCGCCTGCATGGGTTTGAACCTTGGGCGTTGAATTCAAAATATTTTTGATGGACCTTCATGAGCAACATCCCAGCCAGATGTTGTTCAGATGAGATATTAAATTGGCAGTCACTTTTATATTAAAGATCCCTTACATGGGGTAAATCTGTTACAGGCCATTGAATTTCGCTCTTCCTCTTCGGTCTCATCAATCAATCCTTGCAAGCACCCAGAACTGGGCATAGAGGGTGCACTTGCCATAGTGCCATATTTATCAATCAACAAGATGTTTGTCAAAGTTTGTGAACATAAACACGCGCTTCGGATGGGAGAACGACGTCTTACAATGTGATCAATACAGACATGCAGTCATCTAACCAACAGGATATGGAAACATGATCTCAAACATTCTAAGAAGGACAGTAAATAGTGCACAGAGACCATGGTGTCTGTCCTGGGAGCATTTTTATGCGGCTTCATCTCATTTCCCCGGTTTTATTGCTTTGGCGACACCACAATACATACAAGGGGAGTGCTCCAAACTGACTGGATATCACAGACTCTGCGATTTCACTCCCTCTTATCGATTTTCAGTCTTCTCCAAATCAGCAAAAGTTTCTTCTTCCCGCGACAAACAAAAACATCTCTTCGGAGTCTCTTCGGCAGTTGAACTTCCACTTTAACTGGCGAGTCGTTAAATCAACACGACTTCTGCAGTTTGAGTGGAGGGAGAGAAAGATATACTTCAGCACAAGTGTGTGGCTTTCTGTCAACTTAATGCACACACTTCTCCCAGTATAGGAGTCACCAAACTTAAGACAAGACTGTTTCCTATACTTGTTATATGTTGTCCTGTACTTTTTTTTAATTAAATATCAAATGCAGTCTGAAGACGAATATGCACAATCAGTATGTGACATCATCACTTTGGTATATTATGTTCGATGGTGTTTGAGAAAATGTTAATTTTTTTTAACCTCTGGGTAGTGAACCGATAGGCCTACATGATGGAGGTTGATACATATAAAGTGTCCTGAGCCGCGTGTGTGATGATTCTATTTCCTGACCAAAAAACAAATTCATTTACTGAACTCTAGGTATTAACCGGTCTCCTTAATAGCACCATCTTTCTTTTTGTATATACATTGTAGGTCAATAAAGTGAATGCCTAGATAAAATGATGTACGGAACAGGTTCTTCGTGCCAAAACAAAACACAGCGCCATTATCACTGCAGACTCTAAATAATCAGTCAGTGTACCTTTGCGAAGAGACTCCTAAAAAGGACCATATATATGTATACTCATATATAAACTGAGATATGAAGTGATATACAGCACAACACACCGAACACAAGGTGCACCCGGCATCAGATAACAAACAGCAGACTTCAACTGTTGCATAAAAGACCAATTAAGGCAAACTGCGGTGTGTTTACAGGAAGCTTTGCAACTGCAGCCTTTGTTGTCAGAGGAGAAGTGAAAAAAGATTGTGTTGTGCAAGACTAAATACACAAAGGACTGTTCAGTGTTGGGGTTGTTGATGTGCTGGCAGTGCTGGGGCTTCATGGTGATGGTTGGATGGATGGCTGATTGGGGCTTTACGTCCTGTATGGATGCACTTGGTAGGCTAATTAGGACAGGAGGAGGACACGGCAATGAGGCAAAGGATGATTGAAACAGCCGTCCAACATAAGCCCAGGTGACCCGGCAAGAGCTGGATTCGAACCTTGGACCCAGCAATTGGCAGCCCAGCAAGCTACCACTAGACCAACCCTCCCCCTCATGGTGATGGCATTTTACAGAGGTGGGTGGAGGTTATTCAGATTAGGTTATGTCCTGTATTTTTGCACTGTGTGGTTACGAAGGGAAGTATGACAATGACGCAAATGATGGATGTTATTGTTTTGATGATGATTATCTATCACATCGCGCCACACGCCAAGTATTAGAGGTGATATACCTACAGCACATTTCACCGATCTGTATTGCGTGCAATACGTAATCTGCTTTTCAATGCCTGCTCGTCTTTGGGTCTTCTCTGAATTTTTGGACTTCTTAGAGAATAACAACAAAGGACTTTTGTTTGATTTTTTGATTTTTTAGATTTATTCAACAAATTCATCAGTGCATATACAACGATGAAACTATGTTTAAAATTGTTATGAACAAGAGAATAATTTTGTGAATGGCGATGACACTGCTAAAGACAGCAAGAACAGCATGGGTCAGTAGCGTATCTCAGGAATTAGTTCCACTTCAAGTATATATCTTGACGTACTGTTGTTGAAAGTTGCTATAGCCGAATAGCGGTACAATCTCTTGTTGGACTTGAACATTGGCCATTTGGTCTTAGATGCGCTAGAGAACAACTTCTCAACTTTACCATGCATCCAACTTGCAGGTCTGAATTCCTGTGCAAGCAAATTACACATTGTTTTAAATGCCATTTACGGTTATGGAGGAAATTGAAAATTATGAATATACGAAGACCCAATTATTGAGCAATGACACAATTCACACAAAACCAAGGATGGTGTCGGGGGAGTGGGAGCATTTGGAACGAATGCGCAACACAACCAGACTTAACGAAATGTGTGTTTATGTTGTTTGTGGTAGTGTGTGCTTTGTATGTGTGTGTAAACCTGTTCCAGTAGGCCAGTGATAAGCTATGGCCCAGCAGGCTTCCCATCTCATTAGCCTGGTTTGTCCATCTCCATGACTACAGCCTGGTTTCCTCAGCTAGGTTTGCCAGAGCAGGTTTGTCACACACAAACCTCTGCAGCATCTGTCAATGGGAGGTGGATGGGAGGCGGAGATTGGATAGGTGCTTCTGCTTGCTGGTTGTGGTCAACTGGTCTCCTGGTCAAGGCTGGAATAAATCAGGAATGCAACAAACATCCCAGTCCAAGGCTAGAGCCTGTATATGCTGCAGTACTCACTGTAGTACTCACTAAAAGTCACTATGTACTCACTATGTACTCACTATGTACTCACTATGTACTCACTATGTACTAAGTGCAATACTCACTATGTGCTCACTATGTGCTCACTATGCACTCACTATGTACTCACTATGTACTCACTATGTACTCACTATGTACTCACTATGTACTCACCATCAGCCTGATACTCTTCTGAGGACCGCTAATTAAATATCTAGATATAGTCCATGTACTCACTATGTACTCACTATGTACTCACTGTACGCCGCCTATGCATTAGGCAATGTGTGATTCTATTGACGTGCCGATGGCGAGTAGGTCTTCCGGTATTTCTGTTGCTCTTCAGCAATGAGTACCAGCAAAAGCCGCTAGAATGTTCAAAAGGTGATTGCTACTATTGTCAAACCATAGTGCATAAAAGTGCTTTGCATTGAATGTGGGTTCCAGTGATTACAAACTCTGCATACGCTCTAAAGATAGAGATAGTTTGTTTTTTTGGCTTGTCTTCTATATGGTTCCAATTTATAAAGTTAGTGGAAATACTGAGCAGCCGTATTATCATGAATGCTGTAGGGTTTTTGATGCAATAATTATGGTTGTTAAAAAGCCATTTGATATTTCAAAAACAGTCATGTATCCTAGCCACTTCCAGTTCCTTCTGCACTGTCCAAGTGGCGATGTTTTTTTACATCCAAGACACCAACATCAAAATGCAGTCTCATCCATCATTGTCCTCTTTCAACCCATCTGATGCTTTAACACAGGACATTCATGAAAATCTCAGCACGCCCAAATTACATCATAGATTCCTTGTAATTTTGGCACGCTAGCATGAAAATTATATTACGGTAATGCTCATCAAGATTTATATGAAGATCGAGTATGACATAATTGGTACTTGATACCAAAACGATAGCCGCAGCTGTAGTAGATCTGCTGATATAGAGAAATAATATAAAAGATGGTGATTGCTCGCATTCTTATTATGCTTTTATGGAATGCACCCTTTATGGCCACCATATTGAGGTTAACTTTCTTGGCATATGGCAGTTCTCTCCAATCTCCCTGGTGTTCTTGCGTACACGCAAGTCACCGGTCCCCGTATCTCTTCCACTCTGTGCAAAGATGTGGCGGTAATTACACTGCACTCTAAAAAATGTCGGGACAAAATTGGTTTTTTAGATTCAAAATGGTTTTTTGAAAAACCAAATTTCAATGCAAAAAAAAAATCCATGTTGGTTTTTTGCATTGAAATTTGGTTTTTCAAAAAACCATTTTGAATCTAAAAAACCAATTTTGTCTGAAATTTTTTAGAGTGTGGGGCATTCACCTGCAGCTGCATCTTGTCCGCATCTTGTCTGCACTTGTTGGTAATTATGCCAGGAAATTAAGGAAGACGACAGAGTACATGGAACTGAGATTGAGTGAGCTACAGGTGTCTTCGCTACACGTAATGGCGTAATGGTAACTTTGTCGCACAACCAAAGCTGCTCCAGTGCACATGGCATTTGCGGGTTACCTTCAAGTTACTTTGTCTCTGTCTCTCATTCTCTTATTTGAGTTTGCATGATTGTTCTTAAGGCAATTGCATCTGAGTGTGGCCTTTTTCTCCTAATGCAAGATTACACCCTCTATACATGTTCTTACGGTCATTTGCAACAGTGATTATTGTTCTTATGAAAGAAGGGAAAAGATCCTTACTAAAAACCATGCATGGCTATTAAATGTTTGTCAGATAGTTTCTGATGTCATAAATGGGAACATTCTTTTTCCATCTTCTTGGGACATGGTTTGCTTCTGTCCAGCTTCTACATAAAATAATAAGCAATATCTTCGCAATGTTATTTTCTTGCCACAGCATGCTTTAATGCTGAGGTGAGAGAGGTGTTTTTTCAACCTTCGATTGGTGACTCCTTTTATGGAGATTCAATAAGTTGTTTTGTTTCTGTCTTCCTGTTGTCTGACTGCTGTCTGTTGTCTGTCAGGTGTCTTTGTCTAGTTTTTGTCATTTTCCACTGCAGGAGTGAGCCCGTTGCTTTTAGTCAATCTGTGTAAAACTTCTTGGAGTCATTTTTTGTCTGACTCTATTCTGTCGAAGAAAGAAGAAAGACTGTTCTTTAGATGACATTTTGGTCTGTTTTCTTTTTTGTGACAACCGGATTAGTGTTTGTCCTATAGTGAGTCCTTTCTGTACATATTATGTCTTGTTTCCTTTTCTCCTGCGACAAGTAGCGAATAAAGTAATAGCGCAAGGTAGAGTGTGTGACAAACGTCTGCTTAGTCAGACCACGTTGTCTCACAGCCGCATGAATAAAAGATGGTGGTACAGAAGCTGGTCTGGAATTGGAAGCCAGCCTTGGCCCACAGGTGACCTACTACGTGAACGGCCACACTCTGCCGTAGATAAGTTGATCAGAAATGGGAAATCCGCTAACGCCTGGTTACGCTGTGGTCCTAACTGATTTTGCCTGGGCGTCTGAATTTCCGTCGTCCTATTTCCTATTTCAACATCCACTGTCTCCACATTACATATGGACCATATACTCTCGCACATTCCAGTTTTACTGTGTTGTAATGAGATGGTATATTGGCAGTTGCAGGAAAAGATACTTTCACTATACCAATAATACATCACAGTGATCATGGTACTTTATGACTTTGTTAGTCTTCCTGCAACTGGCTGTGCTAACATCGGACAGTTTCTATTTTAAAATACAGACCATCATGTGTGCTCAATTCCAGTTGAACTCTGATTGAATGATACGGTAAATGGGCTGTTTCGAATAAGATACTCTGGTAAAAATGAGGAACACCCTGGAAAACACTATAGCATCAATTTTATGTATGTACTAGTAATTTCCCCATAGATTGGAGGGAACAGGACAGAATACAATGTAATAGATAGAGAGATAGATAGTCAGATGGACTTGTAGTAGGTTTAGAAAGACACATGGCAAATGAGAAGATCAGGGAAATGAGAAGATCAGACATTAAGTATAAGTTGAGATGATTGCATATACGCTATCATTTTAATTTATACAGCAATAAGCCCGTGATAGCTGCAGAGTTAGATGGAAAAGCCATGGCACTAAATGCAAGTGGAAATTGTGCTGAAAGGAAGGGAGCAAGTGAAGCAAGTGGGTGAGACCTTGCAGCTGTTGCCCTCTTGTGTATAATGCAGGAATCAGCCTAAAACTAATTATCATTAATTAGGACATGTAAAAGAGTGCAATGGCCTTGAAAAGGGGAGAGTTCTGCCGTGAAGGGCAAAGGAAGGCACAGAGAAAATTAGAAGACCAGACATTGAGTATAACTTGAGATAAATCCCGTAAGTTATCATTTAATATGAGATTCGCTTCAGACTGTTTTGCTTCACATTCCAAAGAGAATTTGAGCATTTCATATGCGTTACATTCCAGTTCGCCTTAATTCCCACAAGACGCACAATTATGGAATGCTCTTGAGAACTTGGGAAAGCTCTCACAGGACTCTCATGTCATTACTACATATCTGCCTTCATCTGGCTGTATTTATTTATACTTCTGACCAGTGGCTCTAAGACGTCCCAAGGCAGGGCTATGCAATTGAATGCCATCTCCTGCTTAGTCTACCTCAGGCAGATCATCTCAGGATGTGAGATCCCACAGGGTCACCCTGTGAATCCAGTCATTTGATTCGGAGCTTACATGTCTACTGCGAGTCAGCCACAAGAGTGGGCGGTGAAACCGGTCCTCTGTTATTAAATCCCCAATAATGATAGGGCTGGCAGTGATAACGACTTAATTATCCAATAAATCAGCTGGAGGCTGAAGTGTAATTGAAGCAAGCAGACCTATCTTTTTCGGCAATTATTTATCCACCCCTGGCCACTTATTATGTTTTACATGTCCTAATGTAAATATAGTTTGACACAAGCAGCTGATCTGGTCCTGATGTTGTTGAGCTGCCAAATTACTTGCCTGATCTCTGCGAACGAAAGTGACTTCACTGCAGGCAGTCCTGCATCCTCTGCCTGGAGACAGGCGGTGACAGGTTTACAGTTGCCTTTTCTGTCCTTTCCTTCCTCCAAATCTGCTAATAAAGGCTGCCTTGACAGTAAGAGACTCGCCATATGGCGTCCGCGATTGCT
Organism: Platynereis dumerilii; assembly: GCA_026936325.1. Taxonomy (NCBI): domain Eukaryota; kingdom Metazoa; phylum Annelida; class Polychaeta; order Phyllodocida; family Nereididae; genus Platynereis; species Platynereis dumerilii. The sequence goes on along the minus strand of JAPTHN010000037.1, from coordinate 274,847 downwards.
ACTCGCCTTATCAGAGGTTATCACACCCTGCCGGATGGGTCGTGGGTGTCGATGCCGACGCCTCTAAACTTCTTAACAAGACGCCACCGACAAGTCTAAGTTGGATCTACAACTGGTTCCGTCATAAGGTCCGCCCGGTGGTCGTGTTATGGCGTTAATTATTGACCAGTTGCTGAATTACTGACAGCGGGTCATATGGGCCACGTCATGGTCAGGGTGTAGCTGTCAACCGAGGTCAAGTGACCACATTGAGTGACCACCACAGACCGTCCACCTTGCTTTAATGGCACTTCGGTGGGCCTTATTGCGAGTTGCGAAAGTCACAAATATGCCACACAAATGCACAGCAGCTTAATACCGACATGTTTAGTTGGCAACTTGGCAAAATAAAGCAGAGAAATGCTGCAATAAGGCTGTCCGTGCTATATATTTTGGGTTTTGGCAGAACTGTATAGTATTTTTTAAACCAAACATCTAACTTGAAACCCAGTGATATAGACACTTTAATTCTTCTATGGATATGAGTTGTAGTCTCTTGGTGCATTTTTATCAGGAAGTCAATTTTCTCATCTCTACCACAATTTCTGCTTGGGACAGTGCAATTATTGTGGGCAAGGCCGCTGCCACGCACTTAGCGTCTGGACTATTGTCGACATGTCACTCCTTTTGTAGCGGACTGCGAAGGTCGCCGGCAAATTGACTTAATGGGGTCTCAAGGAACAAGTCACGAATCCTTCATGTCCATTGCCAGCCTCCATTTCTGCCACAAAAAATCACTAATATTCCTCAAGTCAGAAATTGATCTGGTCGATAACCTACCAACAAACAAGGATTCTTGCCTCCTGATAGATGGCGCTGTTCAATAGAGGAATGGAAAACAAACAGCGGACCATCCATTTTCCATTTGCTAAATGTCATTTTGTCGATTGTGAAGTGGGAAGTATTCAGCGAAGACCTTGGCTGTACTCTCCGGCACATACATCAAGTGGAAGCATATCTTGGTTCCACTCCACCCCCCTCCTTCAATGGCTCCACTATTGCAAGTAGCTACTATACTAAACTCAGCAACATTAAAAACGCACACTTTTATAAAGACTAAAAATAGTACTTCCTCTTAACATATCAAGATGAAAATTTGCACACTTCTAGAAGTTGCCATCAGGTATATTCACGGAAAATTTCAAATCTCTAAGTGCTGTACTTTTGTGTCAAATTAAATCGTCGTGGTCACTGTCGAAAATGGAAATCACAAAATTTTAATTTCCTCTGATCATTAATTTCAACAGCTTAGCTGTTCTTTCCACAAACTTTTTTGATAAGCCGGGAAAGTTTGTAATTTTCCTTGCTTGATGAGTTGGGGGAAAGGGATATTTGACCCAACCATCATTAAAGAGGATGAATTTAATAAAAATTAAGTGTCAATGCTGACACGCCCTCTACTGGAGCCTTTTGTCAAAACCTTAAAAAATGATGTTTTATTCAGATTTTTGAGACAATTGATATGGAATGATTGTCTCTGCATGTGTTTCTACCCTGGGCATGCATAAAATCCCCATTATTTAACAGTTCTGGTTCACATGCTTCATTTGAAGATTCAAACTCAAAAATTTGGAGTTTTTAATCCAAAATCTGCTTTATCATTGACTTTTTTTCCCAAAAACTTCCATGGGACCTCTTTTGGAAGTCTTGTGCCTGTTATGTGAAAATTTCATAAGATTTGCCCCATCCAGTATGCCACAAGACCAATATTTCCAACTGTGCGTTTTGTGTTGAAGTACAGTTTGTGACTTCCATTTTCGACAGCGACCACGACAATTTAATTTGACACAAAAGTACTGCACTTAGTGATTTGAAATTTTCCGTGAGTATACCTGATGGCAACTTCTAGAAGTATGCACATTTTTATCTTCATATCTTAAGAGAGAGTACTATTTTTAGCCTTTTGAAAAGTGTGCGTTTTTAATGTTGCTGAGTTTATGTCTGCTACTATCACACGTCTTAGGTCTGTAACATGAGCAACTTTCATAGCTACATATATGATTTGGACACTGCAGGCAGTGTTACTGTGACAGTAATTTCTGTACAACTCAGCTTTTTTCTGTACAACTCAACTTCGCCTCACTGGTGCTGATTGGGCGTGAAACACAAACTCACTCACTCACTGTACAACTCAACTTTAAAGTGTCAATACTGCAGAAATTTCAGAGACTATCTACTATCTAAATGTATGACATACATACTTTCAGACAGCATCACTCTTACGTAATCAGCAACTTTGCTGACAATTAAGCTGAAAATTCTATTGTGTCGACAACGCAACTTGCCTAGAGACCAAAAAATGTAACATAAACGAGAAGATAGTGCGCAACTGAACTTTAAATTGATGCAGTGTCATCACCGAAGACTCTGCACAAGTTTACTGTAAAGTTATGCAGTGTGTCGACACTACAGCTGGCCCAGAGAGCATGAAATACAATTTTAGCCATGAGGTTCTGCATAATTCAACTGTTACAATGTAAGTTACAGTGTCGACACTGCAGCTGGCCCAGAGACCATGGAACGTAACTTTAGCCATAAGTTTCTGTGTAACTCATCTGTTAAGTTACACAATGCTGACATGGCTGCTGGTACAGAGACCATGGAACGTAACTTTAGGCGTACGTTTCTGCAACTTTAGCCATAAGTTTCTGTGTAACTCAACTTAAGTTATACAGCGTTGCCACTGAAGCTTGCCGTGAGACCACACAACGTAACTTTAGCCATAAGTTTCTGCACTGTTCAACTGTAAAGTTATACAGTGTGGACACCACAGCCGTTGCAGTTTGGCGTGAACCTTGGTAGTGCCGGTCAAGCCTTCGACATCCATTCATTCTCAACTGATGAGAGTGATGTACGTTGGGTAATGATGAAGACTGAAACTGACTCCTGATGGAACTCCGACCTTCCCAGTCCCCAGCCAAATCAAAGATGACCAGGTTTTTGATAAATAACCTAGGGCCTTGGCCCCCACCCAGACCACAGCACTCTTGACTAATAGCTTCTCTGCTTGTGCTAGGGGAAATGCCATTTATACTCCAGGTCCTTCTTACCTACTTCAATGCTTTTGGAATATGTATGTTTTAAAGTAAACCACGTACTAGAATATTGTTTACAATAGAATCTTATATACCGGTAATTAAAGTTTTGCAAAGCAGCAATTTGGCAAATGTAATATTTTTGCACCGTAAAATTTGAATTTTTGAGTCAGCTTAAATGATTGAGTGAGATGGTTGCACCATTCCTTTGAGCTGACATAGCTTGTTGTTTTAAGTTGTGACAACTGACAGATTATTTATCATAACCATCTCACCCAATCGTTCGAGCTGACTCAAAATTTCAAATTTTACAATGTGAAGTCCAATTGGTGATAAGCTTTTATGACATCATGTTCAATCTATTTTTGCAGAATCAAAACATATCCAATGCTTTATGTTGTCATTACTCTGTAACACAAAAAGTAATTTAAAGGCACACCTTAGGGAAAAATAGGTTGTGAACAATATGTACACTCTTTGGTTAGTTTGAAAGATGACAATATTTTGTATGGACTTCATGTTTCATTCTCTTGTAATTAGGCCATTTTTTTATAATATTTCACCATTTTGACTCCATTGTCTTTTCTTTTAAAACAAGAAAACCTTACTGTGCATTTAAGAATCTTTTAATTTGATATTTTGGCCACTTTGTTACTGTTTATTTCTATAAGGTCTGTCAGATGTTTAATAATTCTCTGTTTTGATAATTTGTTTTTTTAAATGATTCTTTGTGCTTGATAAAATAGGCCTACTCTTAGTTTTGATCAGTTTCCTTTTGATTTGATACTTTGTGTCAATTTGTCAGAAAGGTTGCATCTTTATTACACACGAAAACCTGACACTGCATTAACAACAGGATTATGCAGAGCTTTCATTTCTCTGATTTAATTTGGAATTTCAAGTTGTTTCCATGAACCTACCCACATTATTTCCAACATCTGTAGAGTGATATTAACAAGAACCCCATTGCATTATTGCTTGCATTTCCTGTCCCGAAACAAAATTACCTGATCAGCTTTTTGTGTAACACGACGTTGGAATGAAATTTGATCTCATGCGGGGGAGTATTCGTAATATCGTATGAAAAAAGTAAATCAAAGCGAACAAAGCAATTGGGATGTTTTCTAAGAATGCCGCTGTTAATACAAATGTCATTCATATATGATTATTGAATAGGAGTCATGGAAAGCTTCCTGGATTATGATATAATTGGTTGTTGTAAAAAAAAGTACAACGTGCATCAAAAGCTGAACTGAAATGTGGACAGTAATAGAGTAATAATTGGTGTGACTACTACCTATTGTGTGCCCTTAAAAAAGGCATGCATGCTGAAATATTTTTTATACGATAGGACCTCTTTAATCCATCCCTGGAGATAGTGAAACTATTAGAATTTCTTCGATTATAAACATTCTCTTTGGCAAACAATACAATATAGAAAAATAGCTCTCGAATTTCCACTTCCTTTTCTCTTTGATAGTTTTCAGAATATTCTAATTTCTAAATTTCAGCCAAAATCAGTCTTGTTGTTATTTTTTATTCTCACAAGATGATAAAGTCACAGAAAAGATCAGTAAAGCAGTGTCAAATCGGGGGAATTGTCTTGTCTGATTGCAGTTGAGCATCTAGAATTTGGACACAAAAGGCACTAGTCTTGTAGCAGCTATAGAATATATATATGTGGGCAAATTTTTCATTATTTGCCTACCATTATGCTGTTGTGACTTTAGCCAGTCTGTTAGGTTTGTTATTGAACTGACTGACTTGTTTACTACAGCATATAATTTGATATGAGGATGGTGTGATCTACCAACTTAGCTCTTCCGCAATGCAATTAGTGAAGATTTTCCACTTCCTTTTCTCTTTGATAGTTTTCAGAATATATTATTTTTTTAATTAACGGGCCATGATGCGTTTGCCTTGCTAATTTATCTGCCAATATTAAAGGCTTTCTGATCTAACTTTTGTCCATTATCAGGTCAGGTCATCAGTCTTCCTGGTAGCAATTTCTGGAGATTTTTTTTAATAAAACATGTGTATGTGTGTCTTAAAGGTTGCAAAGAAGAAATATGTTTTTTTTAAAAAGCAGCTTCTGTCAGCTTGAAACAAAGTTGAACTTTGATATGTGTGGACCTTTCTTACTTGTCAAGATGTGGCTTTTTTTTTTCCTGAGCTACCTTTCTGTCCATTTTACCAGACTCTTTTTATACACTGAATTAGCAGCCTTTTACGTCCTACTTTTCTCAAGTTTTCTATGAGATGTAGAGCAATCTACAGCGAGTGACTGTGTGTGTCCTTCGCCTTGGTACAACTGATGATACAACACCTGTAGTGAACCAAAAGGCATCCAAAGAGATCCCATACAGGAACCAAAATTAACCAAATTAGGCTTCTTTCATGTGAAATTCATCTGCAAATTAACACTATCATCAATGAAGCTTATAGATCAGGGCTGTTCCTTTGAGAAGGTCTAATAATGGTAGCCTTATCTATCCCTTTGATCTCTGAACAATCTTTCAAGTTGATTAACTTGATATCTTTGATAAACAAGGTCCAACAATAGTCCTTCTGTCAATGACCATGTGGGATAAAGGCTGAAAGACAAGCAAGCCAAAGCAAATAAGGAATATTTTTAATGCAATGTCTATATATGCATATGTTACCCTTTGTACTATTGTTTGGTTTTTTTTTGGGGGGGGGTTCTTTTTTGCTTGGGTCTGGATGTCTGGAAACTTGAATGAAGGAAGCTTTGTTGTTAAGGAACTGTTCATGTGTTTTAAATTGTAATAAATTCAATTGGCTATGTAGTTAACGTTCAGTTCTTCCTAAATTTGGATTGATACCAAGATATATAGCTTTTACCTCTTCTTGTATCAATTTGTTGGTTGTACTTCTAAAATGAATAGACAAACAATGGCACTGTCATTAAAAGGCGGATGACAGGATCTCATTATTTATCGTCTATGGGCATATAGGTCAGAACTACATATTTTTCCATTCACTCAGAAGATAAAAAACAAAAATTGTAAAAGTAAAGCATACCATCTGGATGGGAAACTTGTAAGAGTTTTGCCATGAAGGATGGCCTTAGAAAATTGTCTGACAGTTGCAGATGCTACTTTTCGGTGACTTGATATTGCTGGGGTCACCTACAGTATGTGTTTTTCACTGTAAAATCTTCTCAGTGAAAATTGTGTGATATATAGAGAGTGCGCAGAAGTTTGTGAAGTCGGCATTAAACAGCAAGTTTCCAAAGTCGGTGAAGCTATATTGTGATTATGTTGCAAGAAATGTTTCAAATTGATGAATTAACTTACGTCAATGAGTGGAGCAGAGTTGACCGAGTGTATAGCCTACAGATATAACCTTGACCTTTTAAAAATCAAAGTACCAGAACCTCACAAAAGGCAAGTTTTACAGAAAAAAAAAAGTTGAGAAAAAAACATTCAAAAAAAAAAAAAAATTAACACATAGAGAGCAAATGCTAACTATATGCCATGAATTAAATTACTACCAAAAGATTCAGTATGGTTACTCTGTAAACCCAGCTCATGGCGCCTTTACGAGAGTTACTGACATTAATATAGTGAAAATAACAGCTTTCCACCATATATTGACAACATTGTTTTGCCGTCATAACAGCAGCAGACACACTGTAAAATTTGAATTTTGGGTCGGCTAAAAATTTTGAATTTTGAGCTGGCTTAAAATGATTGAGTGAGATAGTTGAACAATTCCTTTGAGCTGACATAGCTTGCTGTTTAAAGTTATGACAACAGAGCGATTATCATAACTTAAAACAACAAGCTATAATACCTCAAAGGAATTGTGGAACCATCTTGCTCAATCATTAAAGCTGACTCAATATTCCAAATTTTACTTGAAAGAGACACAGCTGGTTTTAGAAAGAGACACAGCTGGTTTTTTGAAAGAGACACAGCTGGTTTTAGAAAGAGACACAGCTGGTTTTAGAAAGAGACACAGCTGGTTTTAGAAAGAGACACAGCTCATTTTAGAAAGAGACACAGCTGGTTTTAGAAAGAGACATAGCTGGTTTTAGAAAGAGACACAACTGGTTTTAGAAAGCGACACAGCTCATGTTAGAAAGAGACACAGCTGGTTTTAGAAAGAGACACAGCTGGTTTTAGAAAGAGACAGCTGGTTTTAGAAAGAGACACAGCTCATTTTAGAAAGAGACACAGCTGGTTTTAGAAAGAGACACAGCTGGTTTTAGAAAGAGACATAGCTGGTTTTAGAAAGAGACAGCTGGTTTTAGAAAGAGACACAGCTCATTTTAGATAGATACACAGCTGGTTTTAGAAAGAGACACAGCTGGTTTTACAGCGTATTTTTGTTCTATGGATGAAATGATGTGCAGAATACTTTCGTATATTTTTTGTAACTTCTTGAATTTACTGAAAACTTAGAAGATGCATCATGATAAATTGAATTGTTTTTGTCCGATAGTAAACTAATCCTCCTTTTTTTCTCTTTTTTGCAACAGGTGCCCACGATTTTCTTCCTGACTTCATAGATACATCAAAATGGTATCGAATATACGAAATATTTCCACGTTATAAAGGCCTTGGGTCTGCCATGCAAAAAGCCAAAGCCTGGATGATCCATGCCAGCGTAAGTCATTCATTTTCTATACTCTAAAAATTTCAGACAAAATTGGTTTTTTAGATTCAAAATGGTTTTTTGAAAAACCAAATTTCAATGCAAAACCAACATGGATTTTTAAAAAAATCCATGTTGGTTTTTTCGCATTGAAATTTGGTTTTTCAAAAAACCATTTTGAATCTAAAAAACCAATTTTGTCCCGACATTTTTTAGAGTGTATATTGGTTTTCTGTATCAGTTTTCTGTATAAGATTAGGTTGGTTGGCAACTGATGTATGTCGGTTGAATTTGACATGTATATATCTTCAGCAGAATATGGCTTTTGTAAAAATCCAGATTCAAAAACGTTCAATGAAGCATCAATTGAATTAACCAGTTTGTGCAATAGTTCCATTGTTTAAATCTTCGATTCTAAATGTCTCAATCTTCCATTATAAATATGGACTATAAATGTGGCTGAAATTTGATTTAAGAAAGGAATGGTGGTACACAATGTACAATGTTCTATGATGATTATATTCTAAAGGACGGTGTTACCTCAATAATCATAATCTGATATATATCGTTTATTGTTGCTATAATTTTCAAGTATTTTCCTTTGAGTAAACTTTTGTGAGATTCTTAATCAACTGATATAATTGAATCAATTTAGACATACATCAATTTGCCTGGTGCGATTCACATATATTAATTCACGCAAGAATGACAATATGCAACAATTATGCCAAGTAGGATTACTCACTTAATTAGCATCTCATCTACTTAATTCATTGATGAATTTATTCATTATTGTACAATTAATTCAGATAGATATCTTAACTTACCTAATTGTTTCTCTATCAAACTGTCCCAGTGTGATAAATCGCTCAATTACCACTAAAATGCCATTTTGCATTCCAGCATTGTTGGAATGTGTAAGAGCTCATAGGCTTAATGTAGCAAATTAATATCGTTGGTACTGTATATAATACATTAGTAAAGGTTGAGACTGAGGCTACATGTAAATGTGAATTGGAATTTAATTTAATACAAGTTCTTTAGGGTGGGCCAAAAACACTTTCTTCTGAATATCTCTGATTTGAATCATGCTTTCTGATCTTATAATATTATGCATTTGCTTGTGAAACCATACTTTGTGTGTGTGAAATAAATGTATATATACATATATGTAGGATGCCTTAAAACAGGCTATATTTCACTTACTATGAATAGTCAATCAAACATCATCGTGTAACTTATAAATAAAAAAGGGAGTTTAGACAAAAAAAAATTAAATATTAAACAATTTGCCTGAAATTTTGAAGCCTTGGAACTAGGTTGAAAGGTCTAGTAAGCGAAACTAAAGACTTTTGTGATTACTATGAAAATCATACAATCATATGACTATTTACCAAACTGATGTAGTGTAGGCCCAGCCTACATTTATTTTTTCTGGAAGTATATACTTGGACAGTATCTTGAGGTAACAATCCAGCAAGGAAAAAGAGTCTACAACAGGCACTTGTTACAGGAAGCGTGTGAGATATTACCAAGCCAAAAGCATCAGTAGCCAGCCACTCCTATATATTAATCAATGCGAGCAGGCACATTTTTGTCTTATAGATAGTTCCATCCTTTAAAAGCTTTATTCTACATAATAATTTACTTCCTGATTGAAAACAATGCTAACATTGCAAATTTACTTCCTCAAAAATATATTTGTATTTCATTCTGAGTATCTGTGTACTAGTGTAGTGTGAAATAATAGCTTTATGTCCATATATCAGCAAGTTTCAGATCACATAAAAGTACTGGAAAGGTCAAACTCTTTATTTACACTATACTCTTGCTGTCAATGGTGTTTCTTTTAAATCACTAAGTCAACATTTAAAGGTCACAGAAGATGTAGTTCTGTCTGGAATAACAATTACTGGTAATTGAAATGTCACTTCGTGTAATTGAATATTTGACAAATAAAATTACCAAATAACTCACAGCATTTGATAGGTCTAATATAACCTGTCTGTTTCTAATTACTTCCTGCGATTAAGCTCTTTGCATTTATGGTATATTTTTCCTTTAAGGAGGTTTAAATTTGAGTGTCAAATTCATCTGTAGGAGTGGCAGATAATTTTGTGATTTTGGTTTAGTGACATCCCCCACGCTTCCAATTTTAAATTAATAATTCTTTAAAATTTTGCATGAGTACACTAGTTCCTTGCTACAGTATCATATACATGTAATATTGTACCAACACTCCCAGAAAATGCATGAATCCTGATCTACCTCATTTACAGTCGACAAGTTAGCCAGTGGTTGCCAAGGATGTGAAATTGTGAATCCAACCTTTTCCCAGAGACCCGTGGCCCAGTATTCTGCTGCTGAGCTTGGCACAGACCCATTTTCAAGCAGAAACAATTAACAAAATTCAACCTCTTATAGATTTCCGTTGAATTGTTCCATTGTGTCAGATTTCATTGTTGGGCTCTTTCCTCGGTATAGCATTAACATTGTATAAAAGGAATAATGATAAATATAATTTAATCAGAGTAAAAGATTAAAAAGCATCATTCATCATTCTTAAGTTACAAATGCTCATGTCTCTGGAGGATTTTCAATACGGCCTTTGTGGAACAGTTCTTGCTGTGGACCCAAAGTGCCTTTATAAACAAGACCAACTGTATTGGTGAAAAGTTGCAAGACACTGACATTTACAGTTTTATCCATAATCAGGTCTGCTAGGCCTATCTTTGAATCAAATTCATTTATTAAGCCATGTTAAATTCTTGCATAGAAGTAAAATCACATAATATTGCATTTCTATTTCGGATCAGTTTAATATTACTTTAAAATGATTGGCATATGTTAAATATCCCTATGATTGTGCCAATACAAGACGGTCGGGGCTGATGCATTGCTCTTGGGGTATGTTCCGTGGTCTGATACATAAAAATGCCATGTTATGACATACAAAGTACATATATAACACTAGTTTCTCAAACCTTCTGACCGTTTGGCATCAGCTCAGTCCTGCACTTTGGAAACATCATTACCAGTAAATAGTCTTAGGGGTTCTTTGCAGTAAAGAGGATTTTCTACTTTTCCTCTGAACTTATCTCATATAGAAGAGGTAATCATCTATACTTTTCCAGTTTCCTTACGTAAACACAGCAACATGAGCATTCCTATACTATATAAGACTGCATTCCTTTGAGGTTATTATGGAAAAATAATTACACATTTATCATGTATCTACATTATCTACATTTGTCTTATTATTGTCATGTTATTATCTGATTATTTTGAGTCTTATTCATGATTCAGCAATATCAAATCGAAGGCTATTGCGAATGACAGAGAAAGATGATTTGCATGATATTTTTTAGCTAGAAAATACATTTCATTATTTTACTTTTTCTTTGCTCCTTATTGCCCACTAAAATCTTAAAAAGCAGCTCATCCTGGTGGCATAGTAAATCTCAGCAGTATTATTCTATGTTAAATGTAGAATTTGATCACTCGTTACTTTTTTATTTCTGGTTCGATACCTGGATTTTGTAACAATTGTCATTGGTGCTCCATAATGTATTTATGCCCTCAGCTAATTAAAAAACTTGTCAAAAACCGACCACCAAAACAGGCCCAGACAGCCTATGATATGTTAGAATAAAGTCATACATTAAGATTTCGTTTTTTCATCTTTCACTTTCAGAAGGTGCGGGTAACAAATATTCAAACGTTAGAAGCAGTATACAAGGGGAATGCAGGTAAGTGTAAATATTAAGTGTAAATATTTTAAAAATGTACCAGCACCATGAAGTTTTCTTAGAGAAGGCTTGGTTACTGCACTAGACTAATGTACATCGGCCTCATGAAGTAGGGAACCATATACACAATATATAATGTTAAATTCTGGAAACATCACGCAAAAAGCCTAAGTGACATTAGCTTAAGCACTCTCTTTATCACCCAGGTGCATCTGTATGTTTCAGGCTGCCAAATGTTACCATGACAAACTTGTCACCCAGCCATTTATAAGATTGATGGAAGTGCACTAAAATATATATTTAGTTTAGGATGTATATTACAAATGCTATAATATATGTAGTAATGCTTGCACCAGGATATAGGACTAGTATTTTCAGCATATGCTTTTAATAACAATTTTGCTCAGATAAAGTTAAATGATAACAAGACCATGCTTATGTACCTGGGTGTAGGATAAACCAAATTGTCAGGTATTCATTAGTCCTATAATTACATACATTTCATGAAAGAACAGTAGGACTTTACCTCAGTCTGAAGCAGTTGGGATTGACACTTGAAGTTGTTGCGGTTGCTTGTTTAGGCTATTTGCAGTTAGTAGCTACAATTGTCAGAAAATTGGTCATTGGTGACAAGTTTGTGCAATTTGTTAAAAGTCAATTTTCAGAGTAGACCAAGATAAACAAGTTAAGACAACCACTGCTGATTTAAAACTTTGCACACATCTGCAGAAAAAGTTTAGAGCTCCTCTGTGAAAATCTCAAGCAACATAATCGAAAGGAGTCTATGACCATTGGTCACTGATACAGAATGGATAATATGCATCAATAGTTTTATTGGAAAATTTGAATTCCCAAATGCTGAAACCTGATAGGTTGGTCTGTGCAAGTTCAGTTATGTTCAAACACTACAAGGCATGGAATCCCCAGATGTCCTTGTGAATTTTTTTGAATTTTGGAAGTTACATGTTTTCAAAGCAGAAACTTTAAGGGAGAGTCAAATACTTATTTCCCTAACCACAATGTAGCAATGTAGGCCTTTACCAATATGCTATGTTAATATGTAAATTGATGTCAACCATCATTTAATACTGTATTATTAACCTTATCTTGCAGAAGATGTGTTGACGGGAGTGAATTTCGTTGACAAGGTGGAGAGTACGCCGATGATCCGGTTTGTCCGGGTGACATTTGTCCGACCGCCAGAAAAAACCACGACAGAAGAAGGATCAGAACACAGCAGTCCTGTAGGGTATCACTCTCCCCGCAGTTTCAGCTACAAGACTTTCATTCCCTGCGCCTGTAAGGTTGGCATGTGCAGTGGTGCCCCCGAGTATGAGAACTTCTCACATACCTGGGAACGCGCACGCGCCTGGCTCAAAATGGTCGGTGAGTGAGATGCACATATTTTTGTCTAACACACATCGGATAAGCTGTAAAGTGCTGCTGTTAGTTATGAAGCACAACTATTACTGTATATTGTAAGAATATGTTTTTTTCTTGGATGCCGAACAACTGAAAAGAGATTTGATGCACAAGGCAAACAGTCAACTGCAAGGCAATTGAAACGTAACAAAATAAATCTGTCTCCAGCTTTGTATTCGCAAATTCTAAATTGTTGGTGTACATTTGCATGTTCCAGACAAAAGGGTGATCAGTGCAGAGACATTTTACCACCCGGTGAGTCGGATCTGGCACAGCCAAGATGGAGGGGAAACGACGGTCATGAACGGAGAGTGGACATCGCAACAGAGGGATGAGACAAGACGGAGGCGGAGGAGAGATCTAGTTCATGTTGTCAGGTACACCATAGAAATTTTTAACTGATGATCTATCATGAAATATATAATAGGACAAACCATACCACGCCCATGAAGCCAACTATGACTGCAAAGAGTTTGGGTGGTCCTCATTGCAGGGAGTAGTATGTTACCCTTGGAGTAGGTCAGCTCAAAACTGCTCTGTTATATTCTAGCTGACCAGTCATGTGTTGGCCAACAGTTTCAATCATTCACGGAATGCTACCCTCGTTGTTATGTGCTACTCCTGTTCCTATTAGCCTACTACTTAAGTAGCCGTGGACCCCTGGAGACAGAGGTCATGGTTCCTCCCATTGGAAAATCATGAGATTTGAAATACAGAGTTGGGGAGAATCAAGATAATTTAAAATTAATTTTTTCCATGCAAATCTTTGTGAAAATGCTACCAAAAACAGGGCCATCAATAGTAAAATATGTGGGCAGCTCAAATCCAAAATTTCATCAAATTTGGACAAAAATTGTCTTATACAATAATAATATGTATAGACCAATTCTCCCAACACAATGTTAATTTCTCATGATTTCGTATGGGATTGTATGGCATTACCCTTGACCCATGCCCATGCATGGGTCCCAAAGCTACACAAAAGTGCATAAGTACAGTTATAATGCCCCAATCATCCACGTTTCTATCTCTCTTACTCTAAATGTGCATTTTATTAAATTATATCCCTCTCTTGTGTATCCCAGTTATCCATTTCAGAAAATACTTTAACAGGAGATACTTTTTCTTGATTTTCAGAGTGTATCTTGATGGGGACTATACAGAGCCACCCCACACCCACCTACCTGCCCAACCCAGGGTGGAGGAGATCAACGACTGTTGTTGCAGTATTCAATAACATAGGGCAAATACATTCACCCCTGGACTTCCATTTAGTAGCCAATCAGCCACCACACAGCCAGACAACTGCCATCAAGTTGAGAGGAAGCTGTGACAGCAACAACACCTCAGAATGGCTGAACTGGAGCACTTGAACAACAGGATTTTAACACTAGTCTTAGCAGCAAAAACACAATGCTAATAAATGCTACAATGTTGATACTACAGTAGATAATAATGACGTGTCAATATATGTCATTGATTATGTCAATGCTACATGTAGATTACTATAAATTACTGCTTTACAATCACATTAACTGTCAGGAATCATAAAGTACAGTAGAATGATGACAAGTAGTATATATTCACAGAGGAGACAATACAGAGTAGGATGATAGACTATTTCAGGTTTCCAAGGCTCAATCAGACCTGCTTGACAGACAAGAGGTCATAGAATTTTACCATTCACTTGCATCTTGTGCACTTTTGCAGGTGCCTGTGCTGAGAGAATCGAACCTATGTTTGAGGGTTGCATTTACCAGTGACCTGAAAAAAGAAAACAATTTTATATTGTGTGTATCCGCATGCATAATTGCATATATACTTCAAAGGTGCCCTTATTGAAGCCTGTAATAAATTATCAAAGGGCTTTGATGGGAAATAGCTTCACTCCTCCGCCATGCTTCCATACTTCTCACTCGAATTACTCGATATCAAGGTCGTTGATATCATGTCCTGATATCATGGTGTATCGAATGTCTTGATATCACATGGCACCGTTTGTCCAAGCATCACCTTGTCTCAGTGTTCAGTGTTACATTATGCATTTGAACTCGCACAAGTTTTCATTTTTATAAGTTCATCGAATGTTGTGCGTCAACGTTGTGGACACCAGTCGCAGCTAATTTGCGGCGGCTGCTTGAATTTTGACATGATTGAAAACTTGCAAAGCAAAAACAATGTGATCAGTGCCAGCTCTCCATCAAAAATCATTACCGGAGTACATAAAGTGTGTATATTGCAAAGCCCAAATAAAACTTCCCCCATATACATTAATGTTTCAAAACTACCAAAACTTCACCAAACCAAAATATTCATGCTGAAATTGTTACCTATCCGTTCAGGTGAAATTAGTGCAATGTTTTCAAACTGCACCAAAGTACATTCCAAAAATCAGAATTTTGATAATCAAAAAAAACATTTCTTGAAAGTCAAATTTGTCCTGAATTTTAAACTGCACCAAAAATTTTGCTGTAATTTGAAAATTTCTATTTTCAGGTACTCAGTGTAATCTATCCAAATTTTTCCTAACTGGAAATTCAGTGAATTAAACACCTTGTGTCCTAATACAATTAAATCAGAAGCTCAATTTACTAACAAAGTGGAGCAAGATTGTAGAACAAAACAAAAGGAACCCCATTCACCAGAAAAGTTAATTTGGAATAGACCTTAGTTTACCCTTTACCTTAATGTATCAAAACCCAAAAAGTATAATCCCTGGACCTTTAATCAACTTTGCTACAAATAAACAAACAAAATGTGATTGAGACCAAATACTGTGATATTACATCAAAGAAATTGCATTCTTACAAAATATGCAATCATCCAAATGGCTCACTATTCAAACTATGATGAAATAGCAAAAGGAATTGAAAAGAAGCACTGAATCTTACAGCAAGTCATGTGTCAGTATTTACATTTTGAAGCTATGTAATTTTGAGTGTACAGAAGATGTTGGCCGAACAAAAATGGTGAATGTTCAGTTTCCAACAGGAAAGGCTTCAGATATAGAAAGATACATTGCCAAAGTCCAGAAGGATGCATTGCCCGACACTGAACAAAGGCAATATTTTTCTGTTTCTGGTGAAATTTTGCAGTAAATGACTCAATATTCACCATTTCTCAGATACTCCATCTCTGTTGAGGCCCAATGTTGTTTTAGAAATGAAAATACCAATTGCAAGTTATTATTTAATTTTGCAAAGGCCAATCCACCGTGTAACCAGAAACCTTGCGGTCTGATAACATATATTGTATGGATCAACAGCTTCTTCAGAAAAAATTTGTAAATTAAAAATTTTTCAGTTCTGCTAATGGATACATTGAACTCGGAAATCTTGGCCTCTTAGTTACTGACAGTCACTAAAGCAAGCAATACAGGACGACAAGCTGAAAGTGCAAAAGTCACTTTGGCTGAGTGACAGTTTATAATGTCAGTCTTTCTGGTGGATGGTGTTGTACAAAGCAACTTCATTGGTTTTCAACAGGGTGGACAAAACAACAGTTCACTGGCCACAAGCATGACGAAGACAGTTTTAGATGTTGTAATTGTACAAATAACTAATAAGTGTCATTGTATTCATTGATGGTTGATTGTTCAGTTTATTTCACAGTTTTGATGTATTCCATGTTGATCGTTAAGTTTTCAAAATCAGTTGTTAAGAGTTACCAATCAAAGCCAATTGTTGTTATTATAGCCGGAGCAGAATATCATTGTTTATAATGTCTGTGCAAAAGGACATTTGAGTTAAAATGTTGAAGTTTAATCATTTCCTGTTGTTTACATTCATATAACACTGCAGAGCCCATTCATTGAGTTTTATGCTTGAATATTTGGTCAGCCTACCAAGGCCCCAAAAGTCCCATTTCCATTAATTATATGTGATGGGTTTATAACAAATTGTGTGTACAGATGACATATATATTATATACATATATTATGCAGATAGTGCCTCGATGTGATTTCATATTTGTACCCCAATGTTCCCAACATAGATTCATATATATAACTGAAGTTCCTTCATTTTTATAGCATGCATTGACCGACTTCCCAACATGGAGTCCTGAATATGTTGGGCAACTGTATTATATCAAAATATGCCTGGATAATAAAAATTGAAATGCAGTTTCTCTGTTTTTATAAATCAAAATTGCAATTGCGACAATAACATTTTTATTTTCATTTGATGGATTCAATAATGAATAAACAAAGAATAGTTTAGTCCATTACTACATTCAACATATTGTAATTAATGCCAGCCCTTACATATTGCTCACAATTAATGGTCATTGCCAAGAAATAGTCTATTATTTTACAAATAGTTAGCTATGCAAATTGTTTAATGTTAAATATAAAGTTTAACTGATAACTAAGCCACTGAATGACTTCAGTGGACTTTGTAATTGTCATCTATTTATCTTGCCAAATAATAAAGAATGGTGAGAATTTGTTCAGCAAACCTAAATAGCTTCATTTGCACGTTTCATGCCATTGCCTATGTGTAAACCAAATATTATCATCTATATGGGCTTTCCCTCACATTAAGTTATAAGGGTCTGCGTTATTGACTTTTACGCTGATTGGTGCAACGTTAGCGCATTAGATTGTCATGGTTATTAATCATTATCGGTTATCGTCAGCCTACTGATTATCATTGCTAATTATCATTGCTAATTATCATTGCCAATTATCATTGTTGGTTATCATTGTTGATTATCACTTTGTCATACAAGGATCAATCAAAATACCTGAAGCATTGCAAATATACTGTTTAATGTAAGCTTGTGAGTCTGTCCATGTGTTACTCTGCTCAATCTCTGGTTTTTTTGTTCATGCGATGAATCTGATATATGAGTCTGTTCAAAAGTAGCGCCAAAATCTGGTGGCGACACCTGGTGTAATATTCCTGAAGACTCTGTCGCCATCTGGAGACATTACAATGAACTAATCAATGTGATTGTCTACTCCGTTGTTTCTATCACTAATTCGTCCATTTGTATCGAGAAACTGATTGGGAGTCGAAGTTCAGTTATTATTTGTTATCTATGGTTATCAGGAGGCTGGAGCGCATGGTATATATATCATTATCTGACACTGTTAAATTCATCTTGATGTATAAAAAGGTTTATTTTTACTACATTAAGAATTTTGTATGGTGGTGACAGTGAAACGAAGAGTAGGAAAATATTGTAAATGTGACCAAGAATGATTGTGTTCTGTTTCAACTACAACTAGTCTTGCTATATCATTGTAGGGGACCACCCATTACAAGGCCTGGCCCC
Organism: Platynereis dumerilii; assembly: GCA_026936325.1. Lineage (NCBI taxonomy): Eukaryota > Metazoa > Annelida > Polychaeta > Phyllodocida > Nereididae > Platynereis > Platynereis dumerilii. The sequence goes on along the minus strand of JAPTHN010000037.1, from coordinate 256,702 downwards.
TGTCCTCATATCCATAACATCTCGAAGAGTTGTTTTTAAAGAGTGTTTGCAAGAAGATGAGTATATCTGCAATTAATGGTATATCTCAATAATGATTGTTATCTTAAATGTTTAACAATTTTATATCTGAAAAGAAAATCTTAATCTGGCTCCATATTTAAATCAATGCATCCATCTATAGAAATATAATTTCATGACCTGTACAGAAAATCTTGTAAATTGTAAAAAAAACTTCAGCAAAAATAATCTATGTAACAAAATGTCATATGATTTTTAAAGTTTTATGCATGAAATTTTGAATAGAAAGTTACTATCATATATATATGCACAAATTCAAGAACATCGATATCTTTTCTATTATTAAATATACCATTGTGAACTAGGTATCTTCGAAAATTAAATATATATACTTCTGAAAGTAACTCTGGTTTTCTCTTTTCATTTTAATCAAAGACACTATCAATCCTAAAGAGGGTCACGTGTATCCAGAGTAAAGTGCAAAGGCTGCATACAAAAAAGAATCTTTCCAGCAGGTGGCATTCTCATTTTGTGGCAGAGCCATCTGTTGTTCATCACATTCATTACGAGACGCCAACAACTAGAAGTGGTATTAACATTTTGGAAGACCCTACAATACAGGCCTACATGTCACTCTTATGATATTATAGTAGGCAATGAGGAAATGCAACCATATCTTCTTTCTCAGAGGAATATATAAATAAGAGCATTTCTCAAAAACGTGCAAATATACATGTATCTTTAAATTGTAGCAGAATGGAAGATCTAAAAGGTAGAATATCAAATGCTGCGAAAAAATCAAACAAGTTGATCCGGAAGCTTAAAGATGCCCTTTTTCAGGTATCAAAACCTTACAAAACTATATCATCTTCTCTGACCCGTGATTTAAGACATTTCCAGTATTTTATATATAGATTACGGGTATATATACAAATTATAGATAAGAAAAATTGCACTGAATGGTTTGTGTGTAAGTTACTCTTGGCCAGTGGTGTCAGTTCCTATGGGGCTGGTGGGGCAGATGCCCCACCACTTTTTTGCCAAAGTATACATGTTTCTGAATTTAAAAAATGTAATTTTTCCCCTGACGTCTTCCACGAAGGTGTGACAACTATTTGCCCCACCACTTTAAAATGAAACTGACACCCCTGCTCTTGGCAGACTTGTACATTTTTTTTACCAAGTTTGCCAAGCATTAAGATTGTCAGTAAAATGATCGATAAAATGGCACTACAATGACTGCTCACAATTTTACAGCTTGTCAAACTTGTATTGGTTAAAATGTCGATAATGAAATATTTCAATGAAAAAACAGGAGATGTTTAAATCTTGGGTCAAAGAAGATGATAATTGTTTGAAAACCCTTTACAGTATCTCTGCATATCAACAGTAGTTAATCCTGACACAAAGACATCTACATTTGTCACCTGAAAATTTATGGGCATGAGTGATGTGAAAAAAAATGAAGTAATGCATGCCCAATTCAGCTTTTAAAGCTGTTTGACATAAACATAAGATTACTTGTTCTCCATTTTGCACATATCATGGTATCACATATGGTCTACGCTATCTTTGACCAATTCCTCAGATGGCCGCCAGGGATGCCAAGTCAAAATCTCAAAGTAACCCACGCACTGTGTGTTATCTTACACACACCCGCGACAATTATTTGGGGGGCAGAGGACATTTTGCCCAAATTTCAGGAACTAGATTTCATAATATTTCTAAAGATATGTAGATAACCATTGATTTTCAATATTAACTAATCAGTTTCCCGCAGATTGGAGAGAGGAAAATAGAACAGAATAGAATAGAAATCAATTTTAGCCATGAATTGAATTGGGGTGCACCCCTACCCCTCCTCCTATGCCCTATCTTACGCATACTTTGGGCAAATAATGCCTCACAAAGGCAAGACCAGCTCAACCTGATCAATTTCCTGTCTTATCTTTCTTCAGAAACGCCTAATCACTCCCATATATACTTCTTCATGCTCATACTGACCTCTCTGGCAACCTATACATGTATGTATACACCATGAAATGCTGGGTGTAAAGTCAAGGATGAGTAGAATGAATTCTATTGGTGAAAGTTTGTGTTGCAAAAGTATATGCCCCTGCATGTTGTGGGACTCTATGTAGTTATAAAAATTGTCCAGCTTCCAAAAAATGTTAAAACTATGCATCTGTATTGTTTAAGTACAGGAGCAACCGTTGTTTATTTGTCTAGTTTTGTATGCCTACAGTGGGTTGAAGAAGTATTCACCCCCATTGGGCGGTCTTCAATTTCCTGTCATATCTTCCTTCAGAAATGCATCATCAATCCCATACTTCTACATGTTCATCCAGAAAAGCCAGCTTATGGTGTCTACGCTTCTCGCATCATCAGTTTTGCCAGGGCTTGTGATCATTACAGTGATTTCTCAGTGAGACACATTTCATTATGTGATTCTCTCCTAAGGCAGGGATATAATATAGGTTTTTATGCAAACAACTTTGCAGTGTTTACAAAAAACACGAAACAGTGTTTATTAAATATGCAAAGTCCATCGAAGAGATTAAAGAAGAGATTCCTCTTCCAGTGATAGCATGTAGTACTCGTTTTGTGACCGTCAGGTCTCTACCGAGAAGCTCTAGTTCTTAGATTTCCATTCCAGGGTCTTGTGTGGGAGGAGATGGAAGGTTGGGCGTCCTTACAGTAGACGAACGTCAAGTGCTTACAGAATTGGACTGAAATGTTCCCTGTGAGGTCACAGCGTATCTCTGCCATGTTATTCCTCATGACTCATAAGCAGTTTATGAAGTCATAGCCTATACTTGCAATGATAGCTGGGAAAGCCGTTTGGCGTGTCACACCACCCATCAATGAGGTCACAAGCTCTCTTATGACAAATTGACAGATTATTTCAATGTATTTGATAGGGCTTGCTGTGAGGTCACAGGTGGCCATCTAGCAGCTGAGTGTAAGTACTCGTCATTTGTCTACTGTAAAGGCCTTAACATCACATGTGAGTCCTAAGTCTCACACCTCCTTACACCTGACTCTGGTTTGTTTTGGTATAATTCCCCTGCCCTTTGCCAAATCAGGTTCTGGGATCTCAACACTTTGTAATTCACCAGACAATTTGTTACATTTTTTTCTCTTGTAATTTTATATGTAACATACTGACCTCACTGCAACCTACATACACTATAAAATGCTGGAATTTGACATAATTATTTTTTCCACAAAAATTCAACTGGTAGTCCTATCTTCATTTGATAAGTCATTCAGCTGATATACTTAAATAAATTCAGACATACATCAATTTGCCTGGTGTGACTCACATATTAATTCATACAGGAATGAGAATATGCAACAATTATGCTAATTACTCACTTAATTATCATTTCCTCTACTTAATTCATTGATGAATTTATTCAATATTGTCGTTGTCTCAGATGAATATCTTAATTTACCCAATTGTATCTCTATTAAACTGTCCCAGTGTGATAAATCATCCAATTATCACTTAATTGCCGCTTTGCATTGTTGGCATGTGTAATTGCTCACAGGCTTAATGTAGCAAATTATAATTTTATTGTCACTGGATATTAATACATTAGTAGATGATTATAATTTGGGGTGAGACTGAGACAAAATTTAAAAGGGAATTTAATTTAATAGATGTTCATTTTCTATTATTATTGCTGTAATTGACCCTTAATTAAGAAAACACAATTTGCACCCCTAAAATGATAAAATAGGCCTGTGATTGGTCAGCTCCAGTGTAACATCAAGCTGACACCATGACATCACACTTTCCCATTTCGAAAAGGTGTGATCTCCAGTTGGAAATTTTGGCAAACATCAGATCCAGATTCTGCAAATGCTGGAATGATGGAGAAGGTTGAAGACAGCTGCTTTTTAGTGATTGCAAAACAAGTTAATGTGAAACACAACTCCTATGAAGCCTTGCGACAAGATTGAAAGGTTCTGGTAAGTGCAACAAAAGACATTTGTGATTACTATGAAAATCATACAATCATATCACTATTTACCAAACTACTGTAGGCCCAGCCTACATTTATATTTTCTGGTAGTACTGGGACAGTATCTTGAGGTGACAATGCAGCAAGGCAACACTGTAAACCGCAGGCACTTGTTACAGGAAGCGTCGGAGATATTATCAAACCAAAAGCATAGATCGCCAGCCACTCCCATGGATTAATAAATGCGAGCAGGCACATTTTTGACTTATATATTGTTCCTTCCTTTAAAAGCTTTACTTCTACATAATAATCTACTATCTGTGTAGTAAATAGCCTTATGTCCATCCATCAGAAAGTTTCAGATCACATATAAAAGTACTGGAAAGGTCAAACTCTTTATTTACACTAAACTCTTGCTGTCAATGGTATTTCTTTTAAATCACCAAGTCAACATTTAAAGGTCACAGAAGATGTAGTTCTGTCTGGAATAACAATTACTGGTAATCGAAATGTCACTTCCTGTAATTGAATATTTGACAAGTAAAATTACCAAATAACTCACAGCAATTTATTGGTCTAATATAACCTGACTGTTTCTAATTACTTCCTGCGATCAAGCTCGTAGCATTTAACATATATTTTTCATTGAAGGAGGTTTCAATTTGAGTGTCGAATTCATCTGCAGGAGTGGCAGATGATTTTGTGATTTGGTTTAGTGACATCTCCCACGCTTCCGATTTTATCTCTCCCACGCTTCCGATTTTAAATTGATAATTCTTAAAAATTGAACCTGAGGTTTACACTAGTTCCTTGATAAATTATCGTTAGGTTTGTCACTTTTGCAAAAAAATGTATAAGGTCAAAATCCTCATGTTTTCTTGGGGGAAGGAAGTTCTTACTAACACAAAAAGTCTAATTTTATCAAAATCGGATGAAAAAAACCCAGACCCCTGGCCCATTTTAAAATTAACCTTAAATATGCAATATCTCAGGAACCGTTTGAGATAAAGACATGAAATAAAGACTAAATGATGCGTAATGGTCATGTTTATATCCAATCTCCATTGATATCATAGGCCTAACTCCAATAGTTTTGGAGTTATATTAAAAAACTGGCCAAGTATTCTGCTACTAGATGGCCTATTTCAGAGGGCGAATAGACAAATTGCTCAAGCCTATATTAGCAAATTGTATGTTCCAATTTGTTTAGTGATTAAGAGACAAGAGCATTAAATATGTACCTTAAGAATGATGCTTTTTAATATTATACTCAGATTAAATAATATTTATCATTATACCTTTAACAAAATATTAATGCTATACCAAGGAAAGAGCCCAACAATGAAATCTGTCACAATGGAACAATGCAATTGAAATCTATAAGAGATTGAATGTAGTTAATTGTTTCTGCTTGAAGATGGGTCTGTGCCAAGCTCATTTTGTGCCAGGAATTCAGATACAACTTTGCATAAAATTATTGGAGCACTCAATCTGGTATAGGGTCTTTTTCACATATTATGCTACAGATAGTCAAATGTAAACTATTGAATAAACATAATGCAAAAAGCCAGCAGCATTAGTACATTGATTTGCTATGATTTACTGTCAGACTTTTGACTTATAGGAGGATTTTCTGGGTGTCTTTTCTGTACTGCCTTTGCAGTACTGTTTTTCTGTGGACCCAAAGTGCCTTTATAAATCAACAAGTCCAACTGTACTATTGGTGAAAAGTTGCAAGACATTCACATTTTTATCCATGACCATGTCTTTGAATCATATTAATTTATTTAGCCATGTCAAAATTGTTGCATAGAAGTAAAATCACATAATATTGCATTTCTATTTGGATCAGTTTAATATTATTTTAAAATGATTGGCATATGTTAAATATCCCTATGATTGTGCAAATGCAAGACGATCCGGGCTGCATTGCTCGCGGAGTTTGTTCCGTGGACTGATACATCCCTGCGGGTATAAGTTCACTAAATCATCTGTGACATGCTCACTCCTGCCACACCTAAAAACGCATTTCCCAGCCCTCACACACACCTGAACTATGCACCTATCATTATTATTCTATCCTCTCATCCTGATAAGAGCAGAAAGCAGTTCCACTGCTGTCTTATTTACGTTTTCTACGCCAACTGTCCTCTGCCACCAGGGGCGCATGAATCTGCTCAGTAGTTCCGCTTATGACAACGCCAGGGACTGGCGCCACTGCTCCATTTTCCCGCCAAAAACATCCACACAGACCATGGCCAGCCACACCTCAAGAGTGCACAATGCCTTTTGTTTTATAATGTGCAGGCAGCGGCTTGCAGTGTACATAACACTGCGCTATCGTCCTACCTTTTATCATGGGTAAATCTAGTATACATATATAACACTAGTTACTCTAACCTTCTGACCATTTGACATCAACTCAGTCCTGCAATTTGAAAACATCATTAACAGTAAATACTCTTAGGGTTCTTTGCAGTAAAGAGGATTTTCTACTTTTCCTCTGTACTTATCTCATATAGGTGGAGGTAATCAACTATACTTCTCCAGTTTCCCTACATAAACACAGCAACATGAGCATTCTCATACTATATAAGACTGCATTCCTGTGAGGTTATTATGGAAAAATAATTACACATTTATCATGTATCTACATTATCTACATTTTGATTTGCATATTATTTTTGTGCTAGGAAATACACCTCATTATTTTACTTAGCTCCTTTCTGTTCATTAAAACTTAAAAAGCAGCTCATCCTGGTGGCATAGTAAATCTCAGCATTATTATTCTATATTAAAGTAAATGCAGAGTTTGATCACTTCAGAATAAAGTCATACATTAAGATTTTTTTTTTTTTTTCGTCCTTTTACTTTCAAAAGGTGCGGGTAACAAATATTCAAACGTTAGAAGCAATATACAAGGGGAATGCAGACAAGTGTAAATGTTTTTAAAATGTACCAATAACATAAAGTTGTTCTAGAGAATGCTTGGTTACTGCACTAGACTATTGTACACCAGCCTCATGAAGTAGGGAACCATGTAAACTGTATATTTAAATTCTGGAAACATCATGCAAAAAGCCTAAGTGACATTAGCTCTAGCACTCTCTTCATCATCCAAGTGCATCTGTATGCTTTAGGCTGCCAAATGTTACTTTGACAAACTTTTCACCCATCTATTTGTAAGATTGATGGAAGTGCACTAAAATATATATATTTTATTTAGAATAAAATTATATTAAAAATGCTATAAGATACGTAGTAATGCTTGCACCAGGATACGGGAATAGCATTTTCAGCATAAACTTTTAATAACAATTTTGCTCAGATAAGGCTAAACGATAGCAAGACCATGCTTATATATCATATACCTGGGTGTAGGTATGAAACCAAATTGTCAGGTAGTCATTAGTCATATAATCACTTACATTTCGTGAAAGAACAGTAGGACTTTACCTCAGTCTGAAGCAGTTGGGAATGACACTTGAATTGTTGCGGTTACTTGTTTAGGCTATTTGCAGTTAATCGCCACAAATGTCGGAAAATTAGTCATTGGTGACAAGTTTGTGCAATTGGTTAAAAGTCAATGTTCAGAGTAGACCAAGATAGACAAGTTTAGAAAACCACTGCTGATTTAAAACTTTGCACATATCTGCAGAAAAAATTGAGTTTCTCTGTGAAAATTTCAAGCATTGTATTTTAAAGGAGTCTATGATCATTGGTCATTCATACAGAATGGATAATATGCATCAATTTTTTTACTGAATAATTTTAATTACCAAATGCTAAACCTGATAGGTTTATCTGTGCAAGTTACAACCCTACAAGGCATGGATCCCCAGATCTCCTTGCGAAGTATTTGAGTTTTGGAAGTTACATGTTTTCAAGGCAGAAACTTTAAGGTAGAGTCAAATACTTATTTCCCTAACCACATTGTAGCAATGTAGGCCTTTACCAATATGTGATGTTAATACTTAAATTCATGTCAACCATCATTTAACACTGTATTCTTAACCTTATATTGCAAAAGATGTGTTGACGGGAATGAATTTCATTGTCAAAATGGAGAGTGCGCCGATGATCCGGTTTGTCAAGGTGACATTTGTCCGACCGCCAGAAAGAACCACGACAGAAGAAGGATCAGAAAACAGTAGTCCTGTAGGGTATCACTCTCCCCGCAGTTTCAGCTACAAGACTTTCATTCCCTGCGCCTGTAAGGTTGCATTTGCAGTGGTACCCCCGAGTATGAGAGCTTCATCACATGAATGGGAACGCGCACAAGCCTGGCTCAAAATGGTCACAGAGTGAGATGAACATATTTCTGTCTAACAATCTTTGAATGTGCTGTGAAGTGCTGCTGTTAGTTATGAAGCACAACTATTACTGTATATTGTAAGAATATGTTTTTCTTTCTTGGATGCTGTACAACTGAAAAGCAAACAGTCAACTGTAAGGCAACTAAAACTTAACAAAATTAATCTGTTTCCAGCCTTGTATTTGTAAATTCTAAATTGTTGGTGTACATTTGCATGTTCCAGACAAAAGGGTGGTCAGTGCAGAGACGTTCTACCACCCAGAGAGTCGGATCTGGCACAGCCAAGGTGGAGGGGAAACGACGGTCATGAACATAGAGTGGACATCTCAACAGAGGGATGAGACAAGGTGGAGGCAGAGGAGAGATCTACTTCATGTTGTCAGGTACACCATAGAAATTGCTTAACTGATGATCTATCATGAAATAAGTAGTATATTGATGCTTTTGAAATTAGTACCAGGAGAGATCATACCATGCCCATGGAACCAACTATGACTGCAAGGAGTTTGGGTGGTCCTCATTGAAGGGAGTAATTGAAAAAACAATGACTCCATTCTACATGAGTCTTCCACTTGGAGTAGGTTGGCTTCAATTGTTCCAAACTACTCAATTATATTTTAGCTCTGGTCAAGTCAGACAGACCAGTCCTGTATTGGCCAGCAGTTTCAATCATTCACGGAATGTTGGCCTCATTTTTATGTGCTACTCCTGTCCCTATCAGCCTACCACTTAAGTAGCTGTGGACAGAGGTCATGGATCCTCCCATGGGAAAATCATGAGATTTGAAATACAGGGTTAGGGAGAATCAAGATAATTTGGAATTTTTTTTTTTTAATGAAAATCTTTGTGAAAATGCATGGGTCCCAAGGCTACAATAAAGTGCATCAGTTCATGGCCTAAAGCCCCAATTATCCACGTTTCCATCTTTCTTACTCTTACTCTAATTGTGCATTTTATTAAATGATATCCCTGTATATATTTTAACAAGAGATACCTTTTCTTGATTTTCAGAGTCTATCTTGATGGGGACTATACAGAGCCACCCCACACCCACCTACCTGCACAACCCAGGGTGGAGGAGATCAACGACTGTTGTTGCAGTATTCAATAACATAGGGCAAATACATTCACCCCTGGACTTCCATTTAGTAGCCAATCAGCCACCACACAGCCAGACAACTGCCATCAAGTTGAGAGGAAGCTGTGACAGCAACAACACCTCAGAATGGCTGAACTGGAGCACTTGAACAACAGGATTTTAACACTAGTCTTAGCAGCAAAAACACAATGCTAATAAATGCTACAATGTTGATACTACAGTAGATAATAATGACGTGTCAATATATGTCATTGATTATGTCAATGCTACATGTAGATTACTATAAATTACTGCTTTACAATCACATTAACTGTCAGGAATCATAAAGTACAGTAGAATGATGACAAGTAGTATATATTCACAGAGGAGACAATACAGAGTAGGATGATAGACTATTTCAGGTTTCCAAGGCTCAATCAGACCTGCTTGACAGACAAGAGGTCATAGAATTTTACCATTCACTTGCATCTTGTGCACTTTTGCAGGTGCCTGTGCTGAGAGAATCGAACCTATGTTTGAGGGTTGCATTTACCAGTGACCTGAAAAAGAAAACAATTTTATATTGTGTGTATCCGCATGCATAATTGCATATATACTTCAAAGGTGCCCTTATTGAAGCCTGTAATAAATTATCAAAGGGCTTTGATGGGAAATAGCTTCACTCCTCCGCCATGCTTCCATACTTCTCACTCGAATTACTCTATATCAAGGTCGTTGATAGCATGTCCTGATATCATGGTGTATCGAATGTCTTGATATCACATGGCACCGTTTGTCCAAGCATCACCTTGTCTCAGTGTTCAGTGTTACATTATGCATTTGAACTCGCACAAGTTTTCATTTTTATAAGTTCATCGAATGTTGTGCGTCAACGTTGTGGACACCAGTCGCAGCTAATTTGCGGCGGCTGCTTGAATTTTGACATGATTGAAAACTTGCAAAGCAAAAACAATGTGATCAGTGCCAGCTCTCCATCAAAAATCATTACCGGACTACATAAAGTGTGTATATTGCAAAGCCCAAATAAAACTTCCCCCATATACATTAATGTTTCAAAACTACCAAAACTTCACCAAACCAAAATATTCATGCTGAAATTGTTACCTATCCGTTCAGGTGAAATTAGTGCAATGTTATCAAACTGCACCAAAGTACATTCCAAAAATCAGAATTTTGATAATCAAAAAAAACATTTCTTGAAAGTCAAATTTGTCCTGAATTTTAAACTGCACCAAAATTTTGCTGTAATTTGAAAATTTCTATTTTCAGGTACTCAGTGTAATCTATCCAAATTTTTCCTAACTGGAAATTCAGTGAATTAAACACCTTGTGTCCTAATACAATTAAATCAGAAGCTCAATTTACTAACAAAGTGGAGCAAGATTGTAGAACAAAACAAAAGGAGCCCCATTCACCAGAAAAGTTAATCTGAAATAGACCTTAGTTTACCCTTTACCTTAATGTATCAAAACCCAAAAAGTAAAATTCCTGGACCTTTAATCAACTTTGCTACAAATAAACAAACAAAATGTGATTGAGACCAAATACTGTGATATTACATCAAAGAAATTGCATTCTTACAAAATATGCAATCATCCAAATGGCTCACTATTCAAACTATGATGAAATAGCAAAAGGAATTGAAAAGAAGCACTGAATCTTACAGCAAGTCATGTGTCAGTATTTACATTTTGAAGCTATGTAATTTTGAGTGTACAGAAGATGTTGGCCGAACAAAAATGGTGAATGTTCAGTTTCCAACAGGAAAGGCTTCAGATATAGAAAGATACATTGCCAAAGTCCAGAAGGATGCATTGCCCGACACTGAACAAAGGCAATATTTTTCTGTTTCTGGTGAAATTTTGCAGTAAATGACTCAATATTCACCATTTCTCAGATACTCCATCTCTGTTGAGGCCCAATGTTGTTTTAGAAATGAAAATACCAATTACAAGTTATTATTTAATTTTGCAAAGGCCAATCCACCGTGTAACCAGAAACCTTGCGGTCTGATAACATATATTGTATGGATCAACAGCTTCTTCAGAAAAAATGTGTAAATTTAAAATTTTTCAGTTCTGCTAATGGATACATTGAACTGGGAAATCTTGGCCTTTTAGTTACTGACAGTCACTAAAGCAAGCAATACAGGACGACAAGCTGAAAGTGCAAAAGTCACTTTGGCTGAGTGACAGTTTATAAGGTCAGTCTTTCTGGTGGATGGTGTTGTACAAAGCAACTTCATTGGTTTTCAACAGGGTGGACAAAACAACAGTTCACTGGCCACAAGCATGACGAAGACAGTTTTAGATGTTGTAATTGTACAAATAACTAATAAGTGTCATTGTATTCATTGATGGTTGATTGTTCAGTTTATTTCACAGTTTTGATGTATTCCATGTTGATCGTTAAGTTTTCAAAATCAGTTGTTTAGAGTTACCAATCAAAGCCAATTGTTGTTATTATAGCCGGAGCAGAATATCATTGTTTATAATGTCTGTGCAAAAGGACATTTGAGTTAAAATGTTGAAGTTTAATCATTTCCTGTTGTTTACATTCATATAACACTGCAGAGCCCATTCATTGAGTTTTATGCTTGAATATTTGGTCAGCCTACCAAGGCCCCAAAAGTCCCATTTCCATTAATTATATGTGATGGGTTTATAACAAATTGTGTGTACAGATGACATATATATTATATACATATATTATGCAGATAGTGCCTCGATGTGATTTCATATTTGTACCCCAATGTTCCCAACATAGATTCATATATATAACTGAAGTTCCTTCATTTTATAGCATGCATTGACCGACTTCCCAACATGGAGTCCTGAATATGTTGGGCAACTGTATTATATCAAAATATGCCTGGATAATAAAAATTGAAATGCAGTTTCTCTGTTTTTATAAATCAAAATTGCAATTGCGACAATAACATTTTTATTTTCATTTGATGGATTCAATAATGAATAAACAAAGAATAGTTTAGTCCATTACTACATCCAACATATTGTGATTACTGCCAGCCCTTACATATTGCTCACAATTACTGGTCATTGCCAAGAAATAGTCTATTATTTTACAAATAGTTAGCTATGCAAATTGTTTAATGTTAAATATAAAGTTTAACTGATAACTAAGCCACTGAATGACTTCAGTGGACTTTGTAATTGTCATCTATTTATCTTGCCAAATAATAAAGAATGGTGAGAATTTGTCCAGCAAACCTAAATAGCTTCATTTGCACGTTTCATGCCATTGCCTATGTGTAAACCAAATATTATCATCTATATGGGCTTTCCCTCACATTAAGTTATAAGGGTCTGCGTTATTGACTTTTACGCTGATTGGTGCAACGTTAGCGCATTAGATTGTCATGGTTATTAATCATTATCGGTTATCGTCAGCCTACTGATTATCATTGCTAATTATCATTGCTAATTATCATTGCCAGTTATCATTGTTGGTTATCATTGTTGATTATCACTTTGTCATACAAGGATCAATCAAAATACCTGAAGCATTGCAAATATACTGTTTAATGTAAGCTTGTGAGTCTGTCCATGTGTTACTCTGCTCAATCTCTGGTTTTTTTGTTCATGCGATGAATCTGATATATGAGTCTGTTCAAAAGTAGCGCCAAAATCTGGTGGCGACACCTGGTGTAATATTCCTGAAGACTCTGTCGCCATCTGGAGACATTACAATGAACTAATCAATGTGATTGTCTACTCCGTTGTTTCTATCACTAATTCGTCCATTTGTATCGAGAAACTGATTGGGAGTCAAAGTTCAGTTATTATTTGTTATCTATGGTTATCAGGAGGCTGGAGCGCATGGTATATATATCATTATCTGACACTGTTAAATTCATCTTGATGTATAAAAAGGTTTATTTTTACTACATTAAGAATTTTGTATGGTGGTGACAGTGAAACGAAGAGTAGGAAAATATTGTAAATGTGACCAAGAATGATTGTGTTCTGTTTCAACTACAACTAGTCTTGCTATATCATTGTAGGGGACCACCCATTACAAGGCCTGGCCCCTGTCCTCATATCCATAACATCTCAAAGAGTTGTTTTTAAAGAGTGTTTGCAAGAAAGATGAGTATATCTGCAATTAATGGTATATCTCAATAATGATTGTTATATTAAATGTTTAACAATTTTATATCTGAAAAGAAAATCTTAATCTGGCTCCATATTTAAATCAATGCATCCATCTATAGAAATATAATTTCATGACCTGTACAGAAAATCTTGTAAATTGTGAAAAAAACTTCAGCAAAGATAATATATGTAACAAAATGTCATATGATTTTTAAAGTTTTATGCATGAAATTTTGAATAGAAAGTTACTATCATATATATATGCACAAATTCAAGAACATCGATATCTTTTCTATTATTAAATATACCATTGTGAACTAGGTATCTTCGAAAATTAAATATATATACTTCTGAAAGTAACTCTTGTTTTCTCTTTTCATTTTAATCAAAGACACTATCAATCCTAAGAGTCACATGTATCCAGAGTAAAGTGCAAAGGCTGCATACAAAGAAAAATCTTTCCAGCAGGTGGCATTCTCATTTTTCACCAGTGCCATCTGTTGTTCATCACATTCATCATAAGACAAGAACAAATGGATGTGGTATTAACATTTTGGAAGACCCTAAAATACAGGTCACTCTTATGATATTATAGTAGGCAATGAAGAAATGCAACCATATCTTCTTTCTCAGAGGAATATATAAATAAGAGCATTTCTCAAAAACGTGCAAATATACATGTATCTTTAAATTGTAGCAGAATGGAAGATCTAAAAGGTAGAATATCAAATGCTGCGAAAAAATCAAACAAGTTGATCCGGAAGCTTAAAGATGCCCTTTTTCAGGTATCAAAACCTTACAAAATTATATCATCTCCTCTGACCCGTGATTTAAGACTTTTCCAGTATTTTATATATAGATTGCGGGTATATATACAAATTATAGACAAGAAAAATTGCTCTGAATAGTTAGTGCGTACTATTGGCCAGTGGTGTCAGTTCCTATGGGGCTGGTGGGGCAGATGCCCCACCACTTTTTTGCCAAAGTATACATGTTTCTGAATTTGAAAAATGTAATTTTTCCCCTGACATCTTCCACGAAGGTGTGACCACTATTTGCCCCACCAATTTAAAATGAAACTGACGCCCCTGCTCTTGGCAGACTTGTACATTTTTTTACCAAGTTTGCCAAGCATCAAGATTGTCAGTAAAATGATCGATAAAATGGCACTACAATGACTGCTCACAATTTTACTGCTTGGCAAACTTGTATTGGTTAAAATGTCGATAATGAAATGTTTTAATGAAAAAACAGTAGATGTTTAAATCTTGGGTCAAAGAAGATGATAATTGTTTGAAAACCCTTTACAGTATCTCTGCATATCAACAGTAGTCGATCCTGACACAAAGACATCTACATGTGTCACCTGAAAATTTATGGGCATGAGTGGTGTGAGTAATGCACGCCCAATTCAGCTTTTAAAGCTGTTTGACATAAACCTAAGATTACTTGTTCTCCATTTTGCACATATCATGGTATCATTGTATCATATATGGTCTACGCTACCTTTGACCAATTCCTCAGATGGCTGCCAGGGATGCCAAGTCAAAATCTCAAAGTAACCCACGCACTGTATGTTATCTTACACACACCCACAACAGTTATTTGGGGGGCAGAGGACATTTTGCCCAAATTTGATTTCATAATATTTCTAAAGATATATAGATAACCATTGATTTTCAATATTAATATATTTGATCAGGTCTGCCCATATTGTTAAGGTTTCTTGCCCAAATTTTTGGTTTTCACCAAGTATTGGGGTGCACCCCTACCCCTCCTCCTATGCCCTATCTTACGCATACTTTGGGCAAATAATGCCTCACAAAGGCAAGACCAGCTCAACCTGATCAATTTCCTGTCTTATCTTTCTTCAGAAACGCCTAATCACTCCCATATATACTTCTTCATGCTCATACTGACCTCTCTTGCAACCTATATGTATACACCATGAAATGCTGGGTGTAAAGTCAAGGATGAGTAGAATGAATTCAATTGGTGAAAATTAGTGTTGCAAAAGTATACAACCATGCATGTTGTGGGACTGTATGTAGATATAAAAATTGTCCAGCTTCCAAAAAATGTTAAAACTATGCATCTGTATTGTTTAAGTACAGGAACAACCGTTGTTAATTTGTCTAGTTTTGTATGCCTACGGTGGGTTGAAGAATTATTCACCCCCATGGGGCGGTCTTCAATTTCCTGTCATATCTTCCTTCAGAAATGCATCTTCAGTCCCATACTTCTACATGTTCATACTGACCTCACTGCAACCTAGATACACTATAAAATGCTGGAATTTGACATAATTATTTTTTCCACAAAAATTCAACTGGTAGTCCTATCTTCATTTGATAAGTCATTCAGCTGATACTTAAAAATCAATTCAGACATACATCAATTAGCCTGGTGTGACTCACATATTAATTCACACAGGAATGAGAATATGCAACAATTATGCTAATTACTCACTTAATTATCATTTCCTCTACTTAATTCATTGATGAATTTATTCATTATTGTCGTTATCTCAGATGAATATCTTAATTTACCCAATTGTATCTCTATTAAACTGTCCCAGTGTGATAAATCATCCAATTATCACTTAATTGCCGCTTTGCATTGCTGGAATGTGTAAGAGCTAATAGGCTTAATGTAGCAAATTATAATATTATTGTCACTGGATATTAATACATTAGTAGATGATTATAATTTGGGGTGAGACTGAGACAAAATTTAAAAGGGAATTTAATTTAATAGATGTTCATTTTCTATTATTATTGCTGTAATTGACCCTTAATTAAGAAAACACAATTTGCACCCCTAAAATGATATAATAGGCCTGTGATTGGTCAGCTCCAGTGTAACATCAAGCTGACACCATGACATCACACTTTCCCATTGCGAAAAGGTGTGATCTCCAGTTGGAAATTTTGGCAAACATCAGATCCAGATTCTGCAAATGCTGGAATGATGGAGAAGGTTGAAGACAGCTGCTTTTTAGTGATTGCAAAACAAGTTAATGTGAAACACAACTCCTATGAAGCCTTGCGACAAGATTGAAAGGTTCTGGTAAGTGCAACAAAAGACATTTGTGATTACTATGAAAATCATACAATCATATCACTATTTACCAAACTATGTAGGCCCAGCCTACATTTATATTTTCTGGTAGTACTGGGACAGTATCTTGAGGTGACAATGCAGCAAGGCAACACTGTAAACCGCAGGCACTTGTTACAGGAAGCGTCGGAGATATTATCAAACCAAAAGCATAGATCGCCAGCCACTCCCATGGATTAATAAATGCGAGCAGGCACATTTTTGACTTATATATTGTTCCTTCCTTTAAAAGCTTTACTTCTACATAATAATCTACTTCCTGATAAGAATGCTGACATTACAAATTTATTTCCTCAAAAATATATTTGTATTTCGTTCTGAGTATCTGTGTAGTAAATAGCCTTATGTCCATACATCAGAAAGTTTCAGATCACATATAAAAGTACTGGAAAGGTCAAACTCTTTATTTACACTAAACTCTTGCTGTCAATGGTATTTCTTTTAAATCACCAAGTCAACATTTAAAGGTCACAGAAGATGTAGTTCTGTCTGGAATAACAATTACTGGTAATCGAAATGTCACTTCCTGTAATTGAATATTTGACAAGTAAAATTACCAAATAACTCACAGCATTTGATTGGTCTAATATAACCTGACTGTTTCTAATTACTTCCTGCGATCAAGCTCGTAGCATTTAACATATATTTTTCATTGAAGGAGGTTTCAATTTGAGTGTCGAATTCATCTGCAGGAGTGGCAGATGATTTTGTGATTTGGTTTAGTGACATCTCCCACGCTTCCGATTTTATCTCTCCCACGCTTCCGATTTTAAATTGATAATTCTTAAAAATTGTACCTGAGGTTTACACTAGTTCCTTGATAAATTATCGTTAGGTTTGTCACTTTTGCAAAAAAATGTATAAGGTCAAAATCCTCATGTTTTCTTGGGGGAAGGAAGTTCTTACTAACACAAAAAGTCTAATTTTATCAAAATTGGATGAAAAAAACCCAGCCCCTGGCCCATTTTAAAATTAACCTTAAATATGCAATATCTCAGGAACCGTTTGAGATAAAGACATGAAATAAAGACTAAATGATGCGTAATGGTCATGTTTATATCCAATCTCCATTGATATCATAGGCCTAACTCCAATAGTTTTGGAGTTATATAAAAAACCTGGCCAAGTATTCTGCTACTAGATGGCCTATTTCAGAGGGCGAATAGACAAATTGCTCAAGCCTATATTAGCAAATTGTATGTTCCAATTTGTTTAGTGATTAAGAGACAAGAGCATTAAATATGTACCTTAAGAATGATGCTTTTTGTAGTTTGCATCTCAGATCCAGAGCAAGAATATCTGCTTAGTAATAGCTTTACTCTGCTGCAAACTTATATTGTCACTGGTAACCTACATGGATGGGCACTACTCAATGCTCATTAGCATAAAATATGCAATGACATCATGAGTTTATGTGTAGTTTAATGGAAATACTTTTGCAAATGAAATCTGGAAAATTCCTGTCTCTATGTGCTTTTCTGTAGATATGTGACATTGCACATTTATGTCACAAATTATGTGTGTTTCACAGTGAACTGAAACTTAAAAATATCTATTTCATCATAATAAGCCACGACATAACACATGCTTTGGAATGAAACCCTAAAAATTCAGCCTGCAACTGCAGGGTCTCAGTGGCTGAATGCACTAAGTGCCTGCCTCCCACCAGACAGACCAGGTTCAATTCCAGCCTAGGTCAAGCAAAAAATGTGTACTTTGATGATTTATATTATGTTTACATGCAGTATTTATTTTGGTAGTTAGAATAGAACTTCAATTATTTCTTGAATATATCAGTTGATAAAGCAACTGAAATTATGTTTTCAAGATACACAAAACTTGAGAACCTATGGACATTGGACAACCAGATGTTTTGTAGATAGCAGCATAAACAGCAACATGTACTATAGCCAGCAGATACATTTAGACAGATAGATAGATAGATAGATAGATAGATAGATAGATAGATAGATAGATAGAGTGATAGAATTTTGAGATTGATTACTTGATTGATTGATTTATCATTTTTTTCATCAATCAGTGGCGGATACAGGGGGGGGCCTAGGGGGCACGGGCCCCCCCTAGACCACTGAGATTAATAATAGTATTTTGAGGGAAATACGCCGCGACGTGGGTCCGCGAATGCTGAAACACGCCCGGGCCCCCCTAGATGACCCTGTCTGGATCCGCCACTGTCAATGATTGGTATTTGATTGATTACATTTTGGGTGATTTGGCAAATTAAAATAACAAGAAGTGTCCGTAATTTGATATGTTTTATAAGTAGATAGACACATGTTTATGACCTTAAAAATGATTTGTTACATTTTTTGTGAAGAACTACTGCAAGTTTATTGTGTACAGATAAGCATTGCATTTTGTCACACCTTTTCTGAATATTTACAATTCATTGTGCTGGACTACATGTGTGACAACCCTCCGTGCTTGTAAAAGTCTCTTTTTTTGAACCCTCATTCACTTCAAGTGTGTCCATGATCCAGTGGGGAGCCTTCTGCTGCAGTATTTTGAAGATCCAGGGTTCAAATCCCAGTCACTTGCTTTTTTTTAAATCTATAGAATTGATAAAATTGATTAGATTGATTAGAATGCAGTACATTTCATTAGGCCCATTCTATCATATCTCGTTCTGTATCTTCACATTTTATCTTATATTATAAGGCCATCCTGTAATTGGTCAACATCTATTCAAACGCCTGCTCATGAAGCTATAACTAAGTGTGATTAAATATACTTTTTGGAAGCCTTCGCATATCAGGCCCTTCTAGAATAGGATAGAATGACAGAATATTGTAGGAGGAGATTGAATAGGATGAGACCTATAAATCTACTGCTTTTTTAGGCTTTTTAGCACATTTAATTTAAAAAAAAAAAGATTTTTGTTTCGGATTCAAACCCACGCATGCATCAAAGCATGTAACTGTAGCATACAAAGCCTGTACCCTGACAACTGAGCCGTCTGGGTGGCTTGCAGACACAGAGCATGAAAGTTGACAGTTGACACAAAGTTGAAAATAGATACTCTCATTATATGACTACTGCATTCAAGACAGCAAACTACAATTCTTTTTTTTAAAGAATTTTTTATTAATATTATACTCAGATTAAATAATATTTATCATTATACCTTTAACAAAATATTAATGCTATACCAAGGAAAGAGCCCAACAATTAAATCTGTCACAATGGAACAATGCAATTGACATCTATAAGAGATTGAATTTAGTTAATTGTTTCTGCTTGAAGATGGGTCTGTGCCAAGCTCATTTTGTTGCAGGAATTCAGATACACAACTTTACCAAAAATTATTGGAGCACTCAATCTGGTATAGGGTCTTTTTCACATGTGATGCTACACATAGTTATATGTAAACTATGGGATAAACATAATGCTAAAAGCCAGCTGCATTAGTATATTGATTTGCTATGATTTACATTCTGACTTTTGACTTATAGGAGAATTTTCTGCTTGTCTTTTCTGTACTGCCTTTGCAAAACTGTTTTTCTGTTGACCCAAAGTGCCTTTATAAATCAACAAGTCCAACTGTACTATTGGTGAAAAGTTGCAAGACATTCACATTTTTATCCATGACCATGTCCACTGCCCTATCTTTGAATCATATTCATTTATTTAATGTCAAAATTGTTGCATAGAAGTAAAATCACATAATATTGCATTCTATTCGGATCAGTTTAATATTATTTTAAAATGATTGGAATGTGTTAAATATCCCTATAATTGTGCCAATACAAGACGATCCGGGCTGCATTGCTCGCGGAGTTTGTTCCGTGGACTGATACATATACATATATAACACTAGTTACTCTAACCTTCTGACCATTTGACATCAACTCAGTCCTGCAATTTGAAAACATCATTAACAGTAAATACTCTTAGGGTTCTTTGCAGTAAAGAGGATTTTCTACTTTTCCTCTGTACTTATCTCATATAGGTGGAGGTAATCAACTATACTTCTCCAGTTTCCCTACATAAACACAGCAACATGAGCATTCTCATACTATATAAGACTGCATTCCTGTGAGGTTATTATGGAAAAATAATTACACATTTATCATGTATCTACATTATCTACATTTTCCTTATTATTGTAATGTTATTATCTGATTATTTTGAGTTTTATACATGATTCAGCAATATCAAAGAAAGATGATTTGCATATTATTTTTGAGCTAGGAAATACACCTCATTATTTTACTTAGCTCCTTTCTGTTCATTAAAACTTAAAAAGCAGCTCATCCTGGTGGCATAGTAAATCTCAGCATTATTATTCTATATTAAAGTAAATGCAGAGTTTGATCACTTCAGAATAAAGTCATACATTAAGATTTTTTTTTTTTTTTCGTCCTTTTACTTTCAAAAGGTGCGGGTAACAAATATTCAAACGTTAGAAGCAATATACAAGGGGAATGCAGACAAGTGTAAATGTTTTTAAAATGTACCAATAACATAAAGTTGTTCTAGAGAATGCTTGGTTACTGCACTAGACTATTGTACACCAGCCTCATGAAGTAGGGAACCATGTAAACTGTATATTTAAATTCTGGAAACATCATGCAAAAAGCCTAAGTGACATTAGCTCTAGCACTCTCTTCATCATCCAAGTGCATCTGTATGCTTTAGGCTGCCAAATGTTACTTTGACAAACTTTTCACCCAGCCATTTGTAAGATTGATGGAAGTGCACTAAAATATATATATTTTATTTAGAATAAAATTATCTTTAAAATGCTATAAGATACGTAGTAATGCTTGCACCAGGATACGGGAGTAGCATTTTCAGCATAAACTTTTAATAACAATTTTGCTCAGATAAGGCTAAACGATAACAAGACCATGCTTATATCATATACCTGGGTGTAGGTATGAAACCAAATTGTCAGGTAGTCATTAGTCATATAATCACTTACATTTCGTGAAAGAACAGTAGGACTTTACCTCAGTCTGAAGCAGTTGGGAATGACACTTGAATTGTTGCGGTTACTTGTTTAGGGCCTAGTTCAAAAATAATGAAGCCAAAGTGTGACATGACCATCAAACTTTTAAAATGTTTATATCTACCAAATGACCACATAATATTGTAACAAACATGTCTAAGTTTTAGAAACTCTATTTACCATTTGGCTGTGGTTTGTGGAAATAATGGATAAAAGCCGAATATTACCAAATTTTATTTATTTTTATTTCCATGGCCGTGAAAGAAAAACAGACAAAATGGTAACTTATCTTCTGATTAAATTGATATTTTTTGTTGGATGACAAAACTCATATACTCTTAAGTGTCCATGGCTGTTTTTATCAAAATTCATCACATATTTTATGAGAAAAACAGCATTTTTCGAAGTTTTGTTGAATTATTAAAGAAAAGACTTACATATTTTCTCCCCAAATGTACATATTTTCCTCTAAAATGATTTTACCTATCCTGTGTTATGCGTCTGTGAGTGGGCTTCGAATTGGTACCAAATAAGTGCCACCAAAGTGAATACGAACAGAGCAAATGATGATAGAAGCGTGTTTTTTAGCCTATTTTTCCAGACAAAAAGGCAATTTTCGGTAATGGCATGACACAAAAGTAAAAAAAGTGTTCTGGTTTTGACCCAAATCGATTTTATATGCATTATCAGTTATAACTGGATGAAGCACAAGAGTAATTACAAAGTTAAAGTGTAATTTGAATTGGTTATTGCATTTTTCAACAAATTGGCCCCAAATTTCGAGAAAAGCTTTACAAAGAGCAACATTTTGATAATTAAACATTGAAACATACTCCAACTACTGAAATATTGTGTTGAGTATCAGTACAAGTAATACTAGAATGATTACTTTACTCTCTACAAGAAAACCATGAAAATATGATCAATATTTTCCATAGCGTTACGATTGCGACAAAGCCCCATTTCAGAAATCTTTGTATTTTACCACCAGAAACCAGCCGCGGACCTGGATTACTTGATTGTTTCTCAAAAATACACAGATTTTGCAATATTACAAGCCAAACCAGATTTAAAACGGACGTTTTATTGCTCTGTGGCGCTACAAAGTATTCTGGGCTTTACGCTTGCGACGGATCCACCTACCCTGCCATTCATGGGAATTTTTTAGTGAAATACATTTTCCACAACCATAAGTAGCTACGAAATGGGTAAGAAGTTATAAGACTAGGTCTCAGAGGCCATAAGATTCAACTGACACATGTCAAAGGGACACTAGAGCATCCCAGAGCAGTAAGCGTCAAATTTGACTTAATTTTTGGAAGTCAACCTTTGAGTACAAATAGCTCAATAATGTCAACATAGCCAAATGAAAGTACTTGATTTTATGGATTGATGAAGCCTGAGGATGTAGAGATTCCAAAACGTGTTGGGAAATTGTCTTAGAATACGTACAAATTTGTAAAACTGAAAGAATTCAAGTGGTCAAAAATGTTATGTCACGTTTTTTTAGTGAAAAAATGCTCGTTTTTCAATGTAAGTGGACTCTATCTCAATAACTATGAGCCAGAATGTCGTGTAATTTTCAGGAAAATTTGCACAAGAATGTAATTAAAGCAATGGTATACCTTTTAGTTGTCACATACAGCCATTCTCATATTTTGAGACCCCTACAAAAAATATGCTGCGTGGCTTCATTATTTTTGAACTAGGCCTTAGGCTATTTGCAGTTAATCGCCACAAATGTCGGAAAATTAGTCATTGGTGACAAGTTTGTGCAATTGGTTAAAAGTCAATGTTCAGAGTAGACCAAGATAGACAAGTTTAGAAAACCACTGCTGATTTAAAACTTTGCACATATCTGCAGAAAAAATTGAGTTTCTCTGTGAAAATTTCAAGCATTGTATTTTAAAGGAGTCTATGATCATTGGTCATTCATACAGAATGGATAATATGCATCAATTTTTTTACTGAATAATTTTAATTACCAAATGCTAAACCTGATAGGTTGGTCTGTGCAAGTTAAAACCCTACAAGGCATGGATCCCCAGATCTCCTTGCGAAGTATTTGAGTTTTGGAAGTTACATGTTTTCAAGGCAGAAACTTTAAGGTAGAGTCAAATACTTATTTCCCTAACCACATTGTAGCAATGTAGGCCTTTACCAATATGTGATTTTAATACTTAAATTCATGTCAACCATCATTTAACACTGTATTCTTAACCTTATATTGCAAAAGATGTGTTGACGGGAATGAATTTCATTGTCAAAATGGAGAGTGCGCCGATGATCCGGTTTGTCAAGGTGACATTTGTCCGACCGCCAGAAAGAACCACGACAGAAGAAGGATCAGAAAACAGTAGTCCTGTAGGGTATCACTCTCCCCGCAGTTTCAGCTACAAGACTTTCATTCCCTGCGCCTGTAAGGTTGCATTTGCAGTGGTACCCCCGAGTATGAGAGCTTCATCACATAAATGGGAACGCGCACAAGCCTGGCTCAAAATGGTCACAGAGTGAGATGCACAATCTTTGAATGTGCTGTGAAGTGCTGCTGTTAGTTATGAAGCACAACTATTACTGTATATTGTAAGAATATGTTTTTCTTTCTTGGATGCCGTACAACTGAAAAGCAAACAGTCAACTGTAAGGCAATTAAAACTTAACAAAATTAATCTGTTTCCAGCTTTGTATTTGTAAATTCTAAATTGTTGGTGTACATTTGCACGTTCCAGACAAAAGGATGATCAGTGCAGAGACGTTCTACCACCCAGAGAGTCAGATCAGGCACAGCCAAGATGGAGGGGAAACGACGGTCATGAACGGAGAGTGGACATCTCAACAGAGGGATGAGACAAGGTGGAGGCAGAGGAGAGATCTACTTCATGTTGTCAGGTACACCATAGAAATTGCTTAACTGATGATCTATCATGAAATAAGTAGTATATTGATGCTTTTGAAATTAGTACCAGGACAGATCATACCATGCCCATGGAACCAACTATGACTGCAAGGAGTTTGGGTGGTCCTCATTGAAGGGAGTAATTGAAAAAACAATGACTCCATTCTACATGAGTCTTCCACTTGGAGTAGGTCGGCTTCAATTGTTCCAAACTGCTCAATTATATTTTAGCTCTGGTCAAGTCAGACAGACCAGTCCTGTATTGGCCAGCAGTTTCAATCATTCACGGAATGTTGGCCTCATTTTTAGCAGCGCGAAGCGCTAGCTCTTACTGAAGACATTTTGCCTAACCTTATGACCATAACCGTGGGTGCCCCTGCTTACTAATCTCATTCAAACTTCACATACAGCCTCTCCTGAATTTTAAATCACGACGATAAACTTTAGGTGCCCCACTGATACAATACAAATTAATAAAGAAAACAAATAGGCTTCTTTTCACAAGGTCAAAGGTCAGCTGAATTTGCATGCAGCATGTTTACAGTGCACTTGGCCATATGACCTCCTTGTGCATTCAGCTGTGACAGTCTGGATCCACAGTGGTTCTGCTGCTATATTTTAAGGAGGGCAGCTGCTCCCTGCTTGGTAAGCCTATATTATGTTGACATTTCGCGCTGCTTAAAGTGCTTGCACGTTATTTTTATTTGCTACTCCTGTCCCTATCAGCCTACCACTTAAGTAGCTGTGGACTCCTGGGGACAGAGGTCATGGATCCTCCCATGGGAAAATCATGACATTTGAAATACAGGGTTAGGGAGAATCAAGATAATTTGGAATTTTTTTTTTTTTTATGAAAATCTTTGTGACAATGCATGGGTCCCAAGGCTACAATAAAGTGCATCAGTTCATGGCCTAAAGCCCCAATTATCCACGTTTCCATCTTTCTTACTCTTACTCTAATTGTGCATTTTATTAAATGATATCCCTGTATATATTTTAACAAGAGATACCTTTTCTTGATTTTCAGAGTGTATCTTGATGGGGACTATACAGAGCCACCCCACACCCACCTACCTGCCCAACCCAGGGTGGAGGAGATCAACGACTGTTGTTGCAGTATTCAATAACATAGGGCAAATACATTCACCCCTGGACTTCCATTTAGTAGCCAATCAGCCACCACACAGCCAGACAACTGCCATCAAGTTGAGAGGAAGCTGTGACAGCAACAACACCTCAGAATGGCTGAACTGGAGCACTTGAACAACAGGATTTTAACACTAGTCTTAGCAGCAAAAACACAATGCTAATAAATGCTACAATGTTGATACTACAGTAGATAATAATGACGTGTCAATATATGTCATTGATTATGTCAATGCTACATGTAGATTACTATAAATTACTGCTTTACAATCACATTAACTGTCAGGAATCATAAAGTACAGTAGAATGATGACAAGTAGTATATATTCACAGAGGAGACAATACAGAGTAGGATGATAGACTATTTCAGGTTTCCAAGGCTCAATCAGACCTGCTTGACAGACAAGAGGTCATAGAATTTTACCATTCACTTGCATCTTGTGCACTTTTGCAGGTGCCTGTGCTAAGAGAATCGAACCTATGTTTGAGGGTTGCATTTACCAGTGACCTGAAAAAAGAAAACAATTTTATATTGTGTGTATCCGCATGCATAATTGCATATATACTTCAAAGGTGCCCTTATTGAAGCCTGTAATAAATTATCAAAGGGCTTTGATGGGAAATAGCTTCACTCCTCCGCCATGCTTCCATACTTCTCACTCGAATTACTCGATATCAAGGTCGTTGATATCATGTCCTGATATCATGGTGTATCGAATGTCTTGATATCACGTGGCGCCGTTTGTCCAAGCATCACCTTGTCTCAGTGTTCAGTGTTACATTATGCATTTGAACTCACACAAGTTTTCATTTTTATAAGTTCATCGAATGTTGTGCGTCAACGTTGAGGACACCAGTCGCAGCTAATTTGCGGCGGCTGCTTGAATTTTGACATGATTGAAAACTTGCAAAGCAAAAACAATGTGATCAGTGCCAGCTCTCCATCAAAAATCATTACCGGAGTACATAAAGTGTGTATATTGCAAAGCCCAAATAAAACTTCCCCCATATACATTAATGTTTCAAAACTACCAAAACTTCACCAAACCAAAAAATCATACTGAAATTGTTACCTATCTGTTCATGTGAAATAAGTGCAACGTTTTCAAACCGCACCAAGGTACATTCCAAAAATCAGAATTTTGATAATAAAAAAAAACATTGTCCTGAATTTTAAACTGCACCAAAAATTTTGCTGTAATTTTAAAATTTCTATTTTCAGGTACTCAGTGTAATCTATCCAAATTTTTCCTAACTGGAAATTCAGTGAATTAAACACCTTGTGTCCTAATACAATTAAATCAGAAGCTCAATTTACTAACTAAGTGGAGCAAGATTGTAGAACAAAACAAAAGGAACCCCATACACCAGAAAAGTTAATTTGGAATAGTCCTTAGTTTACCCTTTACCTTAATGTATCAAAACCCAAAAAGTATAATCCCTGGACCTTTAATCAACTTTGCTACAAATAAACCAGCAAAATGTGATTGAGACCAAATACTGTGATATTACATCAAAGAAATTGCATTCTTACAAAATATGCAATCATCCAAATGGCTCACTATTCAAACTATGATGAAATAGCAAAAGGAATTGAAAAGAAGCACTGAATCTTACAGCAAGTCATGTGTCAGTATTTACATTTTGAAGCTATGTAATTTTGAGTGTACAGAAGATGTTGGCCGAACAAAAATGGTGAATGTTCAGTTTCCAACAGGAAAGGCTTCAGATATCGAAAGATACATTGCCAAAGTCCAGAAGGATGCATTGCCCGACACTGAACAAAGGCAATATTTTTCTGTTTCTGGTGAAATTTTGCAGTAAATGACTCAATATTCACCATTTCTCAGATACTCCATCTCTGTTGAGGCCCAATGTTGTTTTAGAAATGAAAATACCAATTGCAAGTTATTATTTAATTTTGCAAAGGCCAATCCACCGTGTAACCAGAAACCTTGCGGTCTGATAACATATATTGTATGGATCAACAGCTTCTTTAGAAAAAATGTGTAAATTTAAAATTTTTCAGTTCTGCTAATGGATACATTGAACTGGGAAATCTTGGCCTTTTAGTTAGTGACAGTCACTAAAGCAAGCAATGCAGGACGACAAGCTGAAAGTGCAAAAGTCACTTTGGCTGAGTGACAGTTTATAAGGTCAGTCTTTCTGGTGGATGGTGTTGTACAAAGCAACTTCATTGGTTTTCAACAGGGTGGACAAAACAACAGTTCACTGGCCACAAGCATGACGAAGACAGTTTTAGATGTTGTAATTGTACAAATAACTAATAAGTGTCATTGTATTCATTGATGGTTGATTGTTCAGTTATTTTACAGTTTTGATGTATTCCATGTTGATCGTTAAGTTTTCAAAATCAGTTGTTAAGAGATACCAATCAAAGCCAATTGTTGTTATTATAGCCGGAGCAGAATATCATTGTTTGTCTGTGCAAAAGGACATTTGAGTTAAAATGTTGAAGTTTAATCATTTCCTGTTGTTTACATTCATATAACACTGCAGAGCCCATTCATTGAGTTTTATGCTTGAATATTTGGTCAGCCTACCAAGGCCCCAAAAGTCCCATTTCCATTAATTATATGTGATGGGTTTATAACAAATTGTGTGTGCAGATGACATATATATTATATACATATATTATGCAGACAGTGCCTCGATGTGATTTCATATATGTACCACAATGTTCCCAACATAGATTCATATATATAACTGAAGTTCCTTCATTTTTATAGCATGCATTGGCCGACTTCCCAACATGGAGTCCTGAGTATGTTGGGCAACTGTATTATATCAAAATATGCCTGGATAAAAAAATTGAAATGCAGTATTTCTTTTTTTATAAATCGAAATTGCAATTGCGACAATAAATTTTTTATTATCCTTTGATGGATTCAATAATGAATAAACAAAGAATAGTTTAGTCCGTTACTACTGATTATCATTGCTAATTATCATAGCCAATTATCATTGTTGGTTATCATTGTTGATTATCACTTTGTCATACAAGGATCAATCAAAATACCTGAAGCATTGCAAATATACTGTTTAATGTAAGCTTGTGAGTCTGTCCATGTGTTACTCTGCTCAATCTCTGGTTTTTTTGTTCATGCGATGAATCTGATATATGAGTCTGTTCAAAAGTAGCGCCAAAATCTGGTGGCGACACCTGGTGTAATATTCCGGAAGACTCTGTCGCCATCTGGAGACATTACAATGAACTAATCAATGTGATTGTCTACTCCGTTGTTTCTATCACTAATTCGTCCATTTGTATCGAGAAACTTACTGGGAGTCGAAGTTCAGTTATTATTTGTTATCTATGGTTATCAGGAGGCTGGAGCGCATGGTATATATATCATTATCTGACACTGTTAAATTCATCTTGATGTATAAAAAGGTTTATTTTTACTACATTAAGAATTTTGTATGGTGGTGACAGTGAAACGAAGAGTAGGAAAATATTGTAAATGTGACCAAGAATGATTGTGTTCTGTTTCAACTACAACTAGTCTTGCTATATCATTGTAGGGGACCACCCATTACAAGGCCTGGCCCTGTCCTCATTTCCATAACATCTCGAAGAGTTGTTTTTAAAGAGTGTTTGCAAGAAAGATGAGTATATCTGCAATTAATGGCATATCTCAACAATGATTGTTATCTTAAATGTTTAACAATTTTATATCTGAAAAGAAAGTCTTAATCTGGCTCCATATTTAAATCAATGCATCCATCTATAGAAATATAATTTCATGACCTGTACAGAAAATCTTGTAAATTGTAAAAAAAAACTTCAGCAAAGATAATCTATGTAACAAAATGTCATATGATTTTTAAAGTTTTATGCATGAAATTTTGAATAGAAAGTTACTATCATATATATATGCACAAATTCAAGAACATCGATATCTTTTCTATTATTAAATATACCATTGTGAACTAGGTATCTTCGAAAATTAAATATATATACTTCTGAAAGTAACTCTTGTTTTCTCTTTTCATTTTAATCAAAGACACTATCAATCCTAAAGAGGGTCACATGTATCCAGAGTAAAGTGCAAAGGCTGCATACAAAGAAAAATCTTTCCAGCAGGTGGCATTCTCATTTTTCACCAGTGCCATCTGTTGTTCATCACATTCATCATAAGACAAGAACAAATGGATGTGGTATTAACATTTTGGAAGACCCTACAATACAGGCCTACATGTCACTCTTCTGATATTATAGTAGGCAATGAGGAAATGCAACCATATCTTCTTTCTCAGAGGAATATATAAATAAGAGCACTTCTCAAAAACGTGCAAATATACATGTAGGGCTATCTTTAAATTGTAGCAGAATGGAAGATCTAAAAGATGGAATAGCATCTCCTCTGACCCGTGATTTAAGACTTTTCCAGTATTTTCATAAAATAGTTCTGTCAGAAATAATTATGAATACACCAGCTGGGCATCCAGTACCAATATAGATTGCGGGTATATAGTAATCATAGATAAGAAAAAATACTCTGAAAGCATTAAGATTGTCAATAAAATTATTGATAAAATGGCTCACAATTTTACTGCTTGGAAAACTTAATTGAAATGTTGATAATGAAACATTTTATTGAAAAACAGGAAATTTCCTCAATCATGGGTCAAAGAAGATGAATAATTGTTTGAAAACCCTTTACAGTATCGCTGCATATCAACAGTAGTTTATCCTGACACAAAAACATCTATGTGTGTCAACTGAAAATGTATGCGCCTGAGACATTGTGAGACAACATTTTGCCCAAATTTTGAACTAGATTTCATGCCATTCAAAAGACATATAGATAAGAACCATTGATTTTCAATATTAATATATTTGATCAGGTCTGCCCAAATTGTTAAGGTTTCTTCCAAAATATCAGTTTTCACCAAGTATCGGGTGCACCCCTATTTAAATGTTTTTATCATGGATAAAAAGCACTTGTGCATCTGTTTCTGTTATTGTACCAATCGAGCAGTTGTTTATTTGTCTAGTTTTGTAAGCCTGCATTGAAGAAGTATTCACCTCATGGAGCGGTCTTCAATTTCCTGTCATATCTTCCTTCAAGAAATGCAACATCAATCCAATAAGCACTTACATCCTCATACTGACTTCGTTGCAACCCACATGTATATACACCATAAAATGCTGCGATTTGACATAATCATTTCTTCCACAAAAATTAAACTTTTGGAAAAATCCAGATTCCAAAAACGTTCAATGAAGCATCAATTGAATTAACTTGTTAGTGCCATAGTTTCATTGTTTAAATCTTCCTTTCTAAATGTTTCAATCTTCCACTATAAATATGAATTAAAATATAGATGCAACTGAAATTTTATCTAAAAAGGCAATGTACTTTAAACTGCTGTAGGCCCGGCCTACATTGTCTGGGAGTGCCGTGACAGTATCTTATGGTGACAATGCAGTGTACATCGGTATTGAAATAAATACATACAGTGTATACCTAAGGTGCTTGTACAGGAAGCCTGGGAGATATTATCAAACCAAAATCATAAATCGCCTGCCACTCCTACTACTGATTGAGCAAACTCCCACCGAATATTCCAGGAAAGTCAGAGTTTAATATTTTATTTGCCTTTATGTGATTTGTGGTTTCCTTGGAAAAAAATTAGGACGTCACCACCGTCGAGTCAATTTTGATATTATATAAAAACAAGACAAGTACCTAAACAGGACACTTTGAAAAGGTTGCTTGATTCACAAAATCAAGTAACTGCCACATGGATGGCATGCATGGTATTAACATATTTGCATCACCAACTAGCATACAAATCCATGTGTCTCATAAAATGTATTGAGAGGTATGCAAAGCCTTGAAAATGGACAAAAATTGTCCAAAGATACTTTCTAATTCCCTCTTTGTGCTTTGAAATGATTTTGAAATTAGTGAATGATGTTGAAAAGAATTTGGACATCTGCTATTAATTCAATGTATAAGTAGCAGTAAATAATTCCAATTAACAAGCAAAACTGATTTTATATGCAGCCAGCCATTCAGCGAGGCTTCAATCTGACAGGTTCAGACATCGTCATATGGGGAGAAAAAAACAAGTATTTCTTCTTCCCATATTATCAACTAGTCATTCGCCTGAGGGGCGGATTTGGTGACTTGGCAAGGGGATAATTTTCAAGTTATACAAATGATGAAATGACGTGCTTTAAACATTTGCAGTAACTGAACATTTATATTTGAAATTGTCCCAGTATAATGACAAATACTTCCAAGACTCATTTGATTTTTTGATTTTGTCAATTACTAAACTCTGATCATGATATTATGATGAAATTGTCAAATATCAGAGAGATAACTGTCATATGTGACATGTCTGAATAGGAAACACAAAAAACATATTTTGATATTTCTTAGGCATCATTAATGGCATCTATGTCAAGATAGAAGTATCGGCACAGCACGAATAGTTTCTTTCCATGTCCTGACCATTCACCAGTGACCACTATTATAAATCATGGCCTGAGTTTCTCAGCTTTATTCTTTTAAAAGTGTGTTAACGGACATTTCCATGAGTTGCTTTAAAAAACCATGAGGGGATGATTATTTAATAACCGGGGCAGGGAGGGCTTGGAGTTTTCCTTAGCGGGAAATTATTTATTTCAGGGGCACGGCGGCGGTAATATTTCATTTCAAGCATGCGAAGTTATCAAATATTTGTTCCAAAATCAAACAACACACTGTTAAGAACTACTCCTAGCAGAAATTATATTTTTCAAGACTGCCCAAAGGAATTTATTTATTTCAGCCAGTAATTATGTATTAGAAAAACTTTCTAATGGGAGGCTCAGGTCATCCAACCACTATGTTTACAGCTCATCCAATTCATCTCCCCTCAAATTTCCCTTCCAATTCCCAGCTACGAACTTGCAGTGACACCTGTTCACGCCTGCCTCAATATAAATATGCGAACTCCGGCCATTTTCTCACCACATTCAACTTGCCTGGAATGAAGCAGGATGTTACTTTGACTGCAGAAATGTTTAATTTAAGATGAACAAGAAGAAGATAATGGATTTGGATTCGAACTGAGTGATAAGAGCGACCTCTGAGTTTTGTAGCATTGTTTGAGTCCATTTGATGATTTGGAATTTGGTGGCAGAAGTGTGTTTTCACTTTTAGAAGTTTTGAGTGCTTTTACAGAGGTTTTGGCAAGGATTTATCAAAAGTAAGCAATGTGGCAAATTTGTCACTGTGACTGATGATTTAGAACTGATTAATCAATTCAAAAAATTTAGGCAACATTTCATTTCGTATTTCTTGCAATGTCTCTAAAAAGATTTGCTTATAGATTGTAGAAGTAGTCGCTTCGACATGCGTGGGTGTTGGGGGCATGCCTAGAAATAGAGATTTTGATATTTGATGCTGGAAGCAAAGCACATGTTGACAACTGTGGGTGGCCTTTAGCAGGCTTGTGCAATGTCTAACCATAGCTTTAATCCCAACCTGGATGCTGCACTATCAGGAGTTCCATGTTCTGCCGGATGCGATTCTTCGGCCGATTGCATCAAAGATGTCTGCGTATGCCCACCAGGAACAACAGGAGATGGTAGCTTCTGTAAAGGTGAGTCACTTTGATTTTATTATACTTACTTGTCATATTTAACTTATGGATTTATTTCAGCTTTAATACTCCAATAACTTATAATTGGGACGGTTACTCCCGATGATGAAATTTTGGATTTTGCTTTGAGAGGCTCAGACCTAACATTGCTATTGTCGGAATGAAGTAAATCTTGTCAGGTTAATATTATAAGAAATGTACCTTGAGTAAGGCGTATCCAGCTGTTCTTGTTGTAACAGTCAGGCTGTATTGCCCATTCTGAGGTGCCAGTGGTACAGTATACTGATTCAATAATTTCTGATGACTTTGTAACATAATTACAAGTACACACAGACTTATCCTATTACATTAGTAGTTCTGGAAGTTCTGGGAGAGATTTACTGTTTGATGATATTTTCCTTTTCCAGATACCTGTACTTGTCGCCTTAGAGGTGATCCAATCCTGGAACAGTACGACAATGAGTACATCATGGTCGTCGGAACTTGCGAATACACCATGACCAAATACATGAATGCCTCCAACCCATGCAGTTTCAACGTGGAAATCAAAACCCAAGATACAACAATGGACGGACGACGTATCCAGGGCGTCACTGAACCTCGATACTTGGACATCGAGATGTTTGACCGCAGGGTTAGACTTGACCAGGATAGGAGAGTTTACGTAAGTACCTCTTACATTTAAAAGTTAAGGAGTCTTAATCATTCTTATGTTACATGGGTTCTCCCACTGTAGGCAGCCAACAGGGCTGTGAGTTGGCCTAATACCTGAAACTTATGGTAATGGTATAAGGATCAACCAGATGATCCTTGGAGGGGGCTTTGGATTTATGGTGAAAAAAAGAAGCGTTTGCTGCCCACTTGACACTAACAAAAATAAAATTTCTCAGCACATGAAAAAAAGAAATTCCTTTCCACCTGAAGTCTGGGTACCGTAATGTTAAAATTTCAATGAAAAATGTTGCTTGTTTGCACGCAAAATTTTTTTTGAGGCGTCATGCATGAAAATAGTTCATTCTGGGGGTAAAATCCTTAGCCTCCTCAAAGATCTAGTCAGCCCCTTACAGTGTGGTATCCTTTGTATTGCAAAGTATCATTGGGATTTATATATTTGCACAGGTAGAAAAAAGACTATATTATCTAAAAGTTATTGATAGAGGAGCCATTTAGTAATTCAGCTTGTTTGCAACCATTTAGCAAAGATTGTCTTAATATAGAACTTTACACACATCTGGAATAAATGAAGGAATTACAGTAAAAATCAAAAGCAGAAGTTTTATGGTATATCTACTTATGCCATTTAGTGCATGTTAAATTGTGGTCAGGAAAGTGTCTCACTTATTCACATGTCCATACAAAGCCAATGTTTTTGCTTTGTGATATAAAAAATACTTATTTGTATTTATTATGTTACCTTAAGAACATATATTAACCAGGACAACAATATAATTTACAATTTCATAAAAGCTGTGTAATACTCAACAAAATGTCATGTCCACGCCACAAGTGGCATCCTCTATACTGGCATTATATGTGGGCTACAATGTATGCATCCTCCATGATAAAAAATAGGTCCAACT
This sequence comes from Platynereis dumerilii, assembly GCA_026936325.1. Classification (NCBI taxonomy): domain Eukaryota; kingdom Metazoa; phylum Annelida; class Polychaeta; order Phyllodocida; family Nereididae; genus Platynereis; species Platynereis dumerilii. The sequence continues at coordinate 221,844 of JAPTHN010000037.1, read as the reverse complement.
TATTTTGGTATTTACAAGCTGTCTGCTTAAAATTGAAGCCAACCAAAGTCAGATTCAACACTTGCAGAGTTTTTGAAAATAAACTAGACCATCACTAAATGATGGAACTGTCTTGGTTTCTCCCAGACACTGTCCTGGTTTCTTCCAGACAATGAAATTCTGTTGACCGCTCGAAGGAGCTCGCGAATTTTGCACCCTAGGTGGCAGCAAATAGCGGTCAACTTGTAGACAGTTGTAGATGTGAAGTTACATGCATCAAGGTATAAACCATCTATCACCATGGACAGACTCTCGCAATCACCCATTTATACTATGGTGGTCCACATTTGTATGGGAAAAATAAAATTTCCCAAAGCTCCCAATTTTAAAGTAGAGATTGGTGACCACATTCAAGTTAAACAAACTCATGCAAAATTTCAGCCAAATCGGTTAAGATTTAGAGGTTGCACAAAGCCTTTGAAGTTTATAATTTAGTTCCTCATTCGTGGAGCTGAAAAATTGGTCCATTTCCAGGATCTTTCTCCTAAGTGAATATTTTTTGCATTCCATTCTGTAGATGATAAATTTGGCATGGCGACGTAATATATCAGGGTTATTTTTGATTGACTCACATAGAAAGTGATATATGCGCCAGTTTTAAGGGGAAAAAATGCTTGAAAATTGACCTATGTAATATGCTGACCTGCTATGAAATTCGTAAGTCAAAAAGAATATCAGCATTCGAGTGGCCATCCTGTACATATTTAAAAAAAGCTATTCGATCAAAATAAACGGCTGTTACAAGCTGGAACTGTCTAGGTTGTTATTTGTAAATACCGATTATTTTGAGGTCTGCTGATGGGCAATCTCATGTTAAACTTCAACGGCTTTGTGCTACCTCTAAATATTATATAGATTTTGCTGAAATTCTTACACAATATCTTCCACCTATATAAGATCAGAATGCACGATTCAAATCAAAGAAATTGAGAAGAAATGTTTGTGGACCAACCTAATATGCACATAAATAAATATAAATTTATGTAAATTTATGCAAATAATAATATGCACATATCTTATCTGGAGGCAAATCAGTCCATTTGACGTTTGCTGTATACAGAGTCGTTAAACTATTCATAAATTGTCAGCATTCATTTTGATCCTACAGATGGGTGGCACCTAGTATAAAATAGTTATGAATTTTTTTCAGGTTGGTGATGACCTTATTGAAGTAGATGTTGACAGGGAGTTCGTCATGGACCAGTTCAGAATTTCGAAGGATGATGAGTTCATCGTCTTGCACGCCGATCTCTGCAGCATTGAAATTGGTTTCTACGGAGCTGGATTGGATTCAGTGGCGACAGTTGTCGTACCAGCTGCGTACGGCGGACGAATGAGCGGTCTTTGTGGAGATTGCGATGGCCTCATGAACGACATCCGATTGAAGGATGGAACCGATGTCTCCGACCTTCCTGACAAGTTTGACGCCATCAGCCAATCCTTCTGTGTGGATGAGTCCTACGACAATGCTGCCCTCGTGTGGAATGAAGAGGCTCCAGAAATCCAGGTTGAGGAACAACAAGTACTGCCTGTAGTGCTGCCTCCTGAGGAACAACCTGTTATTTTACCCGCCAAACAGGCTCCTAACACAAAGGCACCAGAAACTACAACAAAGGCACCAGTTGGCAAAGGCGTAGGTAAAGGCACACAGGCTTCTACCAAAAAGTAACCTGTTCGCAAGCAGGGCCCAGCAGGAAAACCGCAAATCTAACCATATAGTCCTTTTTTGACCTAGTTATTAAATTTAAAATGTAGTGATATCAATATTTTTATGGTAAATTATTTCGTTTAAATGGTAAATGGTTTTATGGTAAATTATTTCGTGAGCGCTTTTTCCTTTCACTTAAAATATAATAATAAACTGACTTTAACATTGTAAGCGGTTTAGGTAAAATGTTAGGGTAATGATACAATTGATATCGTTGAGATGTTGTATACATGTAATTAATATTGTATGTAAATGAATGACGGTGCTTGCCATTTGACCACTAATAGTGGGATGGAGAATGCACCTGAAAAACTTACTAATATAATTTCAACATTGAATTAGTCTTGTTTGTCTTTTTTGTGTTGAGTTGTTCTTTGGCCTCTGAAGCCTTGAGTGCAAAAATGGAAAAGATGAAAATGTGAACTCTAACTTGAAATAGAAGAGATCTGGAAAAACAAAAACTTCAGAAAACTAGGACATAGACAGCCAGAGACTATCCTTAAAATTTAGGCTTACCTTAATAGCGAAATCGAAATCCTGGTGTATGTCCCAATGGATACTCAGAATTAGATATTAAGCCAAGAAAGCCCAAGATGCTGCCAGAAAACATCACAACTTAGCAAAGAAGAAATTAATGTTTGTTCTTCCGATCTGCATTTATATTATTTTGAGCGGAAGCAAAGTGGCATATACACTGTCACCTTATGATGAAAGCAATAAGCAACAGATCGTCTGCGCACAAAAACTGTGATGATGAGAATGCCACCTACTGGAAAAGGCTCTTCTCCTTCGACGTCATGTTGCATTTTACTGCTAAGTGCATTGAAACTATTGGAAATGACAAGAAGAACACAAGTGATACTATCAGAAGTAGGCCTATACCTGTATTAGTTAAAAATATAGAAAAGATATTGATGTTCTTGAATTTGCACATTTGGATAAGCTTCCCTTTTCACCAGTTCTGAAGGAGAAGGATATAAAACGGTAGAGTTTATGTATTGTTCCATGACCCCTATGTAACAAGCCACCTGATTGGCCAACAACCCACCTGCATAATGTGATGTTCACCTGTCTGCGGTGGTGTGTGACAGGCAGGTCAATAAAACATGTGTTATTCATTGTTCAGTGAATATCACATGTTATTGACCTGGGACACAAAAAAAAATCCAAAGAAACAAAAAAAAAATCCAAAAAAAATTTCTAAAAAGAAAAATTGTCATGGAACAAAACAGTTGTGGACTTCCGTCTTCGGCCTCGGTGAATATCACCGGTCAGGTCCGTAAAACCTGTTATTGACCTAAACCGAAGTCCATAATTGTATAATATACTTCTGCAAAACCATTAAATATATGAACACACACAATAGTCGTTTGTGATGTAGTTTATAACTGGAATCACCAAAAACAATCAACTGAGCGTTTTTAGCAACAGTGTAACTGCAAGTTACTGAAAAAAAGCATTGAACGGAAGCTCATTACATATCGAGGAGTTATCTTAAAAATAAATATACTTCACTCAAACAATGGCAAAACAAGCTAGATTTCTTTAAAGAAAAGGAATGAATGGTAGGTAAAGTACTGCACAACATCGTACTGTGAGTGTCTAAAATTGTGTCTGCAGTTTTATCTGAGTTGTCAGTTCATTCAGTTCTTAATCATTCCTAGTCTGTGAACTTGTGCACAAATTCATTTTTGTATATTTTTGGTTTATTTTATTAAGCTTTTAATTAGATGAATTATATGAAACATGCTATTGCAATAAATACCACTAAACATTATTTTAAAATGTGTAACACAAAAAAGATTATATAATTATAATGATTCTGATTCGATTTTTTAATATATATTTTTAAAAATTCCCAAAGTAAAGGGGATTACCGGTCTGCTTCAAGGTAATTAAAGGGTAAAAGTCAGGAAGAACAAAAAAAAAGACAGAACAGGAAAGAAACGAAAGTGAAGAAAACAACTTTGGCCAAATATCATTAAAGATCTTTTTATCGATCAGCGGTCCACTGGAGAAAATAATTTTCCTATTTTCAATTTGCAAACGGGCTTTGCCACATCAACGACAGTTTTCTGTTGGTCTCCTATTAGTCGTAATCTTCTTATTTGAAATGGACCTCAAGCCATTTAATTAGTTTGTTTATTGTCACATATGCTGCTATATATGATAAGCACTGAATCAACTGATTAACCATAACTGACACTTGTAAACAAAACATTTTTAAGCCAGTGACATCACACAACCAAGTTGAAAGTTAATTTTGAAACTGTTTGGGCCGCTAATACGCAAGCAGCTCTAAGGTTAAACAAAATAACCAGATTTTGAAATCAAAATGATAGTTTGTTGATTGATTGTTTTCTGCAAAGTTAATTAGATACAAATATTACAAAAACAAATGATTAATTACTTTAACACTTGCCTGCATTCCCCGTTGTATACTGCTTCTAATGTTTGAGCATTTGTTAGTTACCCGCACCTTCTGAAAGTAAAATATTGAAAACAAAATCCAAATGTTTGACTTTATTCCAACATATTGTAGGCTCTCTGAGTTTGTTTTGGTTGTTCCCCTTTATTTACACCATTTTGTAGCCCAAAGTAATGGCAGTCATTATGTTCACAGCTCTCTCAAGAAATTTCAAAAAGCCTGAAACTTAATTTAAACTTGTGTAAATATATCTTGGACGATATCTGTTCAGTGACTTTTGTTAGTGGGGAATAAAAGGCAGTGTCAAGTGGGAAACATAAAAGTGTATATTGCGGCACAAAAGTATTGTCAGTTATCTCTCTCTGTCATTTGCACAGAACTGTAAGTAATTTGTCCTTCTATATTTTATATTGCTGAATCATGAATATGACAGAAAATATCGGATAATGACATCACAATAATAAGATAAATGTAGATAATGCAGATGTAGATACAATGTACAATGTAATATGTATTATATTTCCATAATAAACTCGAAGGAAGGTCTTCTTAGTATAGAAATGCTCATGAGTCATGATGCTGTGTTTATGTTTGAAAACTTAATGTATAGTTGATTATGTCAATCTATAAGATTCTGAAGGAAAGTAGACAAGCCTCTTTTAAAACTGCAAAGAACCCATAAGAGTATTTACTGGTAATGATGTTTTAAAAGTGTAGGACTGAGCTGATGGCAACAGGTCAGAAGGTTACAGTAACTCTGTTATATGAGTACTTTGCATATCATAGCATGGCGTTTTCATGTATCAGCTCTTGTAGCTATCAAATTATCAATCTCTGAAAGCCAGACATCGTCTCCAACTGTCACATTATTGCCATGATAATAGGGATATTTATCACATGCCGAAAGTTTTTATGCCAAACTTAGAACTATTAAACTGATCCGTTACACAGAAGTGTTTATCAGTCCTATCATGTAATCAGTAGGCCTATACCATGTATGTCATAACATGCACTGTAAGAAATGAGCGTGTTTTTGTGGCTAGAAGAACTGTAAATTTATTGTTATTTTACCAGTATTTTTTTTATACAGACTTTGTCTGTGAATTTACAGTTCTTTGTCGGTACAAAGCTGGCTTCGAGAAAAAATTACTGCAACATGTCATTTAACATTCAGTGCACGTTGATGAACAATTACTTTAACCGTTAATTTACTGGTAACTTGTAATATGCAGACAAAACAATCAATAAACCTGGCAAGATTCTATAAACAAGAGATTATATGGACTTCAACCACGGAACATATGGTGCCATCTATAACATATGCTTTACACAACTGTTAATCAAACTTAATTTATAACTTATCTGAAGATAAGGGAACATCCTCATTCATATGATCTTAAAGATGTTGTCATTATGCAAATGTTTTAATATCTATTTTTGACATTGATATTTTTGTGAGTCTTATGATGTGTTCTAAAGAATGACATGATTAAAACCAAAATAACCCAAGCACAGTCTGGATAAATAGAACATACTTGTGTAAACTTGACACCTGCTTCTCTTGGAAAATATCCATCAATTTTATGGCAGCAATTTGTGCGCAAACGTGTGCGAATTAATTGCTGGGTATTGATGGACTTACTTCCCTGCTATCAAGCAAGAGATGAGCAAGGCCGAGCCTGGAGTCAGTGGCTCACTCAGCTGATTCCAGCTTTGGTACATCCCTACAGCTATGCCACAGTTAAATCACATGTTTAGTCTGTTGTTTAACACTTATGCAAAAGTAAAAATAACAGATTCTATCCATATTTTTACAGTAGATTCTGCAGCTCCTTGCATGCTTTACTTTCTATGTTTTACAGTCGATATTACTGAATATAAAGCCAAGTATGTAGCCCTCAGAGCATGATATGAGGCCGATATGTAAAGGAGAAAAAAGCCCATGTTTTGACATACATGGTATAGGCCTACTGATTCCATGATAGGACTGATCAACACTTCTGTATAACGGATCAGTTTAATAGTACTAATTTTGGCATCAAAACTTTCGGCATGTGATAAATATCCCTATTATCATGGCAATAATGTGACAGTTGGAGACGATGTCTGGCTTTCAGAGATTGATAATTTGATAGCTACAAGAGCTGATACATGAAAACGCCATGCTATGATATGCAAAGTACTCATATAACAGAGTTACTGTAGATAGGAAGACCCACCTTCTCAGTGCAGCTGAGAAGGATGGGAGACAATACATAGGTAAATAAATTAAACGTTGAGCACTACACTTGTGACACAAAAAAGTTTCACAGCAGTGTAGGGCCTATTCTCATCATTATACCATTCGACACCTCTACCAGCCAATCATGAGCCAGTATTTCACTGCAATAAAACCCATATTCTTTGTTGTTCAGTTATCCTCCCATGGGAGAATAATAAGTGAAGCTGTGAAAAACATAGCTGTCGAACCAATCTGAAACAACATAAAACAGCAAACAATGTGAAACACACAGATTACAGATAAGCATGACATTGTTTTATTACATGTTTCAGTTATCAAAAAATAAATTCACAGTGACTATTTATACAGCCTTCAATAACCATTGAAACCACTAACAATCAAATTGATGTGAAATCAAAATTCAAAAGTCATCTTCTTGCCACTCCTCACAATGACAACCTTTCTTATACAGTCTGGGACACTTATTTCGAGAGTCTCAGTGTCAGAGGTGTCGGGTTTTGCAGGAGAAGATTTAGAGTGAGCAGCAGGCAGTTTTGATGTAGAAGGTGCAGGATCGCTACTATCATCATGGGGGCGTTTTAGTGGGTTCGGAGGCTGAAGGCAATTGCTTACAGCAGCTTGCAGCTCAATGGAGGGCTTTTTATATACTCGAACTGCATCGGACCTGTGGCCTGTACGGGCCTTAATAGCCTGTTCATCAAAACCCTCTTGATACAAGCGTGTGGCACATGTCACCTTTCCACTGTGACCAGTGATATTTCTGCCAGTAATATCAATACCAGCAGCAATCATTGCATCTGGGATGATTTTAGCCAGTTGATTTTTCCCAACGACCTGCTTACTAAAATGAACCTTCCCATCTTTGTTTGCTAAAGGCCTCCTATAGAATCGATCTGTATCAGGCAATGAATTTATGTACATTTTGAACAATTTCACCACACACCTCGGATTTTCTACCTCTGCAAACTGGGTTATGACTTTTGGAGTGGCTTTGCAATCCATTGCTCCCGTGACTGCTTTGCTAGCTCTCCCATGGTATCTCAAATACTCACGCCCATTCACATTACCAAAAACATACTGATTCTGCATGAGTTTTTCGTGTTCATCAGCAGCCCTAAATCCGAACGTTTTCATATTGTAGAAATAAACTACTTTCAACAATCCCTCAGCAGTGTCAGTGTTAAAAACTCCTGATTCCCAAAGGTTGAGTTCGTCTATTTCTGTAACTTCATCTTTGTGCTTTGTGATATGTCCTATTCCATTTGCCAAAAGGTACTTCTTACGCCTATCCAGGGAGTCTTGGAAAGTAGCAAAGTGCATGTTTTTTTTGTCAAGAAGGTTGAAATCTGGAATTTTCAACAAATCCCTGCCATACCTTTGGATTCCAGCTGCAATAACAGTCAGAGTGGAAGGGCTATATGGGTTTCCATCCCCAGTTCTGGCCTCATCAATAAATCTATGGACAGAAAATAAAACCATGCAGTGTTGGGATCTAGGCTTTCCTATTTAGCAGAGAGGGTATGTGAAATTGAAGTGGTTTTCAATAATTAAAAAAAATGCAATATTTACCTTGCCAGCCAGTAATCCCATGCTACAAAATCTAAATTTTCGGTCATCTTAGGGCACATTGAAGGAATTGGAAAATGCGTATCCTCAAACGTTTCAGGACAATTCTCCCTCCAATTTTGCCATGCATGATACACATTTACTGACATCTGAGTACTTTTCCTGGTATTTTTTGGAATTCTTTCCAGTAACTCATCAGCAAAAGCTGATTCAGTCTTTATGTCGATCTTTTCGAACCTTGATGCGGCCTCAGAGCATTTGCTGCCATCAAACAGGGTTTGGGTGGGTATGTCCATTACATTTGACAAATCCATGTCGCCATCATATCCAATTTGAGAAAATCCAAAAGCAAAACTCTCATCAATATTTTGTGCCATGTTTCTGTGACCACTGTTATGGAAACACATTGATATCTCAACTGAAACTTGCTAATCTTTTTGTTGAGTGTTTGTGGATTACACAGTTTGTGGATTACATGTGTTAGTGTTTGTCTCATGGTATAAGCCGGTTATTCACCACGGGATCGGCAATATGGTGAACAAAGATCATGCAGTGAATGACATTAAACACTTTTGACAAATTCAGATCGCACCTCCTATATTATAAATGAAGGTTTTTGCCACAGTTTCTTTCTCCATAGAAATTCTCAATTCTCAATGGATCAGGGCATGCAATACATCAATCTTCCTCTTTTTCCTCCCTTTACAGATTTTTATCTCTACAGCGCTTAACATCCATGATTTATGCATCTACACTCTTGTTAATCCCCAATTCTCACTACAGGCAGCATTTGTCAATGGCCCAAATTACACCAGAGGGAGACAACTGCCAGTCTCACACAGCCACCATCGCCGCAGGTATTCTTATACCAATCTCTTTCACAACATTCTTAACACACTCGGGTGTCTTAACAATGCCATACTCAATATCTACAGGAATATCTGCCTTTTTTGCCTACTACTGTCACACACCGGTACTACTGTTCCTTATCAGAAAACCTCATTCCCTATTGGAGTGGCCCACTCTCAACGATTGGCCCATAGCTGCAGGTCGTCTTGTAAATGATATTTTTAGGCCTCTTTGACAGTCTTTGTAAAGTGTTAATCAAGATATATGTTTTCTGTTCCAGTAATGCACACTTTACCCACTTCTAGCACAAAACAACAGCAATAGAGAGAGTGAGAGAGAGAAAGATATGTAGATAGATATATGATGGATGGCTTATTCGGCCTTTACATCCTGTATTTATGCACTTGGATTGGAACCTGGGATTGAGCGATTGGCAGCCTAGCACGCTGCCACTAGACGAATCACCCTCCCCTCAAGATAGATAGATAGATAGATAGATAGATAGATAGATAGATAGATAGATAGATAGATAGATAGATAGATAGATAGATAGATAGATAGAAAAATAGATAGATAGATAGATAGATAGATAGATAGATAGATAGATAGATAGATAGATAGATAGATAGATGGTGCTACCACACCAGAAGTCACATTTTATTTCCACTTACAAATATTATATTTGTTCACAAGGAATGATAACTTACACAACCTCCCAACGATACAATGTATGTCACCTTCCTCTTTTTAAAATTGTGGCTCCCATTGTGTTCAAAACAAATCAGATTAAACCTGATGACCACTTTGTTGATGACATTCTGCAGTTCCTTGTTTTCTGTCAGTTTTTTGGTTCAATTGCTTGTTATTGACACCTTTTGCTTGCAATTTTTTTCAAAGAATGATATGTCCTCAGTCTACGCATCCTCCCCATGCAAGCCCTGCTAAAATGGACAGGGCTTTCTGCTATTTCCAACCTCTTCTGTGATTGGCTGCTTATTTAGGTCATAAGCATTTTGCAGGCAGATTTAGTCCGATTATGGACACTTAGAGGATTACTGGCAACTAAGAAAAACGGTGTAAAACAAGCAAACTTTCAAACAGTTTCATTTCAGAACTGTGAAAAGACATAATTCAATGGAATTTTCGGAACTGTGATAGCACCTTTCGACAATACACAATTTCTCCATTTGTAACTGTGTGAAACAGAAGCAACAATTTCAAACTGTGATGTAGCAGTCCCTGATTGGCTGAGCCAAAACTGGGTCAGTTAATTAAGTATTCATGAATTAGCAAAGGTTATGGGCCATTTTGTCATGGTATGACTTGGGATGATGCAGTCTACGTTGCTTGCAGCAACGTGAAGACTGTAACCTCGGTCTATAGCTAATGTAACCTTCTGACCTGTTGCCATCAGCTCAGTCCTATACTTAAAACATCATTACCAGTAAATACTCTTATAGGTTCTTTGCAGTTAAGAGGCTTGTCTACTTTTCTTCAGAATGTATCTTATAGATTGACATAATCAACTATACATTCCCAGTTTTAAAACAAAAACACAGCAACTTGACTCATGGGCATTCCTATACTATATAAGAAAACCTTCCTTAGAGTTTATTATGGAAAAATAATACATGCATATTATCATGTATTTACATTATCTACATTAATCTTATTATTGTCATGTCATTATACGATTATTTTCTGTCATATTCATGATTCAGCAATATAAAATATAAAAGGACAAATTACTTACAGTACTGTGCAAATGACAGAGAGAGATTACTGACAATACTTTTGTGCCACAATATACACTTCATTATTTTGCTCTATATTCCCCACTAACAAAAGTCACTGAACATATATCGCCTAAGATATATTTACACAAGTTTAAATTAAGTTTCAGGCTTTTTGAATTTCTTGAGAGAGCTGTGAACATAATGGCTGCCATTACTTTGGAATAAAGTCCAACATTTGGATGTTGTTTTCAATCTTTTACTTTCAGAAGGTGTGGATGACTAACAAATACTCAAACATTATAAGCATTACTAGCATAACACTTGTGAAGGCATGAGAGGAGAGGGATGCAGATAGACCGAGGTCACAGTCTTCACGTTGCTGTAGGCAATGTAGACTGAGGACATTCCCATTGCTGAGCATTCTTCAAATCATTGCAAGTAATAGGTGATGATAACAAACACTCAAACAAGAATACAAACGGAAAACAACAAACTGCAAACTGAAAACAGTAAACGCCAAACAGAAAGCAACATAAGAGATCATTTGGTGTCACCTGAAGTATTTTAAATTCAATCAATCTGTCTATTATGTCTATCTATCTCTCTATTTATTTATATATCTATCTATTTATCTACCAAAGTCCTAATACATTCCAAATTCTATGAAATGTGGCCAGTTTGTAGGCCTGCATATTGACATTGTGTACTTGTAGCATGATTGCTTCATTTTTATCTAAGCCAGTAGACATTGAGTGCACATAGCCCTATTTTTTTTAATTTGAAGTTTTGACTTTTGCAACAGTTTATTTTTCAAAAGCGCTCAAACTCCTCTCAAATTATTTCTTGTGTCCCCCATGGAACCAAAACTGTGAAAATGTTACGAAAGATCTTGGGCTTTCTTGTCTTTTAAAATATCTAATTCTGAGTATCCATTGGTACATACACCAGGATTTCGATTTCGCTATTAAGGTTATCCTAAATAGACGGGTCAATCTGTAGTATAACCCACAACAAATTGATACAAAAGGTTTTTCAGTGGATTTTGGTACTAATTGCCTTGCTCAATAACATATTAAAAATCTAGGATTTTCTGACTATGCTAAGTGGGTCAAAATCAAGATGGCGTCCAAGATGGCCGCTGGAATCTTTAAAGTGTCATATCTCAGTTAATATTCAACTTAGAAAGATAATTCTTGGGTCCAAACCTAGGTTTTCATACCCAAGGAATCTGTTACTGCCCTTAAAATTGTAATAAGATGAGATTTTAAGCTAAAACTCTCATTTCAAGTTCTAGATCATGTCTAAGATAACGTCCTAATGGTTGATGTAAAAACTTAGTGACTCTTTGACTTATGAAAGTGATGTTGGTGTCTATACCTATGTTTGTGGCCTGAAGGAAACCAATGAGATCAACAAAAATGTATTTGCTGCAATATTTGAGGGAGGACATGGATAATGAGGCATATTTCCATACGAAGTATTCCCTTTTGATGAGATCCGAATAGATAAAGTTGAGCAGAGGAAGGTGAAATGTCTTAAGTTTTTCAGGCAAAGGAAAAAATTAAATTACAATAAGATGAGATTTTATGCAAAAGTTTTATTTATATCCAGAAATCCATTATGAAAAAAATAATATATCTGATCAATCTGTGCTTCTGTATGTATATTTGTAAACAATGGTAGTGTTTGAGTAACAAATACTGTCAAAGTTTTAGTTATCAGGCCTATAGATGCCAGTAATGCACAGAGAAATAAAAATTTATACATTACAAAAAGCAACTGGTAAAAATGTATGCTACAAATATTAAAGAATTGTTTTCATAAACAATAGGCTAATCCTCATAACTAGCAACAGTCCTGTTCTATGGACTTTTGCAGGTTTGAAGTTGGAATGGTCCACAAGCACAGTAATAACACTGAGGGATACAACAATTAAAATGGCTAATTGTGTTTTTTTCTTCATAAGGGAACAGATACTTGCTTCAACTAGCCCCTGGCGGTTTAATAGTAGCATGTATGGAGCCATGAAATGTCTACTAAGATGTTGCCAATGGATGATGTTTGTGACAAGTCCGGACAGCAGTCAGCAGTTAGTTAGATATTACATAGTTATATTATAATGTCACATTTTTGCTGATGCTGTTGTTATTTCTCAGAACATAGATCCAGCTGTGGATATGAATGATTTTTAGACCTATTATGAATGTGCAGAGGAACTGTTTTTCATCATGAACATATGTGATGGCTTTGTCTTTTCTGCTTAATAGTACCAAAATACTAGGTGTCCTGTAATTTTTTTTGTAAAATCTTGCATCTGACTAAGCTATATTCATGGACTTTCATATCATTCTAGACTGCAAAAACCAATGACAATATTCCTCAAGAAAGGGTCCAGAGTGTATGGTGAGCATCCTGCTAATTTTGCAATGATCTTCTTGAGGCCAGTGTGGTCTCTTTTAATCACTGAGGCAGTGATGCTGTCAGGTCTTTGCATTTTCCTGATGAACACATTTGTAAATTCCTGCATTGATATGCTGTATGAAACTGGTCTCAACAGTGTTCTCAGGGTCCAGTGGTTTTTTATGGCATAACCTCTACTTTTTCGTGTAACCATATCTTGAAGGTACAGGTATGCTTATTTCAAGTAGTTACAAAACCCTACTGTTGCAAATACAGAAAAGCAGTTGGTAACAGTTTGATTTGCATTGACCTGAAGCCACTTCTGTCTTCATCTATTAACATGGAGTATACTCGTTCTTTGGTAATGCAGCAACAGTTGACTGGTCTTGGACTTTCTGCCCAATTCCTTGTTTCTTTTAGTTAGTCCTTTGTTTATTTGGCAGAAAAATATAATGCAGATTCTTGATATTATGCATCTTCGTTGGTTATCAATGTTTACAGGTTTTTCATTCTCCAGAGACCAGAGTAACAGCTAAAGAGTCAGGAATCTCAATTGACAAATCAGACACCACAGTGTTGTTTGTCCTGAGAAGATGGCCATGGAATGCTTTCTGCACTGATTTGCCTGTCAACATAGTTGACTGAGTTCCCAGTTCTCTTCATACCTATGCAAATAACTCAGTCATTTACGACAAAATAGTGGAAGCAGTCAAGCAATACAGCTGACTTCCAAGTGACTAAAATTATTGTCATGACTCCTACATTATCTCAGTTCTCTTCATACTACAATTGCACCTATGCACATAACTCAGCTTTCCAGTACAGTGATTCATAAAATGTATGCAAGATAATGCAGCAACTCTTTAAGTTTATAATATACAGTGATCACTTTTGGGTGAACAAGGGCTAGTGCAACAGCCTGAAAGCATCCAATGGAGGTAAATATAGCTGGTTGTATACTAATAATTGGAATACTTTACAATATACATGTATAGCAAACATTTCACCATAAAGAGAAGGGAGAGACAGGTGATCCCTTGAACTTCATGACCGACAAAGTTCATCAGAATTGTTTCCTTTACCCGACGACAGAAGCTGAAATTGAGAAACTTATAAAGAACCTGAAAGCTAAAGACAGCTCTGGTTATGACAATATTTCCAACAAAATGTTGAGAAAGATCTACCCAAGTATTATCCCAGCACTCTACATTATCTACAACAAATCGTTACAATGTGGAACCTTTCCAGAGAATATGAAATTAGCTATGGTGAAGCCATTGTATAAAGGGAAAAGTAAAACAGAAATTTTGAATTATCGTCCCGTATCCTTACTCCCAGTGTTATCAAAAATACTTGAGAAGATAGTTCATAGCAGAATTGAAAAATTTTTTCTCAAGCACAAAGTAATCTATGAAGGCCAATATGGTTTTCGAAAAAATAGGAACACTACTGACGCAATTCTGGACTTAACAGGTAACATCTTAGAAAGTTTTAATAAGGGGCACTATACTTTAGGCCTTTTCCTGGACATGTCTAAGGCTTTTGATAGCATTGATCACATTACACTATTGAAAAAGTTGGACTTCTATGGCATACGAGGCACTGTCTTAGCATGGTTCAAAAGCTATTTAGAAAACCGCAAAATCAAAGTTAGATATAAAAACGCTATCTCTAGTTGTTATCTTATGAATTACGGAACACCCCAAGGCTCCGTCTTAGGTCCTTTGTTGTATCTGGTTCTAGCGAATGATCTTGTTAAAAGTCTGAAATTTTGTAATTGTATTGTATTTGCTGATGATACGACTGTGTATGTCAGTGGTAACAACTTGAAATTCTTATATAGAAAAGTTAATGATGATTTAATTCGCTTGAGTAAGTGGTTTGATGACAATTCCTTGACGATTAATGTAGAAAAATCAAAATACATATTGTTTCGGCAAAAACAAAAACAATTAGGACAGCACGGAATTTTGAAAATGAGCGGATTAGAAATAAGTCGTGTAAATAATATTAAATTCTTAGGTGTGACCATAGACGAACATCTAGAATGGAATGTGCAAGTGAAAAATGTAATGACAAAAATGATAGCTGGAAACTATAGTCTGAAAATGGCCAAAAATGTGCTTCCAATGAAATCAAAGCTAATGATTTATCACGCCAATGTACAAAGCCACATGAATTATGCTTTGAGTGTCTGGGGCCAATGATTAAAGTGAGTGATATGAAGAAACTTACAGTACAACAGAATAACTCTATAAGGATAATTTTTAATGCAGGAAGAAGGTCTAACCTAAGTAAATTATATAAGAAATCAGGCATTTTAAGAATCAAAGATCAAGTTCATTTAGCATTGTTAAAAATATCATATAGATACTCACAAGATAAACTACCAGTACGAATTACTAATTTATTTAACCTAAGTAATCACGATTACCTCACAAGAAATAGAAATAGTTTAGGGTGCCACAACACACTACCTTCCAATACAATCGAAGTTTCCTTGGACAGGCACCTGGTTACTGGATAAATCTACCTGAAGGTTTAAAAAATAAAACAAGGGTTGGGTCATTTATAAAGGGGGTGACTAAAACAAAACTTAATGATTACTGATATTTTGCATCTGGCAGTGTATTATATTTATGTTAGTCATACATGTATAGATTGTATGTTTGTTATATACAATATGTTTACGGTGTTATATTTTGTGAGTGTGCTTTAACTCATGACTCTATATATATATATCAATCTTGGCCGATCGAAAAATAGTGAAGTTGACTGTTGTATATAGTAGTAACTTTGTTGTTTTGTTCTTTTGTTTAAATGTGGGTGCATGCCAGGCTATGCCTGTAACAGTTATTAAACTTGCATGCATCCACTTCAAACACACTATGTATCCAATACTAACTGCTGATTATATATGTATGTACATTGTGTTTGAAAAAATAAATAATCTAAAAAATAATCTAAATAAATGTCTGACTTATAACTGGACTGGATGGTCATTCGATTGATTAATCAAGTGCATCATCTCTTGCCTTCCTGGACTAGACTAAAGTTAAAAGAAATCCCGCAGAAAATCAACCGAAATACACATATTCTTGAATTCAGGGATGACTACACAATGTAAGAAATTGACAACTCATTTGTGATCATGAGATCTGTAAATTTCAGTCATGGAACTACCGGGCATTCCTTTGCCCTGGTGCCGATGCCACAAGCTTGCCCATTCCAGGAAATGTACCTTTCCCATCAATTTTGTGCTATGGTAAACACAGTGCACTGCAAACTACAAGCTGTGTGGAAACCATGTATAATGTAAATATCTGTGTCAATTAAGTGTAGTCACTACAACACAACCTGGTAACGTTTTTTTTTTTTCAAACCCCAACCATCTAAACACTTCACTGTAAGAAGATGCAAACCCCATCTAATATTAAAAACAATCAATAGAAATTCTGCTGATATAAATGTATTTTCACTGCAAGTGATATTTGTAGTGATGAAGTACAGCTCTCGGGCATGCAGTCTGTATGATTGCACGTCCAATGCGCTTGCTTCATTCTGCTCAGCACACTTGCCAATTAATTGGTTTTTTAGAGCAGGACATATTGATTTTGGCCATACCGAGGATATAAAGAAGAGCCTGGCCACTTCTGTGGATGGGTAATTGTCTCTTATTTGAACTGTTACTCCTTATTATTCTCACTGCTGTCACAAAAATGACCGTTTTGTGCATCTTCATCATCTTCACCTTTCATGCATGATAGTATGACCGTACGATGTCACTTCTTTTTCTAGCAAAAATGCCCTCTTCTTAATTTCAATTGTATTTAATCATTATGATGAAACAAAAAATTGAAGGTCATTTCATTTCTACACATGCAAGCAAATTAAGCAAATGATGATGTTGTTGCTTGTGCTGACATGAACATTTCACCTCCCTCAGCTCAACTTCAGCTGTTCGGATCTCATCGAAAGGGAACACTACATATGAAAATATGCCTCATTATTCATGTCCTCCCTCAAATATTGCAGCAAATGCATTTTTTGTTGATCTCATTGGTTTCCTTCAGGCCACAAACATAGGTATAGACACCAACATCACTGACACTCTCATAAGTCAAAGAGTCACTAAGTTATTGCATCTTAAACCACTAGGACGTAATCTTGGGCGTGATCTAGAACTTGAAATGAGAGTTTTAGCTTAAAATCTCATCTTATTACAATTTTAAGGGCACTAACTGATTCGTTGGGTATGAAAACCTAGGTTTAGACCCAAGAATTATCTTTCTAAGTTGAATATTAACTGAGATATAACACTTTAAAGATTCCGGCGGCCATCTTGGACGCCATCTTGATTTTGACCCACTTAGCATAATCAGAAAATCCTAGATTTTTAATATGTTATTGAGCAAGGCAATTAGGACCAAAATCCACCGAAAAACCTTTTGTATCAATTTGTTGTGGGTTAGGTGGCCAATTCTCATAGATTGACCCGTCTAAAACTTTAAGGATAGTCTCTAGCTGTCTATGTCCCGGTTTTCGGAACTTTTTGCATTTCCAGATCTCTTCTGTTTCAAGTTAGAGTTCACATTTTCATCTTTTCCATTTTTGTACTCAACGCTTCAGAGGCCAAAGAACAACTCAACACAAAAAAGACAAACAACACTGATTCAATGACGTAAATTATATTAGTAAGTTTTTCAGGTGCGTTCTCCATCCCACTATTAATGGTCAAACAGCAAGCACCATCATTCATTTACGTACCATATTAATGACATATACACATCTTAACAATATCATTGACATATCAATTGTATCATTACCCTAACATTTTACCTAAACCACTTACAATGTTAAAGTCAGTTCATAATTATATTTCAAGCGAAAGGAAAAAGCGCTCACAAAATAATTTACCATAAATTTATTGATAACACTACATTTAAATTTAATAACTAGATCAAAAAAGTACTATTTGGTTAGATTTGTGGTTTTCCTGCTAGGCCCTGCTTGCAAAAACGGTTACTTTTTTCCTCTGCGTTTGCTGCCTCTGTCTTTGCCTTTGCCTCTACCTTCGCCTTTGCCTCTGCCTTGGCCTTTGCCTCTGCCTTGGCCTTTGCCTCTGCCTTGGCCTTTGCCTCTGCCTTTGCCTTGGCCTTTGCCTCTGCCTTGGCCTTTGCCTCTGCCTTTGCCTTTGCCTCTGCCTTTGCCTATGTCTTTGCCTTTGCCTCTGCCTTTGCCTTTTCCTCTGCCTTTGCCTTTGCCTCTGCCTTGGCCTTTGCCTTTGCCTTTGCCTCTGCCTTGGCCTTTGCCTATGTCTTGGCCTTTGCCTTTGCCTCTGCCTCTGCCTTGGCCTTTGCCTCTGCCTTTGCCTTTGCCTCTGCCTTGGCCTTTGCCTCTGCCTTGGCCTTTGCCTCTGCCTTCGCCTTTGCCTCTGCCTTTGCCTTTGCCTATGTCTTTGCCTTTGCCTCTGCCTTTGCCTTTGCCTCTGCCTTTGCCTTTGCCTCTGCCTTTGCCTTTGCCTCTGCCTTTATCAACTGGTGCCTTTTCGGTAGGAGCCTGTTTGGCAGCTACAAGAACAGGTTGTTCCTCAGGAGGCAGCACTGCAGACAGTACTTGTGGTTCCTCAACCTGGATTTCTGGTGCCTCTTCATTCCACACGAGGGCAGCATTGTCGTAGGACTCATCCACACAGAAGGATTGGCTGATGGCGTCGAACTTGTCAGGGAGGTCGGAGACATCGGTTCCATCCTTCAATCGGATGTCGTTCATGAGGCCATCGCAATCTCCACAAAGACCGCTCATTCGTCCGCCGTACGCAGCTGGTACGACAACTGTCGCCACCGAATCCAATCCAGCTCCGTAGAAACCAATTTCAATGCTGCAGAGATCGGCGTGCAAGACGATGAACTCATCGTCCTTCGAAATTCTGAACTGGTCCATGACAAATTCCCTGTCAACATCTACTTCAATGAGGTCATCACCAACCTGAAAAAAATTCATTATTATTTTATACTTGGGGCCACCCATCTATAGGATCAATATGAAGGATAACAATTCATAAACTGTATAATGACTCTGTATACAGCAAACGCCAATGGATCGATTTGCCTTCAGATTGGGCATAGTGCTTAATATGAGTGATTGCGAGAGCCTGTCCATGGTGATAGATCTATACCATGATGTACACTGTAAACCCAGCTGCCGGCAGTTACCGTTAAAACAACAGTACATGCCGTAAAAACAACGGTTTTCTGCCGTAAAGTGGCACTTTTATGTATTCATTATGGTAGCTGCCATTAAAGTAGTGCAGCAGGTTTTACAGTGTATATGACTTCACACCTACAAAATGTCTTGAAAATATCATATGCCCAAGCTCCTCACACACTCAAACTGTGCTCTAATCTCTGCTTCTGATTTTTACTGTAACTCCTTAATTTATTCCAGATGTGTGTAAAGTTCTATAAGACAATCTTTGCTAAATAGTTGTAAACAAGCTGAATTACTAAATGGCTGCTCTAACAATAACTTTTAGATAATGTGGTCATTTTTTTACCAGTGCAAATATAAATCCCACTGATGCATTACAATACAAAGGATACCACACTGTTAAGGGTAGACTAGATGATCTTTGAGGAGGCTATGGATTTTACCCCAAGAATTCACTTTTTGCATGCATGAGGCACCAAAAAAACTTTTTGCATGCAAACAAGCGACATATTTCATTGAAATTTTAACATTACGGTACCAAGACTTCGGGTGGAAACAAATGTCTTTTTTTCATGTGCTGAGCAATTTTTTTTATCAGTGTCAAGTGGGAAACAAACTCTTCTGTTTTTTTTTTCACCAAAAATCCATAGCCCCCTTCAAGGATCATCTGGCCAGCCCTTTATAAAGGTATAAGGTCCACTCACAGCCCTGTTGGCTGCTTACTGTGGAGAACTCATGTGATATAAGAGTGATTAGAGCTGTTTCGACCGCTAATCCAAATTAACTTTTAGCTTAGTCCTGTGATGTCACTGGCTTGAAAAGGTTTTGTTTGTGTCAGTTATGGATAATGAGTGGATTCAACGCTTATAGCAGCATAGGCCAAAATAAACAAACTAAATGACTTAAGGTACTTCATCAAATAAGAAGATTAGCAGACCAACAGAAAACTGTCAATGATGTTGCAAAGCCAGCTAGCCAGTTGAAAATAAGAAAATTAATTCTTCCAGTGGGCCGCCAATCTGCAAAGCGCTCTAACTAATGTAAGAGGTACTTACGTAAACTCTCCTATCCTGGTCAAGTCTAACCCTGCGGTCAAACATCTCGATGTCCAAGTATCGAGGTTCAGTGACTCCCTGGATACGTCGTCCGTCCATTGTTGTATCTTGGGTTTTGATTTCCACGTTGAAACTGCATGGGTTGGAGGCGTTCATGTATTTCGTCATGGTGTATTCGCAAGTTCCGACAACCATAATGTACTCGTTGTCATACTGTTCCAGGATTGGATCACCTCTGAGGCGGCAAGTACAGGTGTCTGAAAATTAAAGTTTTTATTACCTTTTGAACTTCCAGAACTATTAGGAGTGAAATAAGAGGGGCATTCAGAAAGTTCACTGCTTTTTTTATATGGACACTTCGTGATGGCGAGATGTCTTTCCCGGCCACAATTCTTGGGCTTTCTTGGTCTCAATATAATCTGCCCCACATAGCTGAACATTCTGTTTCTATGGCAACCACAGTAAGACTTAAAAATATCCAAATTGTCCAAAATTCCAAAACCGCTGAATTTTGTTCTATGAAAAATTCATAGTTCAACATTGAAAATATGTGCCCATATAAAAAAAAAGCCGAGAACTTTCTGAACACCCCTCGTACAGTTGGTCTGAATGTGATTATAATTGCATTATATGTGGTGAAGTCTTCAGAAATGTTTTAATAAGTACAACTACCACTAGACCCTCCAAAAGGTAATTTACTACAGCCTGAATGTTACAACAAGAACACTTGGACACTCAGGTGGTATTGTTCATAATATGTACCTGATTATAGTATATGTAGGCCTCTACTCACAGCCAGGAAATTTGATATGCAAAAAGAGTGATGCACTTTGGAAATGCCAATTCTAGTGTCATCATGCTGATGATTTGTCATGATTGTACCCAATACTTTACAGTGAAACACTTTGATATAGGAAAAATCCTTTCCGGTTCATGTTGATTTTTGCATTCTGTGAGTCATGATACACCATGATTTGTCATGATTGTTACATTATTATTGGAAAAATATATGCAGCTGATGATTCATGATCACGACCATGTAATATAGTTGTAAATGTGACTAAATATAGTAGAGCAGCTGGAGGCCAAAAAGTGCAATATTTAAGAAGATAAATCCGTTGCCATGGTAACCGTCACTGCCAGGTTCGCACACAAAATCAGCCTTTCTTACTATCATTTCCTAAAACTAGAGAATTTTCCGCACATTTTGGTATATGAAACTTGCTGTTGTACTTCCGTGCGGGGTTCATCCTGGAAATTGGTCTCCAGCTGCTCTATATAATATGTGAAACACTTTGACATGGGATGATGATTCATCATAGGCATGATTTGTCGTAACTTCATAACCACAGCCCATACGCTCAAGAGATTTTGTTCGTCAGCTGTTGAGAGCACCAGTGCCAGTCCAAGGCAACTGGAGGCCAACAGGATGATGCCATGGGAGGAGGAGTGGTTATGGATAATATAAAAATATACTTCCATCATTAGCTTGGGTACTGCAATGTTGAATCAGCCTTGGCTTGGCTTGGTGCTTTCTGTAAGGCCAGACATAATTGATCTTTAGTTTCTCTAATCTTCTCAAGGCACTTTTTCTAGAGTAGGTCGGTAGGACGAAAAAGGAGGTGAAATCTCAGTTTTTTATACATGTCAATTTGATAAAAATTGTGGGTATGATAATTTATTTTCCCTTAGGCAGAAAATCGGTTGGTTCGGTCGCTCTGAGAAGCGAAAAATTAAAAAAGTCTGGCCTAGATGACAATAATGTCCTGTCTAGCCTCAGTAAAAAAAAATCATTCCTTCTTTCTCTTATTTACAATGTGTTGTTCGATCTTGAAATCAAGTTTTGTATAGCGAGTGCTTGAAATAAATAACTGACTCTGGTACATGTATCACAGTGCAGTACTTTCTCCTCCAACCCCCCCCCCCCCAATATGTAATGGTTGACCCAAAATTTTCTTACTGTTCAATTTCCTGACTCTTCCAGGCCTTTCCTTCTTATGGACACCACCTGTTTCTGCATGTAGTTGTACCATTCTATACACAAATCCCTTGCTGACACAAAGGCTTTCAGATATCTCTCGTACACTTTTATCATGCAAATATTTCAGATAAATGACTCTCCATCTCAGCTCAGGTGGATACGCCTTCATTTTGGCAGATGAATAGGAAATTGTCATCATGAAGGAAGACCAATCACTGCCAGAGCCTGGTTATGACAAATCATCCAAATGATGACCAATCATCCCATGTCAATATCTTTCATACACAGCTTTGGATCTTACAGATTCACAGCTATGGCATGTAATCTCGATCATGAATCATCAACAGCATATATGCTTCCTATACTGATGCAATGATCATGACAAATCATGGTGTATCATGACTCACAGAATGCATAAATCAACGTGAACTTGAAAGGATTTTTCCTATATCAAAGTGTTTCACTGTAATGTTAATTTGATTTAATGACCCTAATCCAGCTTGTTGGTGACAATCCAACAAAGGATTATGCATCTGATTTTTACTCTAAAATCAGTTATGACTAATCAAATGGCCTTCTCTTGACCATGAATAATCAAACAGCCTCTATGTTTCCCATGTTGAATGGAGAGAAGATGACACTTCATCAGCTATCATGAGTCACAAAGTGCATTTTTTCAGTGCAACAGTCCACTCTGTTTGCACATCAAATATCCTGGCTGTAATTCAAACAACAACAATATTGTGTCTGAACCTGATTTCACTTCCTTAAAAAGCTTTATCACAGGTTGGTACTGTGAATTTCAAACAAACTTCAGTTGTCATCAGTTTCTCGAACCAAAATCCAAAATTTTGTCATTGCAGGAAACCATGCATGCATCCCATTTATCAGTTATCATGCAGAGACATTGAAGCTCAAATTAATCTGCAAGTGAAATATGATAAAAATTATTATAAGTTTAAAGTGACTCACCTTTACAGAAGCTTCCATCTCCTGTTGTTCCTGGTGGGCATACGCAAACATCTTCGATGCAGTCGGCCAAGGGATCGCATCCGGCAGAACACGGAACTCCTGGTAATGCAGCGTCCGGGTTGGGATTAAAGTTATGGTTAGATATTGCACAAGCCTCAATAAAGGCTATCCACAGTTGTCAACATCTGCTTTGCTTCCGTCACCAATATCAAAATCTCTATTTCTAAGCGTGCACCCAACACCCAAGCAAGTGAAGCGACTACTTCTACAAGCAAATTTTTTCAGAGACAAGGCAAGAAATGAGAGCCTAAATTTGACATTACCTTGTTGAATTGATGAATCGTTTCCAAATCATCAGTCATGGTGACCAATTTGCCACATTGCTTATTATATTTGATAATTCTTGCCAAACCTCTGTAAAAGCACTCAAAATGCCTGAAAAGGCAAACATTTCCTCCACCATCAATTCACCAAATTCTAATGATCAAACCATGTTTCAAATCTCTGAGGTCACTCTTATCACACAGTTCAAATTAAAATCCACGATCTTCTTGTTCATCTTAAATTAAAAATTTCTGCGGTCAAGCTTACATCCTGCTTCATCAGAGGCAAGTTGAATGTGGTAGGGGGAATGGCCTGGAGGTTGCATATTTATACTGTGGCAGCCATGAACAGGTGTCACTGCAAGTTCGTAGCTTGGAGTGGGAATGAAAGTTTGAGGGGGGGGGGAGGAATTGCATGATCAATTTGGATCAGAAATTTAATTCTTCTCAGCAACTCTTAGAAAATGTCCATTACAGTCAGCAAAATATTGATATGCAAAAGTATGGTTTCATACAGATTTTTGCACTTCGGGAATCATAACAGCTGATGAAGTGTCATCTTCTCTACATTCAACAAGAGAAACTGTTTGATTAGCCATGATCAAGAGAAAGCCATTTGATTTGTCATAACTGATTTTAGAGCAAAAATTAGAAACATAATCCTTTCGTTTGCCTGTCACCAACAAGCAGGATTAGTCTCCTTAAATTGACATGCATTGGTATACATATGATCATGACAAATCATCTGTATGATGACTCACGGAGTGCCATTTTCACAGTGCAGCAGTCCACTCTTTCTGCATATCAAATTTCCTGGCTGTAATTGAGCTGAGAAACCGACGCTATGGTCAGGATCAATGTCATAATTTATTTATAGTGGTTATTGGTCTTCATGGTTAGGAAATGGCAAGAAAATGTTCATACTGCGCAAAATTACGTTTTTGCTGAATTTATTTGGGCCAAAAAATTTCAAATGTGAAAAAGAGTGGATAATAAAGTCTTAAAGATTCCTGGAGTCTTGTCATTGCATGACAGTTATCTCTTTGACATTTGTATAATTTGAAAGTAGTTTATACACATATTAATTATGAAAGAAATAATTGAGTTTTGGGATGTGATCTGTAATTATTCGATTACCACACAATTTTAATGTGAATGAGCATTTTAAAAATTGTTTGAAACAAGTAATTTCAACATTTGTGTCGCTTTTAAAAAGATCATCCCCTTGCCAAGTCAGGAAATCTGCCCCTGAGGAGGCTCACCAGTCGATAAGGTGGGAGAGGACCTATTTGTTTATTCTCCCCATATGACGATGTTTGAACCTATCAGATTAAAGCCTTGCTGAATGGATGGCTGCATGTAAAATCAATTTTGCTTGTTAATAGGAACTACGAACATGATTGACTGCTACTTATACTGCTACTGAATTAATAGCAGATGTCCAAATTCTTTTCAACACCATTCACTAATTTCAAAATCATTTCAAAGCACAAAGAGGGAATTAGAAAGTATCTTTGGACAATTTTTGTCCATTAAGACCAAATCTGTTATCATAATACTAG
Source organism: Platynereis dumerilii (assembly GCA_026936325.1). Classification (NCBI taxonomy): domain Eukaryota; kingdom Metazoa; phylum Annelida; class Polychaeta; order Phyllodocida; family Nereididae; genus Platynereis; species Platynereis dumerilii. The sequence continues at coordinate 196,773 of JAPTHN010000037.1, read as the reverse complement.
AAGGCTGTCCATTTTCAAGGCTTTGCATGCCTCTCAATACATTTTATGAGACACATGAATTTGCATACTATACTTAGTGATGTAAATATGTTAATCCCATACCATCCATGTGGCAGTTAGTTAACCATTTTGTGAATCAAGCAACCTTTTCAAAGTGTCCTGTTATTTACTAGTCTTGTTTTTATATAATATCAAAATTGACTCAATAGTGATGACATGGTGATATGTTTTAATTTTTTTTTACTCCAAAGACACCATAATTCAATGACAATGAAGGCAAACAAAATATTAATCTCTGACTTTCCAGGATTATTCAGTGGGAGTTTGCTCAATCGGTGGCAAACTTCACTCCTCCATGGGTCCAAGGTTTGGCTTGTGCACTGACCAGGTCACATTGACTTATGTTGAACAATTTTCTTTGCCTATGTACAAACAGTTGCATAGGGGTCAAAATCTTTGATAAGCAAGTGAACCCTTCTTCCCAATAAATTACATTGGCCTGGTGCTTCACTAGCTTATCAAAGACTTTTACCCATAGATGTAACTCCTAGTACAGCAAAAAAAATTGGCTGCCATTCATGTCAGGTTTACACTACCCCCATTTTTGTTGAAATTTATAGCCTTTCTCGATATCCCAAATTATGGTATTTTATAAAAAGTTGTCACACGCCAGTTATCTTCCAGGTTTATGAAATTGAATCATATGTAAGTGTTTGTGCGGTTGTTACATGATCATACCAGTATAGTTTTAAACCACAAAAAGACAGTTTAAAAATTGGACTTCAACCACTCAAAAATGCAAATTTTGGATTATTTCGGGTCACCATGAAGTATAATCATCGACTGTGTCTTCTCAAGTGAAAAATATTTTTTTGAGCCGTTTCAGCGTTGTTTTCATCCAAAACTAGCCAAAATCAGTTTTTTGTCTGATTTTCAACAGCCTTTTTATGGTCTGAAAATATTGTTAAAATCATATAAAACCAGTGGAAATATGTAACAAATGATAGAATGTCATAAATATGGAAGATAACTGAGCTTTTATAGATTTTCATAGAAAATCATAAAATGCGATATTGAAAAAATTGTATGAATTTATACCAAAATTACCTAAAACCATGAAACAAGGACACCTTAGGGCTTCAAAAGAGTTTCCATATTGTTTGATGTTAGTACAAAATTAAAATTGTGTTGAAGATGAAGTATTTTTTGAAGAAACCTCACTTTTTCAAGTGTATTCAAACTTTTGGAGGGTAGTGTATTTCAGATATCCATCTTGATAACAAGTCTCTGATTCTCAGAGATTTATGTTTTCATGGCATTGGTTGAGAATCTATACTCCCACTTGTAAGCAGTTTGGGTGGGGAAGTTTGGCATTGAACCAATGGCGAAATTCACCTCACACTTTCTGCCAAATTACTGGGTGTTGAAAAACTGAGCCGAATTTGACCTGATTCTATGACATTGTAGTAACTTAATAATTAGTTTACAACTTTACAAGTTAGTTAAACTAGTCATTGCAAGAAACAATTGCTTGTTTTTTATAGTGTTTCTTTATAACTTTGAAATCTCTTCAGACAGTCGAGAATTATTGAAATGGGACTAACTTGCAGGGGGTCTTGTAATGGGGACACCATTTAATCTTAAGGGGGGCTTGGATTTTTTTTTAACAAATAATTTCTTGCTCAGTTTTGGTGAAATAAATAAAATCTTTTTGGACAGTCATGAAATAAATAATTTCTTGATGATTGACTTGGGAATGAATATTCAGGGACTCCGCGCGCTTGAAATAAATAATTATGGCCGCTGTTAAGTACTACGAAATAAATAATTTCCAAACGAGGAAAACTCCAAGCCCCCCTGATTACTAAATGGTCACCCCCTAATGACAGAAGATTATGTTCTTGTGAAAATTTGTTGAAAGTGTTTACATCTTTTGGTGAAGCTTTGCCACATCATCAACAGCTGACCATAAATGGACGGCTTCCCTGATCCTTTTATCATGGACCTAAATCATTAAATGTGCCTTAAATATACAATTTTTTGAAAGGTTTGGACTGTTGGATTGAATAATAACTGACATAAACATATATTCCCCAAAAATTTTCAACATACTAATACACTAGCCCTAAAAAGTAGGCCTACATTCAATCGACTCATTTTACATGTTTTTATATTTGATCAACCATGCTATAAAACTTTATAAGTCATTGAAATTTATCTGCTGAATAAAAATTGGCTATATAAATATCACCAGATGTTACTGTTCCTTTTGAATTTTCATTGGTGTCACTGACTCTGACACAGGATCTAGTTAGCCTAAAAATAAAAACCCTTTTGTGGGTTTCTTGATAAGAATCAAAATTCTTATCCATAACCATTAACTTGAAGAAGGTCACATCATGAAAAATAGCATGCAATGCATGCACTGTGTCCTCAAGCAATTTAATAACCCCTTATAACTCAATGGGATATGATCATTGCATTGACACATCTCTATAAATTGTTAAAAGTTACATTCTATCCATCTACACGTGTCAATCTATCTATCTATCTATCGATCTGTCTGTCCATCTATCAGTCTATATATCTATCTATCTTCAGTAATTGGCTGAAGCATAATCTCAGGTTGCGATACGCCCCACTATGTCTCAGGGCGGAAGGGCCAAAGGGAAGAAGAAGAAGATGCTTCTCAAATATCTTCTGCTCAGCAAAGAGGAATTTGGGCGATTAAAATTAACTATTTACAGCAGTGAGACATAAGATTAAAGCCTGGGCTTCTTTGGCAGCAGTGTAAACACTGGGCATCATAGCTTCGGGTGGTTCTTGCATCTGTGGAATGCTTTTCGATCCACACCAACTTTGACATGACAATGCCATTGATGACGACAAAGGGCCTGAGGCCTGTTCTCAAACACAAACACTGGACAGGCCTGACACTTTTTAAAATCTAGGTGAAAGATGATGCAACATGGAGTCATTGGAGTGGAAGTGAGTGTAGATGGCAATTACAGCCGATCAATCTGGTACGGTCTGTAAATTTGATATTCAAAAAGAGTGGACTGTTGCACTGTGAAAATGGCACTTCGTTGGTCATCATACTGATGATTTGTCATGATCAAACCAATTGATACTTTCAATGTTAATTTAATTTAAGGAGACTAATCCCACTTTTTTGTGACAGGCAAACAAAAGGATTGTGCATCTGATTCTTACTTTGGAATCAGTTATGACCCATCAAAATTTAATGGCCTTCTCTTTGTCATGACTAATCGAAAATACCTCTATGTGTCCTGTGTTGAATGTATAGAGAAGACGATACTTTATCAGCTATCACGAGTCATGAAGTGCCATTTTCACAGTGCGGCAGTCCAATTTTTTTACACAGTCTGTCACTTTGATATAGAAATGATAAGGACCAGTTCACTGTGAAAATGCACTTTGTGACTCATGATAGCTGATGGAGTGTCATCTTCTCTACTTCAACATGGGAAACATAGATAGAGGCTGCTTGATTAGACATAATCAAGAGAAGGCCATTTGAATTGTCATAACTGATTTTAGAGAGAAAACATTAAAAGTATTGGGTATGATCATAACAAATCATCAGCATAATGACACACGAAGTGCCATTTTCATTGAGCAACAGTCCACTTCTTGTTGTTGACCAATAAAAAATTGAAATATTTGTTGCGTTATGAAAATAAAACACTATTTTAGTTACTCACTAAACATAACAACTAAAATGTTTTATTGATATATTTTGACTGAGGTTCACCTTTATTAAATACAACATACATTAATTTAACAAATGTTGAATACATACAAAACATAATATATTATAGCACATCAAGGAATACAAGACAACTTGCAGCAAATAAATAAAAACAAATCAAATGAAACACCAATTGTCTTTAAATAGTATCATTTAGTATGCATAACTCGTGTTGACTTTTCAATCAATGTCAAGGTCGCAGCACAGACTATAAAAGCTGGAATGAGCCGGAATAATTACACTATGGTTGTTCACATCGAAAGACATTGATTTTGTACTTTTCTTGGCGACGTACGGTGAATCTTCCACAAAGCCATCCATGATGTCATTGTGACGTTTCGATTCAAAGTCAGTCAATGGCGTAGATGAGGTCATCGACTGTAAGGGACCTTCTGTGCAGATGATGACATCATCAAAGTTTTCGATAAACTCCGGGCTGAATGAATGTTGTTGGTAGAGGGCAGCACTGGGACTGGAGGCGTCCTCTGTTGTTTTCACTTGAACTCTTCCTTCCAGATCTATTTCCATGTCAACCAAAGTTGTCAGAGTAGTTGATGGAATTTCAGAAAGTTTAAAGTTTTCCTGACCACCATGGTCAATGATACCATTGAGATCAAAGTCACAAACAGTCATCATCTCCTGGAAGGTGCATTCAGCGACTCGAGATTCACCCATGGCATCCACTTCAATGTCTCGCATCAGTCTTCTATTTTGTATGCCTGAAAATGAGAAGCGAAATGTTATAAGTACATGTATAACTTCAGATGAGTTGTTAACATTCTAATTTCACTACATTCGAGAGAAACACAATCCGCATAGAAATGGCGTTAAATGTATTTACTCCTAGAGAGACAGAATAAAATGACCATGTTTAAAAACTTAAAAGGATTTGCCAGAACTTTTGAAATGCTTTAACATATTTCGAATTTGAATTTTTTAAGTTCACCAAATCTGATTGGTTCATGAATTGTCGTCAACCAACTAGATGAGGTTAAAATGTTACCAGCAACTCATGAATGCTTATTGAAACTGCAGCAAATTTACTAGTTTGAGGAGTATATGCTGGCACTGTACACTAGACAATACAACAATGTCAACCACACAATTATGGACCCAGTATATCAAATAATAAATAATAAAAAAAACAGTCATACATATATTCCTACACCTTGAAAAGCTAATTGGTCAAAACTTTAGCAAATCACTCTTCAAAAAAACAATTCTTCACTTCTGCAACTATCCGGGTCATTTAATGTGAGGATTCATTAGATTACTTGCATTTGTCACTTGATAAGTTGTAAAGAAATCATCTAAATTCATGTTTGCAATTTCTAAAACTTCAAAAATCCTGCTAACTGAATAGTGTATATCTTACTTATTTGAGCAGCTCTTTCTATTCTTGAGGAGATCCACTTTGTCACTAAAATGATGATGACAGACAAGACAATGGTCAGAATGATGGCTGCAGCCAGGACAATCCATAGGGTGTTGTTGTTTTGGACAGGAGGGGCAACATCTGAAAGAAAAGAGGTGTTATTGCATTGTACAAGTGTCATTTCATGAATTACAGGTCAAACTTCTGAAGTTACTGGATATGCTGAAATTTATGTGTTGAAGATAACATAAGCAAGGGAAATGTGCATGAAATAATTATTTCTGACTTCAGGCAACATAACATAAACTCCAAAATCGTTCTTGGAACAACTTACGCGTCATATAAATATGGACATTCATATTTACAAGTAATTATTCTGAATATTTTATGTATTTTTACGTGTAGGCCTACATGTAGTTGGAATCGTTTAACTTGGGAGATTATTTCTTTCCAGATCAGATGAAATTTGAAAATATTCTTGAAATCTTTCACAGAAGCAGTGCTGACCAAAGGAAAACAACAGATTTTGAAGCTAAGCAGTCTGAACTTTAAGTCTAGGGTGACTGCAGATTGTCTTTCTCAGCACATAGAAATATTTTTATCACCCTCACTCAATAGATTTTGAATGTTTGAATCTATAAACTGCTGTAATTGTAGCTTTCTGCAGTATGATATAATATTATGAAGTTGAAAGAGCAAAAGTAAATGAACTGACATCCTTCCTGGTGTTTTATTCCTTGTAGAGAAGACACCAGCTCCCAAGGGAGTTGTTAAAAAAGTATTTTATCAAGATTAAGAAATTGATAAATACCTTTATGGAAGTAAGTCTGTGAGTCGGCCATTTTGAGGTAGTTTTGTATTCCAGGTGTTTCGGGTATTCCAGATCTGCAGTTGGTGAACCCTAATGATGATGAATCCCAAGGTATCTCCTTATATAAGCCATCATCAGAGGAACATGACATGACAGGAGCCATTTTGATGATGTTGAGTTAATTCTAAGACCATCATTTGACACATCTTGGCATGCTAATGAGAGCTGTAAGTGGGAGAAGCTCAGGAAATGCCATCTTTAAATATGGATTGCAATCCAGTTGCCATTAATAGGTTCATAGTAATCTCCAAGTGCAATTAACCATGTTAACTGTACATAGGTGCAAGGTGGTCCAGTGTTAACTCAATTGCAATCAGGTAAGACACACAGAAGAATACTTTTACTGTTATTGTTCCTGTTTGTCCATTGTTATTGTAATTAAAGAGTGAAAAAGTAGACCTACTTTAGATGACTCTTTATCAAAGTGATATTAACCTTTGAGGTGCCAAAAAATATAATCCTTGGTATAATAGCACAGACAAGATATGTCCAATAGTTGAAGTCCATTGTAATTATCAGCAGAACAAAGACAGATAGCAGAACCATGAATTGTTCATATTCTGTTTGTCTTACAGATTGGCTCACATAGGGGGATATTGTCAGAAATCACATGGAGGTATATATCTGTTTAATAACATAGAGGCATATAATTAACATCATTAGAAATTAATTAATAACTTTGTGTTTATAATAGCATGGCATAAAATGATCACCGGGTTGTATTGATTAATTGAATAGATATACAATGGCATTAAAAGTGTCTTTATCTTTTAATAATTCTTTAATTATAATAAGCAAAATAAATACGGCGAACAAGGCCTGTATGTTCATTTTGTACAATGAGCATCATTTTAAACGCCCCATGTTATTACAAACTAATTTTACCAGGTGTTTGTTCCAATATTTAGCCATATACTTTGGCGGGGGTCATAGGACCAGGCTATATTATGTGAGGTCACTACTGGTATTAGAGTAAGTAATTGGAGTAATATTAGAGCAAATGATTAGAGTAATTTTATGAAATCTTTGTCCAACATGGAAACTAGGGTGTTTCAGGTGCCCCCAATATTTTCCGATCCTGATTGACCTTGGTCTTGTATTGCGGTTTATGTAGTAGAAGTAACATGTAAAATTTTGGCCCATTCTATAAATACTTACCTTTACCAGAATCCACTTGAAGTTTATAATGCAATTCCCCATTGGCGAACTTGCAAATCCTGAAGATGTTGCAGAAATCAATGAAGGAATGGATATTTTTTCCTCAATCCATAGTTTCTGAGTAAGTTTTGGGAGGGCAATTCAAATCTGGCATCAGCTATTTTATAGCAGGTCTTCCTAATGAGCTAGGAAGTTTTGAATTTCCTAAAATTCTGCCATTTTATGCGGATTTTCACAAATTTGACAGCTTCTGGTAGCTTGGTAAATGGGGTTATACAAAAAATAACACCAGATTTGAATTCCCTCCCAAAACTTACTCAGGAACTGTGGATTGAGGAAAAAATATTGATTTCTTCATTGGTTTTTGAAATATCTTGAGAATTTGCATGTTCGCCAATGGGGAATTACATTATAAACTTCAAGTGAATTCTGGTAAAGGTAGGTATTTATAGAATGGGCCAAAAGTTTACATAACATGTGACTTTTACTACATAAACCGCAATACCAGACCAAGGTCAAGCAGGATAGGAAAATATTGGGGGCACCTGAAACACCCTAATGGAAACACTTTGAAAAAGTGCTGCCCTCCAATGAGAATTGGGTGAGCAACCTAGATGATGCAGGAGAGCACACGGAAGATAGATACATGTAGATCTATAGCTTTGCAGAAAAACAAAATTGTAATTTCAATAACTGACTTTTGGGTAGGATTCATGAACACCTGCATGTTTATAAAGAGTGTATAAAGATATTTTTCGGGTCTTGAAGTGTTGTGAATTGTGTCTTAAACCAAGAGCTCATGGATTTGATTTGGCCCTAAAGTATTGCAGAAAGAAATTTGAAAAATTGTCTGCGTCTGACTGTGTGGGTCAGAGAATCTTGGATAGCCAAAACTTCAATTTGGGAAGTCTGGGCAACTCATTAAACTATCTCAGATAGATAGTCTATCTATTCCGTCTTTTTGCTCCTAAAAAGTCGTTGATGTCAACAGACAGAAGAGCAATTTCTAAAATTTGGGTCAAATGACCCCACTCTCCAGTCTCCTCTATAATTAACAAGCACATAGTGCACAAAATCCCACACATCAGAATCTGTGTCCACAAGTCCCTAGGTGGCAGACTGAGTACTGGGAGGAATGACCCCTGGTCAGTAAATGCTCACCAATTCTCATGTACATACATGTATTTCATGGTCTTTGTGATTTTGGATGGACACCATTACATTTATGAATATCAAAACTGAATCCCCTACAACATAGGTGTGTGGGGATAATTAGGTGTCTTTTTTAGTCCATCAAAAACGTAAAATTGTGGTGAAAAAAGAAGATACATAATATGGCCTGGTACAAATTTTTGCATATTTCAGGTATATCCCGCAATTTCGAGTGAACACCATGAAAAAACCAATGAGTTCACATCATTGAGTTCATCCTGGTGAACTCATTGAAATAAATTATCTGACATTGTAATGCAAACAATGGGTAGTGATTGTTTATGTCATGACGTCACAATGGGCAGCTGGTGACGTCACAACAAACTGCTGCTCCTAACTTGGGAGAATTTGAAGTTATCAAGATTAAAATTTTGTAAAAACCACTGATAAAATCATTGCGGGACTCGTGTTAATTCAGAGCAGACCTGACACTCATGATGTTCATAGCTGTGAACTACACTGTCAAGGGGTTTTATTATAAAAACCACTGATAAACTCATTGCGGGATATAAATAAAACCCCATAACAGTGTAGTTCACAGCTATGAACATCATTCATGTCAGGTCTGCCCTCTGAATAACACTCATCCTTCGGACTCGTGTTAATTCAGAGCAGACCTGACACTCATGATGTTCATAGCTGTGAACTACACTGTCATGGGGTTTTATTATAGAAGCCAGACTTCTATCTGCTATGAACCACACAAGTAGCCATGTCAATACATTTTTTAAATTTCAACATAATCGGATTACTGGTTCAAAATACATGACTCTTGAACAGCCAGACAATGATAATTTTTTTAGCAAAATTTTGCTGATGTTAAACCCTTAGCTTTGACAATAATATGCAACATTTTATCAAAGGCCAGACTGCTAAAATTCAGCCATGGAAGTTCTGAAACTGTGATTAGCAATTGATTTTGATACTTTGTGTACACATCAAGGAGTGGCAATCAGAGTGCCAAGTCACAAATGAAGCCAAAAGTTGTCCCAACCCTAGCGCACATTGCCTTGTTTTTACCCATGCAGTCCAACTCAGACATGCTGCTAACAATTCGTCATTACAATATCTTTCCTTAAGAGTGACTCAGTCCATTACCACAAGAAAAGATGCCCCTGCACTTTTGTATTTACAGTTGATGCAAAAAACTGTTGATTTTCCCAACCCTAACATTCTGTCCCAACCCTAACATCTTCTGTCTAGCACTTCTGGTGCCCGATGCAGCTTTCTGGCCTAAACCAGTGATGCAGTTTTGCCGCTGTCTACTCAAAAATAGCTTTTGATGTGTTTGTTCAGTTTTAAACTGAAAATATTTATCTCAATAGAGACAAGGAATCAGGAAAATTCTGAGCCCTTGATGAAAATGTAGGAGAAGACGTAATTGTATATAGTCACAGCTTATCGCTGAGTTTGTCGGATTTTAATCACTAATAGGCCTATAGCCAGCTACATTTTGCAGCAAGATTCAGTTCATAAAAAACACTTTTATTTTTCACCCTTTGTCACGTTCTTATCTGCACCAGGCCATATGTATGATGTGTCAGAGGATTAAATTAACATACAAAAAAAAAACACAAACTCGGCGCTCCTAACATTTTATTTAAATGTATTTTACAATTCTTGGAAAAGGCTAAAAATCAAACAAACAATCCTGTTTAATTGAGCAAAGACAGTAACCAAAATTAAAACGTTGAAATAAAGAGTAAAAAATGAACAGCAAAACGTTATATAATTCAAGATCCAGGTCTAGTTCTTAAAACCAAATGCTTTGTCGTGATAGACAGTTGTACACGATTTAAATTAAACGTTTGAGTATTGCACAGTTCTAATAGATAGTCAATGCTTGGAGTGAATGAGACAAGTAAGAAAAGGGACGTTTCTCTAATACACCACAGGTGGAGCCACTATACGAAAACGAATGATAACAGAGACACCTTGCAACATCACAGGAACTAACAACAACACCACACAGTGGCTCTGCTGGGATTTTTAGAGCTACGTTCCTTTTCTCACGTCGCCTCTGATGTTGTGATTCATGACACATACTCTGTGAAATATATGAGCACAAGGCCTCCAAATTTAACAACAACAACAACAGACAGTTTAACAATTTAACAAATTTCAAGAGACGATTTGCACTGAGCAGATGACAAGACACAGACGACACAATGACAATGGCGGCACTTGTTGATTGATGACGTGATGTAAGTTCTGATCAATGAAGTTGATCAAAGGTGAAGTATATGATTGTCATTGACTGACGTGAAGATGAACTTTGTTGGCGGTGGACATAATCCTGAAATACAGCCGTGCCCTTCATTTGCACTGTAAAAAAAGGCGTGAATATCCGGAGTGGATGGATGGACTTCAACTGAAGGTGCACAGGCTATGAAAAGATCGAAGCAAATGCAACTCCGAGTGGCCCGCTTCAAGGCCGTTTATTGGCCATTCAAGGCCATTTCTAAGGCATCCTGATGACTTGAAGCCCAGAAAGATGGCGGTCAGCCATAGGGTAGTATCTGGTGTCGTTGGCGACCTATTGCATTCGGCCCGGGCTTGGTCGGGGGCTAGGTCTTGGCTTGGCTTCCCCTTTCAGCTCGGTGGCGTCAAGGTTCTTCTTGGCGGCAGCTTTGACCGTGAGTTTTGGGGTACCCGCCTCGGTCTTGCGAAGGGGAATTGTGCCAATGATCACCTCGACTGGCACCTCCAGGCCCTTGCCGCTGCCAGTACTAGCCACCAACTGGAAACAAGCAGACGAAAAGTCCTTCAGAAAAGGTTCGACAATACACGAGCATTCAGTCTTCATTATTTTAATAAAATGGTCCTTTACCATGAAAATCACACAATTCTAATACGTAGTCTATACCATATTGCATTTCATCACGAAAACCCCTCAAAACCATTTTCATTATTTATATGATAGCCTCAAAGAAATCTAAAGAAATCTAAACTAAATTTGCACCATGAATGTATGCAAAGACAAATCTACAGCAAATTCTCTCATAATAAAATGTCACCACTTACTTGCACTCCTGATGTTTATATCATAATGATGAATTATAATATAAGCATCACTCAATATAATAAACATATTAGTATTTATCTTTAAGCATTATATAAAAGTATCACTGATAAACTCCCACATTGGATGGAGGTTGATAGAATACAGGCATGCATCCAGAAACAACCAAGCTATTCAGGTGGGGTAAATAGAAGTTTGTAGCAAAGATTATTTCTGTTTTCAATGGCAAGGAACCAAGACATCTACCTGGTGGCTTGTTGTTGAGGTGTTAAGGTGTTTGGTTGCAAAACAGGAGTCATGGGTTCGAAATTGAGACATAGCTTGAGGCAATAAGGCAAAGTTCTGAGACAGGAATGGAATGTAAGACTGAATCCACAAGAGAGGGTTTAGAACCCTAGGTTTAGAACTAAGTTGAGAGAGAAAAGGAAGTGTCAGTTTTACTGTACTCTATGCACATTCTAGAGGAAAACACATTTTTGGGTAAGTAGGAGGAATGTTGTGTTTTCTGTGAAGTTTGGGATAAACATTGATGCACCTGGGTGAGAAAACTGTCATCAGAATTTGCATGGCATCGTGCAACAAATGCAATGTTCATATAAATACACAATTTTAAACAGAATAGAGCTTATCATTAAAAGTAATGACCAAAGACATCATTTAATGATACTTTAAAAAATGGAGACACTATAATAACAACAATGATCGCTTGTGACAATAAGAACATACATATGGTATATGATTTCATATAAAGAAGCAGGGTGCCTAATTGGCCTTAATTAGAGCAATTACAAACAAGAGCAAATGACATCATTTACAGACTCTTGCAAAGCAATTCTATTTGGACTTCAGGCAAGTGGAAATAGCAGTCCAAATAAACATCTGAAAGGCACATATAACAACTCTGATGGACACCAAAGCAATAAAAACAAACATTGTATCACAACTGTGGGACTTACAACACCCTTTAAACACACCCAAAGCACCCCTAAAACGCCCTGAACACTGAACCACCTAAAACACCTGAAATCAACCAAAAAGACATCAAAACACTCACCGAAACCAGATACTTGACATCTATGCATTTGCAGCCTGCTCCCAGCCTTGAAGGGGGCACTGCAGGGATGTTCTTGAGTTCATCCTCCCAAGTAATATTCTCCCCAGCAGTGATGTCCCTCCAGGTCAGGCCTTTCAACAGGACTGTCTGTTTCTTCGTCTGGCCCTCAGCCTTGAAGAATCCCACCTGAAACACCCAGAAGCAAACATCAGCACCTAGACATGTTGGTATGAGTCCTCTGGACAGTCAGACATGTGCAAAACATTAATTCAAGAACAGATGGACAGGTACATAGAGAAGATTTAAGTAGATAGATTAGTATGACCAGCTTGGTTTAATCACAAACTATTGGCCCTGTCACTTGTTTACATTGTAAACCTTGATGATATACAGGTAGTGATTCCATTACTTACTTCATTATCTAAAAAGATTAAAACAATCTTCCATTATAGATTTTTTTTTTGTAATTATTAAGCAACAGTATCAATTCTCAACTTGCAATTGACTTACCACATCATAATTATTGACATTGTCAGTAACTGTTAAGGTATAATTTAATTTTTTTAATACTGTTCTTGAAGACTCCTGGGAATGTGGAGAGTGTGAGCAGCTGTTTTAATATGGCTTACCTTGTTAGGACCCACCAAAGTTCAAGCTTAGATTAAAGTTTGTAATTAATGGTTTTGGTATTAATTGTACATTGCAAATTAGATGTCCATTGTTAATGTTACATTGTTACATGTAAACAAGTATGAAGTATAACAGAAAAGAACGAAAACTAAACAATTTATCAGAAAAAAGTCATTACAAATAATTATGAAGTATTTCAAAAAGAAAAGAAAAGTTTAAATATTATAATATGTTAATATCATTAGTTCAACTTCAATTAGACTGTTTGCATTAATGTTCAGGTCAATCTTTAGAAAATTTTCAAGAAAAATAACTAAGTAAAATGTTTAAATGTTTAAATGATATGGTCAACCCAAAAGTAAGCACATTAGATTTAGAATTAAGATGGTTGTTGTTGTTTTAGTGGGTAAAACACAAAAATTATAGTAGATACTATCTACTGCCAAACCGATGAACAAGACCACATAAACTGATGACGTCACCTGTGTCAGAGTGACCCTGACGTTGCGCAATGCCTTTTTGCTTTTGTTCTGGACTCTGACAGTGAAGGGGATACACTGTCCACTGACGTAACCTCTTTGTGGAAGAACTATTTGGCCCGTAACTGGTCCGCTTTTGAAACAAAGGGATCCGGCCATGGTGTCCCCAATGCCTTCGATGGATTTCTGAAACGAAAATATTTGAAAGAATTTTACATTTTATTTTGAATGAGCAACAAATCCCGCCTGTCTACACAAGCGCCCCTGGTGTCAGATTGGGGAAGCATTTGACCTAGATCTACTTGGAAAGTTGGAATAAGTAAGCTAATTCGACACAAAAATATTTATTCTGCGTCAATCCCTGAGTGCGAATTGCCACTATATATTGTGAAAACCTGTCAAACAATAGGTCTGTCTCCATTTGTAGTTCTTAATTTAAGTACAGGTGGTGTCTCCAAGCAATAGGAACTCTAATGGAATCCCCTTTGCCTTTCAACAAGGTGATTGGTGTTGTTGACCAAGCCAAGGAGTCTGACTTAATGAGTGTGTTTGTTGAATGTTTGGGTCAGCTACACTGCATTGATTATTTTTTCAAAACAGCAGTTCAACAGAAAAGTGTGTTGTTATCATACAGATTGGGGGATTGTAACGTGTCAACAACCAGATTATTATTAACTGTTGGTCACAGGATTTCACTTACTTTGCAAACTAACCAGATAATATGTCATTTGGTGGGCTCCCCCAAAGACAAAAATAGCCCTCCCCTCTTATCGTAGTGCCACCTACAGATAATACCTGTTGTAATCCCAATATGGAGACAGTCCTGTGGAGTATTATTAGATCTACTTTTTGACTTTTCGACAGTTTTCGAACCCTGACAAATGCATGACTATACTGAAGTTGGTTCAAAAGTTAGTTTTTCCTTTCAATGCAGTACAGTTTCATATTTACCGAGTTTGTTTTGAGACGCAGAAAGCTATTGATATATTTATACAGATTACAGACAAAGAAATAGTTGAGTAAATTAGATCAAGCCCCAAACTAGCTGTGGCATTTCCTCAGGTAAACATACAAATTAATACCTGAAGAAACCAAGGTCTTGGTCTGTAACACAAAGACAAATGCCAAATATATTTTGTACTTTCTTTTTCGTTCTCCATTTGTTTTTGTGTATTGTCCGGTGCATTGGTAGTATTGATGTCGTACCTTGGCACTGAAGTACCTTGGTTAAAAAGTATCTTGGTAATTGACTCCAAAATTCTTCTGACAGATGAGGTCATGACAAGTAGAAGTAACAAAGTGTTGTGAAACAATTATCAAGATTGATGATGCAGTATTTGAAAGAGAGAACTCTTGAGATACAGCAGAACTGGAGGCAACAAGTAAACAAAAAGTATACTGGCAATGTAAATAATAATGGGGCCTTGTGAATACATGTAGGTCTGCAAGTTACAGATGATTTCATAATTGTAGACACTGAGACTGAATTTAAATATTTTTCCAGGACATGTATTCTATAGGGAAAATGACATTAAAAACGCATGACACCATTTCTCCCTATAGAATACAATGTAATGTCCTAGAAAAATATTCACATTCAGTCTCAATGTCTACAATTATGAAATCATCTGTAATGAAAATACATTTGGTTTTAAAAGCACATACTGGTATTTGCCTTGAAGTTATCTAAGGGAATTGACTACTAGTGCCATTTCTAAGGAAAAAAATACTGCTGTGGTCTACGTGTATGTTCATATCAAAATTATTTACGCAATCCAAAGCCTCTGAGGTAACCTGTAACTGTCTCACAATAATTACAGACATCAATATACATTACAAGGAAAAGCGAAAATGGCTGACCCTGGTATTTTTTCCCATTTTATAGACATTGTATATGTTATGATAACAAACATGTGACAGCTATTAACTCTCACAGGTGGTTTATTAGATAGACACCTGCCAAATTCTGATGACAGGTTGAAATCTGGATGTCAGTCAGCCCACCCAAATGTGAGTTATGTGATCTGGTCTGAAGTTCAGAAGTGGCATTTTATCTTCTGGCCACCAAATAACAATAAAGTACACTCTAAATAATTTCAGACAAAATTGTTTTTTTAGATTCAAAATGGTTTTTTGAAAAACCAAATTTCAATGCAAAAAACCAACATGGATTTTTTTTAAAAATCCATGTTGGTTTTGCATTGAAATTTGGTTTTTCAAAAAACCATTTTGAATCTAAAAAACCAATTTTGTCCCGACATTTTTTAGAGTGTACAATGGCTCTTGGCCAGGTAGCTCTTAGCTCTGCAGCCTGATCTGCAAACTGTTTTGACAATTCTTGGCATCCACAAAACAGATAATTCAAGACAACTCGAGAAATTCCAGACTGTCTAGTCAGTGGTTTGAACTTTCCCTGCCAATTCCAGTACCATTCTTCAGATGAGTCTGATCTGGTTTGCCCTTAGTAAACATCATAGTTTGAAATGTACTGCAGTGAATAATGTTCACACAAAAATTCATCGTAGTCTCAGCTTGATACATAGTCCCACAACCACACATATGGAACTCACAGTTACATCGGTGCACTCCACTGAAGTAAGGTTCGAAACAGGTAATTACAACAAACAGTCAATGCCAAACAATGCTAAACAAGATAATCCAGCTTGCTATTTTGTAACAGGGCCCCTTTAAACGTTGGCAGAGAATAAGAAAATATGACAGAGGCTCACAGAGCCTGGGATTTTTTGCCAAAGAACTTCTAATTTGAGCATTTGTGCATCCATTAACCACCTGGAATAGTTCATGGACTATATTTATATAGCATGGGATATCTATTATTTGGAATTGCTAACAGGAAAAATCGTATGATACAGATTCATAAGAAAAGGTAAGATAGATAATCCTATGGCCATGGCAACACAGAATTTTTTGCCAACTCACATTGAAACTTTGAAGGCTGTTAATCAAATATCACAGATGTTTCAAGGTTACACTTTGCATCTATGTTTTCTCCACATAAATACACAGTCCTTAGTGGTTTTCTATAGCTGACAGCAATTTGATTTTAAATGAAGTGACTTTTTCTGAAATATGTGCTTTCTCCAAGCCGACGTTTTGATCAAACAGGAAGTCATGTACAGCATGTACAGCATGTACAGTGCTGCCACGTTGTTGCACTATGTTGATGCCACAAAATATATAGTATGATGTTAGTCTTCTTGCCAAATTCTTAAAACAAACAACTGCATGTACACATACATGTACGACTGTATGTGTGGTCATCAATCAAGAACATTTTATCATGGATCAAAATCATCATTGTCTCTCTCAGTTATAAATACTTTAATGTCCAGTAAGACAGACATCTTGCAAACCATGTACATCACAAAAAGCGTGAGTCACACCAAAAAAATTAACTTAGCAAGACATATTGGAATTTGATAAATATTTTGTAGGTCTTATTGAAAAATATTTTTGCGAGGCATGAAAAAATATATATTTGAATGATATACTTTTTTTACTAATATATGTATTTGAATGATATCTGTATCTGTAGAAATGGGTCACACCAGTCTGGAAGTAAAATCACTCTGTCTTGCGGCTAACATTATAAACAAGTTGTGTTCGGCACCCCAATGAACCCCGGGCGCACTGTCACAGCAAAATGTTCATTTCCCAGTAGCCAGTTTGTGTTTTTATCAGGATAGTAATTCCTGATTATTTATAATGATGTATTCAACTTATAAAAGTGTTGATGAAGTTTGATCTTTCGTGGTTTGTTCAGCGAATTGTTTATTTTGTTCTCCTTGAAATTTCGTGGAGCAGTAGAAAAACAAACTGTCACTCACCCAATCTCTGCATCTTGCATTAATCTGGCGAGCAAAGCAGTATAGTTCTAAAAATCTGGATGGGATTTCACAAAATTAGGGGCTGACCATTTTTAAAACAATCAGGCTTGGAGTTTTCCTCAGCGGGAAATAATTTTTTTCATGTTAACAGTAATTATCCACATGTATTCCGGGCTGCTTGCCATCCAAACATATTCCTTTCTACATCGAGCAACACCCTATTAAGGGTTACCCCACCAGAAATAATATGATATAATATCAAGACTGTCCAAAAGGAATTTAGATGTATCCTTTTCACTAAAACTGAGCAAGAAATTATTTATTAAAAAAAAACTCCAAATCCCCACCCCTTGCAATTAAATGGTGGCCCCTCAGTTGACTTTACAATATATATTATGGACCTTGTCCGGATAAAAGACAACCCCCAAGTCCTAGTGTGCCCCAAATACCCCCTAATAACCTGAAAAATATCTGTATTCAAAGAATATCTATAGAAATATATTTATCCTTACCCGTGCATCCTCCTCTGTATTGAGATCAAGCTGACCCAGGACGGTGAAGTTCCGGGTGAAGTCGCTGTCTCCTTTCCAGGGCCTGTCGATGACCGCTTTGGCCCAATATTGCACTCTTCCGTACTGACCTTCGAAGGAGGAGGGCAAAAATGGCGGCAGGCGGAGGTTGAAGGGCCAGTCGTAGCGCCCTGGCTTCATTGAGTTGCCCTCAACTGAAAGTAGAAGATGGAAAAGATTTTAAAGCACTAGCTCACTAAAAGAAGTTGGTGATATCTGGAGTCATAGAAGTATTGCACTGTGTCCAGTCAATTTCATTTACCAGAGTGCCTTAAGGAACACGTCAGTTCAGATGCTCAGATGCTACTATCTGAACTGGCTTATCATATTCTATGTTACGTACGGTGACCACCCTTTGTAATTGCTCACTACAATATACACATACTCAATTGGTGTCAGCGTGTTCAATGCTCACATCATCAAATCAAAATTTCCAATAACTTTCTCTGATAAGATTTTATTGTTACAATGGACTGCATCCACCATGAAAGAGTATTAAAGTTGAATCCCACAGAATACAGCTGCTCCACCTATTGTACTCCAAGTAACTAAACTGTTCAACAAAAATACCCCAGCTGGTGGCTCCCCCGCTAGGTCAAATTGTTCATATGCATTGGAAAAGCCACAGATTTTTAAAAACAGGGGTAGGCTCACTCGAAGGCTGCTGGATCAGCCAGGAATAATGGCACTGAAATATAAATACACACATTTCGGGTCAATATACAGGCCTATAATCCAATCTAACTTTCATAAAAGTCGAAGAAGGAAACTTTGAGATATTCAAGTTTATTTTAAGGGGGACTCATTTTTGTTGAACGGTTTTTCATAATTTTCTCATATTGTGCACCACGTAACTCACAAAAAACATTGGTTACCCCCCTTCAAAGACTTGTTTTTCAATAAAGTGTATTTTCAGCTATATTCTTTTAATTTTTCATAATTATCTCTTGGATATTGTTTGAGTGACGCTGCTTTTCGTTATAAATCCCAGACTTTTTTAGTATTTTACTGTATGTTTTATTGTAATGACATAAGATTTTGAAAAGATCATAGTTCGAAAATTATGTTGGATAGCCCGCCTATTTTTTTTTTTATGATGGAAGCTTTTTTTTTAAGAACTTTTTGGCAAAGTTTCAAGAATATCTCATGGATTTTAGATTTCTTGCGAAGTGTGGGATTCAACTTTAACAAAAAGATTCCTGTTACTGAAATTGTGCCCATGAATATTTGTCAACCCAAACAACAATTCTGCTGTCACCACAAAAAAACTTTAATGTTTCAGGCTGGTTTTGCATGATACACTCCTGCTCATAAATATGGAATACTTTTTTGGAAAAAAATTGTCAAATAAATTAAAATTTCAGAGTGTGAATTTAAGCAAGGTCCATTGTAAAGGTCACAACATCATCTAAAATCACTCTTTGAAAGCCTTAACGATATTTTTTGCAAGAATTTTTTTATTTTTGGCTTTATGCACCTCACCCTAAAAAACACCCGAATTTCCATATTTCTTGCTGCTGTAACTTTTCCTGGGGTTAACGCTGCAGCAAGCATTTTAAACTACAGCATGTTCTTCCCTTTAGCGGTCATTGGAAGTAGTTAGGCTACCTTTGAATCAAACCATCATGTGCTCCAGCAGAAATTGCTAAAGTTATCAATTTCAATGGAGAATGTCTAAGTATTCCATATTTATGAGCAACGGTGTACATTTGCAAAAGAAATAATAACTTGAAAATTTTAGCATCAATTTATCCACATGGAATTATTCATGGACTATAACTATATTGCATGGGATACGTCTTAACTGAAATGATTAACAGGACAAATTGGAGGACACTAATTGAGAAGATACTTTTTTGCCAACCCACATTGAAACTGTGGAGTCAATTAATCAAATATCAAAAATGTGTCAAGGTTATACTTTGTTTTGTTTCAAGGTTATACTCTGGTTTTGTCCAGAGGGACTACATACACAGTTCTTCGTGGTTTTCTATAGCTGACAGCAATTTGATTTTATATGAATTGACTTTTTCTGAAACATGTTCTTTCTCCAAGCCAATGTTTTGATCAAACAGGAAGTCATGTAGGCCTACAGTGCTGCCACATTGTTGCACCATGAGGCTACTGAACAACAGTTCATTTTTTGGGAGGGTCGGAAAAATTAACATTCTAAAAGTTGTCACAAACATTTTTGAGTGTAGGCTATATGGTTCGATCAAAACTATGGATCTTCCTGCATTTTGAGTCACTGCATTTGAGAGAGTTGCCACAATGCCACATCATCCCATTGACAAAATTATTTCTCTCTTTTGTGTTATACCAAAAGCCATTTACCTGGAAGAGCAGACCTATTCTACATGATTTTGCAACCTGTTTTGTTATTTTTGGTTCTGCGTCTGCATTAAGTACTTGATACATCCCTGAAAAACTAAGCTAAACTTAGAAATCGAGTTCTCTTTTATCGCCATGTCAACAACCCAAGTGCCAAGAAAAAAGTGTACCAGAAAAAAATGACACTTTGCTGCATATACTGGAATTGCCCCCTGCATGGAATAACATATGCTCCCCAGTTCACCTTGCTGTGAGATATGCTATACATCAATTTGTAACTTTCTTATCCCATCTCTGAAACACTGTTTAATAAACATATAAACATATTCTTCACATATTGGAAGTCTTCATGGTTATTTTCAGCAATTCTTGAACACCTTTCAAAACACAGCTAACTATTCAAACTTATAATTGTAACTAATAATAGCAAGAAATGCAAATAATACAAAACTCGGTTCAAAACTCTCCTTTGTTAAGACAGAAAGCGTACATGCAGATATTACAATCCAAGTTTTGACCAACATCCCATGTATTATTTGCATGGAATATACAAGGATAAGCGTCTATCGTATTCGTTAGGATCGCACAAGCAGAAAATAGAAACTGGATGAAAATTTGTCAATTCAAAATGAAGACCATATTCTCCATACCTGTGACTATATATATCCCAATATCGAAATGATTACAATTATCTGAACTACACCTCACTTGAAAACTTGATGAACTGTGACGTTCATTTATGTAGAGATGTATTATTTTGCCATAAACGTTTAACCGTTTTTTATGAGTTCGTGATTTTGTATTATAAGTAATTGTATCATTTCATTATATTATGTCTAGCCTAACATCATTTTCAATTTATAATGGACAAATTTCTCCCTTTTGTCATAATAAACTTACATGTACATACATACACAGATACGAAAGCCATATTATGGATGTATCGATCAATTCTGAGATCTCTTACATTTTAGGTTTCGGTTGCGTGTCGAACACTCTCTAAGAATGTTTAGTACATTTTTTGTTCTATGGTTTTTGAGTTTCCTTTCTATTTTTGTTCTGTGGTTTTAGAAAGGGAGCTAAATTGAGAGTGACTTAACTCACACATTTACTTGAAGATGCCATCTGGTCTTTGTTTTATTCTGCTTACCTCTACATAAAACAAGGTGTTCTTGATGGTTGAAATGCCCATTACAAAAAAATGAAAGGTTTTGAAGTGAACTCCTTTCTGGCTTCCGTTAGCAGTTACATGGTCACTTGATTTTTAAGACCAGTAATGCTTCTGAAACCTTTCTTTTTCAGGTGTAAGAAATGTAAGATTTTAATTCCCTGATTGAAATTCTTGACTGGAAGTTTATCTGACCGGCCAATGTCCACAAGCAAGGTATCTGGGAGTCAAACCCGTCACTGCTACTTTTATGAATAAAAACAGCTCAAAGCAATAAACCGGTTCTTTTTTCTTCCTTTTTTTCAGAAAACAAGGTATGAAACTAGAGGAAGCATTTCCAGTTGCCTGAAGTGAATCATGACCAAGTCAACAACTACAACTGGTTTAAGTTTTATCTTCACAGTTGACAAATTACACTACAATGGAGTACAGGTAGTTCTAACCCATTTCAGCGTTCACTATGCATGGCCATCTACACTACTTTATGCCCACAAGAAGTTTGGGCTTTGGCTAATTGCCCAGACCTTTCTTTCTATGTAATGGGAATTCTTGCTCATTGCTGGAGTTAATGACCTTGTTCAAGTTGTTATTGTGCACGTGTGCACATAATTTTGCTCAGGACTGAAGCTTCTGGAAATAGCCAATTAGAACAACAGTTTCTGTGCAGCCAGAGCAATGTAGGTATTGCAATGATGGTAAACCATTCTTCTCCCTGTGCTGGGCATTGCTAGGTCATAGTAGGCTCCTTGCGTTATCCCATGTTCCCAATTCTCAGCACTGCTGACTGCAGTGTGTATCACATGGGTGTACCACAGGGTGTCCAACTTTGCCTGCAGTTTCCCTGCAATAAATCTGAGACCAAAGCTGCAGGATGGACATCTAGAAGACCTGAAATGACCTGAGTAGTATAGGTAGTATACTGCCAGTTGTGCAACATTACTGCAACAACAACAGTTCAGCAAGGGTTATAAGTAGACCATGAGCAGGATATGTCCTGCTCAGGGGGTGACCCTTAGGTCACATGACCTTCCAGTGTTCTTTCTGTCTTCTTTGCACCCCTAGAAGTATTTTGGGGGGAAGCCCTAGGCAAGTAAATTAATTGCCCCTCCAGGCTAGACTTGTCTTGGCAATATGGCTGAACAAGCAAGGAGACTCTTGACTATAATACCCCCACAAACATGTCAAGCAGCCAAGTCCCCTATATTACTGAAGTGCATTACACAATATATTGTACATACAATGTATGTCTCTATACTTCATAGTAATAGACCAGAAGTATGTTGCCAACTGAGCATCCGAGTTAAAAAGACCAGAAAGATTAACATCATATACACCCATTCATGTTTATAGTATATCTTTTTACTTATCATTTCAGTAGAAGAATTCGGAAGGACAATTATATGACAATTTAGATTGAGTTATGGGTGATACACAGCTCAATAGAATTTTGTACCCTTGAAGCGCTGTCAGTGTTTGCTGAAACTGTCGTTGTACCAATTGAAATTAAAGTTATATACAAATTGGTATCTTCAAACTTCTTTTCGATTGACATATACTGACCGAGGCAAGGCCGAGGCCATCAAAATATGGCCACGAGACTGGTCCCGAGGCCTCCATCACTGGCCATAAGACACCCGAGACTGAGGCAAGGCCAAGGATTTGGTATCCGAAACTGAGCCAAGGCCGAGGCCATCAAAATATGGCTACGAGGCCGGCCTCGAGACCTCCAACACTGACATTTAGTTTTCATCATTTTTTTCTCTTCAACATACCATGAACTCCATCTTTTCTTACCGCCTGCAATACTATTGCTATCTCCTAAAATACCCGAAATATCTGTTTTTCGTTATGTCAATCTAACCAACATTCACTGAGGTTATGTTATCCACATCGATATGAGGAATAGATGTGCTCGCTTCATTCACTTTTACCCTCCCAGGGTTGGGTTGTTGTTTTTTTCTAATAATGAGGTCAATGGGGGAAAAAACTGGTTTGTATTCTGACAGATTTGCGATGCCACACCTTGGTAAGCTCAACATCATGATCTTCTGTGCAACCTATACCTAAGGGTTGGATAGGCTACTCTGCCATATTTCAGATAAGTATTTAATCTAAGAAATTTTTTACAAACTGTGGAGGTTTTATCCTTGTCTGCTGTGGTTGATTCTGAGAAGGATTCTCTACAGACAGTCACTCAATATTTTGAAGTTGACCCTTAAAAAGTTGAAAAGGAATCAGTGCTTGAATTTCTGGTCTCAAAAAGACCATCAGGAGCTCACAGAGATTTTAAAGAAAGTTAAAAGCTCTTACTAATATTTACATGTAAAACTTAAGATCTTTGAGTCAAAACACATAATTTTCTTTCACTCCATCAAGGTGCTACATACATAATTAAATATTTTTTCAAAATCATCCTGAATGATTTTTGGTTCCTGCCTTGCTTTATTGGTGAAAGAAGACTGGTAGTAACACATCAGAACTAAGAGCATGGTTGAGGATTAACCCTAACTAGTATTTGGTTGCCACAACCATTGTCTTGTTTGCATTACAATATTTGCCTACTCTAATATTTAGTTGTAATAACCTTTTGGATTGGTAGGACTATAGACGTCACCCAATGTATCACAATTAATCTGGTTTTTTGTATTTTTGTTGTGTCTGCCAGAAGGTCTGATGGATTCAGAAACCTCCTAGAGGGTGATAACAACACCCTTTGGCAAAGATAGATTCACACCATACTTCAACAACAAAAACAAACAAACAAGTACCTTCTGAAGTGCTTTATCTCAAGCATCATGTACTAAACAGTTCAACAAAAATAAGTCCCCCTTTACGAAAACGTGAATGACTCAAAGACCTCTTCTCCGATTTCTGTGACAGTTGGCCAGTTTGTAGGCCTGCATATTGACAGTGTGCATGTGTATTTGTAGCCTTATTGCTTAATTTTTGTTTGAGCCAGCAGACCCCGAGTGAATGTACCCCTATTTTCAAAAATACAGAGTTTTGGCTTTTCCAAAAAATATTTTACCGAAAGGTGTTTTAAACTCCACTCAAATTATTTGTTATTGCATCCTAGGAACCTAAACTGTAAAACTGTTACAAAAGAAGTCCTTAGTTGTCTTCTAAATACGATTGAGAAACAAATTTTCTCCAGACACATGATGAAGTTTATCCATATGGTGGCTCCCTTACATGGTGAAATTGTTCGTATCCCTTGAAAGAGCCTGGGATTATTGAAAACAGGGGTATGCTCACTGGAAGGCTGCTGGCTCAGCCAGGAATAATGCCACTGAGCTATAAATACACAAACGTAAGGTCGATATACGAGGCTATAATTCAGCCAACTTTCATAAAAATCAGCAATGGAATTTTTGAGATATTCAAGTTTATCCAAAGGGGGACTTATTTTTGTTGAACTGTTTAGTAAAAAGTATTTGTTGATAGTGTGTTATACAATGTTAGTACCTATGTATACATTGCCCCATCCTTGTGCCTTTTATCATTCTCCATCTGCCTGAAGTAACACTATACCATATTTTTCTGTGATTCTAAGTTGGTATCTGGGAATAAACATTTTGGATTGGTCAGGCATGCTTTGGGACTGATACCATCAGTTCAGTATGTGGACATACAGGAGGCTGCAGGGTTAGTTGTGTGGGCATATCCTATATGCATAAGTTGCTCAACTGGTCATGCAGCATATTTACCCTTTGCCCTTTTTCAAGGCTGAGAGGGTATCACCCTAAGCAAGGGGTCTCGGGGTACCCTCAACTCCCCACTATGGTGCTAGTTGGACAGCTGCCCCCTAATTGAATGGATACATGTATTGCATGTAAACCAGTGTTGCAGCATTATGTGAAGGTAAAGTTTGGGGCATCTTGACTTGAATAAATAGCATGAGGTGGTTATTGGCTTTAGGATTTTTTTTCTGATAACATAGAGGCTCGTTTAGTGATACTCTAGTGGTACATTGCAGGTCTTCACAATAACTTTTGTTTTCTAATATTCATAGCGAATTCAGATCATCCAATCGGACAGCAAAAGTTTGTTTCAATAAGTTTGTATTGTACCACAAATATGGCATTGTGTTTATCGACGTTTCGATACGCCTGCATTCTGTAAAAAACTGTCATCCGCACTATACTGTCTAAACATTTTGTGCATAACGGGCAAAGTAAAGTAAGTTGGCGGGTGAAAAGTCAAGGGATTGACAAAAGAATTTAATGCGTATATTTAATACGTATATTTTGGTTGACAAGTTATTAAAGAGGAATGCAGCTTTCGTTTCATCGGATTTGATGCAAAAAATTTTTGTCTACACCTAGCCGATGTGAGTTTCGTCTGTCCTCTGCAAATATTTTTCATAAAGGTTGATGTTACTGAAAATTTCCATCTAAGAACACTACCTCCGTTTTTTACCTTGTAATATACTATATTTCCACAGAATTCACAGGGACTCAGTATCTGTTGTGCACACCACATGGACTGTGCATGCCATTATTGTATCTATTTTTGCATGTCTGGTGGCAAAGCAGAAACTATGGCAACAGATGATAAAGGATGGTGATGAAGCAACCACAATAGTTAGAGGTGCAATAAACAAGCAGGAATGCCTGTGTGAGCTTCTGGGAATAGAGCAGACAAGAAGGTACAGCCAGGTAGACTATGTTGGCTATATGATAGAACTAAGACATTGTTCAGACATAAGACATATTACACAGTGGTCCTTTCGTTACTAGACCACCCCCGAAGGTCCTTCATGTTGATAGTACTGTATTTGCTCTCCTCAGTCTTGTAGGAATGCATGTTTTCGTATGTAGTATTTTGTGTTACGTTTTACCGGGTTCAACTAAAATGGAGGCTGTCATGATCAACCCAGATCGTGTGTCGCAAAGCGGTTCCTGTACGAATGTATGAATTTGTGGATTTTAGCATTGTTTTAGAACAAACCCAAATTAAAACCATCAACGTTTCTTCTATATAATATCCTATAGATATACAACTGGCAACATGAATAACCAATATTGTAGAGATGTTGAAGTAAGAAAAATACATGTAGGCCTAAACCTTTTCCATTACCCAAATTCTCATTTGTCTTCTACAATTTCAAACTTGAGAGTTGCATTCCCTCTGGAGACAACCATGTGGTCTCCTTTTCAAAATTGTCTAAATCCTCTTGTGCCTTTTGTTAATTGCAGTTGAAAACATGGGGCATAAATGAGAAATTGCAAGTTCATCACCAGGAAAGTTGGCAAGAATAACAAAAGGAAGTTATAAAACTGCTATGTACTGTGTTATAAAGAACCTCATAACTCTCAGAGAATCAGGAACTGTCACCTCATAAATAAATAGTTTGTTAGCAAGATAACAATTTGAAGGACCTCAACTACAAATCAGGTGTTTATGGGTAATTAAGGTGATTTTATCTTTGAAGAGACCTTCAGGAAATCAACAAGCAAGTAACATATTACAAAATAGTTTTCACACATTCATTGTTTAGTACACATGTAAAAGGCTTTGTGTGTTTAATTAAGGTTTTATGTATGTTTTATAATTGGCAAGGTCTTGCATTATCTTAAGTTTTTCACCACTTTCTTTGAAGCCTTTTTTGTTCAGGATCTATCATTGTAGAATGCAATAAAGTGACAATAAAAGTTTAAATGTTACTGATTTTGTAACCTTGTAGCAGTTTTACTATGGAGGTGATGTTTAGTAATCCAAGTTGTCACTCAATGGGTAATTGTGTACTTGGCCTTACATTCAAGCCATTGGGGTCACAACCTGTGAACTAAGGTTTCTCCTGTTCTATTCTTGTTAATGCCATCAGACATCTTTGCTGAACTGCTTGTCAAAGACTTGACTCCTTCATCAACTTGGCTCTCACATTGTTTATAAACATCTTTCAAGGAACTGCCTTGAACCATAGTAAGCAGTGACTTGGCAAAACCTCTGGTAAAAGTAGCCATAGTCTTGTGCACATTGTACAGGAAGGGAGCAAGAGAGGTAGCATAGAGTGAACTGGAAGCAAGAACACAATTTTCCAACACAACAGAATTATTTTCAACATAAATAAGAAGTGTTCTGAGCAATTTGGACCAAAAGGAAGTCCAGACATTCACCAAGCGGAATGGAAATGTGGCACTATCAAAGAAAAGGGGCAAATTGGCCAGAATATATATATCTCAAATTTGCACAGCTCAAGGAGACAAGAAGGCAATAAGGCAAAACAAAATTACTGAAGCAACCATCCAATTTGATATAATGGATGTATTGCCACATTTAAAGCCAAAGTTACGAGAGCGATAGCCCTAACTGAAGAAACTGTACACAGGCCTTACGGTCTGTAAATTTGTGAACATTTCAGCATTACAAATGGCAATTCCCCCATCTCCAGTGACTCCCACCCCTATGCATTCCACAGTCCATCTGCATCAGAAGGATGTCAAGTGGCCCTTTGCCCCAATATCTTGGATCTGTGCCCCTTGGCTCCTACTGGGCGATAATTGGTGAATCATTTGCCCCATTAGCTTTATCTCATCTTAGTGGAGTGTAGGACATTGTGCCAACAATCAATTAACTTCCTTGCACAGGTTCTTAGGAGCCTGCCATTTCATCAAGTGCAGGAATCCAAAAAACCACTCTCTCGAACAGTCTTCGGGCTATTTCTCAAGAGTCACGAAGGTTTTCGTTATGCTACAAAACGGCCAAAAAAATAATGCAAAAAACGCTTTAGCTGCGGACCATAGCTTTAAAAATAACAAGACTCTCCTACTCCCTTACATCTTCAGGCCCCGGGCTGTTTAAAATTTATGAGGATAAAGAAGCAAGGTGAAATGTAAGGGGTGAAACAGGAGCCTCTTGTTGTAACTCATCCTTCAGTCAGGTCCAGAATAATAGATAGGGTGTACATTCCTATGCATGAGTCATTTTTACTGTAAAAAGCTGAAGTAAAGATCGTTTCGGATCAATTCTCTTAGTTAAAGGTTGTGCGAACAACTACTCTCAAACACAGTCAGTTCTGCTTTTATCGAACACACCGAAGTTCTCGTCAGTGTCGCTGTAGTGCTGTCTAAAGAATTGTGTAATTGAACATTCTTAAAGGCACTTCGCTGTAGTATAATAAAATATGAGAGTATGTTTGTGTTAGTATCATCCACACCGCCCATTTATCAGGACGATGAAGACTTCAGGTAAAAGCTGAATTTCAGAAAGCCCAAAATTTGGGATACAATATGTTGTATGAAAGAGTTCAAATGTTCAATATCAACTCAGCTAAGGTCTGATAATTTGCCTGATGTGCCATAAAACTTTTAAGCCTCCGATGTCTTTTTAAAGTATACTATATGCTCTCACAAAGAAAACCTTAATAGGAATAACAATCAGAAAACCCGCAGTTTGCCAGAATACTGTATGTAAACTGTAGCAAGATCACTGCACTCATAAATCAGTAGGTACGTTGTACCATTAAAAAAAACAAAAAAGGTCGGTTG
The DNA here is from genome assembly GCA_026936325.1 of Platynereis dumerilii. NCBI lineage: Eukaryota > Metazoa > Annelida > Polychaeta > Phyllodocida > Nereididae > Platynereis > Platynereis dumerilii. The sequence goes on along the minus strand of JAPTHN010000037.1, from coordinate 167,794 downwards.
TCCTAAAAAGTGGAACAAGGTGGCGGAACGAAAGGCGCAGTACATACCTGTGGGGCAAACAATGATGGGTTCATCCAGGTAGACATCCACGTTCTTACGTAACACATTGGTGGCGCTGCCCTTGGTATAGGACCTTTCCTCTTTCAAGGCCACTCTTGAGATACCTTGAAGGAACAGCTTCACTCCTGAAAGGTCAGCAGAAATATTAAGTATCATTAAATCATGAGTTTATATTGAATTATAGTGGCTGTTGATTGATAAAAAGGTGGCAAAATCTATGTCGGTTTGCATCCTTACAATATAAGGCCATGCATGGGACAGTCCACCGAATCAAGTTCTAACATGAACGGATAGGAATGAGGCCATTATCTAGTCTGGTTCAATCTTTGTGCCAAACAAGTGTATATCTGGCAATGCATTTGCACAAAACAACCAATCTGAATCATAATATGTAATTTTGTCAAGGAAATATCTTAATGAACATTTAATTGCTTTTGGGCTTTCGCCTGATCACAGACTGATTTTGTACAAAACATTTGTACTGACACTAGCTGGTGTTTTGTCGGTTTCACCCGAACCTTTTTACAGCTCAATCTAACCTGGGCCGAACTGGAAAAAAAGATCACAGAATATGCATGATGACCTTTCAACAAAAAAAACTGACAGCCTGGCACCAAATAACCATGGGTATATATACTTTCAGAAGCAGCTTTGTGCAGATGGTTATATTTCCACTCTCTCATTGCTATGTCTGTGGGAAAACATATTGGACTATGTGTTACAGTCCTCATCACATTTACGTGGAATCTCAAGTTCTTTTCTATGCTGTTGATGACTCTATTCTAGCATTTTGTAATATATGTAAATTAACTGCAAGCTGTGATGTCATTTTAAATTGGGTCAGATTCACCAGCTTCTAGCCAATGTAGATCCACCAAAGCTAAGCGTCACAGTTTCAACACAGTGTCCGAGTGAAAATTGGGTCTGGGGAAAATCCATGCAAGTTTGACATCACAGCCTCTCAGCCATTGGGCTGCAAGAACAAAAAAAATCACATAACCTATGTGTTTACAAACACATTGTCATAGCCTTTTGTTTATAGCAAGTTCCATCAAAGTTTAAAGCTGTAAATAAGCAAGTTTGTAGATTAATCAAACAACTATGTGGGGATTATAACAGTTGTCTACTGTGAATGCTCACAAAGCTGCCATTTGGTAGGATTAGACTGGTGATTGCCTGTGATAGATCATTGGGATCACAAATGTAATGGTTCCTTCAATATATCAATGTTTGCACAGTTTACTGTCAGCCCATTGGCTATCAGGCTGTGATGTAATAGATAACGCCCTCGTTTGTGACAATATGCAATATATCCGAGGGCTTTGATCATTATTTCAGATAATGGTATTTATAAAAAAAGAGTGAATATAGCCTTTTTATTGAGACCAGTTACACTTGATTCAATCTTCCTCCTTGTTTACTGTCTGTGTTGTTCAGTTTTAATCCTTTGTTGGTCAGTTTTGTTTCAGTGTTTCCTTCAATTTTGTCAACTTGTAGTCAGCCAAGCATGCAATATCATGGTCAGGTGTATTAGCTGTGATTATATCAGAGCCAAATCCTGCCTTCTGATTGGCCAGAAAAAGCAAACAGTGGTATAAGATGTGGTTGCAGGGGCTATCCCTGATAATATGCTTACTCTGACACTGGGTTGAAACTGTGACACTCGGTTTTGGAGAATCCACATTGGCTAGAATCACAAGAATTGACTCCATTCTTCAGAACATTGAGAACACAGTTCTCTATTTCTGTCTGGGTGCTTGTTTTAACAGTACCAAACATGTGATTTATGAATAACACAAAGTGCTGTAATGATAATACTTTCTACACAGCGAGACATTAGCTTTGAGGTGCTTACCAAATAAATGTACTCTTGACTAAACAAAAGCAGTATTTTCTTTGTTGATTTCTTTCATCTGAAGAAGATCCCAAAGGCTGAAACTTTCTCTACATTACAGAATTTTAAGGTGTAAAGCTAATTGCAGGAAATGTAAATATTCTCTGAAACTGTAGAATCGTTTCGCCAGAGGTGTTCAACTCGTTCGCAAGCTGGGATTGCAAATATGATTATCTTGTCTGGTAGAAACATTTTACTCTTTACGATAAATTTCAACAACAAACATTTGGTTGTCAGAATTTGGATGCCAAGATCATAATATATCTGGAATCAAAGGCGACGAAGCTAGTATAGCCCTGAGGCTATATCTATACAACAACGAAGCCCACTTGGAAAAGCTTTTTCATTGGATCTCATCTTATTGTATACAGTACAAACTATTTCCATTCCCCTAGAAAATCCTATGTCTTTGGATTCATAAATATGAGATGATAATGTGACTTCCGTTCAAGATCAGGTGAATTAATTCATTATGATTTTTTCTTCGATCTCAAGCAATATTAACACCGATTAAATCTGTCTTGTATCTGCCATCAAAATGCCATTCTTGAAGATAAATATTATTTTTATGCTTGTGGGTTTATTGCCCAATTCGCAAATTATCATTCGCTAAATTCATTGTATTATTATCATTTTCATAGATATGTGTTTTTCCAGTTTGTACTATTTATCTCAAAACTGTTATGTCACAGATTTAGTTGCATAACTTTGTATATTACGAGCACACATTTCAAGAAACTGACAAAATGCATTGACACATGGATTATGCATGTTTAGCTTGTTTAACATTAGCACCTGCACTGGTTGATAGATGCTTTAATGAAATGTAACTGAAGCAAACAAATCTCAAAGGAGAGTTACACTACTGGCCAAAAGTTTGGAAACAATAAACTGTTCACCTCTGCCTTTATGTTTCACAAAATGGTATCTGGTTGTTTGGATTGTTACTTTATCAAATCAAAATAGACCTTAAATAATTTAAAGTGGATTATTAATGGTAAATTTGTGAAAATTAAATTTCAAAGGTTGCTCTCAAAAATGGGGATGTGTCAAAGTGAGTAAGCATTGGCCATTGCCATTTCATTGATTTGCCTGGCCACTTGTTTGGGGCAATTATTATTTTGAAAGCAATAAAGGAAAATGAATGCCATTCATGTACACTGTGGAAACTACTCATACAATCCCTCTTCCAATTCTGACATATTTTTCTGATCAGATAAGAACCCATGCATCCAAAGGCAAATTTCTGTAACACTGATCCCATGGCAAGCAAAATTCTGTTTCCTAACTTTTGGCCTGCAGTGTACAATGACTAACAACGAAATTTAATGTCACACAGTGATTTGAAATTGTGAAGACGAGTGTCTTGTAATAAACAATAAAACAGGCTTTGTTTGGGAAACATTGAAACAGAGACTCTTCTGGCAAGGTGTAACAAATGGCTAAGACAGAAGTTGTTTGTTGTGGTTGTATACAAAACATAACATTGCCTGGCAGTTTTAATTTCCTTTGTCATAAACCGTGATGTCAAACTCTGAACTGATATGTCACAGATTTAAGATTAGACCAATCATATTCAAAGATACCCTGATGATGTCACGGTTTAACTGCAAAATGAAGTTTTCAAAAAACACATAGCTATGAAAACGATAATAACTCTGTTAGTGATAAAATTCAAAGGGACGAAATGAACAATATTTAGCCAACCAATTTTGCTGCATAACAATTTCTTCAGCTATTTCGGGCCATTCAAACCCCATATTATCCTCCATAATGCCTAATATCACATACAAGCATATGCATATTCACTCATCAATATGCAACTTGGATGCTCCCCTGCCATTTTGCAGTTGCATTCCTGTACCCCCAGGCATTATCACCCCTCATAATGCAGCCCCCAGAATGATGAGCATATTACGAATAGGAGCAATACCCATCCCCAACAGATACCAAAAGGTCAAAGACAACCCAAGAATTGATGGCTGTTCCAAATTAAACCAACTAGCTATATTTACCTGGACTTTAGGGTTTTGCATATGCAGTGTACACTGAATGCAGGTAATTTGCTCAACAGTGGTGTGCAGAAAGTTGTTGTGTAATCTTGTCAAGGTGACCTGAATTTCAAAAATGGGACTATCACTAGATTTCCTCCCATTAACAATATTGCCAATAACAGCGTCAATTGATGGCCTATTGAAATTAATCAGATATATTTTCTCTTTTTTAAATGAAGGCTGCTGATGAAAAACAAACAAATATTCTATTGCTTGGTATCTTCAAGAACTTTGTGATATTAGATATTCTGCTTCTATTTTACCATTTATAAGTTGAAAATATGATGAGCTGAGTCTCTTTCACAGTTTGGGGCATTATCCTCACATGATAAAGGAGTGGTTTAGACTACGAAAACTACATTTTTGTTTTAGAAAAAAAGAACTGCCCCAAAGTTTGAAATTTTGCTTGTGGAACTAACACGTGATAAGAGCTTGGGAGGGCTGAATAAGCTTTCTTTCAGGTGTAAAACCATAATCCAAACAGTTGCATGATCCGGCATGGGTCTGCATGATGCTGTACAAGGTACATAAGTCATTATAACAATCATATCCAAGAAGTGATAGGAACACTGCCCTGGGACTGTGAGAATCTACACATAAAACTTGGTGAAGGTTGGCAGGTGTGGACAATAGGCAGAAGTTTATCACACTTAAAGAAACACCACTTCTGATTTCCCTCCTTTGGTTTAATGCATGTCGGTAGAAACTATTCTAATAGGCAAACCTTTGGGAAATAGTCAGAAATACCCTAAATAAACATTTTTATGCTATGACAAACAGGTCAAATTGGACAAGAATGCACCCTTGAAACCATAAAAGACAGATAAAATGTTGTCGTTTTCTACTGTTTGTGTTTGGCTTATGAAAATTAGATGAGGTTTTTTTCGAGTTATCAAAGGGTGTCCCATGCAATTATCCATACAATACAATGGTACCTGCATTATAAGATCCGCTGTTGTAAGACTTTTTGTGACCGCCTTCCTCGCACACTAAGTAGTATTTTTAGTGAATTTGCACCCCAACAAGAGACAACACCCCCATGAGAGACCGCTTCATGACCGCAGAAAGGGCGGTTTTACAACACAGGGACCACTGCATTTACATTTTTGAGAATTCGGTCAGTGCCTTTTGTTTTTTTCAAATATACTGCATTGTTTGGTACGTACCTCTCATCTTGAGGTCCTGGGACAGCTCCAGTTGGACACTCCCAGCCAGGACATCCCCCGGCCTGAAGGTGGCCATGGGGTCCTTAAACTGGATGTCAAAACGCCTAATCTCTCTGGACATCATTTTCACAGCTTCTAATCACTTGGGCTATAGATAAATTCTGATCATCCTCTCCCAGTAAGCCTTTTCTGTGTGCTAGCCAACCTGCAAAAGAAAAACATTAGATAATTAATTTTGATGTATAAATTATAATATTATTATAATGTGTATTTTGTAATAACTAGTTGGCACACCTCATCATATCACACCTTCACAAGTAGGTGAATTCATGTTACAACCCCAAAGGTCAGGCCATGGACTTTATAGGTGATGTGCAGTAATGAGAGCCAAGGAAGGGTTCAAGTATGTTTCATGTCAGGTTACTCAGGTATCTGATACTTCAAACACGTATATACGAATAAAACTCAAACATGCACCTTGAATTTTTTAAAAGAGTATAAGGTATTTGGGGTCAAAATGTCAATTGGACAAAGCTTAACGAAAGAAAAGACACTGCTAATTTTAATAATATGAGTAACCTGCTGCATCCAAAATTATAGGAAAAGACATAGTCACATGAACTTAGGAGCCCATACTTTTAGTTCATAAGATTACTGCAAAAATAATTTCTTGTAAAGACATATCTGGTGTCCATATGATCAGACAAAATGTATGCCCATAATTGTCATTTATTTCATCAAATCTCATATTAGATTGATGAAGATTGACAGTTGTTTTCAGACAAACAATATACACACAAACATTTTGGAATGCTATTGTGTAATCAGTTTGTCCACTTGTAATAAAGCAACTCGGAAAACCCAGTCTGGTGAAAATGAGAACTGCATGCTGCTGCCACCTGGCACAAAAGTTGATTTTATATGCTACAGCATTGCTGTCCCAAGAAATAGTTCCAATTCCATTGCACATTCACAAAATTTCTATTCAACATTCATGTATACCAGAGTCAGACTCGGCAATCACATTCTCTAAGCACACTCAGAAACAGCCTTGGTTTCTTCCAGACAAAATTTTCAGCCTTGGTTTCTTCCAGACAAAATTGTGTGAGTTCCTCGGACTGAAATGATGTGAACCGCTCGCAGGAGTTCGCGGAAATGCACACTAGTCACCAGGTGGCAAGACATGACAGCATATGTTCTGATCTGCCAATGCTGGAAAAATAAGTGGTAATGAAACAGCAGTTCACTTGTTGACAGCGGAAAGCCACACAGTTTTTCAGTCCTACCAAGCATTTATTGGCAACAACAAATAACTTTTTACAACAGTATGCATTTCAGATATGCCAATCAGCCCATTCCTCACCAGTTGATGAGAAAGCTCTGGTGGAACAGTAAACAAAGAATGTGTTTATGAAAAATCCATGATTAATAATGTCGCACCCAATTTAGATAAGCCTAATCTCACAATACTAGTTTTACTGATATTACACAGTTATTATCTACTCATTAACAGCTTCAAAAGCAGCAAAGCAAGATATGTAAAAGAAATGGTTTACATGTATCTGATAATACCTAATATTTCAATTTTAATAGTTGTTTGTCCAGGCACTGTGTGTACCCAAATATTGGAAAAGTCCTTGTAATAAACCCCCATCCATAGGCCTACACCATTCTGTCCGAAGTACCAGGACAGGCGCTAAGTCTGTGACCTTGTACCTATTTCCTCAGGAATATTCTAAATCGAGCATGATCTGCTGAAGGTCTCTGCCTACATGGGTTCGAACCCTGGGTGGGTAGCAAAAAATTTTCAGAGGACCTTCATGAGCAAAATTCCAGCTGGATGTCATTCAGATGAGATGTTAAACTGATCTCCCTTGTATGAGTGTCTATTGGCAAGCAAAACAACGGTCATATGGGGTAAATGTTTAAATGTTTAGGACTCTCGCTCTCTCTTCCATCTCATTGATCAATCCTCTTGAGCATCAAGAACTGGGCTGAGAGGACTGAACTTCAATGTCTATATCTACATTGTATCTATCTAGCATCTATTATGAAGGAAATCCCTAGCTGGATGTCATACTGATGAGACACGCTTACAATCAATGTCACTGTTGTAAAATAAAAGATCTCTCAAAATGACGTGGGTAGGGCAGATTGGTGGTAATTGTCACAAAGTAAGTAGTCACAGTGATGATTATTTTACTTACAGTTATTTTATTATTTTCAGAATTTTGGCAGGTACAGTATCACTTTTTTTCTTATACCATTCGACACCTCTGTCAGCCAATCGCATGCCAGTATTACAGGGGTATAATTCCTATATTCTTTGTTGTCCAGTTATCCTCTCATGTTTGAGTGTTTGTCTCACGGTATAAGCCAGTTATTCACCATGGGATCAGGAATATGTGTTTATCACACCTCGGCCTAAAGGCCTCGGGTGATCACATATATTCCCTCTCCCGTGGTGAATAACCTATACTAATCTCATCAGAAAGACTTGTAACATGTTCCATGATAATTGAATTGAAATTGAAAATGGCTGTTTCAGTACAAATTTCCAACCCAAATGTTGCATTATCCTCTGATTGGAGAAATGTGTCAACTTTTTCAAAGAGAATCAAATTTAATCCTACCTTGGAATATTTATCCAATTGGCTTCACAAGCGCTTTATTTACTCTGGCCTGTGGTAAAATGTCACATTCTCACCAAAAGTGACTCTGGTTCACAGGGAAACTCATTGTCATATCAGGCCCATTCATGGCGAACGCTTTCCTTGTCCGAGATCTACAGTACAAATTTCAATGTGGCTCAACTTAGCTGTCTTTAGCTAGTAGTTACCCCCAGCCATAGATATCCAGAGCTAGCCACCCGTATTCGTAACTGTCTTTGACCATCCACTCCCCTATCTCCAACATTGCCCCCTCTACTAACAAATAACTGAACTAACGCTCCATGCATGAGTTGTTTTCTCATTGTTGTATTATGATTTGACTCTATATCCAATCTGCATGTTAATCAGAACAATGGTTCTTAAATGACATCCAAAGGACAATACAATACTTTTCAATTTAACACTTAATTTTATGCAAGGATTCTGTACCATGAGTATACCATATATATATTGCAACTAAAATTTTTAATTAACCAAAATTGTAAAGGAATGTTTAGCAGTTAAAAGTGTCCACAAGTCTAATCCTGGAAAACTCTTGACAGGAAGTGAACTTAAAGAAACAAAAATTGTGACAACTACCCCAATCTCCTATACGCCTGCCTCATGAAAGGCTGTTGACAGAAATCAGGCTGCAATATAGGTAGTCCTGCGTGTACTGCCAAAATATTTCTCAGAACCCCAGTACCATGCACTCATCATTTCTGTTGAGTTGACACTTTTCCATGAGACAAAATAAGACAAGTGATCTATGAAAATAGGTAGCTTTGTTCTTGAGCATTCGTTTCCTTGACAACATATAAACATTATTCCTTTCTCCAGACAAATGCCAAAGACAATTGCTATACATTGTAGTCTGGTGTACAGTGAAAAATATATATATTTAAAAATGGAAAATACGAAAACAACAGCAAAACTGAAAAAAATACAAACCTATAGTCCTTAGACTAACCCTCCTGCTAATAATAATAAAAGTCTGTCTTCTTATTCAGGAGGCGTTTTCTCTACTTAAAGAACTAATTTTGCACTCCACATTTACAGTGTGTTGTTGATTTGTCTATCACCCTGTACTCATATTGCAATTTGTCTTGTTGGCTAAATTAAATGCTAATTGTTTTTCAAGACATGTTCTGGCAAAGTCATTCCTTAGATTTCCTACCACCTGTGATTTAGCATCTAATCAGCTGATAAAGAAGTCATGCTGAATAATAATCTGCCTGGTATTAGTATTTTGTAAATTCATCTATCCAGTGAATGTTCATAAAAACATTGTCAAAACTTTGGCTGGATAAAATTTAGCATATCAAAAAGCTTTCGGCCTCTCCGGAGGCCTTGTTCACTCTGACACCTCAGGTGTGGTTGAGTTTTCAAGACTGTTTTTTTCGCTGTAAAAGTGGTCCTCACCCCTTCTGCCCTGACTTGATGGAGATTTTGGCGGCCCGCATCTCTATTAAGAGCGTCCTGATATAGATAGCATCTTTTATGCCTCGTTTGAACCAATTGAGTTCTACTACAAGCATATTTTGTTGTTTAAATAAACTGAATGACCGGTAAACTCCAGATGAATGTGTTTCACAACCTCAGATGTTGTTCAACTGAGCCTTCACAGATCTTTCAGTCTTGCCAACATATAGCTGCTATTGCAATCCTGACATACTGTGTGGTACACTGGTCCAACTATTCCCTCTTTATCCATTGTGTCTTTTAGATGTACAGAAGTCACTGTCTCAAGGTGTATAGATGGGCTTGAAATATGTTGTGATGTTGTAGTCTTTAAAATCCTTCAGAGTTATTCTTCTCGTTTATTTAAAGTATATTTTACAGTTATATCAACTGTCAAACATAGAATGTAAAGAATGCAAGGAGCTGTAGAATCTACTGTAAAAATACGGATAGTATATGTTATTCTTACTTTTGCACTAGTGTGAAACAACAGACTAAGCATGTGATTTAACTGTCGCATAGCTGTAGGGATGTACCGAAGCTGGAATCAGCTGAGAGAGTCACTGACTCCAGACTCGGCCTTGCTCATCTCTTGCTTGACAGCAGGGAAGTAAGTCCATCAATTATACCCAGCAATTAATTCGCACACGTTTGCTCACAAACCGTAAAATTGATGGATATTTTCCAAGCGAACCAGGTGTCAAGTTTATCGAAGTATGTTCTATTGATACAGACTGCGCTTGGGTTATTTTGGTTTTAATAGTGTCATTCTTTAGATCACATCATAAGACTCACACAAATGTCAATGTCACATATAGATATTACAACTTTTGCATAATGACAGCATCTTTAAGATCATATGAATGAGGATGTTCCCTTACCTTCAGATAAGTTATAAATTAAGTTTGATTAACAGCTGTGTAAAGCATATGTTATAGATGGCACCACATGTTCCGTGGTTGAAGTCCATGCAATCTTTTGTTTATAGTTCCTAATCTGACCAGGTGTATTATTGTTTGGCCAATTCAGATGTTTTCTCTGCAAATTACAGGTTGAAGAAATTGTTCATTAACGTGAACTGAATGTTAAATGACATGTTGCAGTAAATTTATCTTGGAGCCATTTTGTAACTGACAAAGAACTGTAAATTCCCAGACAAAGTCTGTATTTAAAAGATACTGGCAAAATAACAATAAATTTACGGTTCTTTTAGCCAGAAAAACACGGTCATTTCTTACAGTGTATGTACACTGTAGGAACGACTCAACATTATAGCTGTTCCAGTATTTGTGAAAAAAAGAGAGGACTTTCATGCTGAAAAATTTGGAACATGATATAGTGATCATACTTATGACATAAGAACCATGGAGGTTTGACCAAAGAGAAGACCTTCTAATTTGCCATTGAAACAGCTCATTTTAATTTAAAAATTTGATTCCTAATCATTTCACTTACCATGCACCAACTAGCATCATATCAGACAGTATAATGGTCATGGCAGTATCACGAATCACAAATTGCTATGCCCTGTTCCACTGACTGCCAGGCAACACCGTATATCATAATTGTAAATCGCAAGTTATCCCGTGCTCTCTGGCAGTCTCTGCATAAGTGCTTAAACAGACTGTAATGGATTTTCTGACATGGTCTTGCATTGGGTTGATAAAGATATATTATTATTGAGCCTATTCGAAATGTGTTCAACATTCACTGATGGTCTCATACGTCATCAGTGTTTCAGTTCTGTCACCACCAAGTAGCTAAGAACTAACACAATGATGCCAAGAAGAGTTTGCAGATCTGAAAAATACTCTTCAGTGTGGAATAGTGAAGATTTGGCTATCTATCTGAATGTCTGGGATCTATCTATCTATCTATCTATCTATCTATCTATCTATCTATCTATCATATAGCTAATAAGTAGTATCATTCTACAATATAGCTTAAAAGTATTATTTTTCTATTCAAGAAAAACTAATTAAGTTCTGTACTTATTCTGAAGCTGACTGCACAGCATATAAATTTTTGCCACTACATGTAAACTGTGATGTTGATACTTGAAGTAGACTGTTCTTTTCATTTCAGGAGGAAACTAAATGTGATAATCCTCTCTAACAGCCAACATAAGTGAAGTTCAAGTATATACCTTTATGCTAACTAAATTTATTAAAATATAAAAGGCATATGATATTGCTGTTGTTTTCATAGATGGACAGCTCCACCCTTAGACACAATATTGTAATAGATCATTGAGATATCAATAAACAATTCAGTGAACACCCACATGGAAATCTCTGATGCAACCCAGCAGTATAGAAACCTAAATCCCCCCAAGCAACTGTCTGACACTTGGCTTATCTAAATCATGGAGGAAGACAGTTTTGACTTGAATAGCACTAGACGTCACTGCAGCCAGGTGTTTGGCAGAAACTACAGAGGTAGCAGGGTGTCGAAATAACTTGCCCTAAGTCACCAAACAATATAGGGGGTTATGCATGCACGCAACAGGCTCAGGAGGTACATGTAGATGAGTGAAGTAGTTATAGATAGTGGCACTGTGCAGTCATCTAGGGCAAGGTTGGTTTGGTGGGTAAAATGAGGCAGAGACAGAGGCCAAGACAAAGAGACCGAAAGACCTAGAGAAAGAGAGACCGATAGACCAATAAGACAGAGAAAGACTGAGAGAGCGAGAGAGAAACGAAGAGACTTGAGAGAAGTCCACAACGTTCTCATTTGAGTGATTTTTTTTGTCCAAAATAGCCTTTTATAATAGGAATTGTCATTTAGTAATGGCCACTTCAATTTTCAGTATTCAACAAACAAGAGCACACCCAGTATATTGGACAAAATAGCCTTTTATATTAGGAATTACCACTTAATTTAATGTATATAATCGGAGTGACATATTGCTCTTGGATGCCGTTCATGCTAGTCTTCCAACAAATTGTTTCTAAACTAGGTCTCGAGTGTTCATCAATACTTCAACATATTAATCACCAGCTCTGCAAATTCACAACTGTGAGCGGTCCATATCATTTCAGTAAGAGGAACTCACACAATTTTGTCTGGAAGAAACCGGGGCTGTTACTGAGTGTGCTACCGACCTTGTCTTCTTCCTTAGAGAATGTGATTGCCAAGTCTGACTCTGGTATACATCAATGTTGAATAGAAATTTTGTGAATGTGCAATGAAATTGGAACTATTTCTTGCGACAGCAATGCTGTAGCATACAAGATCAACTTTTGTGCCAGGTGGCAGCAGCATGCAGTTCTCATTTTCATCAAACTATCTTTCCAGAGTGTGAGCAAACATGACAAACGTTGTTCCTCTATTGGGAACCCAACCTGTGAATGGCAGTGGAGAAGACGCAGCTAAAGTTGCTCAGTAAGTTACCTGCAATTCAGATCTTCATTAATTCAAAACTTGATTTTACATAATATATAAATTTTCCATAAGTGCTACCAGTGCCACACAATTACATTAGAACCAGTTACTGACATCTTTTAACCACTGGCTTATTTGAACCATGACTTAACAATTTCAACCTGCTCATAGTGAGTTAAACTTTCCACATTGTTCCTCAATAGGGAACCCAACATGGAAATTGAACTAGAAAAGATAAATTTAAACTTGGTTAATCACCTGCAACTCACACTATCATTAATTCAAAACTTAATTTTACATAATAGAGTATGTATACTATGTAATATATCTTTTCCAGTTAAGCTAGCTACAAATGTCACACAATAACATGAGAACCACTTGCTGACATCTTTGAACTACTGCCTTATTTGAACCATGGTCTTAACCTGCTCACGGTGAGTTAAACTTTTCAAGATATAACAACCAAGCAGGGCCTGAGCTGATATGACAAAAAGCTAAGTCATGCCCCTGAAATTCACACCTGTGCATTTAGAAGTTTAGAACTTTTTCAACCAAACATATACATCTTTTCCCATCAACAACCGTGCAATTGCATTAGAACCACTCGCTGACATCTTCGAACCACTGGCACATTTGAACCACGACTTAACGGTCTTAACCTGCTCATGGTGAGTTAAACTTTTCAAGATATACAGTAACACACAAGCAGGGCCTGAGCAGACAGGACATGTATTGGAAACAAACAGAGCAACTAGGTTCACCTACTAGACAGACAGTTCCCACTACACACACCTGAGATAAATCAGGCAGCTGAAAATAGCCAGGCTGCCATTCCCATAGAACACTCTCATGCATGGAGAATGCTTCAAACAAAGAGGTGCTCCAGAATATTGTTTGGGGAGGAGCTTTTTGGAAGTTATTATATGCCTACCTATCATAACCCATGTGAGAAATATAATGGAAAGAGTTAAAGAAAATAAGGCCTATTCATGCATGTGAGAAATTCAGGTATCTACACAAGTACAATAAATAAGAGAAATAATTTATAGACCTTACATTGCCATTCATTAGGAGTCTGAATCAATCTGATGATCTATACAAATCACTAAAATAAATTGCAAAAATATGAAAAGCAACTCTATATATCATCACATTAAAAAGATCAAATTCAAGAAAGTAACAGGGAAACAGATGGTACTATTTATTGCAAACCTAATCTTTTTAGGAACAATTTCTTTCAGTTTGACCTGTCGGCATCTGGCAGCATCTGTAGCCTGATTGCCTCATAATATCACAGCCAGTTGCATTTCTGGGGGAAATTGCATTAGTACTGTTTCCCATTAGACAACAGGGGGCATGCAGGTATGTCAGTTCATGCTTATCCTTTATTTTTCTATTTCTTGATATTTTCTATTTCTTGGATATTTTTCCCCCAAGAATATTGGCACACAGTGATCCTCTATATTTCATCACCCATGTTTTATGTGTGGGAAAGCCTGCCTTGATCTATATTTTAACCAGACCAGAGTTCAAATTGTTCTGTACACCAACTAGACTTTATTTACTTTACAGAGTCTTAAACCTGTCTACCTAATTTCTTTGGCATTAACGGACTACTCAAACTATTGCCAGTATATCCATAAAATTGACTTTCTTCTCAAAAGATGAGATGTAAAATTGTGTGATAAACATAATATTATAACCCCAGTGAAAGATGAGAGAACCTCATGAAAGATGTGTCAAAACACATGGAGTACATAATATGTAATGCTTCAATAAATATGTAGATATATAGATAGATAGATAGATATTTCGATAGATAGATATTTTGATAGATATTTTGATAGATAGATAGATAAATAGATAGATAGATAGATAGATAGATAGATAGATAGATAGATAGATAGATAGATAGATAGATAGATAGTTAGATAGATAGATAGATAGATAGATAGATAGATAGATAGATAGATAGATAGATAGATAGATAGATAGATAGATAGATAGATAGATACCAAACATTCAGGTGATGTAGATAGCCAAATGTTAACTTTTCCTCACTCAAGAGTATTTTTCAGATCAGCAAACTCTTCTTGGCGTCATTGTGTCAGTTTGTAGCTATTTGGTGATGACAGAACTGAAACACTGATGACATATCAGACCATCAGTGAATGTTACAGATTTCGAAAAGGCTCAATAATAATATATCTTGATCAACACCATGTAAGAAAATCCATTACAGTATGTTTGAGCATTCTAAAGCACTTAAATCCAGAGAACATGGCCATTGGTCCCTCTTTATCCAGTATGTCTTTTGGAGTTTCAAGTCAGTGTCTAAAGGTGTTGCTAAAGGGCTTGAAATATGTTGTGATGATACAGTCTTTAAAAATCCTTCTGAGTTGTTCTTCTGGATTGTTCTGGTATAATGTTGAAAACATCAGATTCACATTGCTAATTCAGGAAGCATATATATATGAGCACCTCAACAGTTAAAGGCCTATAGCTGTTTTACTATTTATGAACAAAATGTGAGAGAGAGAGGACCTTCACACCATGAAACTTTGTGACTTGCGATTACTAGTGACCATACTTTTGATATGAGAACCATGCAGGTTGTTTGATATGTAATGACCAAAGAGAAGACCTTCTGATTTGCCATTGACAAAGCTCATTTAAATGTGAAAACCAGATTCACAATCCTTTCATTTGTCAGCCATGCACCAACTAGTACTATTGTCATGTCAGACAGTATAATGGTATGGTCATGAATCACAAATTGCTTTGTCCTGTTTCACTTACTTCCAGGCAGCAATGTTTATATCTTAATTGTAAGTCCCAAGTTACCCCAGTGTACCACATGGCATGCGGGGATTGCAATAAAGCAGAGCTCTATATATGGTAGCAGGAACGAAATATCTCTAAAGGCCAGATTCCAAGAACATAGAAGGCCGAGTTGTAAAACATCTGAGGTTGGGAAACACATTCATCTGGAGTGCCCTGGTCATTCGGTCACTTTAAACAATTATCAAAAGGTACTTGCAATAGAACTCGAATGGTTCAAACAAGGCCATCGACATCAGGACTCTCAAACCATTCTTTTAAACAGAGATGGGGGACGCCATAATCTCCATCAAGTCTGGACCAACCTCCTCCTGCAGGACAAAAGGGGAGGGGAGGACCACAATGAAACAACACAGTCTTGACACCTCAACAACACCTGAGATGTCAGAGTGAACAAGGCCTCTGGAGAGGTTTAAAGCTTTTTGGTAAGCTAAATTTTATCAAGCCAAAGTTTTAATATTGTGGTTATGAACATTCACTGTATAGATGAGTTTACACAATACTAATACCAGGCAGATTATTATTCAGCATTACTTGTTCATCAGCTGATTAGCCGCTAAATCACAGGTGGTAGGAAATCTAAGAAATAACTTTGCCAGCACGTATCTTGAAAAACAAAAATAAGCATTTCATTCGGTCAACAAGACAAATTGCAATATGATCTGAAAGGCGGTAGACAAATCAACAGCACATGTGTAAATGCAGTTCTTCAAGTGGCGCAAAAACCTTCTGAGAAGACAGATAGTCATTATTATTATTAGCAACATTGTTAGTCTAAGGACTATAGGTTAGTATTTTAGTTTTGCTATTGTTTTTGTATTTTTCTACTTTTCTAATATTTTTTTCACTATACCCAGACTATAGCATTTGTCTATAGCATCTGTCTAGAGGAACGAATAATGTTTATATGTTGCCAAGGAAACGAATGCTTAAGAACAAAGCTACCTGTTTTCATAGATTTTGTCTCATAGAAAAGTGTCAACTCAACAGAAATGATGAGTGCTCAGCGCAGGTGCCCCAAGAAATATTTTGGCAGAACATACAGGTGTTTATCCAAGTAAACACACAACCTATTTTAAAAGGATTTTTTGAAACCTGTCACTAAAGGTTCAGAAATAACAATTTGAGTTTGGTAGTAAAATACTTTTTCACACCTTTGTTCCAACATTTCTTTTCCAAATTGTATTTCACATGTTGGGATCATATGGTCAGACAAGTTCTGATTCTGGGAGTTGCAATACAAGGACCAGGAATATTTTTCTTCTGTCACTTAAAGTTGAGAGTGTATTGGATCCATGAATTTTTACATTTTCCAGACAGCAGTTTTGATGCCTGCACATGGGCCATTTGCACCATAGAGATATCTAAATGCTATTTCTATGTTTGAACACATGAATACTAACTGTCAGACCTTCGGCACACAAACCCATTAAGTATTAACGTTATTTCATAGAGTAATAAGAACTGACCCCAAAATATTCTTAGGTGGGAATATCCTTCATGTTTTCTAGAAATTTGGAAGCTTTTCACTGGGCTAAGTTTGAAAAAATATGGGCTTATTCATAGGTCTGTGCCTATTATTATATTTTATGAGCAGGCCATTGGCAGTTGGAATAGAGGGGACCATCTTCAAAACCTGTAACATCTGGAAATTCTTCTTTTAAATCTAAGAGCAATTCTGTATTCAATATATATAGTAGGGGGAACCAGGGTACATTGGGACACAGGACACCATGGGACGGTGGGTTTTCTTTGTTCCTGGCAAGGTATATATGGTAGTGCCATCATATCTTGTAATTTCACATCATTATGTTTCTCTTGTTTTATTGACAAATTAATGGCGCATGCAGAAGTATGGTGAGGAAAAGTTTGTTTTCCTACTACTCAACTAAATTCAGAGGGGTTCAATTCAAACCATTCTCTGGACAAACCATGAACAATGAGGCTTTCTCAATGCTTGTATGAATTTTGATACTTCGTTATGAACAGTTATGAATTGCTATCCTGATAAACACACTCACTGGTGCCTGAGAAATTAGCATTTTGGTGTAAAAGTCATATCGGGGCTCATTGGGACACTGAACACGGGGCACATTGGGACGCACTTTATATGGCAGAATGTAAGTGTCCAAGTCAACTGAATGACCTGGGACAGCACACAATAGGTATTCAGACCACAGTGAATAGAGGCATAGTGGATTACCATGCTCTGTGAAAAAAAATATTGCAAAGCACTGTGTGTTACTTACATAACTGCTGCACCCAGAACAGTTTATGTTATTAATTATTGGCACTACAAAGTGTTAGTGCACTGTATATAGTCTTACGCACTTCTTAGATGCAATATCTAGTGTTAAAATGATTTTTTTAATTGACAGTCATGACTCACATTTTGCTGTCTGGCTGCAAAAGAGTAGGTGCAGTCTAATTTATTATGCCTTGGATTTAAGCTCAATAGTATTGGTGATATTCATACAAACTTCTGAGTTGCTCAGTGCTTTCAGCATTGAGGAAAATTAGTAGACGTTAAAAGCGTCCAAATGTGCCCCGGTTCCCCCTATACATTTAGGTCTCACTGGCGCAGTAATTGAGGAGAACAGACAAAAAAAAGACCTCCATGAGCCTGGATACCAAAGCAATTAGATTATTGTCAGTATACATCATATACACACATAAACATCTTGCGTATTGTATGCAGAGTAAACATATTTTGTTGGGGAAGTACAGAGTCAAAGCGAGCAACTATGCCCTAATATTTTGGGAAGAGCTGTTCACACAAACACATTGTTATTTTTTGGACTGACCCCAGGCTATCTTTGTACCTTTGTTTCTTGTGTCTAAGGAGATATGATTGTTACTGTAACTACAAGAAAGTCTACTTTGTGGACCTCTGTAATCAGTACATTCCTGTGGTAGATGTCTTCACCTTGTGTTAAGATAGAATGTTGTAAACAATCCTATTACGTTATAGCTCCAAATTGAACATCGCAAGAAGAAGTTGGGCAATTCCGTAAAGTCCGATTTATGGATTTGACACTTTAGCAGCTTGTGTAGCCCTACCATTATAGCTTAGCTATATCATTGTTATCCAGGCACGAGGACAGGTAATAGAGGTATCAGACAAGCCATCAACCAAAGCTCCAAGGGTAACAGGAGCTGAGCTACAAAGCAAATATCATGGTGTCGGACGTACATTACACGGTGTACGTCTGACACCATGATATTTTGCCATAGCTCGACTCCTGTTACACTTGGAGCTTTGGTTGTTGGCTTGTCTGATACCTCTATTACCTGTCCTCATGCCTGGATAACAATGATATAGCTAAGCTATAATGGTAGGGCTACACAAGCTGCTAAAGTGTCAAATCCGTTAATCAGACTTTACGGAATTGCCCAGTCATTGTTATAGTCTAAATGAAGCCTCCATGGGAGTTTTTCCTAGGGAGTTTTTACTCTCAGTTGGTACACCTCTGATGAACAAACTTATGTTACGGTCGTTGAATGAAATGTTCCTTGCGAGGTCATACATATATATACCTATCCATGCAATGTTATTCGCTGTGACTCATAATGCCTATAGTTCACACGGAGACGTATCAGGGGTTTCTTGCCGCGGTGATTCTTATGGCTAGTTCTCATGGAGACGTAACAGAGGGTTCCTGTTGCGGCGCTTCTTGCTTTTCCAGGAAAGTGGGAGGTTCTTAAGCTAGATTCAACAATTCGGCGACGATATTTTCGTCTACGGCGCTTCTTAAACTTCCTCGCCAAAAGTTCCTAGAAGTCACATGACCCTATGGTGAGGCAAGAAGTTGCTTCACCAAAGATTCAACCGGTTGAATCTTTGCGAAGGAAGAAGCCACGATGCAAAAGACCAGAAAGACCCCCAAAATGATTGGGCGAAGTTAGAGACAGCTTGGGCGAAGTTAGAGACAGGTTGGGCGAAGTTAGAGGCAGGTTGGGCGAGGATATACTTATCATTGAGTCAATGGAAATTCGGCGAAAAAAGAGAACAACTCGCCGACGCAAACAGGCTGTTTAAACGCCGAAACAGGCACTTGCTTCACCGTAAAATGTATCTGCTTGGGCGTAATTGAAGATTAGGATGAAGTAAGAGGATGCTAGGGCGAAGCAACAGCATGCTAGGGCGAAGAAAGGGACTCCTTGGGCGAATCTAGTTTAACATTGAAGCAATGGAACTGCGTCGAGGCTTCTGACAACTCGCCGACACAGTCCTGCTCCTCTTTGGGGTTGCTACGGCTCCAATTACGAGCGATTCGGCGTTGAAAACGAGTGCCTCGTCGTCCTAGGACCCATCCACGACGATTTAGAACCTCTAATTGATTATATAATTGTCCAAAAATGGCTTGAAACGCCGAAAGTAGGCGAA
The DNA here is from genome assembly GCA_026936325.1 of Platynereis dumerilii. NCBI lineage: Eukaryota > Metazoa > Annelida > Polychaeta > Phyllodocida > Nereididae > Platynereis > Platynereis dumerilii. The sequence goes on along the minus strand of JAPTHN010000037.1, from coordinate 147,896 downwards.
ACTTGAGTTCCTGGCACCTCTACAACTTCGCCGTCACTTAACCACTCTCGTGAGAACTAAGCATTACTTTTCCAGGAAAGTAGGAGATGATTAAACTACTTTCAACAATTCAGCGACGATAATTTCGTCTACGGCGCATCTTAAACTTCCTCACCGAAAGTCACGTGACAGGTTGGTGAAGCAAGAATTTGCTTCACCAAAGATTCAACCTGTTGAATCTTGATGAAGCAAAGACTCATGATGCAAAAGACCTGAAAGACCCCCAAAATGCTTGGGCGAGCCTAGAGACTGCTTGGGCGAGGCTACTTTATCATTAAGTCAATACAACTTCGGCGACGCAACAGCACAACTCGCCGACGCAAAGATGCTTATGAAACGCCGAAACAGCTGTTTGCCTCACCGAAACAGCTGTTTGCTTGGGCGTAATTGAGTATTTGTGAGGTGCTTGGGCGATGCTAGAGCCTGCTTGGGCGATGCTACTTTAACATGGAAGCAATGGAACTTCACCGAAGCTCCTGCACAACTCGCCGACACAGTCCTGCTCCCCTTTGGGGGTTGCTACGGGTCCTATTACGAGCGATTCGGCATAGAAAACGAGTGCCTCGTCTTCCTAGGATCCACCCACGAGGATGTATAACCTTTAATTGATTATATAATTGTCCAAAAATGGCTTGAATCGCCGAAATGTGCCTTCCTGGCACCTAGACAGCTTCGCCGACACAAAACCACTGCCGTGAGAATATAGCATAAGAAATTTGTGAGGTGATATCATATACTTTCAATGCAATCAAAACAAATCACCAACTGAAGATCAATGAAGTCACAAGTTACTCAATTAATGACAAACTAACAGCTCATTTTATTGCAATGGATAGGGCCTGAAAATTGGGAGGTCATAGATGTTCAATAGCAGCTGAATGTAAGTACTCGTCATTTATCGACTGTAACATTTGCAGCACAACGTCATATTTTACCAAATAATCTTCGAATTTGATGAAATCGTTTAAAAGTACCTGTTACATTTTGAAATGGTAGTCATTTGGGCACAACAATATCAAAAAGACAAATCACTATTCCATTTCCTATTATATTGTTTATGGACTAAAAACACAATCAGATCTTCCCAGGCATATAGTCTGACTTATGCTGATAAGGACGACAAAAAAAACGCAAAACTTCATGAACCATGATGTTTTGGTCGGACAATATCAGCCCTTCTGATTTTGCTGAATCCTCGGTATCATCCCTGGTGTCAATGTCTTTGTTGGCAAGTAAAACGTCCCACATGTGGGGCAAGTTTGTAACATGTTTCAGAGTCATTTCTCTCATCTCATCTGAATCCTAAAGGCCACTGATGTCTGCAAGCAAACAGAACAAAGTTCTGATAAATCTCGATATTTTCAAAGGAAGCGGCTCAAATTCTTAAATTTAAGAAGATAAAAGTTATCTAAATTGCCAGTTGGCAGCAACGGACAGCATGACAATTAAGGTACTGTTTAACAATGTAACAATAACTGTTGCATGACTGCCAATAAACTATAGAGACATGACATTGTTGTGAAATCCAACAGTTTGAAGTTTTGTTCTGAATCTGGCAAAACAATCTGAATAAATGATCATTTCATATGTAGACCTATAGAAACTATCTTTAAATTTGTATCTAATTATCTATCTTTTTATCTATCAATCTATTCAAACAGTTCATAAACGTCTACAACATACGCATGTGGATACAAGGGTAAACATATTCTTCTTACAGCTTTTATCAACACAGATGATGCTTGAAGCATGCATCCAGAGCTAGTATTATATTGTCATGACCTTTGAGGTGAAAAACAAATATTACGTGATGAAAACAAAATCTGGGGGGAACTTACAAAAAAATAGGGAAAGCAAAAAAAAGGTTGATGATAATTCATGATTGCCCTCTGCTATCTGCAGTGTACCTAGAATGCCAGTGACGTCATGTGGCAAAAAAATAAGGACAAAAATGCAGTACAAAAAATGGGCGGACAAAAAATACAGGGAGCCTCTTCAGTCAGTGTGTTACTCTCTGTGTGTTTGCCAGAATAGGGGGAAAGAATAGAAAATGTGCCCCACACTACAATGTGTGAACAACTAGCTATAATATTGTGGCCTGTATACATGTAGACCTATACAGGACGACAAGAAAAGCAGTCAAGGAAATTATGTAAAGGCTCATGACTTTTTAAAAATATGATATGCGGCCTGTTAATTGACTGCTGAACAGTTACCATAAACATAGGCTGCGCGGCAGCATACCCTCGGCTACTCAGCGGCTATTCTCCAGACAGTGGGATACATTGAGGCAGGACCCCACTGGGTACTCTAATATCCTCATGAACATGAAATTCCCGTTGAAAAACTTTCATTGAATGGCCAAGAGCTGTGAGCAAAATAATATAAATGTTTCCTGTCTGCCATTTTGTATTGGCGGGAATTCAAAATCCACATGCAATCAGCTTGCAGGATGGGTCCCCCCCAGAAAAAGAGGGGAAACAGTTAAAATTTGGGCAAGGAGTCAAAAAGTGTGGCACAAGATCAAATGAACTGAAAATCAATGGTTAGCAATTAGCAAGACGTTACATTGTACTGTTGAAGTGGTATAATTTGGTACAATCTGGATAATGAAATTCAGGCAAGTATTCCACTATGCCTATTGGTGGCCTGTGGCAAAATCTGTGCCTTTTTGTGAACGAGCAATTTGAGAAATAAAATTTAAAAGAAATGAAGTCAAGAAAATGACTGGTTTCGGTGACAATATTAAGAACAATATTATCCGGCATGGATTACCCACAGTAATTCGTCCCCTCTTCCACTACCATTTTAGAAAGTTGGTTTTTTATCAAACTTATTTTTGTCTGAATGTAATATA